>CM070623.1:26927924-28127924 GCA_036346255.1 Ampelocalamus luodianensis
TTAGATATCATGCCTTTCAATATTCTCAATCCATGTTATACATTCATTTTGCATGTTTCATCCACGAGTGGATTTCAAGTCCCACCATTCCAATGTGGGCGTGTTGGACATTGTCATGTCCCGTCCACAGGAGTGGTTTGAAAGACCCATCAATTCCGGATGGGCATGTAAGACCCATTAATTCGGAATGGGCAACTTGGACACCGTATGAAACGTTCTTCATACGGGAATTGATCCCCATTTTTGTTAAGATGCGGGCTTAAGTGAACACCGACGGTGTGTCACTCACTATACCTGATAAGCATGTGTGCAGTCCATCCTGATTACATTCATTCATTTCAAGTATTTCTTAAGTACTCAATCGATTCAATGTTCGCATTCTTAAACGGTGATATCCTGTTTGTATATATGTTATGTCTCTTTCATCTGACTTGCCGTCGTGGACTCACTCTTGCGTTGTTTGTTTATTTTAGGTAACCCCGATGTTGGCTCACTTGGGAGGGAGTAGACACGCACTACTTGTTCACAACATCAAATTCATGTTCAAGACTAAATTTTAGTTCCACATTTCATTCGTTAATGATGAACGTAATAATTAAACTATAATTGGAGAAGGAAGGATACCTTCTCCACCATGATGTTGATTTATTACTGAATGTGAACCTTCTTTATTGATTATCGATGATTAAATAACTTAGAAGGTGAAGGAAGGATACCTTCACCATGTCCCGCTTATGTTAATGATGTCATTTGGTTGAGATAATTATTTCATATTCTTCCGCAATGTATAGAATGTTAGAGTAATTAGGTGGCATCTTGGCTTCCAAATAGCCAGGGTGTTACTAATTATTTCATATTCTTCCGCAATGTGTAGAATGTTAGAGTAATTAGGTGGCATCTTGGCTTCCAAATAGCCAGGGTGTTACATATGGGCAATGGTCCTGTGCGGATGGCACATGCATGGGTGTGCATCGACGGATGCACACTTTGCATTACCGTAAAATGCAAAGAGAAAGATAAAGAGTATGTTGAGCATATTGCATAGCATGTATATGTAAAGTAATTGGTGTGTGGATTGTGAAATACAGTTGATGAGTTACATGCATGTATGTTGTTTATGCCATTTATTATATTTGCTGAGTCTTTGGACTCACCTCTTGTGTTTGTTGTGTTTTAGGTACCCTTACGACATCAGCATGCATGGGGGAAAAAGAAGGATTAGCCTTGTTGCACTATCGCATGATCTACCCACAATGGAATGCAAAACAAAATTAATTAGTAGTTGAATGAATTACTTAAAGTACACATTATGAATATTGCTTTGCTTGGAGTAAATCTGTAATAAGCGGATAGATGTTTTTGATGCTCTTGATCTATATCCTAGATGTTTAGTTGCTATGGATGTTATAGTAACGAACAACCGATTTTGATTTTGTCTTAATCAAATTGCAAGTTGGAATACTTATATATGCTATATCAGTTAGTTGGAACCTCCGGTATAGATAACTACACAAAGGAGGTTCTGCCGAAATTTTGTAAGGTATTTTTAGTTTAACTTGTGTAAATTATTTATTTCAGTAGCATTCGGGCCTTTGTCGGTGGGGTGTTCTGATTGGTATCGTGAGCAGTCAGTAGGTCCGTGGTAGTTGAATTATTAAACTTGACACACTAAGCACGATGGTTGGGAATGGGTTTTGCATTGCATTTACGCTTCGTTGAGTTGTATTGATGATTTTTGTCATGAGATGATCTGATATATTTATATTATAATACTATGGTAATTATGTGTGGGGGATAACCTATGTTGAGAGGTTGAGGTAGTGGTTGTGGCTCTGGGCTTACCAGGGTACACCCCTGTTAGTAGTATTATAATAGTGTGTATCTCTAGAAAGAGTTGTTCTCTTCCTTGAATTTTATTTGGTCAACTCTTATCTTGTGGTGATTGATGAGTTTTTCCTTGGGTTACTAGTTCATCCCGGTTGATGGGTTGCTTTGAAAAAAAAAATTGGTGTGTTTTCTTTGGTTTAACTTTGTCCTGTAAAACAATCGTTGTTCTCCCAACCGATGAGTTATTCTTGCGGTTGGTGAACTGGGTTGATTGTCAAGTTTGATTTTTATTTTGGATTTTTTTCTTTCTTATTGGAAAGCATGACCCATTTATTCGGTTGGTTATTTTGGTTAATGAAAGTTTCCTTTTGCAAGTCCTTTAGTATGTGGAGGCTTTGACTCAATGTATCTCTCTTGGGTATTTTGAGTATTGAAGATTATTGGTTCTCTTTTATGAAAGAAGATGTTAAACCCGTTAGCGATGTTTCATCTTGGTTAAGTGAGAGATCATAATTAAAGCTATTAATGGATATAATATGGATTATCGTGTTGGAGTGCGCATGTGTGCATGATCGATCTTAACTAGGATCCTTGAAAGGAAAGTTGATTAATTGGAAAATGTCTTATAATAGTTTTGATGAACGTGATTAAGGGTATGGCTATACCTAATTGAAGTTGAAGGAGTTATTAAAAGTGTAGAAATTTGATGAACTGGTTTGACCACTAAAAATTGTTTAGTCTCGCTAACATTGTTGGATTATTTGGTTTTAATGGATGAAATTAACTGAGGTGCAAAGGAAAAGTTGAGGAGAAGTGGATTATTGCTTTAGTGGATATTAAATCGGGAATTATCCTTTCTATAGATACATGATGATCATATATAGTTAGTGGGTCTACATGTTTCTTACCATGATTAAATGTTAGTTTGCCTACAAAAGATTGAAGGGATAGAAACTAGTGGATGTAGAATATTATGGGAAGAGTTCGATAACACTTCTATAAAGAACGATGTGATGAATTTGGTTGTAGTGTTGCTAAGACTCTTGAATGATGTAAGATTTCGATTCTCAAGTTTTATTGTGATTTGGTACCAAATTATGAATGTGAGGTAGAATAATTGAATATGTTGTGGTAATTGTTCGGTGATTTGGCAAGAAAAGTAGGTAGCATATAGATTTCTTGATGGATCCAGTTGGTAGCAACAAGGGTTGGAGTGCAACCGTTGTGGGTTGGCGTGTGGTGTTGAGCATCAATAAAAGTTGAACTCATGTGAGTTAATAACGATATAGTTGTGAAATAGTCGGATGAACAATGTTTACATTATGGTAGAACTATCAGATAATAGTATGTCTTTGATGAGAGGATTTTGGAATAACCTTTTAATTTGTGTAGTAGTTTTCCTCAAAAATTAAGTGGTTGTTGTAGTGAGAGTATAAGATTTTGGTATACACTCAATTGAGGATGAGATGATAAAGGGGTATGTAACATTCTGGTGAGCCTTTGGAGGCTTAATAAAGGAAGAGTTGACGATAACGAGTCTTGTTAAGGATAGATTATTCTTGATGTTAGTAAGATTGTCCACAAGAGATTCTGACTCGTCGTAGTGGTGATGATTGTTCTAGAGAGAAAGTAAGTTAATTGCCTTTCTTAATATCAGTTAAATGAAATGTTTGGAGTTTTGTATTCGTGGTCTTTTGGGAGTTCACGATTTATGTAGTAGATGGAATTAATTGAGCAATGTGACAAATGGAAAGGTTTTGTTTGGTTCCTAGGTGGTTAATGTGATTTAGTTTTAAAGGCATTTCTTGTTTGGGTTGGCAAGTAATATTGTAATCAAAGAAAATTGCTTTCTTTGTTAGCGGAAAATGTGTACCATCAATATTTGAGGTTGGAGTTAAGAGTTATAATCTACAACTTTTACATTTGTACTGACTTGATTTCTTGAGTTTCAATAGCAATGTTTTATCATGATTTATGGAGGTTTGATATTCCTTCTTGTGGGACATGTGCCTCACTGTGGACTCGTATTTTGCTTTCCGTGATCATTGCTATTGGATTGTTCTTATTGGTCTCGTGCTCACTCTGAGGAGCAACGTTTTCTTGTGTGTTGAAACTTGTATTAGTTTCTCTCTTCCTTTTTGAGAAAGGAATTAACCAACTTATGATGCCAAGTCTTCTAAAGTGTAATTTGGCGACTGGTTGGTGGTGGATAAGTATATGATAGTGGTGAAATTTTGGGAACCAAGCTATTTGAAGAGCAGTAGACAGTGGATTGGTTTTGACCTTTAACACCTGGAGGAGATTCGATGGAATGTTTTGGCGATGAAATAAAATTGATTAGAATTACAACTAGTGGAACCTATGGCGAGTTATGATCCAATAACCTTTGTCTATGTTGGAATGTTGGAGTTAACGAAAGTATGGACTCTTGATAAATTTATTAGAGTATCGCAATTGGATACTTAGTAATATTGTGTAAAAGAGTTTTGATGGTGAAGTTAATGAGAGTAGCAGTGCAGAGAAATCTATTAGTCGTGTTAATTAATGGGATAGCAAGGATTGTTAAGTAATTATCAAGTATGACTTGGCCTCAGTGATTAACCCTATGGGAGTTAGATTATCTCTAAAGATAGCGTGGTCAAGAATACTTTTTTTATTAATGTTAGTACTGATGCGTTTGAATCTTAATCAATTAGTTAAAGTATGGTGAATGAGTATATTGTGGTCGTGTAGTGAATTTGATTGATATGAGTTAGAGAAGGTCCAAGGTTGGTGAAATGAATCGCTTTAGGTGGTATTTGATTAGTGAGGAATGTTGATATTAATAGCTGAGGTTATTGTTGAGCTGTGTGAAATTTTAGTAAACGAATTTGAGGATTTCCTATCAATTATACTAGAAATTCAAGGTAGGAGACTTGGAGGTTACATTTGGGGCTTTGCATGTTATGCCAGGACCTTGAAGACCCAATACTATGTGTAGAGGAGGATGAACAGAAGCAAATTTTGAATAGTGTGTTCATCTTTGATAGAATACTTTGGGTAAAGTAAATGAGTGTGAATGTGGTGAGTTTCACATTGATTATCCATAAAGGATGAATGTGACGTGATTGTGGAGGAAAGCTATATTGAGGTGTGTTGCGAATTATTTGTTAAAGTAATTCCTTTAGTATAAATGTTAATCAGAGTATGTTATTATGAATTGGAAGAGTATATCTACATAGGTGTGGATCTTGCGTACAGTTTGAGCATAGCTTTGAGATGGTCAAATTAAAAGAAACGAATTAGTGTGTTATGCAATGATTTGGAATCTCATGGTTTAAGAGAAAGTTAAATTCTTAAAGAAAGTTTGAGAAAAATGTTGTATTCTCGAATGATGAATTATTTTCTTAGTTTTTGTTTGAGCTTGTCCCTAAGTCAGATGCCAAATTATAAATAGAGTTGTTTCTTTTGGTATCGTGGTTCTTTCGGTTAAGACAAAGAAAGGAAATGGTTGTATTGGGCATACGAGTGATTTTGCCTTTGGCTTTTGTGGTGTTCATTGGCAAACTGCCTACTTGGAAAGTGGAAGAGTTTCATGACGAATCTTTTGGTTTTTGGATTTAACTCTTTTGGTAAGGAGTTGGTAATGCGTGTTGCGGTGATACCCTTTTTTCAGTTGGGTTCTGTTTTTAAAAGAGTTTGTTTTAAAACAAGTTTTGTTGTGCGTCCGGGTTAAAGGAGGTGCTCATTGTCAAAGTGAAGAGATCGAATGATACAAAGAACAAGAGTTCTATGTGTTATACACAGGTTTTGTGGTTTAGTACCAAAGCAAATGTTGGCCCAAGGTACATTAGTTGTTTCTGGAAGTTGCGGAGATTTAGGAGATAGCGTATCACTAGGACCATTTGGAGTCCTGGCGTGTAGCGGAATGTTTTGTTTGACCTATTGTCGAGGAGTATTGGAGAAACTGGAGGGTAAAGTTTCCTTAGAACAGCTTGACCCACGAGTAAGACCGTGCCTTCGAGTCATGTCCGGTGGGTGGCACGTGAGAGGTTGGGACGGGTAATAAGGCGTAACATGTCGATTCTACAAGCTGCGGTGGACCCATAATTCGAGAGGAAAGCGACTTGGGAATTGAGTCTCGCATGCTCCAAATGATATCATATATTATTCACGGAGGTGCGTGGTAATGATAATAAGTTTTAGCTGTGATCATTCCTTTGGCGTAAACGTGGTTTGAATTCAGGGTCGAATTCAGTTTAAGGGGGGTAGAATGTAATACTCCAAATTAATTCGAAGAGAACATTCGAATTAGGAGGGGATCAAATAGAGAATAGTTTAATCAGCAATTAGAGAGGGTTTTCAAAGCATAATTGGGACAACTGGGCCTCGGGCCTTAGCCCAGAGGCCCATTGTGAGACCCGATTTATTTGGCTTGTAATGCTTAACCATCCACTTGGTCCTAACATTACAAATCAAATAAACCAAGCCTCGAGATATGTATACTTCCAAATGCAAGATACACACCGCTACAAAATTGTACATCAATTCCATCTATTCACATAGAACCGAAGCACAACACAAGTTCAAAAGACATACATAGTAATAAGTTATTACAAAAGAGGGGCCGACAGACCAAATACCATACAGATAACCAAGTAAACAGCGGAAGCAAAGGTGCCAAAAGATGGCGATAAACAAAAGCCAATTAGTGTGCCTTAACCCACAAGGCAACCAACCGGACCGCCAAGCTAGTCGTCAAACCATGGCACATCTCACAAAAAGGGAAACCCTTGGGGCTCACCTTCTTCCTCTGCAACAAAAATATTAAGCAAGCGGATGAGTACAAAAATTGTTTTTGTACTACTTAAGACTGACGTGTGGAATAGCAGACCTATCAATATGCTACATGCAAGCTTATTTAAGTGGTGGTTGTATGTCTCATTTTGCACAAAGCCAACTTTATTTGCAGTAATGTAATACATTTCAAAAGCAAGTTTGTAATCAGTTTTTATTGATTGAAATAACACGAGATACAATAAGTACAAGAGTAACCACCTATTGGTGACTAACCCAATAGCCACCACACATAGCACGAATCCCAGATTCGTGCCACCCATCAAGTTTTAATTAAAAATGTTGTAGTCTAACTCTTGAAAGACCTTGCAAGCGTGTCCATAACCTAGACGAGGCTATTCGAATAGTTTTAAACCTGCAGGGTGTACCAATGTACCCACACTTGCATCGCCTTTTGCCAAGCTATTAAGCACACTTCCTTTGGTATGCCACACGGCTAAGTCCTCTGAGACGTTTCCAATGGAATGCGTTAATTAAGAGTCGCACGTATGGGGTTAACCTTAGTGACCAGCCGCGAAAGAGGCCACTAGGACCACACGTTGTGGTGGGGCCAAGCAAGCCGAGTCAATAGTTACTAGCCGGACATTACAAGCCCCCGGTCGGGGTGGAGGACCTAGAAAGGAACCACCCCGGTCACGCCTTAGTGATCCTTTTTCTCTATAAACTACAGCCAGCGACTCATTAATTAATGCCTCCCAAAGTACTAATTCAAGAGAGGTCCCATACCCTCTAGTGTGGTTAGCACGCACAAAATGCTTGGTTTAGTGTAACAAGATGTTCGGTCCTTGTTGACCCGGGCACCATTCCAGTCACACCTCACAATCACACCATCTTACCATTGTGCCCAAGTCTAAATTATTTTGTTTTCAGTTTTAGTTTTCATAAGTAGACAAGGCACGAGGCTGAAATCATAAGTGATAATAAGTTTTAGGTGATCAAGGTTATCGACAAGTCGATAACCGCCCATTTATACCGGAAACTAAGCATGGCTAAGCAATTAATTCGCAAACTACTAAGGGACAAGAGCTCATCCAACGAGCTCTAAATCACAGCAAAAACCTAGGCTCATGGTAGTAGAGGATAATCATTTGTCTATGGAAATGCATCTACTAGGCCAACTATCGACAATAGTTAAAGCAAGATAGCAATGCATACATAGAAGTTGTAAACAACATAAATACTTAAAATATTGGGATTAACATGATCAAACTGCTTGCGCGGTAGATCACTTTCTTGTTGCAGAGGATTCACTCACGTGAACAATAATTCCTTCAAACCTAACGCGAAAAGGCGATACTCAAATAAGAACAAGAACTCCAAACAAAACTCAACAACAAAAAGTTCTCCAAATACAATAAAATTTATACAGAAGCTAGATTATGATTTTAGACAATTTAGAAACAAGAATCACTTCATTTAGACTTAGCATGCAAAAGTTATAGCTAAACTAAGTTCTCTCACTGAAAAATGCTAATTAAATTAATTTGATTCGTTCATGGCGAAAATTTCTAGAATGATCTGAATCTGAAATTTTTTATGGTGGGTAGATAATGTCATCCTAACAACAGCAAAACTAAGTTTGCACAATTTGGAGTTATAATGAATTAGTTATGATTTTTCTAAGCTCTAAAACTAGCATATATCATTTCTCAGGAACATAAATAAGGACAAAGCCTAGTTCATATTAAAGCATGTCTGCAGACCCATTTTACCAAGTTGAGTTTGCTCACTTGGAATTACAGAGAATAAGTTATACATTTTACAAATTTTCCATGAATTTCTAGACATCATTTTTCACTAAACAAGATCATGTAGTTAAATCATTTTCTGTTATATGACAGGGCCTAATTTCATTCTCAGATTAAAGTTCATACTATAACAAAGCTACAGCGAATCGGAATCATTCAAAAGGAGTTAAAATGACAAAGTTAAGCACTTTTGAACTTTGAAACATAAAAAGACTTAGAACAATTGAGCTCTCGGGAGGTCCAAACGAACTGAATGAAAAGGAGAGGTCGTGGGCCGTTAGATCAAGATCTGACGGCTTACGAGCTTCGAAGCACAGCGCACACAAAACCTCCTCCCGCACTGGGGAGGTCTGGACCGTCGAGATCGGATCCAACGATCACGACCAGTGCGTGCACAGCGCACGCAAGGAGGTCTACGCGCCTAACAGAGGTCGTGGACCGCCGACGAGATCCGCGGTCCCGAGCACTAGGGGAGGTCCTAAGGGTAAACCTACGGAGGAGGTCCGGACGGCTAAGATCTCACGGAGGAGGTCTTCAACGGTCTAGATCTCCGAGGGAGGTCTTTAACTGGACACGATCAAGTGAGGAGGTCCCGGCGATCAAGATTGAGCGAGGAGAGGTCCTAAGGCTTTAAATCTCGAGGAAGGAGGTCAGGCAGTTAGATCTAGGTCTAACGGTTTAGACCAGAGGAGGAGGTCCTAACACTACGGATCCAAAGGAGGAGGTCCTAGACGGTCAAGATCTCCGCAGGGAGGTCTTGATCGGTGATTGACACGAGGAGGTCTTGGATGGCCAAGATCTTCTCGGGGAGGTCCTAAGCGATAGGGTTTTAATCGGAGGAGATCTGGACGGTTCAGATTAGACCTAGGGAGGTCTTGAACGGTCCAGATCGACGCGGAGGGAGGTCTGAGCGCTAAGGATTTGACAAAAAGAGATCTAACGCTCAGATCTAATCCGGGGAGGTCGTGAACGGTCAGGATTGAGCCTAAGAGGTCTGAGCGGGGGTTTTCTTTGTAAAAGGCCAGGGGTGGCTTTTACAAGGACGACCCCGAGGGTGGTCCTGAGGTGGTCTTTGCAAAATGACCAGGGGGAGGTCTTTTTGCAAAGAGGACCTCGGAGGAGGTCTTTCGGCCTATTAGGGGTGGTCTTAACAAAAAGATCACGAGGAGATCTTTTTGTGCCCGAGTGGTCCTAGCGGCCAGGATTTAACCCGGGTGGTCCTAGACGGCTAGGATCACAACCAGAGGGGAGGTCTTACACTTAAAGGTTTTCACGGGAAAGATCTAAAGGTCCAGATCTAAACTTGGGGAGGTCTTAGACGGTCACGAAGAACCCGAGGAGGTCCAAGGTGCTTTAATGGCGCGGGACCTCCGGACTTTAATTCTAGGCCTAAGGCCCTCAAGACAGCGACACAGCGGCACAGCTAAGACACGATTAATGTACCCAATGATTAGTAATAATTGGGCATTAATGATGTCCTAACAAAATGACGAAAACGGGAGTTTTGAATCGCAAAACCCCGGCGGGCTCAACGGTTTGCAGCGCGATGGGGACCTCGCACGGCCACCAAGGGCACCGATAAACTCACAATAGTGTCGCGGACCTAGCGGAGGCACTCTCGACGGCGCGCGATTTTGAACGCCGGCGAGCCGAGAATGGCGGAGGACAAGCTTTTCGGCAAAAACCGAAAACGACAAAACTGAGCGCTATGAGCTAAGCTAACTAGACCCTAAGCTCTAAGGGACTAAAATGAACTCACCCGAGTGTAGGGAAGGTCCAGAGGAAGTCGGAGGGACTTGGAGAAGGTCGATTTGTCCGCGGTGACGTGCTTGCCGGCGATGGAGAAGAAGACGACTCGACCCGACAAGCGGCTCCCCAACTCGTCCACCTCTGCGATGGATAACCACAAAGAAGTTAGAGAATGCTCGAGGTGCTCGAGATGACAGGAAAAAGCAGGCAAGAACGTTGATGGAACCACTGGAGCTCGAGCTTCAGGCAGAGCTCCAAGGTCCGACAATGGCGAGGAGGTGGTGTGCTTGGGGCTTGAGTTTGAGGACCAACTCAACGAGGGAGCTCAAGCACACCAAGAATGAAGAAAGAAAAGGAGAGGAAGGTCTCGTGCTATACATAGCACGGGAGCTTGTAATGGCATGGGCAAAGGCTACTGTGAGCAAGAACCATGCCCTCGCCAACTAGCACGCACGATGTGACTAGTGGCAGAGCAGTGAAGACTTTAGGTTGAACCGAAGGCATTGAATGCATGGCAGCAAAGGAGTCGCCATACAAGGACAAAAGGTGACGTCTCACGCCTCAACCGCCTCGCTACTAACACCGCATGTGGTGCGAAAAACCATGGTGCTCGGACCCGGGGAGGTCGTGAGGAAAAACACGCCCAAGGAGGTCCGGCGCGGCGCGAGAGGTCCTAGGAGCCGTGGGAGGTCGTGAGCCACACGATCCCCATCCGGCGGCCCGGCTATGCGGCAGACGAGACCGAGCCCGAACTCTGGCTGAGCTTGACTCGACCGAGCCGCTTGGTTGGTCGGACTCGTCCCGACTCGAGCCCGAGTCCGACTCACCCCAAGTTTGGGTTTCAAACGCTCTCAAGTTTGGGGATTTATTTGAGGTAGCAAACGAACTCCAAAAATTATGAAATTTTTACAGAGCTTGCTAGCCGAGGGATTGACCTTGAATAAAATTTTCAGAGGTTTTGTGCTGGGATTTTCCTCCAAAAGGTACTGGTCCAAGGTTTGACCAGATTTTGAATTGGGTTGACCTTCCTCCAACAGCATCCAAACAATTTCTAAAAATTGTGGAATTTTTCAGAGGAGTCACATACCAACCCAAAAATTTAGGAAAAAAAATATTTCCGGAAGATTATCACAAGATAGAACAAGAATGACTAAGAAGAATAAGATGTGAGTCGAAATGACTTGTGATTTTTGTATTCCCATAATCTCTTTACAACAATTGTCCAAACCATACAGGAAATACAAGATGTAGGAAAAAGTTTTAATTTCCCCTCATTTTCTTACATTTGAAACACAAGCCCAAAACTTGGGATGTTACAATTCTCCCCCCCTTACAAAAATCTCTTCCCGAGATTTGACTCGCTCGGGAAAGAAAGAGGGGTAGTCAGATGTCGACTTGGTCTTTCTGTTTCCAAGAAGCTTCACTTTGGAACAATTCAACCACTGAACTTCAAGGAATTGAATGGCACCATTCCTGAGACAAGGAGCTCAAGCAAGGGACCGACACAAATCTTGGTTCGGACTTGGTAGAAAATGTGCCACTTTAGTTGACACGGGAACTTATCGTGCCCGAGATATAACAGGATTGACAGTCGAGAGATCTTTCTAGGTTCCATGGTTGATGGTGCAAGGTCGTTGTTAGTCGGTGGAGCGATTTGTCCGGTCAATTCCGCCAACAACGGATCTCACCGCTAGCTAGGTATGCAGAGTCATCCTCCACACTAGCTTCTTGGAGGAACCAAGGCCATACTCGGTTGGTGGAGCAATTTGTCCGGTTACTCCACTAACGAATGGGACCTTGACTTGATAACTAGCTATACGAGTCATCCCCGCAGACCGCTTGATTAGAGGAGCTATGGACATTTAGGTCACAGCATTTGAGGCAATACCAAGTAGGTGATGCCCAAGGATGTATAGGGACGAATGGGTGTCACTCAAGTCAAAAGATTGATGATAAACCGGATGGTAGCCTTCTTCTTGGGGAAAATGGGTAGGCTAACAAGGCTTGATAAAGAGGTGGTGCGAGGCACAAATGATGGAGCAAGATGAAGATCACCATTAGCAGTGAAAAGATAGGGATATAAAGGAACGAGACGCCTCAATCAATAATACCGTGATCGGTGGTAAGAGTAAACAAGAAGCGCACCCAACATGACGTCAGCGCCCCGAACTTCTTGGCGGAGATGGAGCGACTTGATCACGAACGACCTTCCGCTCCCGATGCTTCACGGTGCAACTATTGGCGTAATGCCCCTTCTTGTGACAAAATAAGCACGTGACAACGGCCAGATCGCGGGGGCCACCTTGCTGCTGGACCGCAGGTGCACGAGACTGAAACACGGCCCGCGGAGGACGAGGGGTTGTTGCACTCTTCTTAGGGCAACTATGCGCATAGTGACCCTTGTTGTTACTGAAGAAACAAGTGGCATCCGCCATCCGCTGGACGCTTGGGACGATCCTTTAGCTTCTTCTTTCGCCCCAACAACCACGGGATTCTCGTAGTGTCGAAAGTTGGGGAAGGTATAGACTGCATTTGTCCCGCAGCTCCACGGACAAATCATCCAAGAACTCCTCAGTGCGAAGCATTAGCGATTGCGATACTCGCAGATGACCAAGAAGCATCATTGAAGCTTTAATGACCCTACGATCACGGACTCATGCTACACTCTTTGGAAGAGTGAGTGCTTCCTCGCAGAGAAAACAAGTGACTTTGGCAATGGACAGTTTCGGGTAGGTGGTCTTCATCACAATTTGGGCAAGCGTGGTACACTCGCTGCCGAGTGTCCTTCCTCACCACACGCAGGCAGACCTTGACCTTCCTGTGGTTGCAACCTTCGACATGGCTCTTTTACCATGGTCACAGCAAAAGGGGACCAAAATCCATCACAATCGCAGAGGGGAGCGCTGTAACCCTTGTGCTGGCGATTGGGGCTGGGAGACCTTCATCCCAAACCACCTTGTCGACCTAGTCTCGCTTCTTTGTCCGTCTGCACATCCTGTTACGAAGAGATGGGTTAGCGCGAACCCGAAGACTAGAAACTGCAGGATGCGGAAGAAATATCAAAGATTAGGGGGGGCCTGCTGAACGTTAGGGTGGGAATAGATACTAAGATGGACAAGGATCAAACCCGAAAGCTTAAGACAAAGAACAATAAACCACTAAGAAATGAACTCAAAAGCTCAAAAACAACCACGAAATCAACATAAGGCTTCAATCACAAAGTCAACTTCCCGGTACGACCAACTCGTATGGAGGGAACGAGCGATCGGTTTAGGAAGATAAATTTCAGCATGCAACTCAAATTCCAATAGGACCAAATGGCAGGGTAGAACTACTAATAATAGTGTTAGATACTTAGCCAACTAATATCACTTCTTACCCTTTTATTCCCACAAGTTTTAGTTGAATTATCCTCTCATTATCTACCTTCTTTAGAACTTTTGAGCTTGCTGTCCGGAAATTGACGCTTGTTGTCCAGATTTTGCATCCAAGCTCCTAGTCTAAATTCACCATTCTAGAAGTTTCAAACCTTGTAGAAGGGTAGCCAACACTTCAATTTGCCAAACTCATTGGTTCCCAAACCCAACTTAAACGACAACAACTATCTTTTGAAAGAAGGAGAGGAAAACAACTTTTAAAACTTAAGTTAGAGCGAGATGAGAGAAGAAGGCTAAGATAGGTAAGGAATAAAATCTGAGAATTTACTTAAGCTTTCATAAATCATTTGATACTTTGAAATTAAGTTTTCCAAAATATCCTAAAGACGACCAAGCTTAGGGTTTCTACACAAGATGGCTCACGATACCAACTTTGTGAGGACCCGATTTATTTGGCTTGTAATGCTTAACCATCCACTTGGTCCTAACATTACAAATCAAATAAACTAAGCCTCGAGATATGTATACTTCCCAAATGCAAAGATACACACCCTTCTAAAATTGTACATCAATTCCATCTATTCACATAGAACCAAGCACAACACAAGTTCAAAAGACATACATAGTAATAAGTTATTACAAAAGAGGGGCCGATGGACCAAATACCATACAGATAACCAAGTAAACAAATGGAAGCAAAGGTGCCAAAAGATGGCGATAAACAAAAGCCAATTAGTGTGCCTTTAACCCACAAGGCAACCAACCGGACCGCCAAGCTAGTCGTCAAACCCGCATGTAACAGCCCTAACTTAGGGTTTGTATTTCAAATGTAAAATTTTGAGGAGAAATAAAAACTTTTATTGTCTCTTCAAATCATTTGAAAGTTTCTACAATTTTCCCTAGCAATTTCCAATTTTTAGAATTTAATTCTTGTGATTGGAAATTGTTGTTATCAGATTCTTAGCTTTCAAACTTATGATCATCCTCTGAAATTATTTTTCCTATCATCTTGATCATCCTATCTACCTCCCTGAATTATTTCACAATTTTTAGATTTTATTTGCTATTTCAAATGGCCAAGTCAAACTAGTTGAAAATCTGGTCAAATCCTTGTACAGCAGCTTGTGAATTTTCTCTAGAACAATGCAGTGCATAAAAAGTTCTGGAAAAATTATACAAGGTTGTCCTCTGTATCTAGTAGCTACCATAAAAATTTCGAAATTTTTAGAGCTCAGGATCTATCTCTAATAATTCCCTAAACTCTCTCAGCTTTTAAAATCAAAAATCGAAAACATCGCTTGTCGCTCGAACCCGAGTCCGACTCAAACTGCATCGCACCACTTGGCTCGGTCGCACCGCCTTAGCTGCACCGCAGCCGAGTCCAATCGATCGTGACCGTCCGATGCAAATCGAACGATCCACGCTATGCGGCGCAACCGACTGTCGAATGCATACACCAATCCCACCGCCCATTTCGGATCCAACGGTCGGTTGTGTTGTCGATCAAATCAAACCACCGGTTCGCACCGCCATTCGCCGCCGACATGTGGGTCCCACCGCCAAGATCAACCTCGCCTTCTCCGCACCTCACCGAGCTCGCGGCGTGCGTGCATGTTTGCCACGCACTCGCCGCCGCCACCTTTATGCCCTCGTGTCCGGGCCGGGAGGCATCGCCGTGACTTCATAAAAGCCCCGAGCTCATCCACTTCTTCTCCTTTGCGTTCTCGTGCTATCTCCGCCCGATTTCTTGTTTCGGCCGGAAAGGGAAACGAAGGTAGCACCGCCGCTGGAAAAGCCCTTGAGCCCGCAACCTCACCATCGTGAACCACACTCGCGTCGCATCCATTTTTCCCATCCCGAGCTCGTGGCACCCAAAGGAATCGTCCGAGCCACTTCTTCGCCCCACCTCCGCTGGTCTCGGCTCGCAAGCTTGCTAGTGCTCGGTGAGTTTCCGGCCGACACTTGGTCCTTCGGATCGCATTGATGCAATCGGGTTAATGATGGTTTCATTTTTGTCTTTGGTGCATCGTTGAGGCCGCGACCCTTTCTTCTCCAATCACGGTGTTCCGCCGTGACAATTCCGCCGCCTCGACCTTCTTCTTCGACGTTATCTTGTGCTTATTGCTCCTGGTGTCTCCGCGATCCCGTGGCGCACCTTCTCGAAGCTGCTCGAAGTCTGTAGCATCTTCTCCGCGAGCACCGTACTTTCTTCTCCGCCTCCGGCCGTCGTGAGCTCATCTCCGTCGACCATTGGGCTCCGCGTCACCGGCACCGGGTTCGTGAGGTCTTTGCGAACCTTGAGGTACCACTCACTCGTCTTGAAACTCATTGGTTTGCTAGATCACCAGGCGTCGCGCCGCCGCCCCGCGCGCGCGGTGGGTGAGCCGGCGAAGCTTAGTTAGCGCTAACCCCTGTTCTAGCTGAGTCTCTGATTGGTGGGCCCTCTTTGGTTAATCGCGTTTAGAAATCCTTTAATCCAGCCCGTTATTTATTCTCTGAGTCACTGCCATGTGGGCCCATGCTGTCAGTTAGGGTTGTGTAGCTCTGGTAATGCGTTTTCTCTGATGGGAAGCGTATTTCTCTGTGAGTATATGTTAGAAGTACACTTTGATATGTCAAAGACGTATTCTTAGAATACGCCGACGCCACTTTCGGCGGCTGGCTGCTCGTCAAGATTTTCGCGGGCCCGCCGTCGCTGTCCGGGGCTAGATAGCTGTGGGTAGAAAAAGGATTAAATGCTTTAGTAAATCAGTAATGCTTTTCTCATGTAATCGTTAATTCAATTAAACTTGTAAAATGCATAACTAATTCAATTTTTATCCAAATTGTATGAAACCAGTGCTGTTAATTTTCATTTTAAGTGTACTATTTGATAAAATTAACTTCACCCATGTCTCTGTAGCAAAAATCTGTTAGCTAATAAAATGATGTCTTATGTATCTTCTAAATTAGAAAATGCATATCTCTTCCAATAATTGTCCAAATTAAATGAACCCAATTCAGTAAAATTTCATTTTCAGTATACTAACTATTAGGATAGATTTTATACACTGGTTCTGTTCATGAAAATTTGTTAAGTAATTAACTAGTGACTTGTTGTGTTTTTAGCTTAGAAAATTCATAGAAAATTGCTAATAACTTAAAATGATTGGTTCTCTGCTTCTAAAATTCTGTTATTTCTTACTTAGGCTGCTGTGTGAGTTTTGGCTTGTTTGATGTTGTTGAATGTTTGAGTTTTGTCGGTGTTATTCGCTCTATTTGTCGTTATGTTCGATCGTTAGGCTTCGATATTTGCGCAACCCCGAGGACGATCCTCCGCACCATATTGAGCAACAAAGAACAAAAAGCGCTTGATCATGATAATCCCAAGATTTTAAATTCTAATATTTTGTTTCAATTGTATGTATGCATTGCTTAATTTGTGTTAAAATGGATTAGTTAAATCCAGAGTCGCATATCCTGTAGACAAATATTGATCTCTACTACCCGAGCCTAGGTTATTTGTCGTGATTAGAGATCATTGGATGATTTCTTGTCACTTAGTAGATACGATTTCACCGCTAGACATGCTTAGTATCGGTAGAATCAAGCGTTATCGACTTTAGTCAGAACCTTGATCACACAAAATTTACTACAACTTTATGTTTCAAAGATTTCGCTATGTTTAATTGCAAAACTAAAAATGAAAACAAAATGATTTGGACGCGCACAATGGTAAGATTGGTGTGATCTTTTGGGTGTGATCGAAAGGTGCCCGGTCAATTAAGGACCGAACATCTTGTGAGTGAATTTTTATCCAGCATTTCGCGCTAACCACACTAGAGTATATGGGACCTCTCTTGACCTAGTACTTTGGCGTGTATTGGCCCGGTCGCAGGAGGTCGCAGGAGGGATGGAGGTGGGAGCATGGTAGTTGTCCAAAAGCTTTATCCCGAGTGGGTAGTTGTCTTTTCGCTTTACCATGTAAGCGTATGGGTTTCTATCCATACGAGCTGCTCGTAGTTAATACATAATATTGGAAAAGTCTCGTAGGACTTAGCTGTACAAAGATACCTTCTAAGTGTGCTTTGGCTTAAAGGCGATCCAAGTGTGGGTACAGTGGTACACCCTCGCAGGTTAAAACTATTCAATAGCCTCGCCCTAGGTGATGGACACGCTTGGGTAAGCTTTTCAAGAGTTAGACTACAACATTTAAATTAAAACTTGATGGGTGGTACGAACGGGATTCGTGTTATTGTTGGGGTGACTATTGGGATAGTCACTTCTAGGTTGTTTATCTTTCGCTTTTGTTATTAATATCCGCATCAGATTTCAATCTTAAAAATGAATTGCAAACTTGCCTTTAAACTCATTACCTTATTGCAAACAAAATTGGCTTTGTGCAAATAAAACATATGGCCTCCACTAAACAAGCTCGCATGTAGCCTATGAACAGTCCGCTAGTTCACACGTCAGCCTTGCGGGTACAAAGACAATCTTTGTACTGTGTGCTTTGCTTAATGTTTTGTTGCAGAGGAAGAAGGTGAGCCTCGTGGTCCTCACTTCGTGAGTCAGGCTTGTCGCCGTGGGTGACGACTAGTCTTGGCGGTCCTGGCCGATGCCTTGTGGGTGAAGGCACACCGATTGGCTTTGTTTATAGCCATCTTATGGCACTTTGCTTCCGCTGTCTCTCTTTTGTTATTTGTGCATCTTGTGGCGATCGGCCATTGTCCGTAATAACTACTATTTGTTTATCTTCCGCTTGTAGTGTAATGTTTGGACTCTATGTTTTGAATGGAGTTGATGTCTAATTTTGTAACGAGGTGCGATATCGCTCGAAGTATACATATCTCGAGGATCAGCTTTATTTGATTTGTGATGCTAGGACCAGGTGGTTGGTTACATTACAAGCCAAATAAACTGGGTCCTCACAAAGTTGGTATCGAGCCATTCGACCGTAGTAACCCAAGCATAGTCGCCCTTAGGATATTTTGAAAGTCTTATTTTCAAATTATAAAAGGGTTTGTGAAAACCTAGGCGATTCTCGATTTTATTCCTTATCTATCTTAGCTTTCTACTCATCTTACTCTAATTTAAGTTTTGAAACTTGGTTTCTTTCTTTACCTTTCAAAAGATAGTTACTACCGGTGGAATTAGTTTGGGGAGAACCATGAAGTTTAATCCAACTAAAACTTGTGGGGATAATAGGTAAGATGTAAAGGAGTAGTTATGTGTCCGATTTTTGTTGGTCGAACTTTATCCTCGCCTTGTGTTTGTTTCTCGATTGCTTTCATGAATTTTGGGTTTTCTTGCTCTCAAATTTGTTGCTAACTTGTCTTAGTAAAACAGATGGCCGGAGAACGCGTGGTAGTCGCAGGTTGGTCATGATGAGGAGCTTCCCCTCCGACCATGGTCGAGGTGCTCGCCGATCGAGCGAAACCGCATGGACCGTGACGCGCATCTTGGAGGTTATTGCTAGGAATACCTCCACTCCTCGCCGGTGGTGGCGGCCACCGCACTCGCGGGGACTTGCAGAGTTCCTCCGCACGCAGCCACCGACTTTCTCCCGCCTCGAGGACCCTCTCGATGCGGATGATTGGTCGCGCATGGTTGAGCGGAAGCTCAACATAGCTCGATGCCGCGCGCAGACAAGGCACTCTTCGCATCCCACCGCCTTGAGGGCGCAAACTCTCATGGTGGGAGAACTATCTCGCCATGCACCCGCGGGCCATGTGGTCGCGTGGGAGGAGTTCGGCCAGCTTTTCGTCGGGCCCACATCCCGGATGGCCCGATGAAGTCAAGAAAAGGAGTTCTCGCGCTCAAGCAAGGGCGCAAATCTGTGACTGAGTACCTTTACGAGTTCAATCATCCGCCTCGTTATGCTCAGGGAGGTGGCCTCGATGAGGCTAGCAGAGAAGTTTATGGATGGCTTGTCCGAGGAGCCGCAAGACAAGCTATCTATTGTGGATTTTTCGACTTTCGTGCCTTGGTAGATAAGGCCATTGTTGCCGAGCATAAGGCAAAGGCGTCAAGAGTCCCGCAGCGCAAATGGGAGGCGACGCCTACTCACACCACTCACTGCGTTCTGGTGGGCCAAGCACCGATGGCCGTTCTTTTGCTCCACCGCGCCGAGACCATCTCGCACCAGCTCTCGCCCACCGCAGGCGTGAGCCACCACGCGCGCCGCGATCCAAGACAGAGCGGCCTCCGCAATCCGGCGGCCGAGGTGACTTGTTTTCGCTGCCACAACAAGGGCCATTATGCGAATGCCTGCCCTCAGAGTGTTGCAGCAGCCCCTCGTCCTAATGGAGGACGCGGGCAGGGGAGTGGTCACCCACCTGACCAGAAGATTATCCAGAAGACCCAGGGTGCGAGCAGCGGCCGAGTGAACCACCTTTCAGCTGAGGAGGCTCAGGAGGCGCCAGATGTCGTGATTGGTACACTTCTTGTTAATTCCCGTCCTGCTGCAGTATTATTTGATTCTGGAGCATCGCATTCTTTTATTTCAAGATCATTTGCTGCTGTTAGTGGTCTTCGTTGTGTTCCTTTGGGAGTTCCTTTGCTCATCCGCTCTCCGGGGTCGGAAATGAGAGCTGATTTACAGTGTCGGGATGTTCCTATCATGGTCAAAGGAGTGGGATTTTTGGCAAATCTTATTCGCTCGCCAATGAGTCCGATGTGATTCTTGGCATGGATTGGTTGTCCCAACACTTGGGGCAGATCGATTGTGCCAGGAAGATTGTCTATCTCACCAGCCCTTCAGGCGAGCAGGTCGGATTTTCGCCACAGCTTCAGGGGCCACATCTATGTGTATTAGAGGCAAAGCCAGCCTTGCAGATTCATGATGTTCCCATAGTATCTGACTTTGTGGATGTCTTTCCTGAAGATTTGCCCGGATGCCTCGGTTCGAGACTGAGTTTGTCATCGAGTTGCTGCCCTGCATCGCCCGATTTCAAGGCGCCGATCGGATGCCTCCCAATGAGCTAGAAGAATTGAAAAAGCACTTGGTGAGCTCCAAGCAAAGGGTTTCATCCGTCCCAGCCATCTCCTTGGGGTTGTCCGTGATCTTTGTGAAGAAGAAGGACAAGACTTTGCGTATGTGTGTTGATTACCGTCCTCTCAATGAAGTGACGGTGAAGAACAAATATCCTCTACCCGCATTGATGATCTTTTGACCGCTTGTCCGGAGCTCGTGTGTTCTCCAAGATTGATCCGAGATCGGGCTATCATCAAGTCCGGATCGTACGAGGATATTCCAAGACGGCTTTCACTACTCGTTATGGCCTGCATTTAGTACACCGTCATGTCTTTCGGATTAACCAATGCTCCAGCTTTGTTCATGAACTTGATGAATTCAAGATTCATGGAGTTTTTGGACAAATTTGTGGTGGTCTTCATTGATGATATTCTTATTTATTCCAAGATCAAGCGAGCATGCCGAGCATCCAAGATTGTTTTGGGCAAATTGCGGAGCACCACTATATGCGAAGTTCAAGAAATGTGAGTTCGTTGAAGGAAGTGGCATTCTTGGGCCATGTTCTTTCAATGGAGGCATAGTCAGGATCCCAAAGAAGGTCAGCGATGTTCTATCTTGGGGACAATTTCAAGTCGATCCATCGATGTGCGGAGTTTTCTTGGTTTAGCGGGCTACTATCGCCGCTTTATCGAGAACTTCTCCAAGATCGCAAAGCCGATGACTGAATTGCTCAAGAAGGACAAGAAGTTTGTGTGGTCCTCTGCTTGCGATGAGAGCTTTCAGGAGCTCAAACAGCGATTGACTTCAGCCCCAGTCCTCACTCTCCCTGATATCCACAAGAGCTTCGATATTTATTGCGATGCCTCTCGTCGGGGACTCGGGTGTGTTCTTATGCAGGAAGGCAAGGCAGTTGCCTATGCATCCAGGCAATTGAGGCCTCATGAGCTCAACTATCCCACCCATGATTTAGAGCTTGCTGCAGTAGTTCATGCACTCAAGATTTGGCGGCATTATTTGATCGGAAACCGCTGTGAGGTGTATTCCGATCATAAGAGTTTGAAATACTTATTTACCCAGCCAGATTTGAACCTCAGGCAGAGGAGATGGTTGGAATTAATCAAAGATTATGACATGGGTATTCAGTATCACCCTGGCAAGGCCAATGTGGTTGCTGATGCACTTAGTCGAAAAGTGTATTGCAATACTTTGATGATCCAAGAGCAAAGAACTCGCGCTTCTTGCGAAATTCAGCGCCTCAACTTGGGTTTGGTTGAGCATGGTTCCTTTGTCGCCTTGGTTGTGCAACCAACCTTGGTGGATCGATCAAGGCAAAGACAAAGAATCGATGATGGCGTGGTAAAATCAAGCGTAACATCGTGAATGGATCAGCCAAGTGTTTCACGTAAGATGAGCACGGTGTTGTGTGGTTTGGGCAGCGCCTGTGGTCCCAAAGGTCCCGAGTTGCGGATTTGATTCTTCAGAGGCCCATGATTCGCTTTTGTCCATCCATCCCGGCCACTAAAATGTACCAAGATCCGCGCGAGATTCGTGGACTCGCATGAAGCGAGATTGCGTGTTCGTGGCCGATGTGACATATGTTGTCGCGTCAAGGCCGAGCATCGCCGTCCAGAGGTCTCTCCACCCTTGCCTATACCGAGTGGAAGTGGGATTCAGAGGCATGGATTTTATCACCGGTCCGCCTGCACTTCTTCAGGGAAGGATGCTATCCGGGTTGTTATCGATCGATTGACGGTAGCGCACTTCCCGCCAAGATTTACCACTCTCGTCGTCGATCGATTGGCGATCTCTATATCTCCCGCATTGTGAGCTTGCATGGTGTGCCACGAACGATTGTGTCGATCGTGGCTCTCTTTTCACTTCTCGGCTATGGCACGCTTTACGTGAAGCCATGGGGACCCGTCTTTCTTTCAGCTCAGCCTATCATCCTCAGACTGATGGTCAGACGGAGCGGGTCAACCAAGTTCTTGAAGATATGCTCCGTGCTTGTGTTCTTTCCTATGGGAAGAATTGGGAGAAGTGCATACCGCTTGCCGAGTTCTCCTACAACAACAGACTTCGTGCTAGTCTCGGCATGGCACCGTTTGAGGCTTTGTATGGACGGCGCTGCAGAACACCGTTGAACTGGTCAGAAACTGGTGAAAGGCAGTTCTTTGGTCCAGATTCCATCAATGAGGCTGAAAGTCAAGTGCAGTTGATTCGTGAGCACTTGCGCGTAGCTCACCCGTGCGTAAGAGCTATGCGGTCGGCGTCGCCGTGAGTTGAGTTTCCAGCCCAATGACTTTGTGTATCTCAAAGTCTCACCTCGAAGGACATCGCCGCTTTGTCAAGGGCAACCGCTCCTCGATATGTCGGGCGTGTCGCATCATCGGCCAGTGGGAGCTGTTGCATACAAGTTAGAATTGCCACTACACTCGAAGGGGTGCATGATGTTTTCCACGTGTCGCAATTGAAGAAGTGCCTTCGTGTTCTGTGGAGGAAACGCCTTGGAAAATATCGATGTGCGGAAGATCTGCCTTATCGTGAGCGCCTGCTCAGATCCTCAAGAAGTGAACGCAGACAAGGAACCGTGTGATCAAGTTCCTTAAAGTTCAGTGGTCAAACCACTCCGAGGATGAAGCCACTTGGGAGCGGGAAGATCGCCTCCGAGCAGACACCCGCCCTTCTTCTCCCAGGATCGTAATCTCTGGCGAGATTCCTGTAAGGGGGAGATTTGTAACAGCCCTAACTTAGGGTTTGTATTTCAAATGTAAAATTTTGAGGAGAAATAAAAACTTTTGTTGTCTCTTCAAATCATTTGAAAGTTTCTACAATTTTCCCTAGCAATTTCCAATTTTTAGAATTTAATTCTTGTGATTGGAAATTGTTGTTATCAGATTCTTAGCTTTCAAACTTATGATCATCCTCTGAAATTATTTTTCCTATCATCTTGATCATCCTATCTACCTCCCTGAATTATTTCACAATTTTTAGATTTTATTTGCTATTTCAAATGGCCAAGTCAAACTAGTTGAAAATCTGGTCAAATCCTTGTACAGCAGCTTGTGAATTTTCTCTAGAACAATGCAGTGCATAAAAAGTTCTGGAAAAATTATACAAGGTTGTCCTCTGTCTCTAGTAGCTACCATAAAAATTTCGGAAATTTTTAGAGCTCAGGATCTTCTCTAAAAATTCCCTAAACTCTCTCAGCTTTTAAAATCAAAAATCGAAAACACCGTTTGTCGGGCTCGAACCCGAGTCCGACTCAAACCAGACCGCACCACTTGGCTCGGTCGCACCGCCTAGCTGCACCGCACGCGAGTCCAATCGATCGTGACCGTCCGATGCAAATCGAACGATCCACGTTGCGTGCGCAACCGACCTGTCCGAATGCATACACCAATCCCAGCCGTCCATTTCAGATCCAACGGTCGGTGTGTTGTCGATCAAATCAAACCACCGGTTCGCACCGCTGTCTCGTCGCGACATGTGGGTCCCACCTGCCAAGATCAACCTCGCCTTCTCCGCACCTCACCGGAGCTCGCGGCGGCGCGCGCATGTTTGCCACGCACTGCCGCCGCCACCTTTATGCCCTCGTGTCCTACCGGGAGGCATCGCCGTGACTTCATAAAAGCCCCGAGCTCATCCACTTCTTCTCCTTTATGCTCGTGCTATCTCCGCCCGATTTCTTGTTTCCGGAAAGGGAAACGAAGGTAGCACCGCCGTGTTGGAAAAGCCCTTGAGCCCGCAACCTCACCATCGTGAACCACACTCGGTCGCATCCATTTTTCCCATCCCGAGCTCGTGGCACCCGGTGAATCGTCCGAGCCACTTCTTCGCCCCAACCCGTTGGTCTCGGCTCTGCAAGCTTGCTAGTGCTCGGTGAGTTTCGGCCGACACTTGGTCCTTCGGATTGCATTGATGCAAGTTAATGATGGTTTCATTTTGTCTTTGGTGCATCGTTGAGGTCGCGACCCTTTCTTCTCCAATCACGTGTTCCGCCGCCGTGACAATTCCGCCGCCTCGACCTTCTTCTTCGACGTTATCTTGTGCTTATTGCTCCCGGTGTCTCCGCGATCCCGTGGCGCACCTTCTCAAGCCGCCAAGTCTCAGTAGCATCTTCTCCGCGAGCACCGCATTTTCTTCTCCGCCTCCGCCGTCGTGAGCTCATCTCCGTCGACCATTGGGCTCCGCGTCACCGCACCGGGTTCGTGAGGTCTTTGCGAACCTTGAGGTACCACTCACTCGCCTTGAAACTCATTGGTTTGCTAGATCACCAGCGCGGCGCGCCGCCCCGTCGCGTCGTGCGTGAGAGCCGCGGCGGCTTAGTTAGCGCTAACCCTGTTTCTAGCCGAGTCTCGATTGGTGGGCCCTCTTTGGTTAATCGCGTTTAGAAATCCTTTAATCCAGCCCGTTATTTATTCTTTGAGTCACCGCCATGTGGGCCCATGCCGTCGCTTAGGTTGTGTAGCTCGTAATGCGCTTTCTCGATGGGAAGCGATTTCTCGTGTATATGTTAGAAGTACACTTTGATATGTCAAAGACGTATTCTTAGAATACACCTTCGACGCCACTTTCGCGGCGGCTGTTCGTCAGCATTTTCGCGCCCACTGTCGTTGTCCGGGCTAGATAGCTGTGGGTAGAAAAAGGATTAAATGCTTTAGTAAATCTGTAATGCTTTTCACATTAATCGTTAATTCAATTAAACTTGTAAAATGCATAACTAATTCAATTTTTATCCAAATTGTATGAAACCAGTGTGTTAATTTTCATTTTAAGTGTACTATTTGATAAAATTAACTTCACCCATGTCTCTGTAGCAAAAATCTGTTAGCTAATAAAATGATGTCTTATGTATCTTCTAAATTAGAAAATGCATATCTCTTCCAATAATTGTCCAAATTAAATGAACCCAATTCAGTAAAATTTCATTTTCAGTATACTAACTATTAGGATAGATTTTATACACTGGTTCTGTTCATGAAAATTTGTTAAGTAATTAACTAGTGACTTGTTGTGTTTTTAGCTTAGAAAATTCATAGAAAATTGCTAATAACTTAAAATGATTGGTTCTCTGTTTCTAAAATTCTGTTATTTCTTACTTAGGCTCTGTGTGAGTTTTGGCTTGTTTGATGTTGTTGAATGTTTGAGTTTTGTCGGTGTTATTCGCTCTTATTTGTCGTTATGTTCGATCGTTAGGCTTCGATATTTGCGGCAACCCCGAGGACGATCCTCCGCACCATATTGAGCAACAAAGAACAGAAAAGCAGCTTTGATCATGATAATCCCAGATTTTAAATTCTAATATTTTGTTTCAATTGTATGTATGCATTGCTTAATTTGTGTTAAAATGGATTAGTTAAATCAGTAGTCGCATATCCTGTAGACAAATATTGATCTCTACTACCGAGCCTAGGTTATTTGTTTGTGATTAGAGATCATTGGATGATTTCTTGTCACTTAGTAGATACGATTTCAATTGCTTAGACATGCTTAGTATCGGTAGAATCAAGCGTTATCGACTTTAGTCAGTAACCTTGATCACACAAAATTTACTACAACTTTATGTTTCAAAGATTTCTGCTATGTTTAATTGCAAAACTAAAAATGAAAACAAAATGATTTGGACGCGGCACAATGGTAAGATTGGTGTGATCTTTTGGGTGTGATCGAAAGGTGCCCGGTCAATTAAGGACCGAACATCTTGTGAGTGAATTTTTATCCAGCATTTCGCGCATAACCACACTAGAGTATATGGGACCTCTCTGACCTAGTACTTTGGCGTGTATTGGCTCCGGTCGCAGGAGGTCGCAGGAGGGATGGAGGTGGGAGCATGGTAGTTGTCCAAAAGCTTTATCCCGAGTGGGTAGTTGTCTTTTCGGCTTTACCATGTAAGCGTATGGGTTTCTATCCATACGAGCGGCTCGTAGTTAATACATAATATTGGAAAAAGTCTCGTAGGACTTAGCTGTGCCAGCATACCTTCGGAAGTGTGCTTTGGCTTAAAGGCGATGTCCAAGTGTGGGTGCAGATGGTACACCCTGCAGGTTAAAAACTATTCGAATAGCCTCGCCCTAGGTGATGGACACGCTTGGGTAAGCTTTTCAAGAGTTAGACTACAACATTTAAATTAAAACTTGATGGGTGGTACGAATCTGGGATTCGTGCTATTGTTGGGGTGACTATTGGGATAGTCACTTCTAGGTTGTTTATCTTTCGCTTTTGTTATTAATATCCGCATCAGATTTCAATCTTAAAAATGAATTGCAAACTTGCCTTTAAACCATTACCTTATTGCAAACAAAATTGGCTTTGTGCAAATAAAACATATGGCCTCCACTAAACAAGCCTGCATGTAGCCTATGAACAGTCCGCTAGTTCACACGTCGCCTTGCGGGTACAAAGACAATCTTTGTACTCGTGTGCTTTGCTTAATGTTTTGTTGCAGAGGAAGAAGGTGAGCCTCGTGGTCCTCACTACGTGAGTCAGTGTCTTTGCCGCCGTGGGTGACGACTAGTCTTGGCGGTCCTGGCCGATGCCTTGTGGGTGAAGGCACACCGATTGGCTTTGTTTATAGCCATCTTATGGCACTTTTGCTTCACTGCTCTCTTTTGTTATTTGTGCATCTTGTGGCGATCGGCCATTGTCTGTAATAACTACTATTTGTTTATCTTCCGTTTGTAGTGTAATGTTTGGACTCTATGTTTTGAATGGAGTTGATGTCTAATTTTGTAACGAGGTGCGTATATCGCTTCGGAAGTATACATATCTCGAGGATCGGTTTATTTGATTTGTGATGCTAGGACCAGGTGGTTGGTTAAGCATTACAAGCCAAATAAACTGGGGTCCTCACACCGCAGCACATCTCACAAAAAGGGAAACCCTTGGGGCTCACCTTCTTCCTCTGCAACAAAAATATTAAGCAAAGCAGATGAGTACAAAAATTGTTTTTGTACTCGCAAGATCGACGTGTGGAATAGCGCACCTATCAATATGCTACATGCAAGCTTATTTAAGTGGTGGTTGTATATCTCATTTTGCACAAAGCCAACTTTATTTGCGATAATGTAATACATTTCAAAAGCAAGTTTGTAATCAGTTTTATTGATTGAAATAACACGAGATACAATAAGTACAAGAGTAACCACCTATTGGTGACTAACCCAATAGCCACCACACATAGCACGAATCCCGCATTCGTGCCACCCATCAAGTTTTAATTAAAAATGTTGTAGTCTAACTCTTGAAAGACCTTGCCAAGCGTGTCCATAACCTAGGGCGAGGCTATTCGAATAGTTTTAAACCTGCAGGGTGTACCAATGTACCCACACTTGGCATCGCCTTTTTGCCAAGCTATTAAGCACACTTCCTTTGGTATGCCTACACAACTAAGTCCTACGAGACGTTTCCAATGGAATGCGTTAATTAAGAGTCGCACGTATGGGGTTAACCCTTAGTGACCAGCCGCGAAAGAGGCCACTAGGACCACACGTTGTGGTGGGGTCAAGCAAAGCCGGAGTCAATAGTTACTAGCCTGACATTACAAGCCCCGGTCGGGTGGAGGACCTAGAAAGGAACCACCTGGTCACGCCTTAGTGATCCTTTTTCTATAAACTACACCAACGACTCATTAATTAATGCCTCCCAAAGTACTAATTCAAGAGAGGTCCCATACCTTCTAGTGTGGTTAGCACGCACAAAATGCTTGGTTTAGTGTAACAAGATGTTCGGTCCTTGTTGACCCGGCACCATTCCACCACACTCACAATCACACCATCTTACCATTGTGCCCAAGTCTAAATTATTTTGTTTTCAGTTTTAGTTTTCATAAGTAGACAAGGCACGAGGCTGAAATCATAAGTGATAATAAGTTTTAGGTGATCAAGGTTATCGACAAGTCGATAACCGCCCATTTATACTGGAAACTAAGCATGGCTAAGCAATTAATTCGCAAACTACTAAGGGACAAGAGCTCATCCAACGAGCTCTAAATCACAAAAAAACCTAGGCTCATGGTAGTAGAGGATAATCATTTGTCTATGGAAATGCATCTACTAGGCCAACTATCGACAATAGTTAAAGCAAGATAGCAATGCATACATAGAAGTTGTAAACAACATAAATACTTAAAATATTGGGATTAACATGATCAAACTGCTTGTTCAGCGGTAGATCACTTTCTTCTTTGCAGAGGATTCACTCACGTGAACAATAATTCCTTCAAACCTAACGCGAAAAGGCGATACTCAAATAAGAACAAGAACTCCAAACAAAACTCAACAAAAAAAGTTCTCCAAATACAATAAAATTTATACTGAAGCTAGATTATGATTTTAGACAATTTAGAAACAAGAATCACTTCATTTAGACTTAGCATGCAAAAGTTATAGCTAAACTAAGTTCTCTCACTGAAAAATGCTAATTAAATTAATTTCTTTCTCGTTCATGGCGAAAATTTCTAGAATGATCCGAATCTGAAATTTTTTATGGTGGGTAGATAATGTCATCCTAACAACAGCAAAACTAAGTTTGCACAATTTGGAGTTATAATGAATTAGTTATGATTTTTCTAAGCTCTAAAACTAGCATATATCATTTCTCAGAACATAAATAAGGACAAAGCCTAGTTCATATTAAAGCATGTCTCAGACCCATTTTACCAAGTTGAGTTTGCTCAGTTTGGAATTACAGAGAATAAGTTATACATTTTACAAATTTTCCATGAATTTCTAGACATCATTTTTCACTAAACAAGATCATGTAGTTAAATCATTTTCTCATTATATGACAGGCCTAATTTCATTCTCGATTAAAGTTCATACTATAACAAAGCTACATCAACTGGAATCATTCAAAAGGAGTTAAAATGACAAAGTTAAGCACTTTTGAACTTTGAAACATAAAAAGACTTAGAACAATTGAGCTCTCGGAGGTCCAAACGAATCAATGAAAAGGAGAGGTCGTGGGCGTTAGATCAAGATCGGCGGCTTACGAGCTTCAAGCACAGCACACAAAACCTCCTCCCGACTGGGAGGTGCGGGCCGTCGAGATCGGATCCAACGATCACGAGCAATGCGTGCACAATGCACGCAAGGAGGTCTCACGCGCTTATGCAGGTCGTGACCGCCGATCGAGATCCGCGTCCCGAGCACTAGGGGAGGTCCTAAGGGTAAACCTACGGAGGGAGGTCCGACGGCTAAGATCTCACGGAGGAGGTCTTCAACGGTCTAGATCTCCGGAGGAGGTCTTTAACGGACACGATCAAGTGAGGGAGGTCCTGGGCGATCAAGATTGAACGAGGGAGGTCCTAAGGCTTTAAATCTGAGGAAGGAGGTCTAGCCCGTTAGATCTAGGTCTAACGGTTTAGACCAGAGGAGGAGGTCCTAACGCTACGGATCCAAAGGAGGAGGTCCTAGACGGTCAAGATCTCGGAGGAGGTCTTGATCGGTCAGGATTGACACGAGGAGGTCTTGGATGGCCAAGATCTTCTCGGGGAGGTCCTAAGCGATAGGGTTTTAATCGGAGGAGATCTGGACGGTTCAGATTAGACCTAGGGAGGTCTTGAACGGTCCAGATCGACGCGGAGGGAGGTCTGAGCGCTAAGGATTTGACAAAAAGAGATCTAACGCTCAGATCTAATCCGGGGAGGTCGTGAACGGTCAGGATTGAGCCTAAGAGGTCTGAGCGGGGGTTTTCTTTGTAAAAGGCCAGGGGTGGATTTTACAAGGACGACCCCGAGGGTGGTCCTGAGGTGGTCTTTGCAAAATGACCAGGGGGAGGTCTTTTTGCAAAGAGGACCTCGGAGGAGGTCTTTCGGCCTATTAGGGGTGGTCTTAACAAAAAGATCACGAGGAGATCTTTTTGTGCCGGAGTGGTCCTAGCGGCCAGGATTTAACCCGGGTGGTCCTAGACGGCTAGGATCACAACCAGAGGGGAGGTCTTACACTTAAAGGTTTTCACGGGAAAGATCTAAAGGTTCAGATCTAAACTTGGGGAGGTCTTAGACGGTCACGAAGAACCCGAGGAGGTCCAAGGTGCTTTAATGGCGCGGACCTCCGGACTTTAATTCTAGGCCTAAGGCCCTCAAGACAATGACACAAGCACACGGCTAAGACACGATTAATGCACCCAATGATTAGTAATAATTGGGCATTAATGATGTCCTAACAAAATGACAAAACGGAGTTTTGAACCAAGCAAACCCGAGCGGGCTCAACGGTTTGCCGCCACGATGGGGACTCTCGCCACGCCACCAAGGGCACCGATAAACTCACAATAGTGTCGCGGACCTAGCGGAGGCACTCTCGACGGCGCGACGACCTTGAACGCCGCGAGCCGAGAATGGCGGAGGACAAGCTTTTCAAAAACCAAAACGACAAAATCGAGCGCTATGAGCTAAGCTAACTAGACCCTAAGCTCTAAGGGACTAAAATGAACTCACCCGAGTGTAGGAAGGTCCGAGAGGAAGTCGGAGGGACTTGGAGAAGGTCGACGAAGTCCGGCGGTGACGTGCTTGCCGGCGATGGAGAAGAAGACGACCTCGACCCGACAAGCGCCTCCCAACTCGTCCACCTCTGCGATGGATAACCACGCAAGTTAGAGAATGCTCGAGGTGCTCGAGATGACAAGAAAACAGGCAAGAACGTTGATGGAACCACCGGAGCTCGAGCTTGGCGAGGAGCTCCAAGGTCCGACAATGGCGAGGAGGGTGGTGTGCTTGGGGCTTGAGTTTGAGGACCAACTCAACCGAGGGAGCTCAAGCACACCAAGAATGAAGAAAGAAAAGGAGAGGAAGGTCTCGGGCTATACATAGCACGGGAGCTTGTAATGGCATGGGCAAAAGGCTACGTGAGCAAGAACCATGCCCTCGCCAACGCACGCACGCACGTGACTAGTGGCGAGCGGTGAAGACTTTTAGGTTGAACTGAAGGCATTGAATGCATGGCAAGCAAAAGGAGTCGCATAAGGACAAAAGGTGACGCCTCACGCCTCAACCGCTCACATCGACACTGCACAGGTGCGAAACCATGGTGCTCGGACCCGTGGAGGTCGTGAGGAAAACACACGCCAAGGAGGTCCGAGCGCGCGAGGAGGTCCTAGGAGCCGTGGGAGGTCGTGAGCCACACGATCCCCATCCGCGCCCGCTTGCGCTGCAAGACGAGACCGAGCCCGAACTCGGTGAGCTTGACTCGACCGAGCCGCTTGGTGGGTCGGACTGGTCCGACTCGAGCCCGAGTCCGACTCACCCAAGTTTGGGTTTCAAACCGCTCAAGTTTGGGGATTTATTTGAGGTAGCAAACGAACTCCAAAAATTATGAAATTTTTACAGGAGCTTGCTAGCTGAGGGATTGACCTTGAATAAAATTTTTAGAGGTTTTGGTGCTGTGGATTTTCCTCCAAAAGGTACTGGTCCAAGGTTTGACCAGATTTTGAATTGGGTTGACCTTCCTCCAACAGCATCCAAACAATTTCTAAAAATTGTGGAATTTTTCAGAGGAGTCACATACCAACCCAAAAATTTAGGAAAAAAAATATTTCCAGAAGATTATCACAAGATAGAACAAGAATGACTACGAAGAATAAGATGTGAGTCGAAATGACTTGTGATTTTTGTATTCCCATAATCTCTTTACAACAATTGTCCAAACCATACAGGAAATACAATATGTAAGAAAAAGTTTTAATTTCCCCTCATTTTCTTACATTTGAAACACAAGCCCAAAACTTGGGATGTTACACCCATGAGGGGCTGGCCACTAATAAAAGGAGGAGGAAAACCCTAATATCTACTGTAGCATGTGTGCTACAGTACACGCCGCCACTGTAGAACCACCATGGTGTCTCCTCCCCATGGCAGCCCTTGCCTCCATCCCCTGCTGCGGTTGCCGGCCAAAGAAGGGAGAAGGAGAGAGGGGAGAAGAGAGGGAAGGGAAGGTTCGCGGGCTTTGTCGCGATCTACAGCGGTGCTCCAAGGGTAACGTTTATCGGTTGTTGTTGTGTGATTAGTCGTAGAAGTGAAACTGATTAGTTTTGGTTGGATCGAAGTCTGCCTGCTATAGATTCAATTCTGTCTAGATTCTTGCGCGCTTAGTTTGGTGTGTTTAGAAGCCGAATTAGGAGTTTTGATCTGCTAGAGTTATTTAGATTATGTTCTTAGATTTCGGTAGCCGCCGAGTTCACCTGATTCCGACGTACGGATCAAAAGTTATGATTTGTTTAGTGTCGCTGTCCTGCTAATCCGTCAGCATCCAGACAGTTTGTAGAAAACTGGGTTAAGCCATTAGTTAAAGAAGAAATCAGAGGATCTCGATATAACAAAAAACGTATATAATTTTCATACTTTTTCATAGAGCTAAAGAATGCAAGATTTGGACTTTCATAACAAAAGTTATGGTGGTTTTAGTGTACTGTCCAGAGAACCTGACGTGAAATCGATGTTTTGTTAATCAGCATACAAGGGATAATAGATGGCCGAATCAGGAAAGCCCACCACCTAGGTTTAGTTAGGGAATTTGATAACCTTTCAATGAAGTCCAAGAAAACCTCATTTGGACTCCTGTACAAGAAGATACAGATTTTAGAATATGGCTGTCCACAGAGGGGACAGATCGATCTATAGGAGTTGGAATTGGGAATGCGCTTGAGATTATAGCAAGTTCGGTTATGCTATTATTTATGTTTTTGGTCCAGTATGATTGTCTTAGCATGCCTTATAAATATATTCAGGTGGTGGATTGATCCCGGGGGCGGCACCTTCTGCACGTCCCTCATTCTCTCGCGGTTAAGGCAAGTATAAGATGGATATAATTGATATTATTGAATGGCATTGTTTGATAAATACTATGAGTATTTGTGCTGTCATGATTGTTATGGTGGTATGATTGGTAATGTTCATGGTTTCTAGTGATATGAGTTACATCTTATTCATGGATGTTTGAACGTTATGAAGTCTATGATTATGAACAATTGTAGTATGAACAAGTTATTCGTATGCAATGTTGCTGCGGATGCATATTTCTATTAATTTGAGATTTCATACACATGCATCATGATGGCTTATTAAGGTATTGGTCATGTGATGACCAAGCAATCGTTGAGGTCCCTATCATGTTTATGACGGGCTAAAGGGGTCCATGCTTGTAGAGCATGGGCTTAGGTCCCCATACTTGCGGAGTATGGGCAATGGTCCCTGTGCCCGATGGCACAGGCATGGGTGTGCATCGACGGATGCGCACTTTGCATTACCGGTAAAATGCAAAAGAGAAAGAGAAAGATAAATAGTATGTTGAGCATATTGCATAGCATGTATATGTAAAGTAATTGGTGTGTGGATTGTGAAATACAGTTGATGAGTTACATGCATGTATGTTGTTTATGCCATTATTATATTTGCTGAGTCTTTGGACTCACCTCTTGTGTTTGTTGCGTTTTAGGTAACCTTACGACATCAGCATGCATGGGAGAAAAGAAGGATTAACCTTGTTGTACTATCGCACGATCTACCCACAATGGAATGCAAAACAAAATTAATTAGTAGTTGAATGAATTTTTTAAAGTACACATTATGAATATTACTTTGCTTGGAGTAAACTGTAATAAACAAATAGATGTTTTTTTTATGCTCTTGATCTATATCCTAGATGTTTAGTTGCTATTGATGTTATAGTAACGAACAACCAGTTTTGATTTTGTCTTAATCAAATTGAAAGTTGGAATACTTATATATGCTATATCTGTTAGTTGGAACCTCCGGTATAGATAACTACACAAAGGAGGTTCTGCCGAAATTTTGTGAGGTATTTTTAGTTTAACTTGTCTAATTTATTTATTTCAGTAGCATTCCAGGCCTTTGTCAGACTGGGGTGTTACAGTTGGTATCAGAGCAGGCTGTAGGTCCATGGTAGTTGAATTATTAAACTTGACACACTAAGCACAGTAGTTGGGAATGGGTTTTTGCATTGCATTTACGCTTCCGTTGAGTTGTATTGATGATTTTTGTCATGAAATGATCTGATATATTTATATTATAATACTATGGTAATTATAATACTATGGTATAATTTAAATAATCTAAATTACTGGGATTCCAATATGATCAAAGATATAACTTGCCTTGCTCAAATTATTGTGGACTAGCTCTCCGGAGTCATCAAAGTCTATATGTGAAAATAAACCAAATTCTAATAAAATTCAAATGAACTCCAAATTAAATAATTTTTGTTTAGCTAGCTAGATTATAATTTTAGATGAATTTGGAAATTTGAATCGCTGGAATTAGAGCTCGTATGAAGGAGATCGAGTCCTCGGAAGTTTGAATTCTAAAGAAATTACACTAAATTTAATTTTTAGAATTAATGAATTATTTTTCTAAAGGAAACTTCTAAATATTGCGCAAGCATGACGTTAGCAGCTGATTTGCATTTTTTGCTGAATTATTTTTCTATGTGAAATCCTAATTGGTCTATGACATGTGGGCCCATAGTCCATGGACCAGGTCGACGAAAGGGTTTTGGTCTATGATGAACTCGATTTATAAAATAGTAACGATGATACGGGGGCGGCCCGATCTTCTCAGTGAGGAACCGTGGATAGTTGATGCGAAGTAGACGATGTCGCTAGCTGAACACTCGCGCCAATGCACGAACCCTCAACTCTTTGGATAACGCCCAAACGCAACGGGTAATTGTTCGTCGCGAGACCACAAACGACAAACGCCAAGTCCCCAATTCCCAGTGGAACGACGACTCGACCTTGAATTGCAGAACGAACCAATGGATCGCCTAGTCCTCTCTCAAAGTCCTCGCATGAACTTTGGTTTTAGAAAGAACAAGCAATAACTATGTTTTAATTCTTATGCATAAACTGGTCTAATGGATACAATGGAGGGGCAAGGGTACTTAAGGCGCCCTCCATGACTCACGCACGGCTTAGGGCCGGCTACACATGCCGAATCAAACACCAATTCGGCTAAGACCCAAAAACACACAAAAAGGAAAACCTAACTTAAATCTGTCACATTGTTTCGGCCATAGCAGCGCGACCATAAGTCTTCTGAAGCTCGGGCCATACCCATTGTGTGGGCCTTGGAATAAGCTTTCAAACAAGTCCAAGAACACCCCAATCGGACTCCGTATGCAAAAGTTATGACCTTTTTATTACAGGCCTGTTGGGCTGTCCCGAACCGAATCCGAATTGAATTCTGAATTGATTCCGAGATGAATTCCGATTGGACTTGTGGAAGATCCGAATTGGGCTTGAATTCTTGGGCTTTTCTCCCCTTGCTTGACCCACGTGAGCTTCTCCTCCATTGCTTGGGCTCCGGCCTCCCTCTCGTTTCCAAAGGCTTCACAATGTTCAAACCTGAGAATGCACAAAACATTTGCATGAGGTAGTACCCAATTATCATAAATGAAAATAGAAGATTCATTAAGAAACAAAAGCACCTGTTGATTTAGAAGTTTAGCTCTCGCTCTAGTCAGCGGACCAACATGCACTTCTGCACTTGTATGACTTATAGCTTCACTTATGACGTCCATCTCAGTATGTGCATCACCACCAATAGAAGAAGATGTATAAGTGTTAGGGATGCCCACATCAAACGATTTTACACATGTGTTGTTTCAAGCGCCACGTGGGTGATGGCGTGGGTGCTAACTAGGCAGATGAGTCGATGTGGGGCACACATGGCTTGCCACGTTACGCCGATGAGAGGCGGCGCACGAGACCTTTTGGTCATCGGCTCTACGCGCCACGGCGATGAGTGCACGTGTGGGAAAAAGAATGAGGAAGAAGTGGGGAACTTGATGCGCACCAGAATGGCGGCAGAGCGTGAAGAAAAGGCTGGCGACGAGGACGACAAGCGGCAGCGAGGTTCGAGCTCCGGCGGTGACGGCGTTCTGAGGGTCATCTGGTGATGCGAGTGTGCGCACCGGGTAGAACATGAGAATGTGAAGATCGGGGTGTAGATGATGTCGACAGAGCTTCAACTACAGTGAGATAGTCGGCGTTAGCGCACTTCAGGGACGACGACAAAGAAGGGCAAAATCCGGTGAAGTGAGAGTGAGTGGGGAGCTAGGGCTTCGTGGATCGGATGAGTGGGAGATTGCAAAGGTGATGCCCACTTTTATAGGGGCTAGGGTGAACTGAGGCAGTGGGGATGTGCACGGGTGTTACTCGTCGATGGTGGAAATGGCATTAATGCGACAATGAAGCGATTGAGTGAAGGCGGAAGGGGAAATGGGGATCGTGGGCGTTATTGCACTTGATTCTGAGTGAAAACGGTCACTTGAATGCACTAAAGTGGTGAGAATGGCGGCGAGGCTCGCACAGCTAAAGGAGGAAGAAGGCGGTGGAAGGGATGACAAGTGGGGCCCGTCGGTCAACAAGGGTGAGAAAGAGAAGAGAGAGGCGGGTGCGGGTGTGGGCTGGGCGAGAAAAAAAAAGGGCCACATGGAGAAGAAAAGAAGTGGGTCGGAGGAAGAAATTTGGGACGACAAGGATTTCTAGATTTTTAAGGATTTCTAGTTTACAGAAATTGAGTTAAATCAAATAGGCTTTTAGAAAATAGCAAATAGAGTTCAAAAATTCTAGAAAAATTCACAAAAATTCCCTAAATTATTTTGAACTTAAATAAAATATTTCAAACTCACAATTGGTATTTATATTTGCAAATAATTTATTTTTTCTTTTAAAATAAATAGGGATTTTTTTTAAAGTCCATAAAATTCAAGGAAATTAATTAAAATTTTATTTTGACAGAAATAAAATTTTGGGATGTTACAAACCTACCCCTTAAAGGGAATCTTGACCTACCCTGAGATTCAGATTGGCTAGCAAAGAGGTGGGGATACTCGACTTTCAAATCTTCTCGCTTCCAATTGTCCTCCTCTTCTAAGAGATTGCTCCACTGCACTTTGTAGGAATGGATGAATTTGCTTCTATTGATGCGCTCTGCTGCATCGAGAATCTTGATTGGATGTTCCACATAAGTAAGGTTTTCCTGTAGATCAATGCTCTCAAGTGCGGTTTGTTCTGTTGGTACTCGAAGACATTTCTTCAGTTCAAACACATGGAAGACATCATGAAATGCAGATGGCGATTCCGATAGTTCAAGCTGATATGGAACTTCTCATTTTCCCAAAATCTTGTAGGGTCCAGCAGATCTAGGTGCATGTTTTCCTTTAGCCCAAAATCTGTTCACCCCTTTAAGTAGAGTCACTCGGAGATAGACAAAATTTCAAGTTTTAAAGGACAAATCTCTCCAACGATTGTCAGCATAACTTTTCTATCGGGACTGTACTGCTTTCAACCATTTCTTTCACTTTTACCTTATTTTCAGCCTCTGTATTTAAAGCAGAGCCAAAGAATTGATGTTCCCTGTAACATCCCAATTTTGAGCTTGTGTTTCAAATGTAAGAAAATGAGTAGAAATTAAAACTTTTTCTTACATCATGTGTTTCCTGTTTGTATTGGACAAGTATTGTACAAGACTTATGGAAATGCAAAGTCACAAGTCTTTTGATCCAAATCTTGTTCCTTCAAAAACAATCTTGTCGAACCTTTTGATCATTCTCTGGAGATATTTTCCTAAGTTCTTGGGATGGTATGTGACCCCTCTGAAAAATTTCACAATTTTTTTTTTAGAAATTGTTTGAATATTTTAGAGGGCAGTCAAACCTGTTTGACTCTCAATCAAACCTAAAACCAGTACCTTGTAGAATTTTTGGAGAAAAATACAATGCATAAAAACCTCTGCAAATTTTACACAAGGTCAATGTCTCAGTCAGCAAGCTCCTGTAAAAATTTTAGAATTTTTGGAGTTATTTTGCTACCCCAAATAAATCCTAAAATGTCTCAGCATATTTAAAACCTAAAACCTGGTTCACTGTTCCTTGGGTTCGAGTCGGGCTCGAGTCCGAGCCACTTGACTTCGGTCGAACCACCTAGCTGCACCGAGCCGCATTTTAAAACGTGCGTGCGATATCAGCCGTTGATTCAAATCGCCGCCCACGTTCGTGTGAGCATTCGGACCCTCCGCCAGATTAACCAATTGGGACCGTTGGATCTCAATCCAACCGCCCGATTTCCGTAAGCAATCGGACCGTCCGGCGCTCTTTAAATCGCAGCCGCCCATCTAAAATCCAACGGTCGTGGTTGCTTTCTCTGTTCTTCTTCCTCCTCTGTCCCGCGAGCGCGCGACAATGGCGAAAGAGAGAGCGCGGGCGGCTTTGATGTGTCACCTCAAGTTTGCTTTCGCCAACGTCTCTCTGGGGCATTTAATGCGCACTGTGCTTTCTCCTCCATTGTCACCGTGCTCACTTGTCAGAACACCCCAACTCGTAACGAGCCCGAATGCTACCAAAACTAATTACAACTAGAACAAGTTTACAAATTTTTCGGCTGAATCTCCTTTGTATAATCAATAATAATAAGTTTCTAACAAGTAAACATAGCATTTATCAATAATTTCATAATCCAACTCATCCATGCATAAAAGACATTCATCCAATGTAATCAAATAACATCATTCTCACAACCGTAAGTATTCCATCAATCGTAATCATAAAACCACCATGAGTGTCTCTCAAATCTATTTATTCTTGTGTGAAACTAAAGTAACAAATGTATTAATGATGTGAGGTAGTGTGTGCTTTCCAATCATCTACTCCCGCCCATGCATGACGTCTTTACTGTAAGTACCTATATCAAAACAAAGCAAGGGTGAGCCATAGGACTCAGAAAGTATCAACAAGGTTACATGATCATAAGGACAACATAGTATAAACATCTTTGGCCAACATCATTCATGGCATTACAAAATATCAAAGAAAATGCAATGATAATGCTATGCACTATTTGTTCTTTATCTCTTTACGCATTTTACCGGTAATGCGGGTATTCATCCGTCAATGGATACCCATGCTCGTGCCCTCCGCACAGGGACCAAGAGCCTATACATCGCCTTGTATAGGGACCTTTGCCCGTCATCAAAATGTCGGGACCTCAGATGTATTGCCCACATTCATAAATGTGGGACCTCAAGCCTGTCATTGCACGACAGGGGACCTCAACTCAATCACTTGGTCACCACCGACCAAGTTTCAGATGCTCAAAATATGCATGAATATAACATCTATTCCTTCTCATTCAACAGCTTTTCAATATAAACTTTAATCATGTAAACGGTAGCATTATCAAATAACCACAGTCATAATATGCAATCATCATCATCTCTAGGACATCTCAACGTTACTTCCACATGACAACAATAACAATTCACAACTCAATCATGACATACAACAGAAATTTCATTTAACCCGAATACTTGCCTCAACCGCATTTAAAACGGCGGACGCAGTAGTGGTGCTGCCTTTGGGATCTCGCTGCCACCTGGACAAGAATATAACCCCAAACTAAGACTAGCATAATGGACCAAAATCATACATAACATCACAATTGAAAATCGCTAACTTTTTAACATTTCTAACTTTTCTAATTTTCTTGCGATCGCCCACTGCAGACAGCAGAATTCAAAAATTCATAACTTTCTGCTCGGGAGTCCAAATAGGATGATCTTGGACTTTCTGGAAAGATAATTGAATTGCCTAAATAAACCTAGTTGGGGTGACCCTCTGATTCGGCCATCTTCTAGCCCTACCAATCCATTTAATCAGAGCAAACATTTCCCGTCGGGTTTCTGGACAGCGACATAGAAACTATCATAACTTTCTCTACGTTCGTCCAAATTTAGTGATCTTTAGTTTTCCTGAAAGCTAAGAGGATTAGCCTCATTTTTCGTTATGGTGAGACCCTCTGGAAACTCCTCTAACCATGTGTTTAGGTCAGGTTAATTAGCCTCTGTCCAATCTGTCACCCACCAGAAACCTACTAACACTAGAAAAATCATAACTTTGGCTACCGAAGTCCAAACGACTTGATTCTTGTCGGCAATGAAAGGTAACTACGATATCTACAACTTTCTAGGAGACACCCAGACCCAAATTGTGAGGACCCCGGTTTATTCGGCTTGTACTGTTTAACCATCCACTTGGTCCTAACAGTACAAATCAAATAAACCAAGCCTCGAGATATGTATACTTCCCAGAAATGCAGTATACACACCCCGCTACAAAATCATGCATCAATTCCATTCCTACACATAGAGCCGAAGCAAAAGCAACAACTGAAAGACATAGATAATATAAAGAGAGTTATTACAAAAGAGAGGCCGACCGGCCAAAATTCATAAAGATAAGCAAATACACAGCGGAAGCAAAATGGCCATAAGATGGCGATAAACAAAAGCCAATCGGTGTGCCTTTACCCACAAGGCAACCAACCGGACCGCCAAGCTAATCGTCCCAAACAGCGCCGCAACACAGCTCACAAAAGTGAGGCCCTTGGGGCTCACCTTCTTCCTCTGCAACAATTAATATTAAGCAGCGGATGAGTACAAAACTTGTTTTTGTACTGCAAGACTGACGTGTGAGATAACAGTAACTATAATTAACTACATGCAAGCTTTATTTAAGTGGATGAGGCTCGACTTATTTTCAGATAAAGCAAGTTTTCATTTGCAATAAGGTAATAGATTCAAAGCAAGTTTGCAATTAACTTTTATTGTTCAAATAAAAGAGAGACAATAGTAACAATAGATAGATGACAACACCAACCTAGAAGTGACTAACCCATAGTCACCACAACAATAGCATGAAGTACCCTTCATACCACCCATGTCAAGTTTAAGTTTTTAAAAGGTTGTAGTCTAGTTCTTGCGGAAATAACCAAGCGTGTCCATAACCTAGGATGAGGCTATTCGAATAGTTTTAACCTGCAGGTGTACCAATGTACCCACACGATAGACCGCCTTTCCACCGTACCACGATTAGCACACTTCCTTTGGTATGCGGGCATGGCTAAGTCTAACAAGACGCTTTCCAATGGACGATGCTAATTTAAGAGCCGCAACCCACGGGAGAAGGATACATTAGATGCCTAACCGGACACCTAATGCTCCTCGCACACCACAAACACACACACGCACACACCCACCGACCAGCTCATAATTAGCACCTCCCAAAGTACTTAGTCAAGAGAGGTTCCATATCCCCTCGTGTGGTTAGCACGCACAATTGCTTGGATCAATGGCACAAGTAACTCGGTCCTTAGGGACTTAGGCACCATTCCACACACCCAACCGATCACATCAACATACCATTGTGCCCAAGTCAAGATATAGTTTTGTTTTCAGTTTTGATTTGTAAATCAATAAAACACAAGGGTTGGACATAATGGAATAATATAAGTATTTGTGTGATCAAGATCACCGACTAAGTCGATGATCGCCCAATACTACCGATGCTAGGCATGGCTAAGCAATATTTATTCGAATCTACTAAGTGACAAGAGCTCATCCAACGAACTCTAATCACAAAGAAATAACCTAGGCTCGGTAGTAGAGGATAATTATTTACCTACAGATTATGCAACTAGAGGTCTAACTAATCAATTTAACAACAAAATAGCAATGCATACATAGAAGTTAAACAAAATATTAGACTTTAAAAGTAATGGGATTACTGGAAATGATCAAATCGCTTGTTCGCTTGTCGTTGCTCAATTTGTTGCGGAGGGTCGTTCTCGGGATTATCGCAAATATCGAATCCTAAGCGAAAGAGCGAAAACAACCAATAAGACGAGCAACACTTAAACAAAAGAGCAAGCAAAAATTATCCAAATGTGACGAAATTTATACACAAGGTAAAATACGAACATACCTAGACATAGAAACTGAAAAACTTAATTTGGATTTGTGGTGCAAAAGATATTCTCTAAAAACCTAATTTCGCCATAATTAGCATCAGAGCAAAAATATTTTCTAGAAAGATTTTGAAGCTGAAACTTTTATGGTAGCTACCTACTGGTATAGTGGTAACCCATATGAAATTTCAGGTCATTTGGAGTTAAAATGATTTAGTTATGATTTTTCTAAGTTTTAAATCTAAGACATGATTAATTTCAGTATTAAAGACTACTGCAAAACCTATACTAAGCTAAAGTACTTTAACAGATGCATTTATAGAACTTTAGTTTGTTAAATTTGGAGCTACAGAGAAAAAGTTATGCAATTTTGAAGTTTAAAACAATTAATATGTGCAAATAAAAGCTTCTGACTAAACTGAAAACCCATAAAAACTGGGGAGGTCGTGGGCCGTTGATCAAAGATCGCACGGCTCACGATCTCAGATGCTAAAACCCGCATGAGCTCCTGGGCGCAAAGACCTCATCGCGCCAAGGGGAGGTCTTAGCCGTTAGATCTAGACTTGATGGTCTGAATCTAACGAGGAGGTCCTAGACGGCAAGATCTAGCGAGGAGGTCTAAGCCGTAGATCTTGAATCCAATGGCTACGACCAGCACGACAACAAGACGCAAAGGAGGTCCTCGCGCTTATCAGAGGTCGTGACCGCGATCAAGATCTGGCGGTCCCGAGCACTAGGGGAGGTCTAAAGGTCAACGATTGATCAGACGAGATCTTAACGGCTCAGATCTCCCATAGGAGGTCCTGGACGGTTGAGATCTACCCGAGGAGGTCTAGCCCGTTAGATCTAAATCTAACGGTCCAGAGCCGGGCAGGAGGTCCTAGACGGTCACGATCTCCAGTGGGAGGTCCTGAACGGCTAAGATGAAGCGAGGGAGGTCCTATGAGACAGGTGTTTAATAGAGAGAGGTCTGGACGGTTCAGATCTTCCGTGGGGAGGTCCTGAACGGCCCAGATTTAGGCGGGGAGGTCTTGCGGTCTTCTTCACAAAGGACCAGAGGTGGTCTTTTGCAAAGAGGACCTCAAGGAGTAGTTTTGAAGGTTTTCTTTACAAAAGACCAGGGGTGGTCTTTTGCAAAGAGGACCTCAAGGAGGTCTTTAGGGGTGGCTTTTTACAAAAGACCGCAGGGAGGTGTTTTGCAAAGAGGACCTCGGGGAAGGTCTTTTGCGGAAACACAAGGTGGTCTTATACGGCTAAGATTTAACAGGGGTGGTCCTGGACGGCTAGGATCACCACCAAGGGGAGGTCCAGAGACTTAGGATTTTGCGAAAAGATCCTAAGGCCCGCATCTAAACTTGGAGAGGTCGGGGACGGTTAAGGTTAGCCCGAGGAGGTCCAAGAGTGGATTTAATGGCGCAGGACCTCCGGACAACGACAAAAGGTGGCGGTTAAGACAAATTAAATGCTCTAGATGATTGACAATAAATGAAACTAAAAGGGACACTTAATGACTTCTGGACTTTAATACTAAGGCCCTGGCCCACACGTCAGTGACTCCACGACACAGATTAAGACACCATTAACGCATCAAATGACAAGCAATGATTTGAGCATTAAAGTTGTCCGAGGAACACGACGAAAACGGGAGGTTTTGAACTGGCAAAACCCGAGCGTGTTCCACAGCTTGCCGCCGGCGACGTGGACCTCGTCGGCGGGAACCAAGAACACGGATGAGTCCCAAATAGGGAGGAGAACCTAAAGGTGCCAACAGCTAGGGCTAAAGCGCACCCTACCGGCGGCTAGCCGGAGGTGACCGACGGAGACCCAATGCGGCCAAAAACGAAAACCGAAGAGGTCTAACGGGATCGGGTTTTTGGAACTGAAGTACTCACCCGGGATTGAAGGAGAACCGGGAGTGGTCGCGTAGCTCGTGACGGTGGAGGTCGCCGAGATGAAGAAGACGGCTCCTCGCCACGAACAAAGAAGCTCCTCCTTGTCAACCTCTCGTGAAGGTCAAACAAAGCAAGTCGGGAGGCTTGAGGTGACCAAGGAACAAGATGACCGCCAACAACTACAATAATGAACCACTTTGAGCTCAAGGGTCGCCGAGAGCTCCAAGGTCGAGCAATGGTGGCGAGATTTTCGGGTGACTTGAGCTCAAGAGCAGAAAGAACTAGGGTGCAAGAGAGTGACTAAAGGAACTATGAGAGGAAGCTTGAGCTTCAAATATAGCCGTGGGAAGGATGGCAAAGTCACCTGCACCGAGCCCAAGTACACATGACATGATGGGGTAGGTTGTCGTGAGACTTTTGAGCAAAGGTGCCGCAGACATTTAATGTTGGCAAGACATAGCCGCTTGTCACCTTAGAATTGACAAGGCATCGCTCTCTACTGCCATGCACAAAAATTGATAATGCCTGTGCCCACCCGATGCTGAGAGAAATAGGAAGATCGGTCAAATGAACTCAACGGCTAAATCGTGGCCGAGCTCCACCAGGAGGTCGTGAGTCGGATTGAAATCAAGGGCTCAAATTTTGAGCTAAGTATTAGAGGTCCTAACACTTAGGGGAGGTCCGAGCCACGAGATCTCAAGATGGACGGCCCACGATCACCCAAGTGCTAGGGGTGGTTGTGGAGGGCCGAGGAGGTCGTGCGGGTGGGAGGTCTTTACAAAGACCGAGGAGGTCTTTGCGGTTGACCGAGATCCAAGGGTCATGCGGGTCGCGAGGTTGCACTGCTCGGGTTGGTGCTATTAGTTGGTTTGACCGAGCCGCTTGGCACGAGCTGCACTGTGCGGACCCGAGGAACAAAGTGAATCCAACTTGACTTTGAAATTAAAAGCTGAGATTTGAGGATTTATTTGAGGTAGCAATCTAACTCCAAATCTTATGAAATTTTGACAAGAGCTTGCTAACCTTGAGTGGACCTTGTATAAAATTTCCAGAGGTTTTATGTCGAGCACTTTTCTCCGTAAATTATACAATGCTTTGAGATAGGGTTTGACTACAAGTCAAACAAGTTTGATCGACCCTTAAAACTATTCAAACAATTTCGAAAATTGTGAAATTTTTCAGAGGGGTCACATATCAACCCAAGAACTTAGGAAAAGATTTCCCAGAGATGATCAACAGACTTGTGACTTTGTATTTCCATACTCTTGTACAATAATTGTTTAGTACACACAGAATACATGATGTAAGAAAAAGTTTTAATTTCTACTCATTTTCTTACACTTACAACACAAGTTCAAATTGGGATGTTACAAACCTCCCCTTACAAAAATCTCGTCCCGAGATTTGGTTCACTCGGAAAAGAAAGAGGGGTAGTCCAGACGAGACGATCTTCTCGCTCCCAAGTAGCCTCATCCTCGGAATGATTCACCACCAACCTTAAGGAACTTGATGGTCTTATTCCTCGCTCTTCGCTCGACTTCCTCGAGTATGCGAACAGACGCCGCGATAGGTCAAATCTTCCGGACATCAAGAGTTTCCAACGGAGCTTCCTCTGTTGGAACACTGAGGCACTTCTTTAGCCGGGACACATGGAACACATCATGTACTCCCGCAAGTGCAGTGAGTAACTCCAACTTGTAGGCAACAGCTCCTTCTTCTCGATAATACGGTAGGGGCCGACATATCGAGGAGCTAACTTTCCTTGACACCAAAACGCCGTGACCTTTCGGAGGAGAAACCTTGAGATAAACGGTCATTGGGCTCAAAGCTCAACTCACGACGACGACGATCCGCATAGCTCTTCTCGCTCGATTGAGCCGTGCGCAGCGATCACGAATGAGCTGGACTTGACCCTCGGCCTCATTAATTGAGTCCGGGCCAAAGAAAGGTCTTTCACCGGTCTCAGACCAGTTCAACGGGGTTCTACACTTTCTCCCGTATAAGGCCTCGAATGGTGCCATGCCAAGACTGGCTTGGAAACTGTTGTTGTAAGAAAACTCGGCGAATGGCAAGCACTTCTCCCAGTGCTTCCCATAGGAAAGAACACAAGCTCGCAGCATGTCCTCTAATACTTGGTTGACCCTCTCGGTCTGACCATCTGTTTGGGGGTGAAATGCTGAGCTGAAAGAAAGGCGAGTTCCCATAGCCTCTTGCAGGCTATGCCAAAACCGAGACGTGAAGATGGAACCACGATCAGAAACGATCGTCTTCGGTACCCCATGCAAGCTCACGATCCTGGCGATATAGAGCTCCGCAAGGTGACCGGTACGAATCTTGGTCTTGATCGAAGAAAGTGTGCCACTTTCGTCAACCGGTCAATGATGACCCAAATGGCATCATTGCCCCTCGGTGACTGGGTAGGCCGTGATAAAATCCATCCCGACCGAATCCCACTTCCACTCCGAATGGGCAAGGGTGAAGCAATCCACCGACGATGCTCGCCTTGACACGACGACACACGCCGCACTCGACAACGAACCTCGCGATCTCCCTCTTCATTCGGTCCACCAAAATCTCTCGCGAAGATCCCGGTACATCTTCGTGGCCCCGGATGAATGGATAACGAGGAATCGTGGGCTTCGCGGAGGATCAAATTCGCAACTCTATGTCCTTTGGAACCACGAGGCGTTGCGAACCTCAAGACACCAAGCTCATCTACGGAGAAGCACTTGGTGTTCCGTTCTTGACATTTTCCTTGATGCGGTTTACCCCAACATCCGATCACCGAGGCACTGATCCGATCCACCAAGGTTGGTCGTACAACTAAGGCGAAGGGAACCGTGCTCAACCAAGCCCAAGTTGAGACGTTGAAACTCCTCCAGAAGGGTGGGCTGAGGCTCCTTGAGCAGCAATGCATTGCAATGCGCTTTGCGGCTAAGCGCATCCGCAACGACATTGGCCTTGCCCGGATGGTAGTGAATACCCATGTCATAGTCCTTGATCAACTCCAGCCATCTCCTTTGCCTAAGGTTCAGATCTGGTTGGGTGAACAAATACTTTAAGCTTTTGTGATCCGAATACACTTCACAACGACACGATTAGGTAATGTCGCCAAATCTTAAGTGCATGGATCACACGCGGATAACTCCAAGTCATGGGTAGGATAGTTGAGTTCATGAGGTCTCAATTGCCTTGATGCATAGGCCACTACCTTGCCTTCTTGCATAAGGACACAACCGAGGCCTCGACGAGCGCCACAAAAGATATCGAAGCTTCGACGGACATCGGGAGAACAAGAACGGAGCGGTGGTCAATCGCTTCTTAAGTGCTTGAAACTTTCCTCGCAATCAGCGGACCACGAGAACTTCTTGTCCTTCTTGAGCAACTCCGTCATCGGCCGCTATCTTGGAGAAGTTCTCGATAAAGCGGCGATAATATCCCGCTAAACCAAGAAAACTCCGAACTTCGGTGACCGGGTAGGTCGACTCGAGAAAGCACGCCGCCGATCTTGCTAGGATCCACGCCACGCCTCCGCCGAAAGAATATGGCCTAAGAAGGCTACTTCCTTCAACCGTAACGCAGCACTTGCTGAACTCGCATACGACTTGTGCTCGCGGCTTGCCCAACACAAGCCTCAAATGCTCGGTGTGTTCCTCGTCGCTCTTGGAGTAGATAAGGATATCATCGATGAAGACCACAACGAACCTATCCAAATACTCCATGAACACCGAATTCATGAGGTTCATGAACAAGGCCGAGCATTGGTTAAGCCGAATGACATGACGGTATACTCGCATGCCATAACGAGTAGAAAAAGCCGCCTTTGGAATATCCTCGTGTCGAATCCGAACTTGATGATATCCCACTCTCGGATCAATCTTGGAGAAAACTCGAGCTCCAGCTTAATTGATCGAAGAGGTCATCGATACGGGCAAAGGGTACTTGTTCTTTACCGCTACTTCATTAAGTGGACGGTAATCAACGCACATGCGCAGCGTCTTGTCCTTTTCGGACAAAGATTGCCGAGCATCCCCAAGGAGACGAGCTAGGCGGATGAAACCCTTCTCTTGAAGCTCACCCACCGCTTCTTCAACTCCACCAACTCAATTGGGTCCATCCGTAAGGCCTCTTTGAAATCGGGCGATGCGGAACCAACTCAATGACAAACTCGAGGTCTCGAATCGTGGCATCCCCGAAGGTCGTCGGGAAGACATCAACAAAGTCACATACCACCGGGACTTCACTAATATCTAGAGTCGGCTTCGCTTCGAGCGCGAAGAGATGCGGATCCCGCAGCCTGCGGCGCGAACTCCGCCGCCGTAAGGATCGGTGAGGTAGATGAGCCTCCTAGCGCAATCAATTTGTCCCATGTGCCGAGACAACCAATCCATGCCTAGGATTACATCTAAGCTCGCCGATCGAAGGAGGATAAGGTTTGCCAAGAATCCTACCCCTTCTATCTCAACAGGACATCCCTACACTCAGTTGACTCTCAACTCCAACCGGAGAGCGAATGAGCAGCGGGACCAACAATGGAGTAAAAGAAGACCTCCCACAGCAAAGAAAAGACTCGTAAACAAAAGAATGAGATGCGCTGAATCAAACAAATCAGAGGAAAGAGTTAACCGAAAGGGTACCCAACACGACGTCGGTGCCTCCTGCCTCCTCCTCGCGGAGATGAGGTTGACGCGGCCACTACCCACGCCTTGGGTAGCGGGGACAACCTTCTGATCCTGAGAAGAACCACCTCCCTGCCCGCGTCCTCCATTAGGACGAGGGGCCGCTCCAGTCCTGTTAGGGCAACTATTGGCATAATGCCCCTTCTGGTTGCATGAAAAGCAAGTGACCCCGGCAGCCGGATTGCGGGGGCCACCCTGCTGGTTCGCAGGCGCACGTGACTGGGGCACGGCCTGCGGAGGGCGAGGAGCTGGTGCTGGCGGCCTCGGTGGTAGTGAAGCCACTGAACGGGCCCCTGGGGAAGGCCCGACACGAGGACGAGAGAGGCCGGCCTGTGCAGACCGCTGGGCCTCCCACTTGCGCTTGCGGATTCGCCAGCGCCGCCGCTTTGTGCTCAAGAACAATGGCCTTGTCCACCAAGGCACGGAAGTCAACAAAGTCCACAATGGAGAGCTTGTCTTGCAGCTCCTCGCATGCACCCTCCATGAACTTCTCCTGCTTGGACTCATCAGTGGCCACCTCAGATGGAGCATAACGAGCCAAGTGGTTGAACTCGTACAGGTACTCCATCACTGACTTACGCCCTTGCTTGAGCGCGAGAAACTCCTTCTTCTTCAGCTTCATCAAGCCGGCAGGGATGTGAGCTCGACGGAACGCCGTCCTAACTCATCCCAAGAGACAGTGTGGCCGCGGCTGCATGGCCAAGAAGTTCTCCCACCAGAGAGTGCTTGTGAGGACCCCTGTTATTGGAAATGTTACTAAATTAAATTCATACAAGAACACAATTCATAATTAAGGAACAGTCTTTCTTAATTAAAAATCATGCTAAAGGTATGAACTTAACAAGTAACAATTTCAATAAACAGATTCCTGATATATATGTACCACAATGGTTCCGTGATCAACGACCATTGCATATATATCCTTCATCAACATTGCATCAAACACATACAAGTCATACATTGATATAATTAAACATAAGGTTACATCATTCGGTTAATACTACAATATTAAGTGACTTGGTCACTATAACGATATCTGTGGAAGCAAACAAACGGAAAATGTCCACCAATGGCCCCATCCACCCGCAGTAATTGCGTGGAGGCAAGAAGTAGCGTTACTCGTTAGCGTCACCCCGATCGGCGCTAACGGTACTTCATAAAGGAAACCATCCTCACCGCAACAATAGGTAGTAGCACCTTGAGTACGAAGGTACTCAGCAAGTCTTACTCAAACTAATAAAATAAAGTGGTGATTAGAGCCTAACCAAAGGAGTAGAGTTTTACATGCATAAGGTTACAACAGAAGGTATAAAGGTTCAAATTTGCATAAAGCGATACATCTTAACCTACAAAGGCTAAATTTTGGTAAAGCGATTTAATAAATCAAAGTTTGCTTAAAACAGACATAAATGACATAAAAATAATAATGATAAAGGCATGATACCCTCATGCAAACCGAAAATAACCAAAACCAGGTTTTGAAAATCAAACTTCTATACAGTGACATCAATTCAAGTTGTCGTCCATGACCGTGGACACGGCTATTCGAATGATTTATACCCCGGGTGTACATCTTTACCCACATGACTTAGTTAGCGTTGCCTTCGGATGCCTCCGAATGATGACACACTTCCTTTGGTATGCCGAATCGGAAACTAAGATTTGGTATTTTTCAACAAGTTAACACTATTGAGTTGGACCCCATGTGTGAACTAATCCCATAGTGTAGGCTACACCACCTACTAACCACGTGGCACACATGTTGTGTCAAGAATGCCGATCCAAACAATTTAAAAACAAATTGGGCTCACCACCCATAATAGAATGCCATCGCACTATTAAGGTATCGATATGCGACGAGGCACATATACGCCCTCACCCTCCTAAGAACATCCGACATCGACATACAAAGCTCACATGGCATAAGACACAGTCCTCGGACCTAAGCATCTATGCCATGCAAGGCCAATACACATATCCTTACTCTCCTGTTTCCAACTCAATAGTCTCAACATTTTACTTAACCAAACAAATACCATACATCGCATGTGGAAGTACGTGGGGCTTGAATTGAATAATCGAGTTCGGTCCTTAATTAACCCTGGACAAGCCCACCACAAAACCCAATCTCGTACGAAGGCACCATCACTAGCTTCCTCTTGTCCAGATCAATTTAGATTTCAAATACAAGACTGATTTAAAGGAACTGGACAAAGAGTTTGAAAATGACAATAGTTCGATTGATTCCCATGTTTGACAAGATATGCTTGTCAAACTCTAAAATCTCTAGACCGCATATCTAAGCCAAATCGAGAATAGACCATATATTATACAAGACTACACTAGAGTTGAGTGTATGGTCATAATCAAGGTAATCCACCATGTCGGTCATAGCTAGCTATTACAAGTCATATTTTGTATTTTCGGACAAATAGCATGCTCAGATATCACTAGATTTGTAAAGACTATTGTACAAAATGGGTTCAATATGGTGCAAAGAGGATGCTTGCCTTGGTAATAATAGACTTACATTGCGTGCTCAGTTGCTCGAAAAAGATTCGATGGCTTCAACGAGAACTGCATTCTAAAGAGACAATAAGATCCAATAAATACCAAAACGACAATAAGTCCAACATGGAAGAAATATGCATGATCAATCTAGAAATGCATGATTACAGATGCTTAAGCCATAACTACCCATAATAATGATAATAACCCATTATCTAGCTCACTGTTTTCAAAAGACGAAATTAGAGTTTATTGCAAAGTTCCAGCTTTGATTTGAAAAGAGTCAAAACAGATGATTGCAATTTTCGGAAATAGAAGTATAGATCATGCAAAAGTTCATAAATGAAACTTAGCATGATCTTTTAGGTAATTAACATCCCAAACCAACCTTAGTCTAACCCTAACTAGTTAGATTGCAAAAGCTAAAGCAAAACCTATTTTGCCGGCTGAGCCGACAAGAGAACAGAGACAGATTTCAACTAAGAGTCAAAATAGATGATGACAAGAATTGAAAGACCAACTTGTCATGCTGCTAGGGTTTAGTCAAAATCTAAATAAGATGATAAGTTGACAGGAAGATACCTAGGTCTTGAAAATGACATGAAAACCGAAAGGTGCAATATCAACTTTTCGGTTTAAAGTCGATTGAAGCTCGATGCTTAAAAGAATGATTCACAGGAGCTTCTCAAGTCCTTAAGATGCTCAAGATGTTAACAGCTAGGGTTTAGCTTACCAGGAGAAGAAATATGCTAAGGGTTCTGACAACCCGATGTTGAACAACAGAGAGTTAAACTCTGATTTAACCTACAAAAGATAACCAATCTTGATTGTAAGTGTAACCAGAGTTTAAGATGGATAAGCGATGAGCAAGAAGCAAGAAACTCCACTGGTTAACAAGAAAAGGATGAGCTTCAGTGGTCAACAATGGCTGCAGCTCAAAAACTAGGGTTTATATATGTGGATGTGGAGCTACAGAGCAAGAGAGAAAGATCTAGAGTTGATGAGGTGTCCATTTAGGGCTAATTATCCCAAAAATTAGTTGCAAAAACTTTGGGATAATCCTCTCCTTGATTTCCAGAGAAATCTGCGCGCTGAGAGAGAGGGAAGGAGATAAGAGCCAACTGACATGTGGGCCCCATTGTCATCCTCAGCCGCGCGCACCTCAGAAAGGCTCGAACAAAAGTCAGCCGTCCGATTAGAAATAAGCGGCTACGATAAATAGAGAGATTAAATGATGTGAATCGGTATCATTTAATATGGACCGCACGATCAAGATCGATCGAACGAGATTAAAACGAAATCCGATGGTGCCGCGGGTTCCGCTTTCAAGCGAGACGTTGGATTGAAATCCAACGATCAATTAAAAGATATACACGTCACCCTTTTAGATGCGATGGTTTAACACCGTTGGATTTAATTTCTACGGTCAGGATGTAAAATTGAACCGGATGGTCCGATTGCATACACCCATGTGGTCCGCACGATTAAAATCCAACGATCCATCGATTTTGGCTTTAAGGCCCACGGTCTAAATGGAGTGCCGAGGATTGAAATCAAAGGCCCACATTAACGCGCTCTCGGTTTCAAATAGAAATAAACGATGCCGCCGATCAAGGATGGACGGCCACGACAGTGCGGGATCCGAGTCGTCCAATGCATACACGTATCCGGGCCATACGATGAAGATCCAACGGTCCGCAGGAGTGCGAGCTTTATAACACGAGGAAAAAGGAAAAGCCGTAGGATTTGAATCTAACGGCCGAGATAAAAGCGCCTTTAGGTTTAAAACGAAAAGGGCGCCACGGTTGGATTAGAAACGAACGGTGGTGATTGAATAGGGATCCGGAGTTGTCCGGTTGCATACACTAATCACGCCGTTGGATTAAGATCCAACGCAGACGGCGTGGACACGTGGGCGGCTCGCGGGCGTTATTGCTTCGCCTTCGATGGAAGATCGACGGCTCATGTTAGTCGTGGAGTTCGGGCTCGCGCCGAACGTGACCGAGCCGCATAAATTTGATTGGGTTGGACCGAGACACATGAGGCCGGGTCGCCATTCTGAAGGCAAGGGTCGGGTTTGGACCGGTTTGGTTGACCAAACCTTATTCATATATTTAAAAGGTTTGACAGGACTTTAAAAATATCAAATAAATTTATAAAATCATGAAATTTTTATCGTAAGCTACCGGGATGATATATTTCCAGATAAATTTCATAAACCACATTTTCACTTTATAAAATACATAAATATCTATTTCAGGCCGAAAATGTTTATTTAAAGACCATAAATTTTCTTTAAGTCCAAATAATTTCTAAAATGCAACGAAATATTTTTAGCCAAGATAATTTATCTAGGCTTTAATAAAAATACTTCCTAGTCATAATACAAGTGTTACCTTGTATTCCTTTAAATATTCTAAGTAGGTTTTGGACTTTGGCAAAAGGAAGGTTTTATTTGGTAACAAAGAACTCCCAACCGAGATTAAGAATAAGAATGATATGAACAGTAGTCTATTATCGCTCATAAAACAGATTATTACCGTTGATAAGATTGGGGCTGTTACGATGCTGCCCCAAGCCGATGGGAGGCAAAGAGTGCCCGCCCGGTCCAGCATCGAGCAACGCCGAGCTTACGCCAACTCGACGCACGACCAACATTCGCGCCCAAAGGGTCCTCAGATCTGGAAAACGTGGGGTGGAGTGCGAAGAAACTCGGCAAGGCCCCACGAGATCGAGGTCCACCCCTTGCCTGCATCTGAGGCACCGGCAAGAGCGGAGGTGTTGCGCGCAATAACATCCAAAGAGACCCTCCCGCCCTCCGAACGGTTGCGCTGATCCAAGAAGGACCTCGACCATGGTCTGAGGAGGAGGAAGCTCCTCATCTAAACCAGTCACGACCACGGCCGCTACGAGTACCTCCAGCCATCCTGCTTTAAGAAACTTAGGTTAGAAACCAAAGCACTAACATTAGAAGTTCATGAAAGCGAAAAGCTAACGATTAGGGGAATGAGACATCACCCTAACCGAAAGCCAAAAACAGCAAGTAACAACTTTAAATGTTTCCAAAGAAACTCCAAAACAGCAAGGAAACTCCAAACCAAGCTCAACTTCTCAATGCCATTAACCCGTATTGAATGAACGAGTAATAGTGTGAGAAGATAAAAATTTCAGCACACTACAACCAGCCTAACACTACTCAAGAACAAGGTTAAGGCGATAAAAATAACGTTAGATACTTAGCTAACTAGTATCACATCTTACCCTTTTATTCCCACAAGTTTTACTTGGTTAATTTCTTATTTCCTACCCTGGTTAGAACCTTTGAGCCTGCTGTCCGGAAATTGAATGATCGCTGTCCAGATTTCGCATCCAAGCCTCCTAATTGAAATCTTCAACTTCGGAAGCTTCAAAACCTTGTAGAGGGCGGCTAACATTTCAATTTGCCAAGCTCATTGGTCCCAAAACCCAATTAATCGATAATGACTATCTTTTGAGAGAAGGAAAGGGGAAAACACTTTTAAAACTCAAATTAGATCAAGATGAGATAGAAAGCTAAGATAGGTAAGGAGTAAAACCCGAGAACTTACTTAAGCTTTCATAAATCATTTGATACTTTGAAAATAAAGTTTTCAAAATATCCTAGGGAGGATCAAGCTTGTTACTACGGTCGGAATGGCTCGATACCAACTTTGTGAGGACCCCGTTTATTCGGCTTGTACTGCTTAACCATCCACTTGGTCCTAACAAGACAAATCAAATAAACTAAGCCTCGAGATATGTATACTTCCTAAATGCAGATACACACCCCGCTACAAAATCATGCATCAATTCCATTCCTACACATAGAGCCAAGCAAAAGCAACAAGCGAAAGACATAGATAATATAAAGAGAGTTATTACAAAGAGAGGCCGACCGCCAAAATTCATAAAGATAAGCAAATACACAATGAAGCAAAATGGCCATAAGATGGCGATAAACAAAAGCCAATCGGTGTGCCTTTACCCACAAGGCAACCAACCGGACCGCCAAGCTAATCGTCCCAAACAAACAAGCAACACGACTCACAAAAGTGAGGCCCTTGGGGCTCACCTTCTTCCTCTGCAACAATTAATATTAAGCAAGCGGATGAGTACAAAACTTGTTTTTGTACTGCAAGACTGACGTGTGAGATAACAGAACTATAATTAACTACATGCAAGCTTTATTTAAGTGGATGAGGCTCGACTTATTTTCAAAGATAAAGCAAGTTTTCATTTGCAATAAGGTAATAGATTCAAAGCAAGTTTGCAATTAACTTTTATTGTTCAAATAAAAGAGAGACAATAGTAACAATAGATAGATGACAACACCAACCTAGAAGTGACTAACCCATAGTCACCACAACAATAGCATGAAGTACCCCTTCATACCACCCATGTCAAGTTTAAGTTTTTAAAAGGTTGTAGTCTAGTTCTTGCGGGAAATAACCAAGCGTGTCCATAACCTAGGATGAGGCTATTCGAATAGTTTTAACCCTGCAGGGGTGTACCAATGTACCCACACGATAGACCGCCTTTCCACCAGCCACGATTAGCACACTTCCTTTGGTATGCAGGCATGGCTAAGTCTAACAAGACGCTTTCCAATGGACGATGCTAATTTAAGAGCCGCAACCCACGGGAGAAGGATACATTAGACAGCCTAACCGGACAGCTAATGCTCCCCTCGCACACCACAAACACACACACACACACACCCACCGACCAGCTCATAATTAGCACCTCCCAAAGTACTTAGTCAAGAGAGGTTCCATATCCCCTCGTGTGGTTAGCACGCACAATTGCTTGGATCAATGGCACAAGTAACTCGGTCCTTAGGGACTTAGGCACCATTCCACACACCCAACCGATCACATCAACATACCATTGTGCCCAAGTCAAGATATAGTTTTGTTTTCAGTTTTTGATTTGTAAATCAATAAAACACAAGGGTTGGACATAATGGAATAATATAAGTATTTGTGTGATCAAGATCACCGACTAAGTCGATGATCGCCCAATACTACCGATGCTAGGCATGGCTAAGCAATATTTATTCGAATCTACTAAGTGACAAGAGCTCATCCAACGAACTCTAATCACAAAGAAATAACCTAGGCTCGGTAGTAGAGGATAATTATTTACCTACAGATTATGCAACTAGAGGTCTAACTAATCAATTTAACAACAAAATAGCAATGCATACATAGAAGTTAAACAAAATATTAGACTTTAAAAGTAATGGGATTACTGGAAATGATCAAACGCTTGCGCTTGTCGTTGCTCAATTTGTTATGGAGGGTCGTTCTCGGATTACCGCAAATATCGAATCCTAAGCGAAAGAGCGAAAACAACCAATAAGACGAGCAACACTTAAACAAAAGAGCAAGCAAAATTATCCAAATGTGACGAAATTTATACACAAGGTAAAATACTGAACATACCTAGACATAGAAACTGAAAAACTTAATTTGGATTTGTGGTGCAAAAGATATTCTCTAAAACCTAATTTCTATATAATTAGCAATCAGAGCAAAAATATTTTCTAGAAAGATTTTGAAGCTGAAACTTTTATGGTAGCTACCTACTGGTATAGTGGTAACCCATATGAAATTTCAGGTCATTTGGAGTTAAAATGATTTAGTTATGATTTTTCTAAGTTTTAAATCTAAGACATGATTAATTTCAGATTAAAGACTATGCAAAACCTATACTAAGCTAAAGTACTTTAACAGATGCATTTATAGAACTTTAGTTTGTTAAATTTGGAGCTACAGAGAAAAAGTTATGCAATTTTGAAGTTTAAAACAATTAATATGTGCAAATAAAAGCTTCTGACTAAACTGAAAACCCATAAAATCGGGAGGTCGTGGGCCGTTGATCAAAGATCGCACGGCTCACGATCTCGATGCTAAACCCGCATGAGCTCCTCGCGCAAAGACCTCATCGCGCCAAGGGAGGTCTTAGCCGTTAGATCTAGACTTGATGGTCCGAATCTAACGAGGAGGTCCTAGACGGCAAGATCTAGCGAGGAGGTCTAAGCCGTAGATCTTGAATCCAATGGCTACGACCAAGGCACGCACAACAAGACGCAAAGGAGGTCCTCGCGCTTATCAGAGGTCGTGGACCGCCGATCAAGATCCGCGGTCCCAGCACTAGGAGGTCTAAAGGTCAACGATTGATCGACGAGATCTTAACGGCTCGATCTCCCATAGGAGGTCCCGGACGGTTGAGATCTACTCGAGAGGTCCAGCCCGTTAGATCTAAATCTAACGGTCCGTAGTCGGCGGAGGTCCTAGACGGTCACGATCTCCGTGGGAGGTCCCGAACGGCTAAGATGAAGCGAGGAGGTCCTATGAGACAGTGTTTAATAGAGAGAGTCCGACGGTTCAGATCTTCCGTGGGAGGTCCCGAACGGCCCAGTTTAGCGGGAGGTCTTGCGGTCTTCTTCACAAAGGACCGAGGTGGTCTTTTGCAAAGAGGACCTCAAGGAGTAGTTTTGAAGGTTTTCTTTACAAAAGACCGGGGTGGTCTTTTGCAAAGAGGACCTCAAGGAGGTCTTTAGGGTGGCTTTTACAAAAGACCATAGGAGGTGTTTTGCAAAGAGGACCTCGGGGAAGGTCTTTTGCGGAAACACAAGGTGGTCTTATACGGCTAAGATTTAACAGGGGTGGTCCTGGACGGCTAGGATCACCACCAAGGGGAGGTCCAGAGACTTAGGATTTTGCGGAAAAGATCCTAAGGCCCAGATCTAAACTTGGAGAGGTCGGGGACGGTTAAGGTTAGCCCGAGGAGGTCCAAGAGTGGATTTAATGGCGCAGGACCTCCGGACAACGACAAAAGGTGGCGGTTAAGACAAATTAAATGCTCTAGATGATTGACAATAAATGAAACTAAAAGGGACACTTAATGACTTCTGGACTTTAATACTAAGGCCCTGGCCCACACGTCAGTGACTCCACGACACAGATTAAGACACCATTAACGCATCAAATGACAAGCAATGATTTGAGCATTAAAGTTGTCCGAGGAACACGACGAAAACGGGAGGTTTTGAATCAAAACCCGAGCGTGTTCCACACTTGCCGCGCGACGTGGACCTCGTCGGCGGGAACCAAGAACACTGATGAGTCCCAAATAGGAGGAGAACCTAAAGGTGCCAACAAATAGGGCTAAAGCGCACTCTACGGCGGCTAGCCGAGGTGACCGACGGAGACCCAATGCGCCAAAACGAAACCGAAGAGGTCTAACGGATCGGGTTTTGGAATCAAGTACTCACCCGGATTGAAGGAGAACCGGAGTGGTCGCGAGCTCGTGACGGTGGAGGTCGCCGAGATGAAGAAGACGGCTCCTCGCCACGAACAAAGAAGCTCCTCCTTGTCAACCTCTGTGAAGGTCAAACAAAGCAAGTCGTGAGGCTTGAGGTGACCAAGGGAACAAGATGACCGCCAACAACTACAATAATGAACCACTGGAGCTCAAGGGTCGCGGAGAGCTCCAAGGTCGAGCAATGGTGGCGAGAGATTTTCGGGTGACTTGAGCTCAAGAGCAGAAAGAACTAGGGTGCAAGAGAGTGACTAAAGGAACTATGAGAGGAAGCTTGAGCTTCAAATATAGCCGGTGGGAAGGATGGCAAATTCAGCCGGTGCACTGAGCCCAAGTACACATGACATGATGGGGGTAGGTTGTCAGGGAGACTTTTGAGCAAAAGGTGCTGCCAGACATTTAATGTTGGCAGACATAGCCGCTTGTCACCTTAGAATTGACAAGGCACCGCTCTCACCGCCATGCACAAAAATTGATAATGCCTGTGCCCACCCGACAGTGAGAGAAATAGGGAAGACTGGTCAAATGAACTCAACGGCTAAATCAGCGCTGAGCTCCACCAGGGAGGTCGTGAGCTGCTGGATTGAAATCCAAGGGCTCAAATTTTGAGCTAAGTATTAGAGGTCCTAACACTTAGGGGAGGTCCGAGCCACAGATCTCAAGATGGACGGCCCACGATCACCCAAGTGCTAGGGGTGGTCGTGGAGGCCGAGGAGGTCGTGCGGGTGGGAGGTCTTTTACAAAGACCAGAGGAGGTCTTTGCGGTTGGACTGAGATCCAAGGGCTGCGGGGCTGGCGAGGTTGCACGGGCTCGGGTTGGTGCTATTAGTTGGTTTGACCGAGCCAGTTGGCACGAGCCAGACCTGGTGCGGACCCGAGGAACAGTGAATCCAACTTGACTTTGAAATTAAAAGCTGAGATTTGAGGATTTATTTGAGGTAGCAATCTAACTCCAAATCTTATGAAATTTTGACAGTAGCTTGCTAACCTTGAGCTGGACCTTGTATAAAATTTCCAGAGGTTTTTATGCTGAGCACTTTTCTCCAGAAATTATACAATGCTTTGAGATAGGGTTTGACTACAAGTCAAACAAGTTTGACTGACCCTTAAAACTATTCAAACAATTTCTGAAAATTGTGAAATTTTTCAGAGGGGTCACATATCAACCCAAGAACTTAGGAAAAAGATTTCCCAGGAGATGATCAACAGACTTGTGACTTTGTATTTCCATACTCTTGTACAATAATTGTTTAGTACACACAGGAATACATGATGTAAGAAAAAGTTTTAATTTCTACTCATTTTCTTACACTTACAACACAAGTTCAAATTGGGGATGTTACACAAATCTGCCCATAACCTAATAAAAAACAACGATCTTCACTGCTGCAGAATACCGACGAACTGGCACCCGAAAATGAAACAACTAGAAAAAGACCTAAAACAAAGAACCACGGGTTACCCTTGCCGAAACGACGAGAGCACGCAGCGGGGATGACGACCACCACGCTCCCGCTGCGAATCCTTCTTCTCCCTCTTCTTTCTTCTTTCTTTCTCTTCCCTTCTCTTCTCCTTTTTCTTCCCTTTTCTCCTCCTTCTTGGTGGCCACCCAAGGATCTTCTTCCTCCTTCTTGGACAGCAACAATGGGGAAAAGGAGGGTGCAAGGAGGGTGGAAGGGAGGTGGAGAGGTGGGGAGGTGGGGAGAGGGGCGGCGCAAGGGATGGAGGGGGGCTGAATTCGGCTAGGGTTTGGGGGGAGAGGAAAAGGGTGCCCCCCTCCCCCCCTTGGCCGGCCAAGCCTCATGGGCCTTGGCCCAGGCCCAGGTTGCCGTAAACTGACAATTTCCCCCCTCAAAAAATCCTAGTTTAACAAGTTACTTAAGGTCTTTGCTCATGAATACTAAAACTACTCTCCACAACAACCGACTTTTCGCTTTTCGGAATATTACACTTGCTCCCATCATTTCTTGGTCCATGACCGTAGCATGAACCGAGCCCACCATGGACTCGGGTTCTTGCTCGAAACCCTAATCCCTTCCCTATATATTGCCCCTCTAGGTCCTCCTGGTGTTCTTTTACACCACACCTAGCTCCTCTCTGTGTTTGAGCTCAGAACCATCTCAAACCTTCAATCCACCATTGTTGACCCGAGGGCTCCAATGGCGGCCTTGGTGTCCAGTGGTTCATCTTCAACCTGTCTTGCACCCTCTTGAACTCCTCAACCTCCTTTGTATTTCCCTAACTTGATTTTGGTTGCATTTCGCAGAATCACTCAATTTTAAGTTTGGAGATTTTCGTTGGTTTCACCCCTTTCTTCTCCAAACTCGTAAGTGGTTCTTTTTGCAATTAATTGCTTTTGGAGCCTCTTTGAGCTATAATGAAGCTGTGGTAATGATTTGGTTCCACTCATTTTGCTCGTAACCTCATCTTCCACTTCATCTTCTTCGCCTCGGTGGACTTCATCGTGTTCAAGTCTTCCCGCCATATTTGGAGCTCCTCTCGGTTAAGGTAGCTTCTATATAGTCCCTAGAAGTCATGGCACTCGCTTCCTTGGACCGCAATGAGCATCTTGCTATTTTCGTGTTTTGCCGTGTCGGCCTCCTTCTTTGTTTTCCGGCTCGCCGGCGTGCCTGCACCTCCACCGGCGGCGAGGTCATTATCATTGGGTCCGCAACACTATTGCGAACCCATTTTGATAGTTTAGGCGCGCCGCCGACGAGTCGCCGGCGACAAGCCGTGAAAGCCACTCGGGTTTTGTCAGTTGAGAAGCTCCCATTTTCGTCAGATTATTAGAGCACAGTAATTGCCTAATCATTGTTAATCATTGGATGTCATTAATGTGTCTTAATCTGGCCTAATGTCTCACTGACTTGTGGGCCCAAACCCCCTGTAATCATCACTGGCGTTAACCAATTGCTTTCGGACATCATTAATGCTAATGATTGTCATTAAATCCTGCTTTAGCATTATCGTGTCTGAGGTTGTCTTTTGGGTCACTGACGTGTGGGCCCGTAGGCCTTAAACCTCAGTCTCGGGGTCATTAGGCCTAATTCTCGAGTTCATTAAAGGTTAATCGTTGTTAGCATTTAATTGGTCCCGAATCGCCTTTGTGCCACTGCCAGGTGGGCCCTCTGTCCCTAAATCACCATCGTTCAAAATCATTAGGCACATTGATTGCTAATCATCATTAATCATTGGTCATTAGTAATTAATTAGCTGCCCTAAAAACCTCCTTTAAGTCACTGCCAGGTGGGTCCGCGTGCGCTGTGCACTTGTGTTAAATCTCGCATGTGTGACTCTCAGTCACTGACATGCGGCCCCACGTGTCAGCACTCCTAATTGCACTTCGATCTTGGACCACCGTCCATTTTGCGATCCGCGCCTAGATTTTGTATGCGTTCGACCCTCCGTTCCTCATCATTCTTGGCCGCCCATCACTTGATCTGCGGCCCGATCGTGCGTGCAATCGGACCTTCCGACCGAGGCGTGATCGGAGCCGCTCATCCTTAGATCTGCGGTCGTGGATCGCCGAGGCAACCGCACCGCCCGGCTGCATCCTTCCTCGTGAGCCGTTGGATCTTGATCCAACGGTGGGCTCTGTTATGAATCGCGCGCGCGCGCCGTTTCTCCGTGCGTGTGGCTCGTTGGATATGGCATCAACGCCCACGAGCGCCCACGCTGCTTATTTTCGGTTGGGTTGGTTTTTATTTCGTAAGTATTTATTTATCAATCAAAATTGTATCAAAACTTTAGAAATTCATAACTAATTCAAGATAGATCCTTTTACATGAAACCAACCGCAATAAATTTGTATTTCACTAAAGTTTAATATGAAAATGCTTTTAGCTACGCTTCTGTAGTAGAAAATTCTGTAATCTTTAATAGTTTGTTTTCTGCTATTTTTATATATTCCAGAATTGTATTAAAACTTGGAAAATGCATATCTTTTTCTGTATATCTGCTAATTGAATGATTTTAACTTTGATAAATTTGTTATTAACTAAACTTTAATCTAAAAATGGTGGTAGGCCTAAATCAAAGACTAAAAATATGTTAATAGCTTTAACCTTATTAGTAGCAATTAAAAATTCATTTAATGATGTAATAGACACCAAGAATTCCTCAGAAATCCTAAAAATAGAAATTTGATGTTAGGAAATCCCTCATTATCATGCTATAATGTGAAATGGGTTTTGCACATGTTTATATTTCTCGAAAGTGCATTATGCTAGTTTTGCATCCTAGAAAAATCATAACTAAATCATTTTAACTCCAATTAAGATGAAACCACTTGTATTAGCCTTAAAATGTCAAGAGCAACCTATCATAAAATTTTCAAGTCCGAAAACCTCTAGAAAATATTTTTGCTACAGACTTATTATGGCGAAAATGGGTTTTTAGGTAATATCTTTGCACCACAAATCCAAATTAGGTTTTTCCAGTTTCTATGTCTAGGTATATTCGTATTCTACCTTATGTATAAATTTCACGTATTTGGATAATTTTTGCTTGCTCGTTTGTTTAAGTGTGGCTCGCCTTATTGGTTGTTCTTGGTTCTTTTGCCTTTCGCTAGGGTTCGACATTTGCATGTAACCCCAGAACGACCCTCCACAACAGCTTTGAGCAACAGCAAGAAGGCAAGCGGTTTGATCATGTTTACCCAGATATTTTAAGTATTTATGTTGATTACAAATTCTATGTATGCATTGCTACTTTGTGTTAATAGTTGGCCTAGTAGATGCATTTCCTTAGCAAATGATTATCCTCTACTACCATGAGCCTAGGTTACTTGCTGTGATTTAGAGTTCATGGATGGGCTCTTGTCACTTAGTAGTTGCGAATTAATTGCTTAGCCATGCTTAGTTTCCTAGAAGGGCGGTTATCGACTTGTCGATAACCTTGATCACATAAACCTTATTATGGATTATGATTTCCACCTTGTGCCATGTCTACTTATGAAAACTAAAACTGAAAACAAAATGATTTAGACTTGGGCACAATGGTATGATGGTGTGATTTTGGGTGTGACTGGAATGGTGCCCGGGTCAACAAGGACCGAACATCTTGTTACACTAAACCAAGCATTTTAGCGTGCTAACCACATTAGAGGGTATGGGACCTCTCTTGACTTAGTACTTTGGCGTGTATTGGCTCCGAGTCGCAGGGAGTCGCAGGAGGGATGGTGTTGGGAGATTGTAGTGTCCGAAAGACTTCACCCGTGATGGGATTTGTTGTCTTTCGGCTTGCAATGTAAGCATATGGGTTTCTATCCATATGAGCGGCTCGTAGTTAATACACAAGATTGGAAATGTCTCAGAGGACTTAGCCGTGCTTGCATACCTTCTGAGTGTGCTTTGTGGCTTGAAGGCGATGCAAGTGTGGGTACATTGGTACACCCCTGCAGGTTAAAACTATTCGAATAGCCTCGTCCTAGGTTATGGACACGCTTGGCAAGGTCTTTCAAGAGTTAGACTACAACCTTTTAAATTAAAACTTGATGGGTGGTACGAATCGGGATTCGTGCTATGTTGTGGTGGCTATTGGGATAGTCGCCTGTGTGGTTACTTGTATGTATCTTTACTTCATCATTACTTTGATAACAAAACAGATTTGCAAACTTGCTTTTAAAATGTATTACATTATTGCAAATAAAGTTGGCTTCATGCAAAATGAGACATACAACCTCCACCTAAATAAGCTTGCATGTAGTTTATGAATAGGTCTGCTATTCCACACGTCAGTCTTGCGGGTACAAAGACAATCTTTGTACTCAGTTGCTACGCTTAATTGTTTTGTTGCAGAGGAAGAAGGTGAGCCTGAGGGGCCTCACTTTTGTGAGCTGTGTTGTGGTAGCTTGCGGGGCGACTAGCTTGGCGGCCCGGTCGGTTGCCTTGTGGGTGTATGGCCAACCGGTCGACTTTTGTTCTAGCCATCTTATGGCACCTTTTGCTTCCGCTATCTTTCTTGTATATTGCTCTATTTGGCCGGTCGGCCCTTTTGTAATAACTTTACTTTATGTATGTCGTTGTTGAACTTAGTGATGTATGTGTATGGAATTGATGTGTAATTTTGTGATGATGTGCATATGCTGCAATTCTGGGAAGCATATGTCCATCGAGGCTTAGAATGTTTAATTAGTAATGCGTAACCATTTGGAGGTTAAGTGTTACTAGTTAAATATTCCGGGGTCCTCACAAAGTTGGTATCAGAGCCATACTGACCGTAGAAACCCCTAGCTTGGTCGCCTCTAGAATATTTTGAAAACTTACTTTCAAAAGGTTTGTAAAACTTAAGTAAGTTCTCTAATTTTACTCCTTACCTGTCTTAGCTTGCTCATCTCACCTTACTCTCACTTAAGTTTGAAAAAGTTGTTCCTCTCTTCCTTTCAAAAATTAGCCTCTATTGATTAACTTGGTTTTGGGAGAAACATGAGAGCTTGGAGAAAGGAATTTGGACAGCTAGCTAGTGGTTAGTAATTAAGGTAGGAAATGAGAGGTAAATTCAACTAAAGCTTGTGGGAATGAAAGGGTAAGAAGTGATATGAGATTAGCTAATGCCTATACTCTATTAGGTGGTTATACCTTGATTTTTGACTGTTTTGAGCTAGAATTTAGTTCTGAAAATTTTGGGTTTTCTCACACGATTACTGCTCTTCCATACAAAGTTAGTCGTTTCAGGAAGTCGATTTGGTGATTTTTGGTCCTGTGCGCTTGGTGGTTATTCCTGAGCCCTTTTTATTGAGTTTGGATTTCTTTGCCTTCTTTTTATCTCGGGCTTGTAGCTAACTCATCTTAGTGAATCAGGATGGCTGGTGGGACACGTAGCGGCCGGAATCAGCCGGGTAGTCCCGATGAGGAGCTTCCCCCTCCTCCGACCATGGCGGAGGTCCTCATGCAGATCGAACGCAATCGTTCGGAGGACCGTAGGGTGCTGGAGGTCATCGCCAGAAACACCTCTGCTCCCTCTGGTGCCTCTGGATCCGGAAGTGGTCACCAGTCTCGTGGGGGACTTGCGGAGTTCCTTCGCACGCAGCCTCCCACCTTCTCCCGGTCCGAGGATCCCTTGGACGCAGACGACTGGCTGCGTCTGGTTAAGCGGAAGCTCGACGTTGCTCAGTGCCAGGAGCAGGAGTGGGCACTTTTCGCATCCCATCAGCTGGAGGGTGCGGCACTCTCATGGTGGGAGAATTTCCTCGCCATGCAGCCCGCGGGACACGTGGTCTCGTGGGAGGAGTTCCGGTCAGTTTTCCGTCGGGCCCATGTTCCCGCCTACCGATGAAGTCAAGAAGAAGGAGTTCCTTGCGCCAAACAGGCGCAAATCTCGATCGAGTACCTCCATGAGTTCAACCATTTGGCGAGGTACGCCTCTGCCGAGGTGGCCACCGATGAGGCCAAGCAGAGAAGTTCATGGAGGGTTTGTCTCGAGGAGCTTGTGACAAGCTCTCTATTGTGGACTTCCCGACTTCCGCACCTTGGTGGACAAGGCCATCATCGCCGAGCACAAGGCGAGCGCCGGGCGAGTCCCGCAGCGCAAGTGGGAGGCCCGGCCGTCCGCGCAGCCGGCCTCGCTCGCCCCGGTTGGGCTGCACCGGTGGCCCGTTCTTTGGCTTCACCACCGCCGAGGCCTTCAGCACCAGCTCCACGCCCTCCGTCGGCCGTGGCTCGATCCACGTCGCGCTGCGACCCGCAGCGGTGTTCCCGCAACCCCGCGCCGACGCCACCGCTTCTCTCGCCACAACAAGGGCCACTACGCGAGTAGTTGTCCTAAGAAGATCGAGCGCCCTCGTCCTAATGGAGGACGCGGGCAAGGGAGTGGTCACCCACCTGACCAGAAGACCCCGGGCTTGGGGAGCGGCCGAGTCAACCACATCTCGGCTGAGGAGGCACAGGAGGCGCCCGACGTGGTGTTGGGTACGCTCCTTGTTAATTTGCATCCTGCTACAGCTTTATTTGACTCGGGCCTCGCATTCTTTTATTTCGAGGTCGCTTGTCGTTGATTGTGGACTTCACCGTGTCCCTTTGAGGGTTCCACCGCTCATTCGCTCTCCGGTTCGAAATGAGAGCCACCAAGTATGCCGGGTGTTCTTATCCACATCGAAGGAGTAGGATTCTTGGCGAATCTTATCCTACTCGACTCGCGCGCTTGGATGTGATTCTTGGCATGGATTGGTTGTCCCAACACTTGGGGCAAATCGATTGTGCCAGAAGATTGTCTACCTCACCACCCTTCAGTGAACAGTTGGGTTTTCGCCACGCTTGCAGAGCCCCATCTTTATGTCCTTGAAGCAAAGCCGGCATTGGAGATTCACGACGTCCCCACGTGTGTGACTTCGCGGATGTCTTTCCCAAGACTTGCCCGGATGCCTCCTGCTCGAGATCTGAGTTTGTGATAGAGTTGCTGCCCTGCACCACTCCTATTTCTAAGAGGTCAGACGCATGCCTCCTAATGAGTTGGAGGAGTGAAGAAGCAACCGGGTGAGCTGCAAGAGAAGGGTTTTATCCGTCCTAGCTCATCTCCTTGGGGTTGTCCAGTTATCTTTGTGAAGAAGAAGGACAAGAACTTGCGCATGTGCGTTGATTACCGTCCGCTTAATGAGGTGACGGTAAAGAACAAGTATCCTTTGCCCGTATTGATGATCTTTTCGATCGCTTGACCGAGCACGAGTCTTCTCAAGATTAACTTGAGGTCGGGCTATCATCAAGTCGATCGGGGCCGAGGATATTCCTAAGACGGCTTTTGCTACTCGTTATGGCCTTTACGAGTACACCGTCATGTCTTTTGGTTTGACTAATGCTCCTGCTTTATTCATGAATCTTATGAACTCGGTATTCATGGAGTATTTGGATAGGTTTGTGGTGGTATTCATCGATGATATCCTTATCTACTCCAAGGGTGAAGAAGAGCATGCTGAGCATCTTAAGCTTGTGTTGGGCAAGTCTGCGGAGCACCAACAGTATGCCAAATTCAGCAAGTGCGAGTTCGTTGAAGGAAGTGGCATTCTTGGGCCATGTTCTTTCAGCAGAGGTGTGGTCATGGATCCTAGCAAGGTCGGTGATGTGCTATCTTGGGGTCACCAAGTCGGTCACCGATGTGAGGAGTTTTCTTGGTTTGGTGGCTACTATCGCCGCTTTATCGAGAATTTCTCCAAGATTGCGAAGCCTATGACCGAATTGCTTAAGAAAGACAAGAAATTTGAGTGGTCCGCTGCTTGTGATGTGAGTTTTCAGAACTCAAGAAGCGGTTGACCTCAGCCCAGTGCTTGTTCTCCCGATATTCACAAGAGTTTTGATATCTATTGTGATGCTTCTCGTCGTGGTCTTGGTTGTGTTCTTATGCGGGAGGGCAAGGTTGTGGCCTATGCATCACGGCAGCTTGAGGCCTCATGAACTCAACTATCCTACTCATGACTTGGAGTTGGTGCGGTGGTCCATGCACTCAAGATTTGACGGCATTATCGATTGGTAACCGCTGTGAGGTGTATTCGACCACAAGAGCTTGAAGTACTTGTTCACCCAAACAGATCCGAACCTCGTGCAAAGAAGATGGTTGGAATTGATCAAGGACTATGACATGGGCATTCAGTATCATCCGGCAAGGCCAACGTTGTGGCAGATGCACTCGATCGGAAGGTGTATTGCAACATGTTGATGCTCCAAGAGCAATGCCTACCCTCATTTCGAATTCCAAATACCTCAATTTGGGTTTGATCGAGCACGGTTCTCTTGCTACATTGGTTGTGCAACCAACCTTGGTGGACCAAATCAAGGCGGCACAGAGAGATGATGTTAGTGTGAACCAAATCAGCGTAACATCAAGGATGGGATAGCCAAGTGCTTTTCGGAGGACGAGCATGGCGTTGTGTGATTTGGGCGCGCCTTGTGGTTCCTAAGGTCATGGAATTGCGGAATTTGATTCTCCGCAAGCCCATGATTCTCCTTTGTCTATTCACCCCGGCTACCAAGATGTATCGGGACCTTCGCCGAGATTCGTGGACCCGAATGAAGCGCGAGATTGCCGTGTTCGTTGTCGAGTGCGACGTGTCTTTGTCGTGTGAAGGCCGAGCATCGCCCAGCAGTCTTCTTCACCTTTGCCGCTGCGAATGGAAGTGGGATTCCGCTGGCATGGACTTCATCACCGGTTTGCCCCGTCGTTCAAAGGGAATGATGCTATTTGGGTCGTGATCGACAGGTTGACTAAAGTGGCACATTTCCTTCCTGTCAAGACTCAGCTTCGTGTGAGGCCTTTGGCCGAACTTTATGTCTCAAGGATTGTGAGTCTTCACGATGTACCGAAGACGATTATTTCTGATCGTGGTGCACTTTTCACCTCGCGGTTTTGGCATAGTCTGCAAGAGGCTATGGGGACCCGCCTTCATTTCAGCGACAACCTTTCATCCTCGGATGGATGGCAGACGGAGCGAGTCAACCAAGTGTTGGAAGATATGCTCCGTGCTTGTGTTCTTTCCTATGGGAAGAAGTGGGAGAAGTGCCTACCATTTGCGGAGTTCTCCTACAACAACGACTTTTCGAGCCGCCTTGGCATGGCACCATTTGAGGCTTTGTATGGGAGGAGATGCGTAACCCCATTGAACTGGTCGAGATCGGTGAGCGCGCTTTTTCGCCCGATTCGATCAATGAGGCCGAAAGTCGTTCGCTTGATCCGCGAGCATCCGCGCACGCCCACCCGCATAAAAGAGCTATGCGCATCGTCGTCGCCGTGAGTTGAGCTTTGAGCCCAATGACTTTGTGTATCTCAAAGTCTCACCCTTGAAGGGCCATCGCGTTTTGGCATCAAGGGCAAGTTGGCCCTCGATATGTTGGGCCTTATCGTATCATCGAGAGAGTTGGAGCGATTGCATACTGATTGGAGCTACCACCGCACTTGAGGGTGTGCATGATGTGTTCCATGTTTCACACCGAAGAAGTGCCTCCGTGTCCCAATCGAGGAAACTCCGTTGGAAACTCTCGATGTGCGTGAGAATTTGACCTATCGCGAGCATCCTGCTCGCATTCTTGAGGAATCAACGGAGAACAAGGAACCGTGTCATCAAGTTCCTTAAGGTTCATGGTCAAACCATTCTCAAGATGAGGCAACTTGGGAGCGAGAAGATCTCCTTCGTGCAGATTTTCCTTCTTTCTTCGCCGAGTAAACTGAATCTCGGGTCGAGATTCTTGTAAGTGGGGGAGAGTTGTAACATCCCAATTTTGAGCTTGTGTTTCAAATGTAAGAAAATGAGTAGAAATTAAAACTTTTTATTACATCATGTGTTTCCTGTTTGTATTGGACAAGTATTGTACAAGACTTATGGAAATGCAAAGTCACAAGTCTTTTGATCCAAATCTTGTTCCTTCAAAAACAATCTTGTCGAACCTTTTGATCATTCTCTGGAGATATTTTCCTAAGTTCTTGGGATGGTATGTGACCCCTCTGAAAAATTTCATAATTTTTTTTATAGAAATTGTTTGAATATTTTAGAGGGCGATCAAACTGTTTGACTCTCACCAAACCTAAAACCAGTACCTTGTAGAATTTTTGGAGAAAAATACAATGCATAAAAACCTCTGCAAATTTTACACAAGGTCAATGTCTCAGTCAGCAAGCTCCTGTAAAATTTCAGAATTTTTGGAGTTATTTTGCTACCCCAAATAAATCCTCAAAAGTCTCAGCATATTTAAAACCTAAAACCTGGTTCATCGTTCCTTGGGTTCGAGTCGGGCTCGAGTCCGAGCCACTTGACTCGGTCGAACCACCTAGCTGCACCGAGCCGCATTTTAAAACGTGCGTGCGATATCAGCCGTTGGATTCAAATCGCCCGGCCCACGTTCGTGTGAGCATTCGGACCCTCGGTTGCATTAACCAATTGGGACCGTTGGATCTCAATCCAACCGCCCGATTTCCGTAGCAATCGGATCGTCCGCGGGCTCTTTAAATCGCAGCCGCCCATCTAAAATCCAACGGTCGTGGTTGCTTTCTCTGTTCTTCTTCCTCCTCTGTCCCGCCGAGCGCGCGGGCGACAATGGCAGAAAGAGAGAGAGCGCGGGGCGGCTTTGATGTGTCACCTCAAGTTTGCTTTCTCCTGGTGTTCTTTTACACCACACCTAGCTCCTCTCTGTGTTTGAGCTCAAAACCATCTCAAACCTTCAATCCACCATTGTTGACCCGAGGGCTCCAATGGCGGCCTTGGTGTCCAGTGGTTCATCTTCAACCTGTCTTGCACCCTCTTGAACTCCTCAACCTCCTTTGTATTTCCCCTAACTTGATTTTGGGTTGCATTCGCAGGAATCACTCAATTTTAAGTTTGGAGATTTTCGGTTGGTTTCACCCCCTTTCTTCTCCAGCTCCGGTAAGTGGTTCTTTTTTGCAATTAATTGCTTTTGGAGCCTCTTTGAGCTATAATGAAGCTGTGGTAATGATTTGGTTCCACTCATTTTGCTCGTAACCTCATCTTCCACTTCATCTTCTTCGCTCGGTGGACTTCATCGTGTTCAAGTCTTCCCCGGCCATATTTGGAGCTCCTCTCGGTTAAGGTAGCTTCTATATAGTCCCTAGAAGTCATGGCACTCGCTTCCTTGGACCGCAGCGGAGCATCTTGCTATTTTCGTGTTTTGCCGTGTCGGCCTCCTTCTTTGTTTTCCGGCTCGCGGCTGCCTGCACTTCCACCGCGGCGAGGTCATTATCATGGTCCGCAACACTATTGCGAACCCATTTTGATAGTTTGTGGGCGCCGCCGCGACCGGAGTCGCCGGCGACAAGCCGTGAAAGCCACTCGGGTTTTGTCAGTTGAGAAGCTCCCATTTTCGTCAGATTATTAGAGCACAGTAATTGCCTAATCATTGTTAATCATTGGATGTCATTAATGTGTCTTAATCTGGCCTAATGTCTCACTGACTTGTGGGCCCAAACCTCAGTAATCATCACCGGCGTTAACCAATTGCTTTGGACATCATTAATGCTAATGATTGTCATTAAATCCCTGTTTTAGCATTATCGTGTCTGAGGTTGTCTTTTGGGTCACTGACGTGTGGGCCCGTAGGCCTTAAACCTCAGTCTCGGGGTCATTAGGCCTAATTCTCGAGTTCATTAAAGGTTAATCGTTGTTAGCATTTAATTGGTCCTGAACTGCCCCCTTGTGCCACTGCCAGGTGGGCCCTCTGTCCCTAAATCACCACTATTCAAAATCATTAGGGCACATTGATTGCTAATCATCATTAATCATTGGTCATTAGTAATTAATTAGCTGCCCTAAAAACCTCCTTTAAGTCACTGCCAGGTGGGTCCGCGTGCGCTGTGCACTTGTGTTAAATCTCGCATGTGTGACTCTCAGTCACTGACATGCGGCCCCACGTGTCAGCACTCCTAATTGCACTTCGATCTTGGACCACCGTCCAGTTTGCGATCTGCGGCCTAGATTTTGTATGCGTTCGGACCTTCCGGTTCCCCTCATCATTCTTGGCCGTCCATCACTTGATCTGCGGCCCTGATCGTGCGTGCAATCGGACCTTCCGACTGGAGGCGTGATCGGAGCCGTTCATCCTTAGATCTGCGGTCGTGGATCGTCGAGGCAACCGCACCGTCCGGTTGCATCCTTCCTCGTGAGCCGTTGGATCTTGATCCAACGGTGGGCTCCTGTTATGAATCGCGCGCGTGCGCTGTTCTCCGTGCGTGTGGCTCGTTGGATATGGCATCAACGCCCACGGCGCCCACGCTGCTTATTTTCGGTTGGGTTGGTTTTTATTTCGTAAGTATTTATTTATCAATCAAAATTGTATCAAAACTTTAGAAATTCATAACTAATTCAAGATAGATCCTTTTTACATGAAACCAACTGCAATAAATTTGTATTTCACTAAAGTTTAATATGAAAATGCTTTTAGCTACGCTTCTGTAGTAGAAAATTCTGTAATCTTTAATAGTTTGTTTTCTGCTATTTTTATATATTCGGAATTGTATTAAAACTTGGAAAATGCATATCTTTTTCTGGTATATCTGCTAATTGAATGATTTTAACTTTGATAAATTTGTTATTAACTAAACTTTAATCTAAAAATGGTGGTAGGCCTAAATCAGCACAGAAAAATATGTTAATAGCTTTAACCTTATTAGTAGCAATTAAAAATTCATTTAATGATGTAATAGACACCAAGAATTCCTGTAAATCCTAAAAATAGAAATTTGATGTTAGAAATCCTCTATTATCATGCTATAATGTGAAATGGGTTTTGCACATGTTTATATTTCTCGAAAGTGCATTATGCTAGTTTTGCATCCTAGAAAATCATAACTAAATCATTTTAACTCCAATTAAGATGAAACCACTTGTATTAGCCTTAAAATGTCAGTAGCAACCTATCATAAAATTTTCAAGTCCGAAAACCTCTAGAAAATATTTTTGCTACAAGACCTTATTATGGCCGAAAATGGGTTTTTAGGTAATATCTTTGCACCACAAATCCAAATTAGGTTTTTCCAGTTTCTATGTCTAGGTATATTCGTATTCTACCTTATGTATAAATTTCACGCATTTGGATAATTTTTGCTTGCTTGTTTGTTTAAGTGTGGCTCGTCTTATTGGTTGTTCTTGGTTCTTTTGCCTTTCGCTTAGGGTTCGACATTTGCGGTAACCCCAAGAACGACCCTCCACAACAGCTTTGAGCAACAACAAGAAGGCAAGCGGTTTGATCATGTTAACCCCATATTTTAAGTATTTATGTTGATTACAAATTCTATGTATGCATTGCTACTTTGTGTTAATAGTTGGCCTAGTAGATGCATTTCCTTAGCAAATGATTATCCTCTACTACCATGAGCCTAGGTTACTTGCTGTGATTTAGAGTTCATGGATGGGCTCTTGTCACTTAGTAGTTGCGAATTAATTGCTTAGCCATGCTTAGTTTCCTAGAAGTGGGCGGTTATCGACTTGTCGATAACCTTGATCACATAAACCTTATTATGGATTATGATTTCCACCTTGTGCCATGTCTACTTATGAAAACTAAAACTGAAAACAAAATGATTTAGACTTGGGCACAATGGTATGATGGTGTGATTTTGGGTGTGATCGAATGGTGCCCGGTCAACAAGGACCGAACATCTTGTTACACTAAACCAAGCATTTTAGCGTGCTAACCACATTAGAGGGTATGGGACCTCTCTTGACTTAGTACTTTGGCGTGTATTGGCTCCAGTCGCAGGAGTCGCAGGAGGGATGGTGTTGGGAGCATTGTAGTGTCCGAAAGACTTCACCCGTGATGGGATTTGTTGTCTTTCGCTTGCAATGTAAGCATATAGGTTTCTATCCATATGAGCGGCTCGTAGTTAATACACAAGATTGGAAATGTCTCAGAGGACTTAGCGTGCGGCATACCTTCTGTAGTGTGCTTTGTGGCTTGAAGGCGATCCAAGTGTGGGTACATTGGTACACCCTGCAGGTTAAAACTATTCGAATAGCCTCGTCCTAGGTTATGGACACGCTTGGCAAGGTCTTTCAAGAGTTAGACTACAACCTTTAAATTAAAACTTGATGGGTGGTACGAATCGGGATTCGTGCTATGTTGTGGTGGCTATTGGGATAGTCGCCTGGTGGTTACTTGTATGTATCTTTACTTCATCGTTACTTTGATAACAAAACAGATTTGCAAACTTGCTTTTAAAATGTATTACATTATTGCAAATAAAGTTGGCTTCATGCAAAATGAGACATACAACCTCCACCTAAATAAGCTTGCATGTAGTTTATGAATAGGTCCGCTATTCCACACGTCGATCTTGCGGTACAAAGACAATCTTTGTACTCGGTTGCTACGCTTAATTGTTTTGTTGCAGAGGAAGAAGGTGAGTTCGAGGGGCTCACTTTTGTGAGTCTGTGTTGTGGTAGCTTATGGGCGACTAGCTTATGCCCCGGCCGGTTGCCTTGTGGGTGTATGGCTAACCGGTCGACTTTTGTTCTAGCCATCTTATGGCACCTTTTGCTTCCGCTATCTTTCTTGTATATTGCTCTATTTGGCCGGTCGGCCCTTTTGTAATAACTTTACTTTATGTATGTCGTTGTTGAACTTAGTGATGTATGTGTATGGAATTGATGTGTAATTTTGTGATGATGTGCATATGCTGCAATTCTGGGAAGCATATGTCCATCGAGGCTTAGAATGTTTAATTAGTAATGCCAGAACCATTTGGAGGTTAAGTGTTACTAGTTAAATATTCCGGGGTCCTCACATTCCCCTATTTGATCCCAAAGAAGAGGTGTTCTACAATTCCTGCCATACAAGGTTTCGAATGGTGGCATGTGAAGGCTAGCTTGATAGCTGTTATTGTATAAAAATTATGCATAGAGAAGGTTCCTGTCCCAACTGGTTCCATAATCCAAGGCACAAGCTCGCAACATATCTTCCAAAATCTGATTCACTCTTTTTGTTTGGCCATCTGTTTGGGGATGATAAGCGGTGCTGAAGTTGAGTCTTGTTCCCAGCGCTTCATGCAGACTTTTCCAAAACCTTGATGTGAACTACGAACCTCTGTCTGATACTATCTTGTTTGGAACACCGTGCAAACAAACAATTTTTGCCATATCCAATTATGCTAACTTATTGCTTTTGTAAGTAGTCTTGACTGGAATGAAGTGTGCTACTTTAGTCAATCGGTCAATCACGACCCAGATGGAATCATATCCTGATTGGGTCCTAGAAAGTCTGGTAATAAATTCCATACCAATCTCTTCCCACTTTCATTATGGAATCGGTAATGGTTGCAACAACCCTACGGGTCTTTGATGCTCTGCTTTGACTCTTTCACATATATCACAATGTGCAGTATACTCAGAATTTCTCGCTTCACGTTGACCCACCAGTATTTTTCTTTTAAATCATGGTATATCTTGGTACTACTGGGATGAATGGAATAAGAAGATTCATGGGCTTCTTGCAATATCATTTGATTTATCTCTTTATGATCAGGCACACAAATATGATTTCCAAACCAAACAGTACCCTGTTCATCCTCATGAAATCATGGGGCTTAGCCTCTTCTCATGTTTTTCTGGATTTCTTTAATATCGTCATCTGTTTTATGATTTTCTCAGATTTGTTCTTGAATTGTGAGTTGCACTTCTAGAGTGTTTACACAACCTTGACTTACTATTTCTAAATTCAAATATTTCAACTCTTCAAACAATCTTCGCTAATTTTCTTGAACCAAAATCGTTTTGCAATAACCTTTTCTGCTCAAAGCATTTGCAACTATATTGGCTTTACCGGGATGGTAATGAATACCAATGTCATAGTTCTTGATCAGCTCTAACAATCTTTTTTGCCTTAAGTTGAGCTCTTATTGAGTGGAGATATATTTCAAACTCTTATGGTCTCTGAAAATCTTGCAATGATTACCAATGAGATAATGTCATCAAATTTTCAGAGCATGGACAATTGCTGCTAACTCCAAATCATGTTTCCAGCAATTCCCTTCATGGGGTCATAACTGACGAGATGCGTAAGCTGCAACTTTGCCTTCTTGCATCAACACACATCAAACTCCTTGACGTAAAGCATCACAGAATAACTCAAAATCCTTATGAACATCTGGCAAAACCAAAATAGGTGTAGAAACTAGTCTTTGCTTCAGCTCTTGGAAACTCTTCTCACAAGCTTCTGTCTATTCAAACTTCTTTTCCTTCTTTAACAATTGAGTCATGGGTCTAGCAGTCTTGGAGAAACCTTTAATGAATCTGTGGTAGTAACCTGCTAAACCAAGGAAGCTTCTTACTTCTGCAATAGACTTAGGCTGCTTGCAGTCCATTACGGCTTCAACTTTAGTAGGATCTACTGCAACTCCACTTGCTGACACAATGTGACGAAGGAAAGCCACTTGACTCAACCAAAAATCACTCTTGCTGAGTTTGGCGTAGAGTTGATGTTCTCTGAGTTTTTCCAACATAGTCCTGAGATGTTTTTCATATTCTTCTTCATCTCTGGAGTAGATGAGAATGTCATCGATAAATACAACTACACACTTATCCAAGAATTACATGAACACTTTGTTCATCATATTCATGAAGTAAGCCAATGCATTTGTTAAACTAAATGACATCACTGTAAACTCATACAATCCATATCTGGTCATGAAGGCAGTCTTGGGGATGTCATCGGGTTTGATCTTCAATTGATGATAGCTGGATCTCAGATCAATCTTGGAGAATACACTTGCTCCTTTTAGCTGATCAGAGAGGTCATTGATCTTGGGCAATGGATAGTTGTTCTTGATTGTGACCTCATCGAGTGATCTGTAACCCACACACATCCTCATACTATTGTCCTTTTTCTTAACAAATAGTACTGGTGCTCCCCAAGGTAATGAACTACGTTGAATGTAACCCTTGCCTTGCAATTCTTTGACCTATTTCTTTAAGGGAAAATTAGGTCAGTGACATCGCGTTAGGATGTAATCGGAGGAACAACACTCTGTTCGTGACGCACTAAAAAATAACATCGTGAACAAAAATTATGCCGAATGACATCGTCGTCAGTTACTTCCGTTTGCCGAATTTTTTAAATGTAGAAACTAAGCTCAACAAATTATCAAATTTTTTGTGGAGCCTCCCAACACAGTTTAATTGCTTGTGCATTTTTTAAAAAAAATTTATACATTCTGATTTTGTCTCTAAAATTTATTTAAGTATACTATTTGTAGGAATTTTCTAATATAGAAAATGAGGTCCTAATATTATGAATTTTTTCTGACACCTTACACAGTGGACTTGATTGTATATTTTTTCTAGAATTTTTACAAAATTAATTAATGCAATTTCATAATGTCTTTACATTATGAAATATTAGACTCCTTACATAGTGGACATTATGAAGTTGCATTATTAATTTTGTAAAAAATTTAGAAAAATTACACGATTAAGTCCACTATGTGAGGAGCTTGAAGAAAAATTCATAATGTTTGGATCTCATTTTCCATATTAGAAAATTCCTACAAATAGTATACTTAAATAAATTTTAGAGACAAAATCAAAATGTATAAATTTTTTTAAAAATTACACAAGCAATTAAACTATGTCGGGAGGCTCCACAAAACATTTGATAATTTGTTGAGTTAAGTTTCTATATTTAAAAAATTTGGCAAACGGAAGTAACTGACAGCGATGTCATTCGGCATAATTTTTGGTGTTCGTGATGTTATTTTCCAGTGCGTCACGAACAGAGTGTCGTTCCTTCGATTATGTCCCAACGCGATGTCACTGAGCTAATTACCCCCTTTCTTTAATTATGATAACTCATTGGTAAGCATTCTATAGGGTCTCTTTGAAATTGGAGCAGTCCTTGGGACTAAGTCAATTAGGAACATAATGCCCCTATCCGGTGACATACTGGGTAAATCTCTAGGAAAAACATCTGGGTTTTCTTGTACCACGGGATTCCTTCTAGCCTTACTTCCTTAAGACTATTAAGGGTTGGGTTTCCTCTGGTAGGAGTCTGTGGTCTGAATTCCACTTTAATCCCTTTGTCATTTGTGAGTATGATTGATCTATTGGAACAGTCTATCTGACTCTGATTCTTGGCTAGCCAATCAATTCCAAGGATTATTTCCAAACCTTGAGATTGCAAAACTATCAAGTCTGCTAAGAAGGTTACTCTTGCTATCTCCAAGGTAAGATTTGGGCAAAGAGAACTAGTCCTCATTTCTAAGCCCGGGGAGTGGATTATTATAGGGTTAACTAAGGGAGAGGTAGATAACCCATAATTTCCCATAAACTGATTTGAAACAAAGGAATGCAAAGCTCCTTAATTGAATAAAACTGATGCTGGTACTGAATTGACAAGAAATGTACCAAGGGCCACATTTGGCGTAGTATGAGCTTATTTGGCCGTGACATGGTTCACTCAGCCCTTCACAAACTGGGATGGCTGCTTAGCAATTGTCGGGACCTAGAATTACGATTCTGGAACCCTCTGTGTATACTGCACTAGTCCAGGATCACGCTAGTGCACACAGGGTTAACATAGGTAAATATCGATCCACACAAACGATAAATAAAGTAAACGATTAATTTGAATAACAAATAAGGGTTTTGACCTTATGGTCGAGTTTACACTTATTAAGCCACGCAGGGCTAACAGTAAATAAAGCAAGAATGAACGGAAAACTTCAGCGTAGATCCCACCAATTCACCACAGGCAACCGACTGGGATCCAGACCTTAACGAACGATCAGCCTTCAGCGAACTCCTCCTCGAAAGCAGGCGTAGACTCCTCCTCTTCTGTAGGTTTGGGCGCAAGTTTTACAACAAGCGTGAGTACACAACCGTACTCGCAAATCATACCACAGAATGCAATGTATAGATGCAGGCTTATTCCAAAGAAAAAGGCTTCCATGGTTCTTTTGCATAAAAGCAACATTTGCGATTGAATACGAATAATAGATTGAAAGCATAATTCAAAACAAATAAACAATATTAATTTAACAGTTGTTTCCACAAAGACACACAGCTAAACAGATTATTTCACATAGCCATATGATTGAGGTCACACAGCTCCCATCCCAACATTTTATGAAAACTACCCCTCGTGTGAAATCTCCGAGCATTTCCATGACCGCGGACGCGGCTATTCGAATAGATTGTTTAACACTCTGCACAGGTTGTACACTTTACCCACAAGATACAACTAGTGTAGCAAGCACCAATCGTAACAAAACAGTTCGGAAACTTCATCTCAAACATTGACATTCCCAGTGTGCTTACAAACCGCTATACTATCTCACATAGAATTGGTATAACACACACCGCTGGACAGGGGAAGACGAATCGTCCCGCGATGCAACCACCAAGTAGTCACACCTCCACCCTGTCACACAGCCTAACCTATCCACCTGGACATCAATGCCGAGAATCCATAACTTACTAAGTTAGGCCCGTCCCATACCAGGCATGTGGTCGTACAGTAAGGCTCAGTTCAATGACGCACAAAGTTAAGTCCTTAATTGACCAAGGCAAGACTTCTATGTTCTAACTAAGTCACAAAGACCATCATTCCCATCACATAGACCACCATGTCACACAGTCTCCACCACTTGCCTCAATCTAAATCCTTTACCACCCAGTTGGTTTTAGTGCAACACATGCCATCACGAAGTAACAACACATAGCACACAGTTTTACACGAAGTTCCATAGTCACTTAGTCATAATTAATATTTGCAACCTACATGTGATGATGACCCGTGGCATGGCTAAGCAATTGTACTCGCATCTAACCAACCCACGTTGGTGCTATGATAGTACCAACTCATAACCAATCTATGGTGACAAGGAAATATGACATACAAGGCCAAGGTGTGATAACAATTTGGATAATAACTATGCCCAAAGCATTTAAATAAATAATTAAAGTAGAATGCAATAATTTAACACGAAGTAATTTGAAAACTGGGTTCAAGATGATCAAAGGTATGACTTGCCTTGGAAAAGGTCTATGTACTGGTCTTGATCTTGGGGTGCTCCTTCTTCCACAAAATTTCCCGACGAATCGACGTCTACTCGCAAACGAAACAAACAACAAACAAAACAAATAAATAACAGAGGCAAAAGAAACTCCAAAAATTAAATAAAAATCTCAGATAAATAGGGCTTGAATTTAGACAAATTTAGAAATTTGAATGGGCTCAATCGGAGTTAGGATGCAAAAGTTATGAGCTTTGGAAGTTTGAAATTACATAAAATCTTGAAAATCAGATTTTATGAATTTATCAATTATTTTCCTAAAGGAAAATCAGATTTAATGCGCAGTCGACGCACGAGATTTCGGAAAAGAAATAATAAAAAGAAATCTCTGACATGTGGGACCCACATGTCAGAGGCTAGGCTCACGGTGGACTAGGTCCACCGAGCCTCGGGACTCGGGGTCCGTGGACCAAGCCACGCGGCGCTGACGAGGACGCTGACGCGGCGCCACGTGGGATGACACGCAGGCGCGGGGCTGATGCTGGCGCTGACGTGGACGGCCACGTCGGACCCGACGGCGGCGGCGGCTCGGGAACCAAAGGTTCCGGCGAACGGCGGCGTTTCACCGGCGGTGGGTGGTACCGGGAGGTAGAGGGTGCGATGGCGATCCCGATGAGGTGCTCACTGGTGGTCGGGGACGTCTGTGGCGGCCGGCGGCGAGCGGAGAGCGGCGGAGAGGTACGGGCTCAACGGCGACGGCGTTGGAGGGGTTCTCCGGCGAAGGCGACGGCAGCTCCGAGATGCGGGCGACGCGGCGATCCCGAGGGTGGCCTCCAACGGCGACGGGGAGGGCTGGAACGGCGGCAGCGGCGACGAACTCCTTCGGCCGGCGCTGAAGACGACGACGGCGCCCGGGGCGTTTGGCGGCGGCTAGGGTTTTCGGGGGCGGCGAGGCTCGGGGTGCAGGGCACGAGGGTCCTCGAGGCTTTAAATAGCCCCGGGAGGCGTGTCCGCGAAGGACACTGCGCGGCGGCGGCAAAATCGGGCGGCGGGCGGAGTCCGTCTCGGAGACGACGGTGACGTGGCGGTCGGGGCCCACCTGTCGGCGCGGCGATGGCTCGACGCGGCGCGCGCGTCTGCGGTGCGGTCACGAAGCAGACCCAAGATCTGACCGTCCATCTGCTATCGGGCGGCGGAAAACGGGCGAGGCGCGCGGAGAGAGAGAGATATATATCCTGACATGCGGGGCCCGCATGTCAGTTGGAGGCGGCGACGCGCGCGTGCGGGAGTTGGGCTGGCGCTGGACTGGCCGCGAGCGAAGGAAAGCGGGCCGGGGTTAGGGAATAGGAATGGGTTTAGGCCCAAGGAAATATCTGAGATTTTAAATACCTTTTCTAATTTAGAAAATACCAGAAATTCAAATAAGCGATAGAAAATAGCAAATGAACTCAGAAAAATTCTAGAAAAATCTAGAAAATATATCTGAGCACATAGAACCCAAATAAAATAGTTTTGGCTATTGTTCATGTTGGGATTATTCACATTAAATGTTTTTGATTGTAAAGTCCAATATTAAGCTTTTGAAATTAAATTCAAATAAAATCCAAATGGTGAATTTTCTCCCTACTAACTATTAAAAGATTTTTAAGCTCTGAAAATTGGGATGTTACAGCAATTGGGGCGCTGTTGGTAGCTAGGACTCCTGCCTTTGGTTTACCTGGTACAGCTGGGAGATGTCGCTTAGGAAACTTGTTGGCAAAGTGTCCTGTCTCCTGACAGTGATAGCATGTGATGCCCACTGCAAACGAAACATCCCTCTAAACTTGGCCTCCTGGCAAAGGGTTGCGGAAGCCAGAGTTGTTGGAGCGGGGCACAAGCACAGGTGTCCTTGAAGATGATGAAGATTGAAATCTACCACGCTGCGGCCGCTGAAAAGGAATGGGGCGAGGCTTAGGAAATCCTCATGAATTGAACTTGTGAGCCACAATCCTTCTCTTGCGGTTCTCCATCTCTATGTGCTTTCCCTCTTGGCGAATAGCCTTATTCACCAACTGCTGGAAGTCGGTGTAGTCTTGAGCGATCAGGCGAATAGAGAGATCGTCGTTGAGTCCTTCCAAGAAGCGCTCTTGCTTTGCCTCATCGGTGGCCATGTCTTCCGGAGCATAATGTGTCAGTTGGTTGAACTTGTGAAGGTACTCATTGACGGCACGGTTGCCATGGTGCAAGGTGCGGAATTCTTTCTTCTTTAGGGACACCATGCTAGAAGGAATGTTTGCACGGCGAAATGCTTGCATGAACTCGTTCCAGGTGATAGCCTGAGCATCGGTGTGAGATTGAGTGAAGTTGTCCCACCATTCCGAAGCTGGTCCTTTCAGCTGGTGAGAGGCAAACAGAACCCTCTCACGGTTACTACATTGGGCAATGTCCAATTTCTTGCTAATTGCCCAGAGCCAATCGTCAGCATCCATTAGCTCGGTGCTGCAGGAAAATGTGGGAGGGCGCATCATCATGAATTCTGATAAGTTGACCCTTGGAGTTGGTGGCAGTGGTGTATGAGCTCCTGCTGCCTGTAAGTTCTAAGTGCTGTTGAGCAATTGGGCAAGCAGATCAATTAGGTGGGACTGGTTGGCCATCATTAGGTTGTGGGATCGGGTTGTTCTGATAATTAGCGTTCTCGTTGCCCTGTCCACTTGCAGTTCCGCTGCGAGTTCTGTGAGTTGTCACCATTTGCCAGAACTCTAGGACATAGAAAAGATAGAAGAAGGAGAAACTTAAGACAACACCAAGAACAAGCACAAAAGAGCAACTTTTTCTGAAATAACTTTATTTTATTTTATTTGTTTGATTGTGATTGCCACAAAAGGAAGCGACATCTCACAATTCTTGTCTAAACGAAAATATAAATTAAATGAAGGCTAGGATCTAATACCTAGGGTCTAGGCTGTAGGAGTCTGAACCTGGAACTAGCTAAGATACTCCTTGTTGCTAGTCCTTCGCCTATTCGTCGCAGGTGCCGAAGACTTTCCCTGAACAGAGGAACTAGCATCACCTGCCTTAAGCAAGACTAACTCCTCCTCTGCCTCCTGTAGCCTCTGGTGAGTGTCGCACAGCTCGTCTCGAGTGGTCTAGTAGGTGTAGTCCATCGCAACTGTCAACTCCACCTGTCTGGTCAGGTCTGGGAAATCTTCCTTCTTGGTGGGATGAAAAGAACTGCGTAGACTGGTAGGGTAGTAGAGTGGGTAGAAGTGGAAGCTGGTGCGATTAAGCTCAAAATTGTAGATGTGCCGCAGCTTGCAAATAGCCTCCAGTGTAGCATCTTGAATGTTGGTAAGGAAGGAGTCACGGAGTACTGGAGCGTCGAAGATGTGAAGTGGTGCGTCATCCTGAGAGTTGGTGTAGAGTAGCACCTCTACTGTTCACCACTCCTTAGTCTCTCTTTGAACTGCAACTGCTGCATCATCTTCTATAGTGCTACTGCTCAGTTGTAACATCCCAAAGTTCTATTACTAAAATTAAAATTAGTAAAGTTATTATTTTATTGGATTTTTTTTTAGTTTTAAAAGAGTTTTATTGTTTTTCTTGATTTTCCTAGTTTTTAAAGTAAAAAAGAAAATTTATTGAGTATCTTTGGATTTTCTTGGATTTAAAGTCAAAAAGAAAATTTTAATTAATTTCTTGAATTTTTTGGAATTTAAAAAGGTTTTTCCTATTTTCCAAAAATTAAAAATAATTTATGTGCAAAAATAAAAGCCAACTTTAAGTTGGAATAAATTTTATTAAGTTCAAAATAATTCGAGGATTTTTTGTGAATTTTTCTAGAATTTTTTTAACTCTATTTGCTATTTTCTAATAACCTTATTAATTTATTGATATTTCTGAAATTCAGAAATCAAATTAAATTATGTTTTTCATTTTTGGGACACGCATTTACCTTTTTCCTAGCTCGATCTGTTTTCCCTAGTTGGGCCAACCCACCCTCCCCACTCCCCCCTCTCTCTCCCCCCTCTCTTCCATTTTTATCATTTCATGTTAAATTCAATCTTCTAAGAGCCCCTTCTCCTTCGTTCGAACTCTGATTCAAGTGATTCAAAATTTTAAATTCATATAAATTCAATATATATCTCCTAGAACCTAAATTATTTAATTTGGAGTTTATTTTAATTTTATTTGAATTTGGCTTATTTTCGCGTATAGATTTTGACGACTTCGGAGAGTCAGATTTCAACGCTATTTTAGAACAACAATTATTTGAGCAAGCCAAGTTACATCCTTTGATCATATTTGATCCTAGTATTTTAAATTATTTTTGCATGCTTGTTTATATACAAGTTTATTTAAAATTCTTGTTTTAAATTTATTTAATATTCCTAATTCCATTGTATAGCCAACTTTGACGTTGAATTAAACATACCTTGACACCCTAGTTGAAAATCTAGTTTATGCAATAGTATGAACTAGAACACTTTTGGAAAAATATATGCCTAGTCATGCTTAGATAAAAAAAATATTCAATTTGGGGAATTTTAGCCAAAGGTTCAACTATGGATTTAAAAAGAGTCTATGTCATTATTATGCCATAGAAATTTGCAATTGATTTGAAAAGAAAAATAAAAATTGGTTTAGAGTTGGGCGAAATGGATGTTTGGATGGTGCAAGTTGATACACGAGATCGATTCATTTCTATGATCGAGACCAGGGTTTTATTGAAAGTCGCTTAAGTTGGTTAAGGATCTGTCTTCAAGCCATATCTTGCAAAGCTCCACCGTACTACCACAAGTTTGGAGTAGGACATGCTAGGCTAAATAATTTACAACATTCCATCGTGGTTGTGCCATATGGTTGTGTGGGTGTCAAAATGACCTATTTTTATTTATTCCCACATGACGCAAGAGGGGGCTTCTGGCGTAAGGTTTAGTCCAAAGGAAGTGAAACCTTAGCAGACATAACTACTTTAGGATGACGCATCGTAAAGGCCTTGTGATAATTACTTAGTTGCACACCTACGAAAGTGTGTGAAGCGGACATTATAAATCGATTATCTCTTGTGGGTAAAGTTGTACAACCTCTATAAAGTGTAAAACTATTCGAATAGCCATGTCCACGGTCATGGACATGCTGAGCAAAGCCACTCAAAGTTAGACTTTGGTTTTTGATTTCAAATGATTTTGGATAGTTTATCCAATCGGGAAATTCAGGCAGGAAGCCTTGGTGTAAGGGGGTTAATCCTTCACTAGAAGTTCATCTTGCACTAACTTGACAATTTAAAATTAAAGAATTTTAGATATCATATAACTGCTTTGGAACTTAGTAAATGTATTTAAAATATCAAATATTGCTTTTGCACAAACAACCCTATAAGCCTTCCTTTGATAATATCCATGCATGCATTAACTCTGTTATGAGTGTAACTTGTGGAGTATATTTTTTGTACTCACCCTTGCTTAATAAAATATTGTTTAGAGGAGAAGAACTTTGCCTGTGCTAAAGATCTCGATGACTAGGCTGCTACCCGAGTCGATTGCATGTGGCAGATTAGCTAGGCTCTACTACTTTTTCGTCTTCCGTTGTGTTTTTATTGTTGGCTTGTAAGCCTCTCTTGTAATAAACTCTGATATTTAGAAATAAAATTGTGCGAGACGTGGTTGTTACCATATTTATTTATTGTGTATATTAGCTACTATTCCAGAGACTAGTGTAGAATACACAAAGGATTTGGGGGTGTTACTCCTGGGTCCGACACCAGTGTCTGCGTACACACCGCGTGAAAGGGCTTTGGGTACTTCGGCCATCTACAATTTTGAAAAGATAAGAGTTAGTAGCCATTTTAAAGACAAAGGTTGAGTAAGGACACCAGGAAGACAAGTAAAATATTTTAGTTTTTGAAAATATGTCCTTAGAGTTTGACCGTTCTAACTAAGGTTGCGACCTATAGTCGATATGGCTCTGATACTGTGAGGACCCCAGTTTATTTGGCTTGTAATGCTTAACCAACCACCTGGTCCTAGCATCACAAATCAAATAAACTGATCCTCGAGATATGTATACTTCCTGCGCAAAGATACGCACCTCGTTACAAAATTAGACATCAACTCCATTCAAAACATAGAGTCCAAACATTACACTACAAACGGAAGATAAACAAATAGTATAGTTATTACAGACAATGGCCGACTGGCCACAAGATGCACAAATAACAAAAGAGAGACAATGAAGCAAAGTGCCATAAGATGGCTATAAACAAAGCCAATCGGTGTGCCTTCACCCACAAGGCATCCGACCGACCGCCAAGACTAGTCGTCACCCACGGCGACAAAGACACTCACGAAGTGAGGCCCCGAGGCTCACCTTCCTCCTCTGCAACCAAAACATCAAGCAAAGCACACGAGTACAAAGATTGTCTTTGTACCCGCAAGACGACGTGTGAACTAGCGCACTGCTCATATGCTACATGCAGGCTTATTTGGTGGAGGTCATATGTTTCATTTGCATAAAGCCAAATTTTCATTTGCAATAAGGTAATACAGTTTTAAAGGCAAGTTTGCAATTCATTTTTAAGATTGAAATACAGTACGGATATTAATAACAAAAGCGAAAGATAAACAACCTAGAAGTGACTATCCCAATAGTCACCCCAACAATAGCACGAATCCCAGATTCGTACCACCCATCAAGTTTTAATTTAAATGTTGTAGTCTAACTCTTGAAAAGCTTACCCAAGCGTGTCCATCACCTAGGACGAGGCTATTCGAATAGTTTTTAACCTGCAGGGTGTACCACTGCACTCCACACTTGCATCGCCTTTAAGCCAAAGCACACTTAGAAGGTATGTTTGCACACTAAGTCCTACGAGACTTTTCCAATATTATGTATTAACTACGAGCCGCTCGTATGGATAGAAACCCATACGCTTACATGGTAAAGCCGAAAAGACAACTACCCACTCAGATAAAGCTTTTCGGACAACTACCATGCTCCCACCTCCATCCTCCTGCGACCTCCTGCGACCGGAGCCAATACACGCCAAAGTACTAGGTCAAGAGAGGTCCCATATACTCTAGTGTGGTTAGCACGAAATGCTGGATAAAAATTCACTCACAAGATGTTCGGTCCTTAATTGACCGGGCACCTTTCCAAATCACACCCAAAAGATCACACCAATCTTACCATTGTGCCCAAGCGTCCAAATCATTTTTGTTTTCATTTTTAGTTTGCAATTAAACATAGCAGAATGCTGAAACATAAAGTTGTAGTAAATTTTGTGTGATCAAGATTACCGACTAAAGTCGATAACCGCTTGATTCTACCGATACTAAGCATGTCTAAGCAACTGAAATCGTATCTACTAAGTGACAAGAAATCATCCAAATGATCTCTAATCACAAAGAAATAACCTAGGCTCAGGTAGTAGAGATCAATATTTGTCTACAGGATATGCAGCTACGGATTTAACTAATCCATTTTAACACAAATTAAGCAATGCATACATACAGCTGAAACAAAATATTAGAATTTAAAGTACTGGGATTATCATGATCAAACTGCTTGCACGGTCTTTGTTGCTCAATATGGTACTGAGGATCGCCCTCGTGGTTGCCGCAAATATCGAAGCCTAACGATCGAACATAACAAAGAAATAAGAACGAATAACACCGACAAAACTCAAACATTCAACAACATCAAACAAGCCAAAACTCACACAGCGGCCTAAGTATGAAATAACAGAATTTTAGAAACAGAGAACCAATCATTTTAAGTTATTAGCAATTTTCTATGAATTTTCTAAGCTAAAAACACCACAAGTCACTAGTTAATTACTTAACAAATTTTCATGAACAGAACCAGTGTATAAAATCTATCCTAATAGTTAGTATACTGAAAATGAAATTTTACAGAATTGGATTCATTTAATTTGGACAATTATTGGAAGAGATATGCATTTTCTAATTTAGAAGATACATAAGACATCATTTTATTAGCTAACAGATTTTTGCTACAGAGACATGGGTGAAGTTAATTTTATCAAATAGTACACTTAAAATGAAAATTAACAGCACTGGTTTCATACAATTTGGATAAAAATTGAATTAGTTATGCATTTTACAAGTTTAATTGAATTAACAGTGCAACAGAAAAGCATTACAGATTTACTAAAGCATTTAATCCTTTTTCTACCCACAGCTATCTAGCCCCAGACACTGACAGGCGGGCCCGCGCGAAAGTGACGTCGAAGGCGTATTCTAAGAATACGTCTTTGACATATCAAAGTGTACTTCTAACACATACTCACAGAGAAATACGCTTTCAAACAGAGAAAACATATCGCCAAGGGTTACACACCCACTAACTGACATCATGGGCCCACATGGCAGTGACTCAGAGGGAAATATAACGGTTGGATTAGAGTTTACTAAACACGATTACCAGAGAGGGCCCACAAATCAGTGACATAACTAAACAAATATTAGTGCTAACTGAACGCCACCGGCGGCTCGCCGGCGCGCACGGGGACGGCGGCGCGGCCGCGCAGTGGATCTCGCGAACTAGTGGGTTTCAAAGCGAGCGAGTGATACCTTCGGGTTCACAGAGACTCGGCGAACCCAGTGGTGGCGACGCGGGGTCCGATGGTCACCGGAGTTGAGCTCACGACGACCGGAGGCGGAGAAGAAAGCACGGCCCACGCGGAGAAGGCGATACGGACTTCTAGAAGACTCCGGAAGGTGTGCTTAAGCTTCGCCTCAACACCAGGAGCAAGAAGCACACGATAACGCCGACGAAGAAAGCCCGAGGTGACCGGAATTTCACGCGCGCGAAACCGAGCTTGAGAAGAATTGGTCGCACGCCCGCAACGATGCACAAAAGGCGTAAACAAGCCCACCGTTAGACTCGGTGCATCAATGCGATCCTAAGGGACTAAGTGACGAGCCGAAACTCACCAGTCGCAAACGAGCTCACGGGATCGAGATCGCCGGAGGCGGAGACGACAATACCGCTCTTGGTGATCCACTGGACGCCAAGGACCTGGAATAGGCAAAATGGAGGCGCGAGGCAAGAGGAACACGATGGTGCGATCGCTGCCTCAGGCGGCTCGAACGGCGGCGCTACGCTCGAAGTTTTTCTCCTACCGGCTAAGAAATGGGCGGAGAGGCGCAAGAATGGCTGCGAAGGAATGGACGACCCTATGAGGTAGATGGACTTCAGCGATCCTCACGGAGGCGCACACGCGTCCGCGTGGCGGCGACGAAGTGCGTGGCACGCATGCGCGATCGCCAGCGAGCTCCGGAGGCGCCGAGTCGGCGAGGAAGAACTCGACAGTGGGACCCATATGTCGACGGCGATCGATGGCGGTGCGAACCGGTGGTTTGATTTGATCGACGACGCACCGACCGTTGGATCCAAATGGACGGTGGGATTGGTGTATGCATTCGACAGTCGGTTAAGCGACGCGACGTGGATCGCTCGATCTTCATCGGACGGTCACGATTGATTGGACTCGGCGGTGCGCTTAGTTGACGCGACCGAGCCAAGTGGTGCGAGTCGGACTCGAGCCCGAGTTGGGTTCGGGCCCGAGGAACAAGACTTTGGAATTTGATTTAAAAGACAGAGAAGGTTTTGGGAATTTTTAGAGGTAGCTCCTGAGCTCTAAAAATTTCTGAAATTTTTATGGTAGCTACTAGAGACAGAGGACAACCTTGTATAATTTTTCCAGAACTTTTATGCACTGCATTGTTCTAGAGAAAATTCACAAGCTGCTGTACAAGGATTTGACCAGATTTTCAACTAGTTTGACTTGGCCATTTAAAATAGCAAATAAAATCTAAAAATTGTGAAATAATTCAGGAGGTAGATAGGATGATCAAGATGATAGGAAAAATAATTTCAGAGGATGATCATAAGTTTGAAAGCTAAGAATCTGATAACAACAATTTCCAATCACAAGAATTAAATTCTAAAATTGAAAATTGCTAGGAAAATTGTAGAAACTTTCAAATGATTTGAAGAGACAACAAAGTTTTTATTTCTCCTCAAAATTTTACATTTGAAATACAAACCCTAAGTTAGGGATGTTACAAATCTCCCCCTTACAGAATCTCGCCCGAGATTCTCGATCACCGGGAGAAGAAGGATGGGTAATCGCTCAAGGCGGTCTTCCCGCTCCCAAGTGGCTTCATCCTCGAGTGGTTTGACCATCGAACTTTAAGGAACTTGATCACACGGTTCCTTGTCCTGCGTTCACTTCTTCGAGGATACGAACGGGCGCCACGATAAGACAGATCTTCTCGCACATCGATATTTTCCAATGGTGTTTCTCAATCGAATACAGAGGCACTTCTTCAATTGCGACACGTGGAAAACATCATGCACCCTTCGAGTGTAGCCGGCAATTCTAACTTGTATGCAACAGCTCCCACTCGCCGATGATGCGATACGCCCGACATATCGAGGAGCCGCTTGTTCCCTTGACACCAAACGACGATGTCCTTCGAGGTGAGACTTTGAGATACACAAAGTCATTGGCCGAAACTCAACTCACGGCGACGCCGATCCGCATAGCTCTTCCGCTCGATCGAGCTACGCGCAAGTGCTCACGAATCAATCGCACTTGACTTTCACCTCATTGATGGAATCGACCAAAGAACCGCTTTCACCGCCACCAGTTCAACGGTGTTCGCAGCGCGCCCATACAAAGCCTCAAACGGTGCCATGCCGAGACTAGCTCGAAGTCGTTGTTGTAGGAGAACTCGGCAAGCGGTATGCACTTCTCCCAATTCTTTCCATAGGAAAGAACACAAGCACGAGCATATCTTCAAGCACTGATTGACGCGCCCGTCGACCATCACCGAGGATGATAGGTCGAAATGAAGAAAGACGGGTCCCCATGGCTTCCTCAAATCGTGCCATAGCCGAGAAGTGAAAAGAGAGCCACGATCCGACACAATCGCTCGTGGCACACCATGCAAGCTCACAATGCGGAGATATAGAGATCCGCCAATCGATCGACAGTGGAGAGTGGTGGCATCGCAGAAGTGCGCTACCTTCACAATCGATCGATAACAACCGGATAGCATCCTTCCTCAAGAAGTACGGGCGGACCGGTGATAAAATCCATGCCTCAGTAATCCCACTTCCACTCGTATAGGCAAGGGTGGAGGAGACTCTTGACGCCGATGCTCGGCCTTGACGCGACAACATATGTCACATCGGCCACGAACCTCGCAATCTCGCTTCATGCGAGTCCACCGAATCTCGACGCAGATCTTGGTACATTTTAGTGGCCCCGGATGGATGGACAAAGGTGAATCATGGGCCTCTCAAGAATCAAATCCCGCAACTCGGGACCTTTGGGACCACAAGACGCTGCCCAAACCACACAACACCGTGCTCATCTTCTCGAAACACTTGGCTGATCCATTCTGATGTTCGCTTGATTTTACCCACGCCATCATCGATTGCTTTGTCGCCTTGATCGATCCACCAAGGTTGGTTGCACAACCAAGGCGACAAGGGAACCATGCTCAACCAAACCCAAGTTGAGACTGAATTTCGCAAGAAGCGCAGTTGTCGCTCTTGGATCATCAAAGTATTGCAATACACTTTTCGACTAAGTGCATCAAGAACCACATTGGCCTTGCTGGTGATACCGAATACCCATGTCATAATCTTTGATTAATTCCAACCATCTCCTCTCGCTCGAGGTTCAAATCGGGCCGAGTAAATAAGTATTTCAAACTCTTATGATCGAATACACCTCACACGGTTTCGATCAAATAATGCCGCCAAATCTTGAGTGCATGAACCATCGCAGAAGCTCTAAATCATGGGTGGGATAGTTAAGCTCATGAGGCCTCAGCTGCCTAGATGCATAGGCAACTGCTTTGCCTTCCTGCATAAGAACACACCCGAGTCCCCGACGAGAGGCATCGCAATAAATATCGAAGCTCTTGCGGATATCAGGAAGAGTAAGGACTGGAGCTGAAGTCAATCGCTGTTTGAGCTCCTGAAAGCTCTCATCACAAGCACAGGACCACACAAACTTCTTGTCCTTCTTGAGCAATTCACCATCGGCTTTGCGATCTTGGAGAAGTTCTCGATAAAGCGGCGATAGTAGCCCGCTAAACCAAGAAAACTCCGCACATCGGTGGATCGACTTGGCCGTCCCCAAGATAGAACATCGACCTTGCCGGGATCCACAATATGCCTCCACTGAAAGAACATGGCCCAAGAATGCCACTTCCTTCAACCGAACTCACATTTGCTTGAACTTCGCATATAGCCGGTGCTCCCGCAATTTGCCCAAAACAATCTTCGATGCTCAAGATGCTCGCTTGATCTTGGAATAAATAAGAATATCATCAATGAAGACCACCACAAATTTGTCCAAAACTCCATGAATACCGAATTCATCAAGTTCATGAACAAAGCCGGAGCATTGGTTAATCCGAAAGACATGACGGTGTACTCGTGCATGTGCCATAACGAGTAGTGAAAGCCGTCTTCGAATATCCTCACCCGATCCGGACTTGATGATAGCCCGATCTCGATCAATCTTGGAGAACACCGAGCTCCGGACAACCGGTCAAAAGATCATCAATGCGGGCGAGAGGATATTTGTTCTTCACCGCTACTTCATTGAGAGGACGGTAATCAACACACATACGCAAAGTCTTGTCCTTCTTCTTCACAAAGATCACCTGACAACCCCAAGGAGATGAACTGGGACGGATGAAACCCTTTGCTTGGAGCTCACCAAGCGCTTCTTCAATTCTTCTAGCTCATTGGGAGGCATCCGATACGGCGCCTTCAAATCGGGCGATGCTGGCAGCAACTCGATGACAAACTCGTGTCTCGAACCGAGGCATCCTGCAAATCTTCAGAAAGACATCCACAAAGTCGATACTATGGGAACATCATGAATCGCCAGGTGGCTTTGCCTCTAATACACATAGATGTGGCCCCGGCCGTGGCGAAAATCCGACCTACCACCAAGGGTCGTGAGATAGACAATCTTCCGGCACAATCGATCGCCCCAAGTGTTGGGACAACCAATCCATGCCAAGAATCACATCCGCACTCATTGAACCGAGCGAGAATAAGATTTGCCAAAATCCCACTCCTTTGACCATGATAGGAACATCCCGACATCAGAAATCGGCTCTCATTTCCGACCCGAGAGCGGATGAGCAAAGGAACTCCCAAAGGAACACAACGAAGACCACTAACAGCAGCAAATGATCTTGAAATAAAAGAATGCGATGCTCCGAATCAAATAATACCGCAGCAGACGGAATTAACAAGAAGTGTACCAATCACGACATCCGCGCCTCCGAGCCTCCTCACCGAAAGGTGGTTGACTCGACCGCCGCTCGCACTCGGGTCTTCGGATAATCTTCGGTCGGTGGTGACCACTCCCGCCCGCGTCCTCCATTAGGGCGAGGGATCGCCGCAACACTCGAGGCGAGCATTCGCATAATGGCCCTTGTTGTGGCAGCGAAAACAAGTCACCTCGGCCGCCGGATTGCGGAGGCCGCTCTGCTGCTGGATCGCAGGCGCACGTGGCTGAAACACGGCCTGCGGTGGGCGAGGAGCTGGTGCAGATGGTCTCGGCGCCGGTGGAGCAAAAGAACGGGCCACTGGTGCTGGCCCAGCCCGAGAACGAGTGAGGCTGGTGTGAGTAGACTGATGCGCCTCCCATTTGCGCTTGCGGGACTCGCCCAGCGCCTTTGCCTTATGCTCAGCAACAATGGCCTTATCTACCAAGGCCTGAAAGTCAGAAAAGTCCACAATAGATAGCTTGTCTTGCAGCTCCTCAGACAAGCCATCCATAAACTTCTCCTGCTTAGCCTCATCTGAGGCCACCTCCCCTGGAGCATAACGAGCCAGATGATTGAACTCGTAAAGGTACTCCGTCACAGATTTGCGCCCTTGCTTGAGCGCGAGGAACTCCTTTTTCTTCAGCTTCATCAGGCCATCTGGGATGTGGGCCCGACGAAAAGCTGACCGAACTCCTCCCACGCGACCACATGGCCGCGGTGCATGGCGAGATAGTTCTCCCACCATGAGAGTGCCGCGCCTCAAGCCGGTGGGATGCGAAGAGTGCCTTGTCTGCGCTCGCATCGAGCTATGTTGAGCTTCCGCTCAACCATGCGCACCAATCATCCGCATCGAGAGGTCCTCGAGCGGAGAAAGTCGGTGGCTGCGTGCGAGGAACTCTGCAAGTCCCCGCGAGTCCGTGGCCGCCACCACCGGCAGGAGTGGAGGTATTCCTAGCAATAACCTCCAAGATGCGCGTCTGTCCATGCGGTTTCGCTCGATCCGAGCGAGCACCTCGACCATGGTCTGAGGAGGAGAAGCTCCTCATCATGACCACCGCTTGATCGCACGCGTTCTCCGCCATCCTGCTTTACTAAGACAAGTTAGCAACAAATTTGAGAGCAAGAAAACCCAAAATTCATGAAAGCAAAGAAACAAACACAAGGCGGGATAAAGTTCGACCAAAGAAAATCGGACACATAACTACTCCTTTACATCTTACCTATTATCCCCACAAGTTTTAGTTGGATTAAACTTCATGGTTCTCCCAAACTAATTCCACCAGTAGTAACTATCTTTTGAAAGGTAAAGAGAGAAACCAAGTTTCAAAACTTAAATTAGAGTAAGATGAGAGTAGAAAGCTAAGATAGATAAGGAATAAAATCTGAGAATCGCTTAGGTTTTCACAAACCCTTTTATAATTTGAAAATAAGACTTTCAAAATATCCTAAGGACGACTATGCTTGAGTTACTACGGTCGTAATGGCTCGATACCAACTTTGTGAGGACCCGGCTTATTTGGCTTGTAATGCTTAACCAACCACCGGTCCTAGCATCACAAATCAAATAAATCGATCCTCGAGATATGTATACTTCCCGAGCGAGATACGCACCTCGTTACAAAATTAGACATCAACTCCATTCAAAACATAGAGTCCAAACATTACACTACAAACGGAAGATAAACAAATAGTATAGTTATTACAGATAATGGCCGAAGAAACAGTGGAAGCAATTTCCAATCACAAGAATTAAATTCTACAAATTGGAAATTGCTAGGAAAAATTATGAAACTTTCAAATGATTTGAAGAGACAACAAAAGTTTTATTTCTCCTCAAAATTTTACATTTGAAATACAAACCCTAAGTTAGGGGCGTTACAAATCTCCCCCTTACAGAGTCTCTGCCAGGCAACTCCAACTTGTATGCAACAGCTCCCACTTTCTTGATGATGCGATGGCGGACATATCGAGCTAACTGCCGCCCTTGCAAAGCGGTGTCCTTCAGCGAGCCACAAGATGCACAAATGCCTCAAAGCGGTGCCATCAGAGACTAGCTTTGAAAGCTGTTGTTGTAGGAGAACTTCGGCAAGCGGTGAGGCACTTCTCCCAATTCTTCCCATAGGAAAGAACACAAGCGCATATCTTCAAGCACTGGATTGGCGCGCTCGCGTCGACCATCGATCACGAGGATGATAGCGCGTCTTGAAAGTAGGCGAGTTCCCATGGCCTCCTGCGGACTATCGCCACAAGATGCACAACAAAGAGAGACAAATGCGTCTTGGGTACAAGATGCACAAATAACAGAGAGCAGCGGAAGAGGTTCCACGGTGACTCTTGGCCAGAAGGAAATGCGCCACTTTAGTTGCTTTGTCAATGACAACCCAAATGGCGTCGTTTCCTTGGATGAGCAGGGCAAACCGGTGATGAAATCCATGCCTCTGAATCCCACTTCCACTCTGGTATAGGCAAGGGTTTGAAGAAGACCATTTGGGCGAGCGATGCTCTCCCACAAGATGCACAAATAACAATAACAAAAGAGGCAGTGGAAGATCCACCAAGGTTGGTTACTGTCCAGGCGATAAAGGAACCGTGCTCAAAGAAACAGTGGAAGCAGGAATAGCCATCTCCTCTGCTGAGGTTGGATCTGCGAGTGAGTGAATAGTATTTCAAACTCTTGTGATCGAATACACCTCACGTGTTTCCGATCAAATAATGCCAAATCTTGAGTGCATGAACTCTGCGGCAAGCTCTAAATCATGGGTGGGATAGTTGAGCTCATGAGGCCTCAGTTTGCCTAGATGCATGAGGCAGCGCCTTGCCTTCTTGCATAAGAACACACAGAGTCCAGGCGAGACATCGCAATAAATATCGAAGTTCTTGTGGATATCGGGAAAATGGAGGCCAAGTCATCGTGTTTGAGCTCCTGAAAGCTCTCATCACAGCAGAGGACCACACAAACTTCTTGTCCTTCTTGAGCAATTCGGTCATTGGCTTTGCGATCTTGGAGAAGTTCGATAATGCGGTAGTGCAGCTAGACAAAAAACTCCACTTTTGCATCGGTGGCGACTTGGTGGCCCCAAGATAGAACATCGTGACTTTCTTTGGGATCTCTGACTAAAAAGTGCCATAAGATGGCTATAAACAAAGCCAATCGGTGTGCCTTCACCCACAAGGCATCCGACCGGACCGCCAAGACTAGTCGTCACCCACGGCGGCAAAGACAACTCACGTAGTGAGGCCCCGAGGCTCACCTTCCTCCTCTGCAACCAAAAACATCAAGCAAAGCACCGAGTACAAAGATTGTCTTTGTACCCGCAAGACCGACGTGTGAACTAGCGCACTGCTCATATGCTACATGCAGCTTATTTGGTGGAGGTCATATGTTTCATTTGCATAAAGCCAAATTTTCATTTGCAATAAGGTAATACTGATTTTAAAGGCAAGTTTGCAATTCATTTTAAGATTGAAATACAAAGATGCGGATATTAATAACAAAAGCGAAAGATAAACAACCTAGAAGTGACTATCCCAATAGTCACCCCAACAATAGCACGAATCCCGTTCGTACCACCCATCAAGTTTTAATTTAAATGTTGTAGTCTAACTCTTGAAAAGCTTACCCAAGCGTGTCCATCACCTAGGGCGAGGCTATTCGAATAGTTTTAACCTGCAGGTGTACCATCGCACCCACACTTGCATCGCCTTTAAGCCAAAGCACACTTAGAAGGTATGTTGCACACTAAGTCCTACGAGACTTTTTCCAATATTATGTATTAACTACGAGCCGCTCGTATGGATAGAAACCCATACGCTTACATGGTAAAGCCGAAAAGACAACTACCCACTCGGGATAAAGCTTTTGGACAACTACCATGCTCCCACCTCCATCCCTCCTGCGACCTCCTGCGACCGGAGCCAATACACGCCAAAGTACTAGGTCAAGAGAGGTCCCATATACTCTAGTGTGGTTAGCACGCGAAATGCTGGATAAAATTCACTCACAAGATGTTCGGTCCTTAATTGACCCGGCACCTTTCGATCACACCCAAAAGATCACACCAATCTTACCATTGTGCCCGCCCAAATCATTTTTGTTTTCATTTTTAGTTTTGCAATTAAACATAGCAGAATGCTGAAACATAAAGTTGTAGTAAATTTTGTGTGATCAAGATTACCGACTAAAGTCGATAACCGCCAGATTCTACCGATACTAAGCATGTCTAAGCAAATGAAATCGTATCTACTAAGTGACAAGAAATCATCCAATGATCTCTAATCACAAAGAAATAACCTAGGCTCGGGTAGTAGAGATCAATATTTGTCTACAGGATATGCACTCACGGATTTAACTAATCCATTTTAACACAAATTAAGCAATGCATACATACAGCTGAAACAAAATATTAGAATTTAAAGTACTGGGATTATCATGATCAAACTGCTTGCCTGGCTGCTGTTGCTCAATATGGTACGGAGGATCGTCCTCAGGGTTGCCGCAAATATCGAAGCCTAACGATCGAACATAACAGCAAATAAGAACGAATAACACCGACAAAACTCAAACATTCAACAACATCAAACAAGCCAAAACTCACACAGCGGCCTAAGTATGAAATAACAGAATTTTAGAAACAGAGAACCAATCATTTTAAGTTATTAGCAATTTTCTATGAATTTTCTAAGCTAAAAACACCACAAGTCACTAGTTAATTACTTAACAAATTTTCATGAACAGAACCAGTGTATAAAATCTATCCTAATAGTTAGTATACTGAAAATGAAATTTTACAGAATTGGATTCATTTAATTTGGACAATTATTGGAAGAGATATGCATTTTCTAATTTAGAAGATACATAAGACATCATTTTATTAGCTAACAGATTTTTGCTACAGAGACATGGGTGAAGTTAATTTTATCAAATAGTACACTTAAAATGAAAATTAACAGCACTGGTTTCATACAATTTGGATAAAAATTGAATTAGTTATGCATTTTACAAGTTTAATTGAATTAACGATTAAAGTAAAAGCATTACAGATTTACTAAAGCATTTAATCCTTTTTCTACCCACAGCTATCTAGCCCCAGACACTGACAGGCGGGCCCGCGCGAAAGTGACGTCGAAGGCGTATTCTAAGAATACGTCTTTGACATATCAAAGTGTACTTCTAACACATACTCACAGAGAAATACGCTTTCAAACAGAGAAAACATATCGCCAAGGGTTACACACCCACTAACTGACATCATGGGCCCACATGGCAGTGACTCAGAGGGAAATACAACGGTTGGATTAGAGTTTACTAAACACGATTACCAGAGAGGGCCCACAAATCAGTGACATAACTAAACAAATATTAGTGCTAACTGAACGCCACCGGCGGCTCGCCGGCGCGCACGGGGACGGCGGCGCGGCCGCGCAGTGGATCTCGCGAACTAGTGGGTTTCAAAGCGAGCGAGTGATACCTTCGGGTTCACAGAGACTCGGCGAACCCAGTGGTGGCGACGCGGGTCCGATGGTCACGGAGTTGAGCTCACGGCGGCCGGAGGCGAGAAGAAAGCACGCCCACGCGAGAAGGCGATACGGACTTCTAGAAGACTCGGAAGGTGTGCTTAAGCCGCCTCAACACCGTGAGAGCAAGAAGCACACGATAACGCCGACGAAGAAAGCCCGAGGTGACCGGAATTTCCACGGCGCGAAACCGAGCTTGGAGAAGAATTGGTCGCACGCCGCAACGATGCACAAAAGGCGTAAACAAGCCCACCGTTAGACTCGGTGCATCAATGCGATCCTAAGGGACTAAGTGACGGAGCCGAAACTCACCAGTCGCAAACGAGCTCACGGATCGAGATCGCCGGAGGAGAGACGACAATACCGCTCTTGGTGATCCACCGGGCGCCAAGGACACGGAATAGGCAAAATGGAGGCGGCGAGGCAAGAGGAACACGATGGTGCGGTCGCGGCTCAAGGCGGCTCGAACGGCGGCGCTACGCTCGAGTTTTTCTCGGCGAAGCTAAGAAATGGGCGAGAGGCGCAAGAATGGCTGCGAGAAGGAATGGACGACCCTATGAGGTAGATGGACTTGAGCGATCCTGCGGAGGCGAACACGCGCGCCCTGGCGTGGCGGCGGACGAGCTGCGTGGCACGCATGCGCGATCGCCACGAGCTCCGTGAGCGCGAGTCGGCGAGGAAGAACGGCGAGTGGGACCCATATGTCGGCGGCGATGGTGGTGCGAACCGGTGGTTTGATTTGATCGACGACGCACCGACCGCTGGATCCGAAATGGGCGGTGGGATTGGTGTATGCATTCGGACAGTCGGTTGCGACGCGACGTGGATCGCTCGATCTTCATCGGACGGTCACGATTGATTGGACTCGGGCGATGCGTTTAGTTGACGCGACCGAGCCAAGTGGTGGCTTAGTCGGACTCGAGCCTGAGTTGGTTGGGCCGAGGAACAGACCTTTGGAATTTGATTTAAAAGACAGAGAAGGTTTTGGGAATTTTAGAGGTAGCTCTGAGCTCTAAAAATTTCAAATTTTTATGGTAGCTACTAGAGACAGAGGACAACCTTGTATAATTTTTCCAGAGCTTTTTATGCACTGCATTGTTCTAGAGAAAATTCACAAGCTGCTATACAAGGATTTGACCAGATTTTCAACTAGTTTGACTTGGCCATTTAAAATAGCAAATAAAATCTAAAAATTGTGAAATAATTCAGGGAGGTAGATAGGATGATCAAGATGATAGGAAAAATAATTTCAGAGGATGATCATAAGTTTGAAAGCTAAGAATCTGATAACAACAATTTCCAATCACAAGAATTAAATTCTAAAAATTGGAAATTGCTAGGGAAAATTGTAGAAACTTTCAAATGATTTGAAGAGACAACAAAAGTTTTTATTTCTCCTCAAAATTTTACATTTGAAATACAAACCCTAAGTTAGGGATGTTACAGATACCATCTCTGTCGAACCCAGGAGTAGAAGGATCTCGGATTCTCTGTGTTTTCAACACTAGTCCAGGAACAACTAATGCACACCGTTCAACGAAAATGATAACAAGTCTATATCATGCATTTTATTCATATTACCAGAGTTTTATTACAAAAGGGCACAAAGCCAAAGGGAAAATACAACAGAAACATAAAGCAGTACTAGGCCACACGATACGCCACAGGAAGTCATCTAGGGTACAACCTAGCTATCCAAATCCTTCCTATCCATGTAGTAATCCTCCTCTGATCAACAATTTATTAAGCCAGGTGAGTACAAAATGTACTTCGCAAGTTACACCCAAATAACATAATATAATGCATGAGGGTATAACAAGGGTTGGCTTATATGGTTAAGTTTGCATAAAGTGATATTTTTAGTTTAAATACCTTTACTAAGTTTCAAGGCAATTATACTATATCTAGAAATTGATTTTAAATTTTATTTCATCATTTGAGTGCAGGATAAACCTCCTACAATGTTGGTGAAGGAATAACCCCCTTAACACTGGTTGTCTGTCCAATTTCCCAATTTGGATGAACTATCCAAAATCATTTTTAAATCAAAATCCAAAATCTAACTTTGAGTGGCTTTGCTCAGCATGTCCATGACCGTGTTCGAATAGTTTCTACTCTGCAGAGTTTATACAACTTTACCCACAAGAGACAGTCTGCTTAATATGTCAACCAAGGCATGCTCAGGTAACTTGATGTGCACAAGGAGTGGGTAACTTGATGTGCACCAGAATGGCAGCGGAGCATGAAGAAAAGGCTGGCGGCGAGGTTCGGGCTCCGGCGGCGATGGTGTTGTAAGGGTCTACCAGTGAAGTGAGTGTGCGCACTGGGTAGAACACGAGAAGGTGAAGCTAGGGGTGTAGATGATATCGATGGAACTTCAACTGTGGTGAGCTAATCGACGATGGAGCACTTTGGGGACGGCGGCGAAGAAGGGCAAAATCTGGCGAAGTGAGAGCAAGTGGGGAGTTAGGGCTTTGGGGATTGGATGAGTGGGAGATTGCGAAGGTGATGCCCCCTTTTATAGGGACTAGGGTGAATTGAGGTAGTGGGGACGTGCGCGGACGTTACTCGCCAGTGACAGAAATGGCATTAACGTGACAATAAAGTGATTGAGTGAAGGCGGAAGGGGAAATGGGGATCGTGGACATTAATTCCCTGAATTATTTTGAAATAAAATATTTCCAACTCACAATTGGTATTTAGATTTGCAAATAATTTATTTTGGCTTTTAAAATAAATACCAAAAATTTTAAAAAGTCTAGAAAATTTAAGGAAATTAATTAAAATTTTCTTTTGATAGAAATGAAATTTTGGGATGTTGCATATCTATTTGTATCTTTGTCCAAAATATGTTTATTATGGATCTTTATCTTGTTATGTGCATATTTAAATTCTCGATTATATTTGTTATGACATGCTTTCTTGGATCCAATATATAGAGGAAAATCCACCGAAATTCATAAAATCCACATATGTGCATGAATTTCCTTCAAATATCATATGCACATGTTTAGGGGGAGTTTAAATATATATGTTGTGGTTTTGCTAGCAATTAATTCAAAATCTTCTTTGATTCATCTCAAATGAGTTAATTGCTATCAAGCTTATCCTGGAGTATACAGTTTGTTTTGTACTCAATGTATACTCGAAAATCAACTTTTAATTCCTTATTTTTTGAGGATTGTCATCAATTGCCAAAAATGGATGAATATTTCGGTAATGGATGACAATCGTCATATGGACTAATATTTTCTTTGAGTTGGTCAAATAGATTAAGTCACATAATGGTGAAGGCAACTAATGGCTCAATGTGTTGAAGGTCATCAAATCAAGTGAGTGGCATCATGTGTTGATGCTTAAGTCAAGAAACTGATCTTGGAGAGAAGATATGGATCATCATCCTACAGCTCCAAGTGAGTGCGTAAGGCAAAGGTATATCTATCATAGGCTAACGATAAGTTTTTTACTCATTTTACCGGTCTCGGTGTTTGGTGTAGAGACCGAATTGCTAGTGTAGGTTATCGTTACTATTAGGAGGGGTCTTGACTAGTAGCTTGAGTGTGTCATGTGTTGATAGCTCATTATGCTTGCTCTAGCTCTCCGTGGCATGTTGCTGGTATTTGCAAATGTGTTTTACAAATAGTTGAGGCTCTTGCATAATCCTTGTAGCATGTGGCTTTACTTTGCGAATATGTTTTGCAAACATTTTGAGTCCATGTACATAATCCTTGCGGCATGATTCTAAAAGTTAGCAAATGTGTTTTGCAACTTGTTAAGAATCTCGCTTTCATTCCTTGTTTGCATCGCACGACAATGAGCCAATGTGTTTTGCAATTGTGTTGAAGTGTGTGTAATTTGTCCTCTAATTTTTTTCATTGGCCTATCTGAATGCCATGTGTTGGTCGGTTTGACCAGTCACTAAAAGTCTCATCAAGCGGAGTGTTGGTCTAACCAGCGAGCGGTTTGACCGCCGTGGTTGAGCGGTTTGACCGCCCCCTCAGTCAGACCACCGCGATGAACTTTTTCCAAAGAAGATGCTTCTTCATTTTTGCTTGGCTCCTTTGTGGAGCAGTCTGACCGCCCCCTTGGTGGTCTGACCTGCCCTTGTGTGGGCGGTCAGTCTGGTTGAGGGTTCAACGACTTGTTTTTATAGTCGTTGGAGTGAGGTCGATCTGACAAGCTGTTGGTTGGCGGTTAGACTGGATTTCGTTGTTTTCTAGTAGATTCTCCCCCAAACGGCTAGATTCTTTTGTGTGGGTGTATATATACCCCTTGTAGCATGTTGTGGGAGGTTTCTAGTGCTATTTTTGTCCCCCTTAAGCAAAGAGCAAGCCCTCTCTTTTCTTTTATGTATGTGTTGCACTTAGTGAGCTTAGAGAGGAAAATCCTAGTGCATGTGTTGCATTAGGTGTTGGATTGAATATCCATCAAGCTTAGGCACTTGATTCGTTCAAGTGAGTTTCTTCGACTTGTTACTCTTAGTGTTTGCCGATACTTAGACGACTTAGAGGTATTGTGCTATTGATCTTCTCAAAGAAGGTTGTGAGAAGACCCGAGCGTTGTGAGTGGTTCGGTGCTCACCATCTCTAGAGTGGTGGAAGAGCAAACTTGAGTGGATTTGAGGTGTAGTCTTAATTTGTGGAGCCGGTCCAATTCGTTTCTGATCACCACAGGAAAAAAATGAAGTGACTTTATGGTTTGCTTTCTTGTGCTTTATATTCTTGCAATTTACATTCGTAGAATTAAATTGCTTGCTGGTCTCATTAGGATTGCTTTCCATGACTTAGACTTAGTTTGTCGGTGCACTTAGTTTAGACTAGTTGATTTAGGTTTAAAATTGTGCAAAAACCGAATTGATTTACAATTCCGCATAAAACTAGGTTTTGGCCAAAAGAATTTTTAACTGTCTATTCACCCCTCTAGTGGGCCTCCTCGACCTTACAAGCATGGGGAAGATGAGCCCCATCCGTGGGTTGATTTGCAAAGCAGGTGGTTCAAGAGGCACATGGTTGCCAATTTTTACAAGCAATTTAGGAGCAAGGATGTAATGAAGCTTTTTAAGAGGCTTTGCAATCAGAACCAGTAGAGGAAGTTTGATATATTGTGGAAGAAACTAGACAACCTGACGAAGAAGCCCGCTAAAAGTGAGGAAGAGCTCCCAATGGCGCTAGAGAATATACCCATAGATCCTCCCAAATTGGCTGGAAAGAGCGCTAGGCTGACCAAATGCATCTTTGACTGAATTGGGCATGAACCTAAGGAGAAGTGGGCTTTGCTTTATGACGCAAATGGTGCAAGGTATGGAATCATGACAAGAAACTTAGTCGTGGTGTACAACTGGGTCATGAAGGGCTTGAGGTGCCTTTCTTTCCTAGCTATTGTGAGGGAGTGCTACGTGGTACTACCAAGTACTTTGTTGGTCGGAGCGCCCTCGCATCACTCTCCATGAGTGAGCCATAGCTAAAATATTCGACAATGATCACTAAGTTCATGGAAGAGAAGAGCAAGAAGGGGGAGACGCACAGAGCATTCAAAATGGGTAGCAGGGTGCTTCATTTTGAAGTATTGTGTAGGGAAAAAGGTTGTCATTGGATGAACCATGAGAAGATTATTCATGAGTGCACTCTTTGGAGGGATCATTGTAGCTGCACATGCCACAAGTTGCAACTCTTGCACATACCATGCTCACATCGGACGAGGGGTCTAGCAAATACTTATCGAAGTATTTCAAGATGAAAGCGATGTTGGCAACCTGCAATGGAGAATTATATGGTTTCAGTGTGGTTGGATCATTCACCGGCAATCTTGGTTGGGAGCAGAAGAGATGGGTCCTCGACCTTGATAGGATGAAGGGAGTTGGGCGTTGCCAAACTCGACATATTAGGAATGACATGGATGAATATGAAGCGGGACCTCATTTGAAGAAGTGCTCCATTTGCAAGGAGACCAGATTTACCTTCAAGTATTGTCCTCGCAGGAATGGACATCAAAGTGGCTCCCTCGGGGTTGGTATTGCTATTTGAACTATGTCACAGTGGAGTTGTATCTCCTATGTACTCATGTTATCTGTTATGTATGAACTATGTGGTAGTTGTGTATCCTACTTGTATGAACTATGGCCCAATGTTGTTGCGTGTCCTACTTGTATGAACTATGTCCAATAAATATGTCCTAGTTGTTCTGTTAAGATGTTTTGTAATTTTATTTTGTGTACTTGTTTTTTGGTTACTGCTTTTACAATTATTCTTCTGTTAGTATGTTTCATAATATTATTATGTGTACTTGCTATTTTAGTTATTAATTTTACAAGTATTCTTTGTACTTGTTATTTTTAGTTACTACTTTTACAATTATTCTATGTACTTGTTATTTTTAGTTACCGCTTTTACAATTATTTCATGGCATTTACTAAATGTACTTGGTTTTTTTTTTACCAAGGATGGCGTGCGATGGAGGGCCCGGGGAGTGGCCTTATGAACTGCTCGACTTGGTCATCGGCGCCACACATCGTAGCCACTTGGCAACCGATTTGGCCAAGCCTAGCGAGGCTCCCATCGAGCTTGGATAGTTGTGATCACGGACACCCATGAGGGCATGGAGGATCGACCCTCGTTGGATTCCCAGAGGCATACACACGATATTGTTTTATTTGGCAAACTTTGCCTTCTTGTTTCATTGCACTAACTCCTTTGCTATTGTCTGCATGTAGGTTGAGGGCTTCCGGACTACTTCGCTCGCTACGATGGTCGAAGCGACAGTCGATGATGACCAAGATGAATGTGGTGCATCGAGGCATTTCCCGTACCATAGGTGCCTCCTCACCGCACTTGTGGACCGCTAGAGGCCTGAGACATGCACGTTTCATCTCTCGTGTGGGGATATTGTGCCTCCGCTTCAGGACATTTCGTACCTAACACGCCTCCCTTGCATGAGCAAGGCGGTGGTGCCACAGGGCGTAGATCCACACTGGTACGCTCAGCTCCTTGCTCGGTTTCAGGGGGTGCTACTGGCTAACGTTGGCTATAGGGAGTTCTTTAGTACCCACAGTCCAATACGGAAGTGGCTCTGTCAATTCTACGTAAGTACCTTGGCGTCACTTTTCTTCTTTGCATCAATTTGGGATGTTACCTAACTAATGCATGTTGTTAATTTGCAGCCACCGAGGATGGCCACTGACGCAGATGGCTACAGAGTGAGGTGGCACTTTGCGGTGTACGTGCTCTCGTTATTTGGTTGGGTGCTATTCTGGTGTTCCCACGGTACGTGGTGATGGCGTCAAACACAGTACGTCACACACGACCCACGCGAGTAGAGCACCTCATTCCGACGAGGTGGGGGGATCAATGTGGCAGTGTGTCACACCAACTCTTGTAGCAGGTATTGAACTGTTACGTCAGTTTACACAATCTTTCGCACTGACTATTGCACAAACGCCGACTTCCTTCCACATGATCATAGTTCTATGGGATGACTCCACACGCTTAAATGTTCCCAGGTATACTATTCCCTACTCTTTATATCCATCCAACACTACGAATGCATTTCAGTTGTAACCTTTATTCCTTTTAGGCTAGCATGAGCATCTTTAGGATGATGAGAACGACATGATCGACCACGAGGGCCAGTACGAGGGCGACATCCACGTGGACGAGTGGTTGACCGAGCCCATAGGAGACAACTGTCGGTACCTAAATATACAAATCTGGACTCTCTATGTATAATACAGTAGTCCAGGATCACACTAGTGCACACAGTGTCAACATAGATGAATATCATTCCAAACAAGACATATATAAGAATAAACGATAAATTTGATTAATAAATAATGGTTGTGACCTTATAGTCAAGTTTTTCTCGTATTAAGGCACACAAGGTTGAGTACTAAGTAAAGAAACAATTGCGGAATGGAAGCAAGTCCAGCGGAAACCCATCGACTTGCCACGGGCAACTGACAGGGATCAAGACCTAATGATCAACCTCTACATGAAACTACTCCTCAAAAACAAGTGAAGACTCCTCCACTTCAGCTTGAATGATGTTTGCAGCAAGAATGAGTGCCCCGAGTACTTAACAAATTGTACCACATAATGCAATTATAGATGATGGATTATTTAAAAGAAAATAGCTTCCATGGTTATTTTGCAAAAGCAACATTTGTATTTGAATACAAATAATAGATTGAAAGCGTAATTTAAAACAAATAAATAATAATAATTTAACAAGTATTTTCACAAAGCTCACGAAGCCTAATCAATTTCTTTCACACAACCACATGAGTTAATTCACACAGTTGTCCCTTCCAATTGTTTTATAAAAATCACCCCTCGTGTGAAATCCCCGATCATATCCATGACCGCAGACTTGGCCATATACAATTGTATTGGGATTAACTATAATTTCAGAATAGGTATTTAAATTACATTGAATTGAAATAATCATGCAATAATAATTTAAAATAGAATTTAAATAATTTAAAATATTAGGATCAAATATGATCAAAGGATGTAACTTTCTTTGAAAAAAATAATTGTTGTTCTGAAACAATGTCGAAATCTGACTCTCCAAAGTCATCGAAATCTACACGTGAAAACAAGCCAAATTCAAACAAAAAAACTCCAAATTAAATAATTTAGATTTTGGGAGATATGTATTTAATTTAGATGAATTTAGAAATTTGAATCACTTGAATCGGAGCTCGAACGAAGGAGAACGGTCTCTCGGAAGATTCAAATTCACATGAATGATAGAAATGGAAATTCTGGAATTTGTGGCATTATTTTTCTAAAGAAAAAAATAATTATTGCGTCAGCATGACGTCAGCCGGGGGGTGGGGGTAAATGGATTTCTGGCTAAATTATTTTTCTAAAGGAAATGGCTTTGAGCCACTGATGTGTGGGCGTCCAAGGGAATTGTGCCTCGTCCACGGTGGATCGAGCTTGCGGGTGACGAGGTTGTGCCATGTCAGCGTGACATGTGGGCTGTGACAGGGTAGCCAAATGGGCTTTTGGCATTGAGGTGGCATGACGTGGCGGTCAAGTGAAGGTGGCACACGAGGCCGGGTGGACGGCGGCGCGATGGCCAGCGACGAGGGGCGGAATAGAGAGAGAAGGAGAGCGTGATGCGCATGATCTCGTCACCTAGGCGTGCGACAATGGCCGGTGGCGAGGATGAAGGCAGCGGTGCGATGCGGCTCATGGCAGAGGTGGCATTCCGGCGATGCTCTGGCGGCGAAGGCGCGCGCACAACGTCGAACGCGACGCGACGATGCCGGATAGCCTTGGATGGCGGCGTAGTGGCTCGCAGCCGGTAGCGAGGAAATGCCGATTCCAGCGAGGAGAGAACGAGAGGAAGGATGGAACCTTTGGGAATGGATTGAGTGAAGGAAGGGGCTCCCTTTTATACGGTGAGTAGGTGGCCGGAGGAAGAGATTGTGGGTGGCTGTTTTTTCGCCAGCGTCGGCGGCAGCGCAATAGGGTTTTTAATGGAAGTAAAGGGGACAAAAATGGGCAGAGTGAGTGCGGGAGGTGAGATCGTGGCCATAAATGGTCGTAAAGGCACACGAACTGGGCGATAATGGCCGGCTTCAAGAGCTCCAGGCGCGTGGCCATGGCGAATGAGTGCAAGGAAGAAGAAAGGGGGAATGGGATGACAAGCGGGTCCGGGTGGCAGTGAGAGGAAGAGAAGGAGAGGGAAGGTGGCCTGGTAGGCGCCGGTGGGCTGGGGTGATGGGCTACGAGCGAGAATGAAAATGGGCCAGCGAGAAAGCATTTTGGCCCAAAGAAGACAACCGGATTTTTAATACTTTTCATTTATTGAAATAGAAGAAAACCAAAAAGGCTTTTAGAAAATAGCAAATAGAGTTAAAAAAAATCTACAAAAAGTCACAGAAATTCCTTGAATTATTTTTAACTTAATAAAATTATTTCTAACTTAAATTTGGCTTTTACTTTTGCACATAAATTAATTTTAATTTTTAGAAAGTAGGGAAAACCTTTATAAATTCCAAAAAATTCAAGAAATTTATCAATTTTTTCCTTTTCACTTTAAATCCAACAAAAACTCAATAAATTTTCTTTTTAACTTTTAAAATCCAGGAAATTCAAGAAAACCAAGAAAACTCTTTTAAAACTAAGAAAATCCATAAAATAATAACTTTATTAATCTTCTTTTTGGTAACAGAACTTTGGGATGTGACACTTCATCTCAACAATTGATCCTCCCATTGTGCATACTACCGGCACTAATCCCCATAGAGGTTGTTGGCCCATCGCACATGGTTGTACCTGCAGATGGCAAACAGCTCATAAATGTGACTCAACTACTCAGAAAGAATCACACCTCCACCCTAGCACAGAGCTTAACCTGCTATCTGAGTAGTCAATGCTGAGATTCCGTAGCTTACTAAGTTAGGCATGTCTCATACCAGGCATGTTGTCGTTCAATAAGGCTCAATTCAATGGTGCACAAAGTTAAGTCCTTAGTTGACCAAGGCAAGACTGCCAAACTACTCTAAGTTACCAATATCATATCTTCCCAAATGCACACAGCTCCACCATATCATAAATCCTTCCACCTGTCTCTGTTTAAATGTTTTCCCACCATGTTGATTAAGTGCAACACATGCATCAACGATTCACAACATACTGCACATAACTTTCCACAAAGTATTCCATATTCACTTCTTCAAGTTTAGATTTGCAATTCAAAATGATATCAATGACCCGTTGCATGACTAAGCATACTAATCAACGTTGGTGCTATGACAATACCAACTAGCAATTAACCAAGCTAAGGTGACAAATGATCATGGTAATACAATGAGCAAGGTAGATATATTCAAGTAGGTGTATAGCTAATCACAAAGTATTTAAGAATTAAATAATTGAAATAACATGCAATAATTTAAATCAAAGTAATTTTGGAAAACTGAATTCAACATGGTCAAAGATACAACTTGCCTTGAAACAAGTCTTGGTACTGGTCTTGAGCTCGATCAACTTCTCCTTCCTCGAAAGCTCTCGAAGTATAAATGTCTACTGGCAAACGAAAGTGAAAACATAAATAAATACAAAACAAAGCAAAGCAACAAATGAACTCCAAAACTTAAAAAAATCATAGGAAGTTAGAGCTTGAATTTATATGAATTTAGAGATTTGAATGGGCTCATTCGGAGTTCGTATGAGGAAGAATGGGTTCTCGGAAGATTTAAATCTAAGAAAAGGAGAGAAAACATTATTTAAAATTTTTGGAATTTTCTGTCTAAAGGAAATCCTGAATTATTATGTCAGCATGACGTTAGCTAGGAGTTTCGGAATTAAAAGAAAAACCTAAAAATAGGAATAGAGACTGATAGGTGGGACCCATGGTCCATAGACCGGGTCCACGGATTTGGTACATGAGTCTACGGGTTCACGGGTGTATGGGATAGGGCTTTGACATGTGGGGTCCACATGTCAGTAGGGATGAAAACAGGACGGGTATTTCCGGCCCGATCCAGAGCTGGATCCGAGCGGGATCGGATTCGGGAAGACTATTTACTATCCGATCAGATCCGGGACGGGATTCAGATAGTTGAATCTGGATTTAGGAGATACGGAGCGAGCAATATCTAGTAAATCCGGGATGGGAATCAGATATCAGGAGGTTTCTTAGTCGAATATTTGAAAAACAACCGAAATTGACACCACACCATCGTCGAAATCCCTCGTCGCGTATACAACTCGTTTTCACCCCTACCCACCGGTGACCACACGCTCCCTGTCGCTGCACCAAGAAGAGGAGAGAGAATGAGAGGAAGCAAAGTCGAGGGCGCCGTGATCATCGACAAGTTATTTGTGGGTAATTATCTAGTAGTCCTTACAATAATCCTATATTAGAGATTAATTATGTTGTAGATTGTTTTGATCATGGTTTCGACTATTTAGAAAAGTTCTGGGCAATGTCACTAGCTTTGCAGGAAGGTATAGAACACTAAATTAGGAGTTGTGAGCGAAAAGTTATGGCCTTGGGAAGGTTGCTGCCCAGAAAATGGTTGTCAATGGTAGCTGTCGCGTAGATGGGCTGGTTACACATGATAGATGGAGTAATTTAATTATTGTCATAACTTGAATAAGATAGGTAATTCTTAGTAGTTTCTATAACTACCATTGTTCATAACTTTTCAAGTTGTATGAAAACAGATACAAAATTGTGAAATAGTCTATCTTGACAGATTCTGGGGTAGTCTTCAAGGTTGTAAATGGGGAATTAAATGGTGAATTCAAATGTTTTTCATCACTAGAAAGTTGTAGGTAATTTTGTTGGGTTTCCATAAAGTATATATTTCACTATGTTTGGAGTTTAGAGGTGAGAGTTAGAGTCATTTTACTACTAGGACAACAGGTAGTGCATCGATAAAGTTAAGTTAAAGCGTCGATTTTGCGTATAGATTTGATGATGATTTGGTCAATGTTTTGGTACTATGATGGTATATTTTTTAGTGTGTGTTATTACTTGATTGTTCAGGGACTGTGGCCTCATGCCCCGTGCCATAATTTCGTCACCCAAGTTCTAAAGGCTAAGTGGCAAGTACATGGTAGAGTGGTGAACCATGGATTGATCATCATTGTCATTGATATTAATTATCATGTTATTTATTATGCTTTCATTAAGTGTAATATCCCGACTTTCTTTTTGTGGATATCATGGGGATATGCTCATGATCTTAGGATGATGTGACAATTGGCAATGACGTTGAAGGTTTGCGGAAACACGAGTTTTCGGCAAAGTTCGATCTGTCGTCTCAGCGGTCCGACCGGCCATGGTGGCGCCGGACCGCCATGCCTCGTGGTTTGTTTTTGCGGTTCGACCGCCGGTCGGCGGTCCGACCGATTTGGTAGCGGTCTGACCGGCGTCTGGTGAGCGGTCGGACCGGCAAGTTGAGTGGCATTGGAGTTTGAGGCTGGGCTAAAAATAGAGGGTGTAGGCAAGTTAGGAGATTCTACTGCACTTGGTCCCATAATTTTTAGAGCCTCGGTCAAAAGTTCTATTCGTTTTAAATTTCCAGAGAGGTTGCGGATTTGTGTTGAAATTTTGGCTAAGTCCTTTGGTGGCGATCGACCGCCTTACATTGGCGATCGGGCCGTGCGGGCGCCGACCGCCAAGGTCAAAGTGGTCCGACCGGTTTTCACTTACGTCGTCGGCCGTGTGGTGACGATGGTTCTTGATTAGGTCAAGTTCATGGGTTTCATGTCATATGTGTTGCATGATGCATGTTTTGACTAACGGGGTCAAGTTGTGAAGAACTTGTTCCCGTTCGATTTTCTTGTCTATTGTTGTGCAGTTGCTTGGTGGTCAACGACGGTCAACAATGAGGATGATAGAGACTAGGCTTGGAGAGCGAGGTTCAAAACGATCGACGATGCGGGTGAAGTCATTGGACTCAAGTATGGTGCAAGATGGACAAAGGTGACCGAATCAGGCGATTCGGTGCGCGCCGTTGAATCAAGCGGCGCGGCCTGGTGCAAGTGCCATGGTGGTTTCGGTGGGAGCCGGATGGGAGAGACTTGCCGACATGATGAGAGCCGTTGGATCAACCTACACGTGGCGGAGCAAGCGAGTGCTTCGCACAATTTGGACACGGCGCTTTAAAAGGCGTGCGTGTGTCACCCGTTTGTTTTTGGGCCTTAACGGGAGCCCATTAGGGAGACTCTATTAGAAACCCTAAGCCTCCACTATAAATAGAGGAGGGAGGTGGCTGCACCCATCTTGACCCTTTCATTGTTTTTGAAACCTTAATTTGCTTAGGGAGAGGAGGAGCGGAGGTTAGGGATCTAGAGAGTTGGATTGGATTTCGTGCTCATGTATTGAGTCTTTGTCATCCATTGATGGAGTGTCTATAAACCAATACCATATCAAATCAATCCAAAGAAAGTTTCTTCAAGATGAGGTCAATTGCTTTCTTTCTCTCTTTTTGATGATTTGAGTCTTTCTTTGATCCACGAGTTTTTGCTTAGTTTACGGGCGTGATCTAGCTTGTCGTGACGTGTGGGAATACATCTAGGATCATCAATATCATCAATCACCCACGAGCAAGTCTCAATATCATATTTTCGTTTTGACTCGGTTTTTGACCTAACTTCGCTCAAACTGTAAAAGGTCAGAATCTTAGCAAGAATTATCACGATCGTTGCTTGGAATAGGTCCCTGACATACTTAGGTAGGTGTGTGTCAAATTTCACAAAGTTTGGACGCACGAATCAAAAGTTTGATCAATTTGCGTTTCGGTTTGTCGGGCTGTTTTATCGTTGTTCATCGAACGAGAGTCCGACCTCCGTGAAATCGGTCGACCGCTTCGAGAATCGGTCCGACCGCCACCGGTCGATCGCCAGCTAACCTGGCCCGACCGCCCGTGAGAGGTCGACCGCCAAGCCTTCGTGTTTTGGTTTTGTGTTGATTTTACTTCGGGGTTTTGAGTTGATTCAATACAAGTCTTCCGCTGTGCATGATTGATTGATCTTCATAGCTTTCATAGCTATTGGAGTGAGATTCGTATTGAATTGAATTTGGGAGAAAAAGCGATCGTGCTCCTATTCACCCCCCCCCCCTCTAGTCGCTTTTTCGGTCCAACAAGTGGTATCAGAGCCCGGTTAGTTCAATCTTGATCTTAACCGGTCACTGAACTTTGGCGATGGATAAGTACTCTTCCAAACCGCATATCTTCGATGGGCACGACTATGCCTTTTGGAAGAACCGCATGCGTGTCTTTCTTGAGAGCGAACCACGAGGTATTTGGGAGGTCGTTCAAGTCCGCTTATCTTGCTCGAGGTTGCTACGCGCCAAAGCCTGTTGGCTAATGACCGTAAGGCAAAGAATTTTCTCAGATGGTGGGCTCGGTGAGATGTGAATATGACAGATTTGCAATCTCGAGATCGCATGTGAGATTTGGAAGACCCTTGAAACCTATCATGAGGTTCTTCCCAAATCAAACAAGTGCGTCAAAGGCAGTCTATAAAAGAGAATATAACAAATTCGAGATGCGTCTGGTGAGAGCATCGATGACATTTTCATCGCTTCAACACGTTGATAAATCGATGAAGTCTGTTGGTATTGAATTTACACAGTCTGAAAATGCCATCCATCTCCTGGCTGCAATCAACACCAGGGAGTGGGAGATAAAGGCTACCGCTATTCAGGAAAATGTCAACTTCTCTGATCTGACTTTGGAGCTGCTCTATAGCAAGCTCAAGACTCATGAGATCCAGAAAACTGACCATTCTAAGAAGGGTAACATGGCTTTGGTAGCAGACCCGCTCAAGAGAGCCTCTGATGGGTCGTTTGAGTCCTCTTCAGGTTTTTCACTTGCTTCTTTATCTGCAATCCAAGAAGAGGATCTTGAGAGTATTCCTGAGCTTGAGATGGCGCTTTTGATTAAGAAGTTCACAAGGGCCTACAACAATATGATAAACAAAAAGAGAGGCGGCCCGGTGACTTGTTATGAATGCGGAGAGCTTAATCATATCCGGGCAAATTGCCCCAAGCTGAAAGGTAAGAGCAACCACAAGGATGAAAAGCCAGCTTGGAAGAAGCCTCGGGCGCAAGTCCAGTTTGATGATGCCAAGCTCGGGAAGGCCGCTCACCGGTTCTTGCCGCTCTTGGAGATCGATCCTTGAGTGATGTGGACTCCGGGAGCGAGGAGGACAAGGAGGAGGAGCTCCCTCAAGACAAGAAGGGGAAGGCCAAGGACTTCACCGGCATGTGCTTCATGGCTAACTCCGACGATATCGATGACAACAATGAGGTATCTCCTTCTTATGATGTTCTCTTTGCTAGATGTGAAACTGTCTATGAGCAAATGCTAGGTCAGGATAAAGCTTTAAAGTTCATCATGACTAAGAATGAGGAATTAGAGTCACAAGTAAAGAAACTCACATTAGAACTTGTGAATGCTAAGAGTCTTCAATCTGATGAATGTTCATCCTGCTATGCTTTACATTACGAATTTGCTAAACCGCAATCGCTCATGATATTGCTTTGCAACAACTTGAAAATGCTAGAACCGAGCTAATTGAAGTTAAATCTGCTCCTTAAAAAATGTTTAGAGTCTAGCAAGTTGGTTGCTTCGATGTAGTTGAATCTAGCTCTTGCTGCTCGCTTATAACGTGAACGTGAATTACATGATGTTGTAGAAGCAACTAGAGCTAAATATGCCAAGCTTAAGGACGATATAATTCGCTACTTGTGCTTCATGTGAAGTTCTTAAGCTTGAAGTTGCTCCTTATAAGAACAGGTTTAATGCTAAAACTTGTGATTCATGTGTTAACCTTAGAAAAGAAATTGCTTACCTTAATGACACATTAGAAAGATTTTCTAAAGGTAAGAAACAGTTAAACATGATTCTTGACAAGTCAAAAACTCCCTATAAGAAGCAAGAGTTAGGATACAATTTTGCCCAGGATAAATCTAATGACATTCAAATTTTGAGAAATGGCTTAGTTGAATTTCATACCCAACCTGCAAAGATCACTTTCAAATCTGCAGGTTTTGCCCAACCATCTGTTTAGTCAAAAGGTGCTTCTCCCAGTGGTACCAAGTACCATTGCACCTATTGCAAGAAGAATGGGCATTTGGTTGAGTTCTGTTGGCGTAGGTTGAAAATGCTAAGAAAAATCTTGCTAGAATGTCATCTAATCAACCTAGAGCTTTTGTGAGACATGGTAATTTAGAAAGGAAGAAACCTGGTCTAGGATTTATTTCACATGCTAATCATGCTCATGCTCCTAGACAGGATAACTCTCATGTTAGAGTAACCATTGCTCACAATGAAATTTCAAATAGAATCAAGGATAGCACTACGCTTTGCATACTACTCACAGACGCGTGTGTCTCAAGATCGGGTTCCCAAGTCATGTTTAACTAACCCCATATTGAGACACTTCGCTCTTCCGTGCCTTGATTTTCGTGATCGCCGGAAGGAAGGACACGTGGTTCGCCGACTCATTGCTCACGCCACATGACCGGAGACTCAAAATGGTTCACCTCCTTCACGCGGTCGATAGGTGATGTCCTCATCACCTTTGGAGACAATACACAAGGGCGGATTGAAGGAACGGGATCAATCAGGGTGAACGACAATTTCATTCTAAAGGACGTCGCCCTTGTGGACAAGCTTAGGTTTAACTTACTCTCTGTCTCACAGCTTCTTGATGATGGTTATGAGACTATATTTAAGAAAAATGCTTGTCGGGTGCTTGATTCTGCTGGTGAGCTCGTTTTTGGGATTTATAGAGTTGCTAGGATCTTTGGAGCTGATTTTTCTGAATCTCTGGCTGGTTCTCTTAAATGTTTGTTTACACCTTCTTCTGAGTTCTCGCTTTGGCACCGACGTTTGGGGCACATTGGTTTTGATCATCTGACGCGAATTAGCAACCTTGATCTCATGAGAGGTTTGCCCAAACTCAAAGCCGTCAAGGATGTTGTATGTGCGCCCTGTAGGCATGGCAAGCAAGTTGCCACCTCACACCCTTCAGTGACTTTGGTCATGACTGACGGACCGGGACAGTTGCTTCATATGGATACTGTTGGTCCTGCTAGGGTTCGGTCAATTGGTGGCAAGTGGTACATTCTTGTCATAGTTGATGATTTTTCGAGATACACTTGGGTGTTCTTTCTTGCTTCGAAGGATGAAGCTTTTGGTCATTATCGTGATCTTATTCTTCGTTTGGCTTCGAATTTTCTCGTGCCTTGAGAGCGATCCGCAGATGACAATGGCACGGAGTTCAAGAATGCCTCGCTTGCCTCTTTTTGTGCCGAGCGTGGAATTGAGCATCGCTTCTCTTCTCCACACGCCCTCAACGAATGGCGTTGTGGAAAGGAAGAACAGAACCTTAGTCGAGATGGCTAGGACAATGCTAGATGAGTATAGCACACCGAGGAGGTTTTGGGCGGCTATTTCTACAGCTTGCCATATTGCAAATCGTGTCTACTTGAGACCTTCTTTGGGCAAGACTTCATATGAGCTTCGTTTTGGTAGAAAACCCTCTGTTTCTCATTTTCGAGTTTTTGGAGCTAAGTGTTTCATTCTCAAGACAGGAAACCTAGATAAATTTGAATTAAGGACTTTTGATGGTTTATTTCTGGGTTATCCTGCACATTCGAGGGGTTTTCGGGTTTTTAATGTTGAAACTAACATTGTCCAGGAGACATGCAATGTCACTTTTGATGAGACTAGCCTGAGCTAGATCCGACATTTCGTGATACACAGTGTGAAAGCATTTTTGTGAAGGAAGATGATGACGGTCGATATTTGTCCTCCACTGCTTCTGCTGAGGCTCTGTCCAAGTTCCGTAACTCACACGATCGCTTCACCTCCAATTGAGGCTCTCGCCGCATCTTCTTCATCGCCAGTACTGCGGAGGTTGAGGAGATATTGTCTCCCGGCGCTCCACTTCATATTCGAAGCATCATCCTCGGATCGGATGATTGGTAATCTTAATGAGCGAGTCACTCGCTCTGTATCACGATCCAAGTCTCTACTCTCATTCTCGCATTTGTTGCTTCTTTCAACCCCGCGATATATCACATGCGTTATCGATTCTAGTTGGGTTAATGCCATGCATGAGGAGTTAGAGAATTTTGAGAGGAATAAGGTCCGGAATCTAGTAGAACCTCCTAGTGGTCATAATGTGATAGGAACTCGTTGGGTGTTCAAAAATAAACAAAATGAGGATGGTTCGTGGTTAGAAACAAGGCTAGATTGGTAGCTCGTGGTTTTAGCCAAGTTGAGGGGTTAGATTTTGATGAGACATTTGCTCTGTTGCTAGATTGGAAGCCATTCGCATTCTCGCTTGCATTTGTCGCTTCTAAGGGCTTTAGATTATATCAGATGGATGTCAAGAGTGCTTTTCTGAATGGTTTTATAGAGGAGGAAGTGTATGTTAGGCAACCCCCAGGCTTTGAGAATCCGGAGCATCCACATCATGTTTTCAAGCTATCCAAAGCCTTGTATGGTCTTAAGCAAGCCCCTAGAGCTTGGTATGATAGACTTAAGGCCTTTTTGCTTAAGAATGATTTTGAGATGGGTAAGGTAGACAAGACCCTGTTCATTCTTAGGCGTGGCAATGACTTCCTGCTTGCTCAGATTTATGTAGATGATATTATCTTTGGTGGTTCTTCTCATGCTCTTGTTTCTAGTTTTTCTGAGACAATGTCCAGGGAATTTGAGATGAGCATGATGGGAGAACTCAACTACTTTCTGGGGCTTCAAATCAAGCAATGCAAGGAAGGGATCTTCATCCATCATACGAAGTACACCAAGGATCTGCTCAAGCGCTTCAAGATGGGTGACTGCAAGCCGATCGCCACTCCCATGGCGACTTCGACTGTTTTGGATCCAGATGAGGAAGGAGAAGCCGTGGGTCAACGCGAGTACCGCAGCATGATCGGTTCCCTCCTGTACCTGACGGCCTCAAGACCGGACATCCACTTCACGGTCTGCCTCTGTGCGAGGTTTCAGGCGTCTGGTGAGCGGTCGGACCGGCAAGTTGAGTGGCATTGGAGTTTGAGGCTGGGCCAAAAATAGAGGGTGTAAGCAAGTGAGGAGATTCTACTGCACTTGGTCCCATAATTTTTGGAGCCTCCAGTCAAAAGTTCTATTCGTTTTAAATTTCCAGAGAGGTTGCGGATTTCAGTGTTGAAATTTTGGCTAAGTCCTTTGGTGGCGGACTGATCGGCCTTCTGTTGGCGGTCAGACCGGCGGTGGCGGTCAGACCGGCCAAGGCTGGCGGTCTGACCGGTTTTCACTTACGTCGTCAGCCCGTGTGGTGACGATGGTTGCTGATTAGGTCAAGTTCATGGGTTTCATGTCATATGTGTTGCATGATGCATGTTTTGACTAACGTGGGTCAAGTTGTGAAGAACTTGTTCCCGAATTCGATTTTCTTGTCTATTGTTGTGCAGGTTGCTTAGTGGTCAACGACGGTCAACGGCGAGGATGATCGGGACTAGGCTTGGAGAGCTGAGGTTCAAAATGATCGACGATGCCGGGTGAAGTCATTGGACTCAAGTATGGTGCAAGATGGACAAAGGTGACCGAACAGGCGATTCGGTGCGGCCCGGTTGAATCAAGCGGCGTGGGGTCGGTGCAAGTGCCATGGTGGTTTCGGTGGAGCCGGATGGGAGAGACTTGCCGACATGATGAGAGCCGTTGGATCAACCTACACGTGGCGAGTGTTTAGTGCCGCACAATTTGGACACGGCGCTTTAAAAGGCGTGCGTGTGTCACCCGTTTGTTTTTAGGCCTTAACGGGAGCCCATTAGGGAGACTCTATTAGAAACCCTAAGCCTCCACTATAAATAGAGGAGGGAGGTGGCTGCACCCATCTTGACCCTTTCATTGTTTTTGAAACCCTAATTTGCTTAGGGAGAGGAGGAGCGGAGGTTAGGGTTCTAGAGAGTTGGATTGGATTTCGTGCTCATGTATTGAGTCTTTGTCATTCATTGATGGAGTGACTGTAAACCAATACCATATCAAATCAATCTAAAGAAAGTTTCTTCAAGATGAGGTCAATTGTTTTCTTTCTCTCTTTTTGATGATTTGAGTCTTTCTTTGATCCGCGAGTTTTTGCTTAGTTTCTGGACGAGATCTAGCTTGCTGTGACGTGTGGGAATACATCTAGGATCATCAATATCATCAATCACCCACGAGCAAGTCTCAAGATCATATTTTCGTTTTGACTCGGTTTTTGACCTAACTTCGCTCAAACTGTAAAAGGTGAGAATCTTGGCAAGAATTATCACGATCGTTGCTTGGAATAGGTCCCTGACATACTTAGGTAGGTGTGTGTCAAATTTCACGAAGTTTGGACGCACGAATCAAAAGTTTGATCAATTTGCGTTTCGGTTTGTCGGGCTGTTTTACTGTTCATCGAACGAGAGGTCTGACCTCCTGTGAAATCGGTCGATCGCGAGGAATCGGTCGACCGCTTAATGATCGACCGCCAGGCTAACCGGTCTGACCGCCCCTGTGAGAGGTCAGACCGCCCGAGCCTTCGTGTTTTGGTTTTGTGTTGATTTTACTTCGGGGTTTTGAGTTGATTCAATACAAGTCTTCCGCTGTGCATGATTGATTGATCTTCACAGCTTTCATAGCTATTGGAGTGAGATTCGTATTGAATTGAATTTGGGAGAAAAAGAGATCGTGCTCCTATTCACCCCCCCTCTAGTCGCTTTTTCGGTCCAACACTTTTGAGCGTGCAATTCAAATTGAGAGAGAATTAATGTAATTCTCCGATAGTGCTAGAAATAATTTTCAGAAGAAAATAATTAATCGGTAGAAGGTTTCTTTTGGAAAAACGTTTAATCAGGAGAATAGAGGGGGTTTTCTGCATTTTCCTGGCAACATGGGCCTGGGCCTTGGCCCATGAGGCCTGGCCGGCCATTTGGGGGAGGTGCCACCCTCCCCCAAAACCCTAGCCGCCCCTTTTCCCCCTCTCCTCCCCACCTTGGCCGCCACCTCCCTCCTCTCCCTTCCCCCTCCATCTTGCGCCTCCCCTGCTGGTTGCAGCCCTTCTCCACCTCCATTGCTGCCGCCCAAAACCCTAGTGCAGCACCCCCACCTCCCGGAGCCGTCCCTTGGTGCTGATCTCCCCGTTGTCGGCTTCTCGCGAAGGTAGGAGCGGTGTTTCGTGGAATTGGCTGATCAAGAAGGAGGGGAACATCTTCGTGGATCAACCATCGGCTTCCTGGTTGCTGCAAGGGTAACGAATGCCGATCCTCGTCGTTTGATTAGTGGTAGATGCGATTTGGTTCATATTTGATTAGATCGTATTGCTGCGAGTAGAAAGTCGATTCTGTCTAGAATGTTGCGGGGTCTGTTTCATGATGTTAGAGGCCGAATTTGAGTTGTCCATCTCCTAGAGATATTTAGGTTTTGCTCTTAGCTTTCGGTGGCCGTCAAGAACACTGAATTCCGATGTACGGATAAAAAGTTATGTTAGTTTTCGTCTCTGCTGTCCAGAATCCTTACGGGAATAAATTGTCAAGTTGTCTTTTAAAATATGAGTGTGATAATAGAAAATTCAGGGCTTTCACCCAACTAGGTTATTGTAGGCCTTGGTCTTAGCTTTTGATATTGTTAAAGAACGCTCAATTCGGAGTTGTAGATTAAAAGTTATGATCGTTTTAATACTGCTGTCTTAATTGTGTAGACAGTTTCCGTTCTGCTGTTTCAGTTATCTGTCAGTAAATTAAATTGGCCAAATTGGGTTACCTTGTCAACTAGAGTATTGTAGATATGTCAGTTAAGAATCCATAGAAACTGGTCTCACCTCATTCCGAGTTCCAGGCCAATAGATATGATTTTTACCGTTCTGCTGTCCAGTTTCGGGTTGTGCTTGAGTAGTCTGTTTTCAGATTAGAGCTAACTAGTTAATTGTGGGTTATCGGGAAAGCGTTGTAGAACGTTATTGGAAGCGCTCAGTTATATGTTGTATTTATTTCGATTACTTACTTGTGTAGGCAGAGAGGCTTCGGGTTTAGGGACATCTTCTTTGCCTACTACCGCAGCGCTTCACGGAAGGCAAGTACCTTGTTGTTCATATGTTTGGAGTATGATGCATGCTTGATGACTGTATTGTGTTTTTCTGATATCCATGAGAATATTCAAAGTTTATGTCCTTTTCTTATGTGTTATATACATGAGTATATATATGATATCTTTCATAATTCATACTTCAGTTCATGCATCATAATTCATGTTTTATCCACAGGAGTGGAGTGTAAGTCCCACCATTCCAATGTGGGCAGTTTTGGACATTGTCATGTCCCGTCCACGGGAGTGGATAGAAAGACCCATCAATTCCAGTATGGGCACGTAAGACATATCAATTCCAGTATGGGCAGATTTGGACACCTGTATGAAACGTTCTTCATACAGACTTGGATCCCCGCACTTTTGTTAAGGTGCGGGCTTAAGTGAACACCGACGGGTGTGTCACTAGCTATACTGGTATAAGCATGTGTGCGATCCATTCTTTTCATTAAATCCATTCATTCTATTCATTCATACACTCATTCGGGTATGTTCGCATTCTTTAATGATGAGGTCTTATTCAGATTCGTGGTATGTTCATTTATTCATCAGATTTGCCGAGTCACGGACTCATTCTTGCTTTGTTTGTTTATTTTAGGTGATCATTGATGCTGGCTCTATCGGGAGGGAGTAGACACGCACTAATCGTGCAATTCACCATAATCAAGTTCAACAATATGATTTAGTTTCTATCTTTCATTCGTTAAGGGATGAACTGTAATAAATAAATTTAAGTGGTGAAGGGAGGATACCTTCTCCATGTTATGATTGATTATGTATTGCTGGTGATCTTCGATCATCCTTCGTTACACTTGGTTGAATTCAGACTATTGTCATACCATGGTTCTATTAAGTAGTGATTTCTTTATATCATTAGTTGATATTATTCAAATTGTTCCGCATTATAGATGTATGTTAGATGATTTAGGTGACATCTTGGCTTCCGAATAGCTAGGGTGTTACATTAAGATTATTCACATACATGATATTGACGACATTGAGTTAATGAGGATGTGATATTGAGTTATTGAGACGAGTTATGTAAATGATTAATTATGATGTTGCATCATTTACATTCATTATGGTAAGATTGCACGAGCCAGGTCGGTGAGAAAGTCATGTAACTATTCCAGTGAGGTCGGTAAGAAAGATACATAACTAATCCGGAATGCTCTAGATAAAGTTTTACATTTGTAAAGACTAGTTAAAGTCCTACAATGTTGGGGGGCCATCCTAATGAAGATAGGGGGAAGAGTGTGTCATCGACAGGTGAACACTTTGATATACCGGTATCAGCTGATGAGATGCATATGAGCATAAATATGATGGTGCATTCGTATATATGAGTAAATTGTGCAAATTTACCTATATAGAATATGGCTTGTTTATTTGAGTATGAGAATGGCATTAAATAGATAAATGATGATGACAACCTTGACTATGGTGGATAAACTGTTGTTTATAGCTTTATTATGTATTTGAGTCTTGGACCCACTCTTACTTTGTTGCTGATTTTAGGTGACCATTGATGATGACATACATGGGAGGGAATAGATCACAAGCGTCACATGCGAAACAAATACACATTCAATATTTATTTAGAGTGATTCCATATAAATCTAGAGGCATTGGTTATTTCCTTTATATCGTTATTCATGGACTTATATATTGCCTAGAATAATGCTTAATACTAGTTGGTAAATTCATTAGTTGAATAGCACTACTTTAAACATTCATCTTGTGGCCCGTGGATTGGTTTTAATCTTGATATGCTTGTTGGAATGTATTGTAAATCAATGTCTAAATTGGTAGTTAACGTAGTTTGGTGACATTATGGGCTCAATGTTAGGCCAAGGTGTTACAACTATGCACCAGAAATCATACGTTGCAATTGCGATGTGCAAGCTAAATATGCACAATCCGCGTAGGAAACTAGCAAGGCTATGTGTGTGAGTACACCACGTGGTTCCCGGGGGTGAGTCTTCTATTGAGGTATTCATCCAACCTCTTTGAAATACCGTTAACTTGTTCATCTAAGATAGAAAGGAAGAAGGTGCAAATGGGAAATCTAGCCAACTCACGAGCTATTGAACTTTATGAAGTACGGGTTTGCGACTATTGCTAGGTGGGAGGTGCAGAGAGCTGATTAGGAGAAAAGAAACAAGAATATTACATGGAGAAGTTATGAAAGGAATGCAAAAGCTCTGGAAGACGAGAGGAATAATATACCAAAGAAGAAGGACCTTGTAGGGCAGTGGTTGGATGAGTTCGAGGCCAGGAGGAGAGCCCATAGCGGAGAGTAGGATGTATGTCCGCAAGCCTAACTTGGTTTTCATCCGTCAAATATTTTCCTTTCCAAAAGGTGTGTTTGTATCGTAGTTATAGATCATGTTGATGGTTCGTGTATGTTGCCATTTGTACCGTAGGAATAGCCATACAAACAAATGCACCTAACCAAACCTTATTAATTGTTATGTCAGGCTTGAATTATTATCTTCATTGCTCTATTCTCGCTCAAACTGAAGATTACAAAATATTATGTCGGGCTTGAAATTACGCATCTCAACATTTCCAAGCCGCCACTATCTATTTCACTAACTCGTCAAAACGTTCAGAATTACATCAAAATATGAACCACCCTATATTAACTGTTTAGAGTACATGTATACCAAGGTTATAAGAGATAGAATAGAATCAATTAGGATGATTTGTATCCGATATGGTTCCTTCCATATCTCTAGTAATATTCTATATCTCTAGTAGATTGACTAATCTCTAATTCACCATGTACTATATATATATATATATATATATATATATATATATATATATATATATATATATATATATATATAGGAAAATGGTATGATACTCACAGAGTACGCACTCTCGCTTCTCATATACCGCTTAAATCGTATGGTGATACCTCTTTATCAATTTGAGTATACTCCAATAATAATTATAAGATACCCCAAAGTGAGTTTCATGAAAAAATTCATTAAAGTCCACTTTTTATTGCAATATTTGTGTACATACTTCTTTTTATATATATAAAAGGGTATATAGAAAAAATAAAGGGCTCCAATGAAAATTTTTCAATCAAGTCGTGTTGGAGTATATTATAATTGGTATTTAAGTATACTGAGAGTGATAAAGAAGTATAATATATTCGTTTAAGTGGTATAGTCGAAGTGGGAGTACATACTCCCGAGAGTACGAAACAGGCGTCATATATATATATATATATATATACTACTTAAAAATACGAGTTGGTGGTGGTCCGTCCTCCCACCATCAACCATGTTCGTCCGATCAAGAGCGGAGGATGAATGGCCCAGATTTCACACAGCAGCAACCCTACCTCCCTAATTCCCTCTCCTCTCACGCCTCCCACTCGCGCCGCTCCCACGCCACGCCAAACCGCCTCCCTCGCGCCCGTGGAGACCATCACGACCGTGCAGCGATTCCTCACGGAGGAGGCCGGGGTGCCCCCGTCTTTTTCGCCTCGCCACCTGTCGGGACCCAGAATTACGATTCTGGAACCCTCTGTGTATACTGCACTAGTCCAGGATCACGCTAGTGCACACAGGGTTAACACAGGTAAATATCGATCCACACAAGCGATAATTAAAGTAAACGATTAGTTTGAATAACAAATAAGGGTTTTGACCTTATGGTCGAGTTTACACTTATTAAGCCACGCAGGGCTAACAGAGAAATAAAGCAGCAGCGGAACGGAAAACTCCAGCGTAGATCCCACCAATTCACCACAGGCAACCAACTGGGATCCAGACCTTAACGAACGATCAGCCTTCAACGAACTCCTCCTCGAAAGCAGGCGTAGACTCCTCCACTTCTGTAGGTTTGGGCGCAAGTTTTACAACAAGCGTGAGTACACAACCGCATTCGCAAATCATACCACGTAATGCAATGTATAGATGCAGGCTTATTCCAAAGAAAAGGCTTCTGTGGTTCTTTTGCATAAAAGCAACATTTGCAATTGAATACGATAATAGATTGAAAGCATAATTCAAACAAATAGACAATATTAATTTAACAGTTGTTTCCACAAAGACACACAGCTAAACAGATTATTTCACATAGCCATATGATTGAGATCACACAGCTCCCATTCCCACATTTTATAAAAACTAACCCTTATGTGAAATCACCGAGCATGTCCATGACCGAGGACGCGGCTATTCGAATAGTTTGATTAACACTCTGCAGAGGTTGTACACTTTACCCACACGATATAACCAGTGTAGCTAGCACCAATCATAACAAAACAGTTCGGAAACTTCATCTCCAACATTGACATTCCCAGTGTGCTTACAAACCGTTATACATATCACATAGCCCATGCATAACACACACCGTTGGACAGGGACGACGAATCCTCCCGTGATGCAACCACCAAGTAGTCACACCTCCACCCTATCACAAAGCCTAACCTACCACCTGAACATCAATGCCGAGAATCCATAACTTACTAAGTTAGGCCCGTCCCATACCAGGCATGTGGTCGTACAGTAAGGCTCAGTTCAATGGCGCACAAAGTTAAGTCCTTAGTTGACCAAGGCAAGACTTCCATATTCTAACTAAGCCACACAGATTATCATACCCATCACATAGTCCACCATGTCACACGCCTCCACCACTTGCCTCACCCAAATCCTTTACCACCCGGCTGGTTTTAGTGCAACACATGCCATCACGAAGTAATAACACATAGCACACAGCTTTACACACGCCCATAGACACTTAGTCATATTTAATATTTGCGACTCACATGAGATGATGATTCGTAGCATGGCTAAGCAATTATACTCGCATCTAACCAACCCACGTTGGTGCTACAATATTACCAACTCATAACCATTCTAGGGTGACAAGGATATATGACATACAAGGCCAAGGTGTGATAACAATTTGATAATAACTATGCCCAAAGCATTTAAATAAATAATTAAAATAGAATGCAATAATTTAACACAAAGTAATTTGAAAACTGGGTTCAAGATGATCAAAGGTATGACTTGCCTTGGAAAAGGTCTATGTACTGATCTTGGTCTTGGGGTGCTCCTTCTTCCACAAAATTCCCCGACGAATCGACGTCTACTCACAAACGAAACAAAAACAAACAAAACAAATAAATAACAGAGGCAAAACAAACTCCAAAAATTAAATAAAAATCTCAGATAGCTAGATCTTGAATTTAGACAAATTTAGAAATTTGAATGGGCTCAATCGGAGTTAGGATGCAAAAGTTATGAGCTTTGGAAGATTGGAAATCTAAAAGAAACCCTAATTTGGATTTTCTGGAATTTCCGAATTATTTCTTAACAGAAAAATCGGATTATTGCGCAATGCCAAGCGTCGTGAAGGAATTTCGGAAAAGAGAATTAACGAAATCGACATGTGGGACCCACATGTCGGGACACGGCTCACGGTAGATCGTGCCCACCGAGCCTCGTTCCGAGACCGGTGGACTACCCACGCGGCGCACGTGAGCAATGATCGACGCCACGCACGCGCGACACGTAGTGGCGGCGATGCCGACATGGAGGCAAGGTGGCGATGGCGTGGATGACAACAGACGCGGCGCGCTTCGAAACCGACGACAACGGCGAACGGCGGCGATCACCGGCGGTGAGTGGTACCGGCGTGTAGGGCGTTATGCGAACCTGCGGTGCAACACCGGATGCTCGGGGTGGACGGTGGCGGTCGGCGGCGAGCAAAGAGCGCGAGGGGCTTGGGCTTGACGGCACGGCGCCCGGTGACGCCCGGCGAGACGAAGGCCACCAGAGGTAGAGGAGCTCGTGCGATGCCGACGGTGTGACCACGACACTCCGGCGGCAGCGACGGCGATTTAACGAACTCGTCGGAGTTGGCGGCGGCGCAGTCGATCTTTGAGCTCTGCGGCGGCTAGGGTTCTACGCGGGGCGGCGGCTAGGGTTGAGGTGCGACACCGAGGGCTACCTCCTTTTATACCCGAGGCCTCGGAGAGTCCAGGCACGAACGCCAAAAACGGCAAGGGCGGCGAGATCGTATCCCTAACGGATTCGGGAACGAAGACGGCGTGGCAAGTCGGGACCCACACGCCGAGACACACTCGCGTGAGTCGCGTCTTGGCGAAACAGCGGTTGCAAAACGGACTCGAGATCGGACCGTTGGATCTTGATCGAACGGTCCACAATCAATAGGACATTCGGACAACTCCGGTTGCCTTGCGCGCATCTAGCCGCTTCATCCTTGATCGGACGGTGGAGATCGAGCGAGGCGCTGAGAGAGAGAGAGAGAGGCATGCGGGGCCGCATGTCGTCGAGGCGGCGCGCGGCGAGCTAGCCGCGGCCGGGTGGCGGGGAGAATGGGCGGAGGTTTGGATTTCACCGAAGGATTTCGAGATTTTAAATAGTTTTTCTATTTTATAAATTACCGTAAATTCAAATAGGCAATAGAAAATAGCAAATGAACTCAGAAAAATTCTAGAAAAATCTAGAAAATATATCTGAGCACATAGAACCCAAATAAAATAGTTTTGGCTAATGTTCAAGTTGGGATTATTCACATTAAATGTTTTTGATTGTAAAGTCCAATATTAAGTTTTTGAAATTAAATTCAAATAAATCCAAATGGTGAACTTTTCCCTACTAACTATTCAAAGGATTTTTAAAGCTCAGAAAATTGGGATGTTACAAACCTCCCCCCTTAAAGGAATCTCGACCCCGAGATTCAGAAGCTAGAGAAAAGGCTAGGAACTCGGCCTTGACTCTTCTTCACGCTCCCACGTTGCTTCTCCTTCGAGTGGTTGCTCCACCGACCTTGCAAAACGAACAGCTTTGCTTCGGTGAGGCGCTCGCGACATCCAAAATCCTGACCGTGCTCCTTGTAGGTAAGATCCTCCTTCGATCAATTAATTCAAGCGGGCTTGCTCTTACGCACACGAAGACACTTCTTCAATGCGAGACATGAAAGACGCCATGCACTCGCTAACGATCGCGTAGCTCCAATTGGTAAGCAACTTCTCCACGGCGTTCCAAAATCTTGAACGGACCAACATACCTAGGGGCAAGCTTCCTCGGCATGGAACCTTTGACACCTCGAAGCGAGTCACTCAAGATAAACGAAATCTTCGGTTCAAAATCGAGATCACGACGACGATTATCGCCGTAGCTCTTCCGCTGGTGAGCTATCTTTAATCTTTCTCGATCATGGCCACTTGCTCTTACGCTTCGAATGATGTCGGACCGAATATCGATCGTTCACCGTCTCACCAATTCAACGGGGTTCTGCAGGCACGGCCGTACAAAGCTTCAAATGGTGACATTTGTAGACTGGCTTGATAACTGTTGTTGTATGAAAACTCTGCATACGGCAAACTTTTATCCCATCGGGTAGCATTTGCTAGAGCACAAGCTCTCAGCATATCCTCCAATATCTGATTGACTCTTTCACCGCCCATCATGCTGTGGATGATACGCGGTACTGAAATTCAGATGGGTACCCAATGCCTCATGCAAGCTTTGCCAAAAACGAGAGGTGAACTGAGATCCTCGATCTGATACTATCTTCTTGGGCACACCATGCAAACTGACAATTCTAGCCATGTACAATTCCGCAAGGCGATCTCCTGAGTATGTGGTTTTGATCGGCAAGAAATGGGCGACCTTGGTCAAACGATCGACTATTACCTGAGTTGAATCGTAACTGATTGGGTCTTGGGTAAACCGTGATGAAATCCATACCGATTTCTTCCCACTTCCACTCTGAATCTTCAATGGTTGCAACAAACTCGCTGGTCTCGTGTTCGCCTTCACTTTCGGCGTGTGTCGCACAAGGCAACGAACTCGTGACTTCTCGCTTCAAATTTGGCCACCAAAATTTAGTTTTCACATCCCGGTACATCTTGGTACTTCGGGGTGAATCGAATACTTTGAGTCATGGGCTTCCTTTAAGATTAACTGTCTCGCACCATCTATATCCGTACACGATTCGACCATTAATCCGCAGTATGTCTTGATCATCCTCGTGAAATCTTTGAATTTGCCCACGCCATTTTGACCTTGATGTCCGACAACACGGATCCTTTGGTTGTGCTTCACGAATCGCTTCTCGGTAGACTGACTTCCAAATTGGCTACAAATCCTTCAGACACAACTTCTAGCTTTAGCTTTTGAAATTCTTCATAAAGTTCTCGGCAACTTTCCTTTACTTCAAAGTATTGCAAGAACTCTTACGACTTAAAGCGTGCGCAACTACGTTGGCTTTTCCGATGGTAGTGGATTCCAAGATTATAATCCTTGATCAATTCCAACCATCTTCTCTGCCTCATATTCAAATCATTGGGTGAAAATGTACTTGGACTCTTATGATGCGTGTAGACTTCACAATTCTGGATGAGGTAATGACGCCAAATCTTTAGAGCATGCACTACGGCACTAATTCCGGATCATGAGTAGGGTAATTCTCTTCGTGAGGTCTCAATTGTCTTGACGTAAGCAACAGCTCTTCCTTCTTGCATCAGACACATCCTAATCCTTGACGCCAAGCATCACAATAGATATCGAAATCCTTGCGAATATCCGCAAAATTAGCACCGAGTGAAGTTAAGCGCTTCTTTAACTCTTGGAAGCTTTCCTCACAGTGGAGTCCAAGTGAACTTTTCTCCTCTTCAACAATTGCGTAAGAGGCTTAGCAATTGATGAGAATCCTTCGATAAAGCGGCGGTAATAACCTGCCATTCCCAAGAAATCGCGAACGAGTTACGATTACAGGTCGCTCCCAATGTAGCATCGCTTAACTTTACCGGTCAATCGCTACTCCTTGTTGTCATAACATGACCAAGGAAATCCACTTCCTTCTTCCAAAAGTCACACTTACTGAACTTGGCATACAACTGATGCTCTCTGAGTTTTTCCAATATTATCCTTAAATGCTCGGCGTGTTCTTCCTCCGACTTGGAGTACACCAGAATATCATCGATGAATACAACTACGAACTTGTCCAAATATTCCATGAATACTTTATTCATCATGTTCATGAAATAGGCAGGGGCATTAGTCAGACCAAAGGACATGACTAAGAACTCATAATGTCCGTACCGCGTTGAGAAAGCGGTCTTCGGTATATCCTTAGGACAAATTTTTAGCTGGTGGTAACCTGATCGCAGATCGATCTTCGAGAATAATCCGGCTCCTTTCATCTGATCAAACAGATCATCTATCCGGGGTAGTGGGTACTTGTTCTTGATGGTAACCTCGTTGAGAGAACGGTAATCAATACACATCCTCATACTTCCATCCTTCTTCTTGACAAACAACACTGGCGCTCCCCACGGCGACGAACTAGGTCTCACGAAACCTTTCTCAAGAAGGTCTTCTATCTGTTTCTTCATCTCTACCAATTCATCGGCTGGCATCCGATAAGGTCTCTTTGAAATTGGTGCTGTCCCTGGTACTAGGTCGATGACAAACTCAATGTCACGATCCGGTGGCATTCCCGGTAATTCTTCCTAAACACATCCGATATTCACCGACCACCGGTACTTCTTCTAAGGCAAGGGTCTTGGTGTCATTACTAGCAAATGTCCATCACGAATCGAGGTGGCTAGAAACTCTACCTTGTTTCCTTTGGCGTCCTCTCTTCATTCGCTCTTCTGCCACAATCTAGCACTGCTTTGTGCTTGATAACCAATCCATGCCAAGAATGACATCTAGGGTTTGGGTATCTAGGACTATTAGGTTGGCTAGAAACTCAACTCCACTATGAGTAACTTAGCTCCTAAACATCCCACTCTAGTACTTAGCTCGCTCGGCGATCGGACTAACAGAGTATGCTTAAGTTGCATAACTTCCAAATTATTCTTGGTTGCAAACATTCCAAACAAACGAATGCGAAGCTCCGTAATCAAACAAAATCGATGCAGTCTTGAAAGTTAACGAAACTTACCCGATACAACGTCCGTGATTCTGGGCTCCTTCAAGAGTGACGTGGTTGACACGGCCTCGATCACGATCGTGGTGCTCCTCCCGCTTGACCAAAGAACTTGTGAAGCTCCTTGGTTGATGCACGCGCTGGTGTCTTGATGGCGTAGCTCCAAGGTTGAAGCGCATCGGGTGATTGTTCCCCCTTGCGACACCGATTGGCAAAGTGTCCTACCGACGACAGCGTAATGCACCTTTGTGCGCTCGCTGGTTGCTTCTGATTGGGGTTGACAGTGCGGGGTTGCGGAAGTTACGGCGGTGGGCGGGTGTTGAAGTTGGTGCAGTGCTCAACGCGAAGTCCGGTGGAAACTCGTTGAACCGTCTTGCGCATCGTCTTGCCCTCTCGCCGTGATTGATGGTTCCCTGCCGAGCCATCCGGCGTTCTGTTATCCTCCGCCCTTGCGCTTGTCCTCTAGAACAAAGGCTTTATTGACCAGCTCACGAAATCGGGAAAAGTATGGCGATCAAACCGACTTGCGATCCAATGTTTAGCCCTTCAGAAACGACTCGACGAGCCTTGTCTGTGGCTACATCTTCTGCCGCATAGCGAGCTGGCCGAGAAAACTTGTTGAGGTAGTCGACACGACATAGCTCCTTGCTTGAGAGCGCGAACTCATCCTTCTTGGATCGATAATGCCTTCGGCACATGATACCGCGAAATGCCGCAGAAAATTCCTCCTGGTGATATCCTGTGGCGCCTCATGAGCGGCACGAAGTTCTCCCACCATTCAAAGCCACGGTGCCTTCCATCCGTGAGTGGCATACGTAACCTTTTCACGATCATTGACCGGGTGATCGCAGCTTCCTTCGATAACCCCGAGCCAATCATCCGCTTCCACCGGAGAAACGTGTCCGAAAATGTGGGTGGACGAGTCCTCGCGAATTTCGCAAGTTTGATGGCCCATGGTGACCATGAGCACCGGGCTCCATGCCGGTGATTGTGGTTGTTGTTGTTCGGTTGTGCATGGCTTGCATCCGAGTCATCATCGATTCATCACCGAGTCTGTCTTGTCATGAAAGCTCCAAAGTTTTGCAAGTCAATTGGGGTGCTTGCGCGGAATCGCTCCTGCACTGGTTGCTCAATGCCTCACGTGTCGGGTACGGAACCACTTGCGTGAGCTCGACGAGTTTGAACCATCTGGCGAGGCTCCAAAGGTCGATAAGGTAGCAAGCAAGAGATAAGTTAAGAACTAGCGAGGTAGGTTAAACCCAACAAAACACAGATCAAGAAACTCAAATGAAATACCTTTATTACTTAGGGTCTTAGCATGGTCGCAACAGATGCCTAAGGGCCTTTGCACTCATACTGCACACAAAAAGGAACAACGACCTAAGCACACAAAACTACCGCCTAAAGGGCGACTCACTAAACCAAATCGCTAAGCTCGAAAATCAAACTAAGACCAACTACTCGAAAGCCTCCACAACCGCGCGACGCCCCGACGGCCAGAGACTCGGAAGTGAGCGGCATCTTGGCAACCGATCTCGATGCTCGAATCGTGCAAGCAGAACAGCGCTCCTGGTGCAATCGCTCCTCCGCTCCGCTGCTCGCATCATCCTCTGCTTCCATCGACCTTCCTCCGATCTTCTTCAGATCCTCCTCGGGTCTTCCTCTTCTTCGGAACTTGGTCGTAGAGGATCTCTTGCGAGTGGCGACCTTTTCTTCACTCTCGCAAGGCTTCATAGACATGGTCCAACTCGTGATAGTTCTCTCCAAAGCTTCCTCCCGGCGCCACGAATCGGGCGAGGTGTACGATCAGAAGCGTTGCTCTCTCCTTCGTGGACGGGTAGCGTGGTCGGCAAGTCCACACCGCAGCTCGGTGGTAACGGAAGACGGTGTCTTGAAGCTCCCGTCGTAGATGTTGCGAATACGTAGCATGGCCAAGCGCGACGACTCGGATACCTTCCACCAAGTGATCTTCCTCACGAGACGCGTGCGAAGGTTGGCTCGCTTTGTCGCTCCTCTGGCGAGATCGTCAAAGCGACAAATCACTCCACGGTTCGCCCATTCACCGCCCGGGCTTGTTGCCGACGTCGGCGGACGATCAAAACCTCCAAGAACTCGCAACGACTTCCAAAGCTCGGCGCATAACCTCCAAAGGCGCACCATAGCTCATAGGCGAGGCATCCACAAGACAGATTTAACAGGTAAGAGCAACTTTAAAACAATGGGAGAGAAGAGATTATAGCAAAAGTTGAGGCGAGAGAGATATGAGGAAAGTTAAGCAATTAATTGACCTTGCAAGTTAATTTTTCCTTTAGAAAATAATTTGGACACTCTAAAGACGGCCAATCTAACTAAGGTCAAGACCTCATATCAAGATGGCTCGATACCACCTCTGCCGGGACCTGCATCACGATTACGGAACCCTCAGGTATACCGCACTAGTCCAGATCACGCTAGTGCACACAGTGGTTAACACGTAAATATCGATCCACACAAGCGATAATTAAAGTAAACGATTAGTTTGAATAACAAATAAGGGTTTTGACCTTATGGTCGAAGTTTACACTTATTAAGCCACGCAGGCTAACAGAGAAATAAAGCGGCGAAATGAACGGAAAACTCCAACGTAGATCCCACCAATTCACCACAGGCAACCAATCGGGATCCGCACTTTAACGAACGATCGACCTTCAACGAACTCCTCCTCGAAAGCAAAGTAGACTCCTCCACTTCAGAGGTTTGGGCGCAAGTTTTACAACAAGCGTGAGTACACAACCGTATTTCGCAAATCATACCACGTAATGCAATGTATAGATGCGTGCTTATTCCAAAGAAAAGGCTTCGTGGTTCTTTTGCATAAAAGCAACATTTGCAATTGAATACGATAATAGATTGAAAGCATAATTCAAACAAATAGACAATATTAATTTAATGATTGTTTCCACAAAGACACACACTAAACAGATTATTTCACATAGCCATATGATTGAGATCACACACTCCCATTCCCACATTTTATAAAAACTAACCCTTATGTGAAATCACCGAGCATGTCCATGACCGAGGACGGCTATTCGAATAGTTTGATTAACACTCTGCAGAGGTTGTACACTTTACCCACACGATATAACCAAAGTAGCTAGCACCAATCATAACAAAACAGTTCGGAAACTTCATCTCCAACATTGACATTCCCAGCAGCTTACAAACCGTTATACATATCACATAGCCCATGCATAACACACACCGTTGGGCGGGGACGACGAATCCTCCCGTGATGCAACCACCAAGTAGTCACACCTCCACCCTATCACAAAGCCTAACCTACCACCCAACATCAATGCCGAGAATCCATAACTTACTAAGTTAGGCCCGCCCCATACTGGCATGTGGTCGTGCAGAAGGCTCGGGCCTCAATGGCGCACAAAGTTAAGTCCTTAGTTGACCAAGGCAAGACTTCCATATTCTAACTAAGCCACACAGATTATCATACCCATCACATAGTCCACCATGTCACACAGTCTCCACCACTTGCCTCACCCAAATCCTTTACCACCCAGTTGGTTTTAGTGCAACACATGCCATCACGAAGTAATAACACATAGCACACGCTTTACACACGCCCATAGACACTTAGTCATATTTAATATTTGCGACTCACATGAGATGATGATTCGTAGCATGGCTAAGCAATTATACTCAGATCTAACCAACCCACGTTGGTGCTACAATATTACCAACTCATAACCATTCTAGGGTGACAAGGATATATGACATACAAGGCCAAGGTGTGATAACAATTTGATAATAACTATGCCCAAAGCATTTAAATAAATAATTAAAATAGAATGCAATAATTTAACACAAAGTAATTTGAAAACTGGGTTCAAGATGATCAAAGGTATGACTTGCCTTGGAAAAGGTCTATGTACTGATCTTGGTCTTGGGGTGCTCCTTCTTCCACAAAATTCCCAGATTTAATCGACGTCTACTATAAACTAAACAAAACAAACAAAACAAATAAATAACAGAGGCAAAACAAACTCCAAAAATTAAATAAAAATCTCAGATAGCTAGATCTTGAATTTAGACAAATTTAGAAATTTGAATGGGCTCAATCGAGTTAGGATGCAAAAGTTATGAGCTTTGGAAGATTGGAAATCTAAAAGAAACCCTAATTTGATTTTTCGAATTTCCAATTATTTCTTAACGTAAAAATCGGATTATTGCGCAATGTTTGGCGTCGTGAAGGAATTTCGGAAAAAGAGAATTAACGAAAATCGACATGTGGGACCCACATGTCGTGGACACGGCCACGGTAGATCGTGTCCACCGAGCCTCGTTCCGAGACCGGTGGACTACCCACGCGGCGCACACGTGAGCAATGATCGACGCCACGCACGCGACACGTGCGCGATGTCGACATGGAGGCAAGGTGGCGATGACGTGGATGACAACAGACGCGCGGCGCTCGGAAACCGACGACAACGGCGAACGGCGGCGATCCACCGGCGGTGAGTGGTACCGGCGTAGAGGGCGTTATGCGAACTCATCGGTGCAACACCGATGCTCGGGTGGACGGTGGCGGTCGGCGGCGAGCAAAGAGCGGCGGAGGGCTTCGGCTTGACGGCACGCGGCCCGGACGCCCGGCGAGACGAAGGCCACCAGAGGTAGAGGAGCTCCGCGGCGATGCCGACGGTGTAGACCACGACACTCGGCGGCATCGACGGCGACGAACGAACTCGCTTGGAGTTGGCGGCGCGCGGACGATCTTTGAGCTCCGCGCGCTAGGGTTCGCGCGCGGCGGCGGCGCTAGGTTGAGGCGCGACACCGAGGGCTACCTCCTTTATACCGGAGGCCTCGAGAGTCCAGGCACGAACGCCCAAAACGGCAACAATGGCGGCGGAGATCGATCCCTAACGGATTCGGGAACGAAGACGACGTGGCAAGTCGGGACCCACACGCCGAGACACGGCTCGCGTGGTCCGCGTCGCGAAAACGGCGCGTTGCAAACGGACTCGAGATCGGACCGTTGGATCTTGATCGAACGGTCCACAATCAATAGGACATTCGACAACTCCGCTGCCTTGCGCGCATCTAGCCGCTCATCCTTGATCGGACGGTGGAGATCGAGCGAGGCGCCAGAGAGAGAGAGATCGCATGCGGGCCGCATGTCGTCGAGGCGCGCGCGGCGAAGCCGGGCCGCAAGTCAATTGGTGGCGCATGGAGAATGGGCCGAGGTTTGGATTTCAACCAAAGGATTTCCGAGATTTTAAATAGTTTTTTCTATTTTATAAATTACCGAAATTCAAATAGGCAATAGAAAATAGCAAATGAACTCGTAAAAATTCTAGAAAATCTAGAAAATATATCTCGAGCACATAGAACCCAAATAAAATAGTTTTGGCTAATGTTCAAGTTGGGATTATTCACATTAAATGTTTTTGATTGTAAAGTCCAATATTAAGTTTTTGAAATTAAATTCAAATAAATCCAAATGGTGAACTTTTCCCTACTAACTATTCAAAGGATTTTTAAAGCTCAGAAAATTGGGATGTTACACCACCTCTCCTCTCTTCCACCTCGCCGCCTCCGCCACCAGCCACGGCGCCCTCCCTCCCTCACCTCGCCTCTGACCTCCACCCTCTCACACGCCGCCGCAACTAGACCACCTCCTCCCCTCTGACTATGCCCTCACCTGTGCCGCCCCGCGCCGCCTACCTCCTCCCCTCCCCTCCAACCGCCGCCCCGCCAACACCACCCTCACTGCGCCACCGTCTCAGTAGGAAAAAAAATCCCCATGCGGCACTGGTTCCTCCCCCGGGGCCGGCCAGTTGTCACACTGCAACAAAATTGGGAGAAAGAAAGTAAAGGTGAGACCAAAAGTGGAGCGGAGTGGGGAAGAGAGAAGCTTTCGCGGCCATCGATGGATTCGACGGAGCTAGAGGAGGTGACCCACAAGTTCGCATCGCTCAACTTCGCATACGCAAAGGGGCGAGCTCGAATCTTGCGTCGCTCTGCTCCCAGAGCTCAAGGTAGACTTACATACATGGGCTCAACTTCTTGGTTCCCTTTCCTCTTTTGTTAGGGGGAGTTTTTACTTCTTAGTGGGATTTCGAAGGAATTTTTTTAAAAATAATCTATATTTTATTATAAATTACAAAATTATTCTTGCCTTTTTTTTAATTACAGGAATATACGCCAGTCGCCTAATGGTTGGGCGACAGGGTCCAGTCGCCCAACGGTTGGGCGACAGGACCCAGTCGTCCAACCGTTAAGCGCTCCATAATTGCGGTCGCCCAACCGTTGGGCAATGAATGCAGTCGCCGAACGGTTGGCGACAGTGCCTCCGATCGCCGAACCGTTGGGCGATCGAGGGTTTTATATACCTCACACGCGTCCTCTGTGACTTCTGCTGCTTTCACAGAATGTAAGAGAGAAGAGGGAAAGAGGGAGGAAGAAAGAAGAGGGAAAGAGGGAGGAAGAAAGAAGAGAGAAAGAGGGAGAAAGAGGGAGGGAGAAGAAGACTTCTTTTGTGAGGTAAGTATTTCGATTTTGTAATGTATATTTTGTAGTAAGTAATTAGTTTATGTAGTTTGATTAGTAGTATCTGTAAGAGATTTTAGGTAGAGGAAAAAATTAGGATTTTAGGTAGAGGAAAAAATTAGAAAACGAAAACATAGTTAATTTGTATATAAGTAGTAGTGATCGATAGAAAAAAATAGTTGATGTAGTTAAAAATAGACATATAAGTAACATCTGTAGGAAATTAGAGTTAGAGGGAAAAATTAGAAAATCGAAATGTTATTCGCTTTTACGTAAGTAGCAAATGATAGGAAATCGTAGTTAGAGACAAAACCGTAGTAGCGATCGATAGAAAAATAATTGATGTTTATGAGAAATATTGAAGTTGTCTTGGTGCACGGTGACCGACGACTATCATTGCACAAATAATGCGTGACCAACGCATGGAGACGATGAATTAGGTGTATGAACAAATTAGTAGACGAAATTAGTATGAACAAATATTTCCTAACGCCACTTGTAGCATTTCGGATTGCAAGTTAGCGTCGAAATTAGATGATGACTTCTATGGAATATTGAATCCGCTTTTATGTTGAATCCGAATATACCTCGCACGCTCATTGTGGCCTCGCCTTAGGGAATGAACGGGTCTTCATCATGATGTAGTGTAGTTGTCGCCGATAGACGAAGAGCCCGACAAATGTAAAATACAATGTAGCAAAGGTTGCATGTCGTGCGCTATGATCCGACTAGTTGCAATATTAAAAATATTTGCGCACACATGGAGTAAGTCATGCATGTACCCACTACATCGAAGTGCATTACGGTGTTGCACCGTTCGTGAAGGTCCGTCGGTGTTGACTCGAGTAGTTTTTCTCAAACCACTCGTACACCCAGACGGCAGAATGCACAAATTGCGGATGTGATGTAATCGCTCACCAGCTTCTCCCGACCACGAGGTGTGCAAAGGCGTCTTCATACAAGGGCTTTGGAGCCGGTCTCCCACGACATCGATGGGAGTTGAGAACACCGATGCGCACTGGCCGTGGAAGGGCTTTATAGAAGGTCAGAGGCGGCGTGGATATGAGTGTGTAGTGCTTGTTCAACCATGCCAAAAGAAGGCATGCAGGACCCATCGGCGGATATCATCCTCGGTGGTGGGAGCGGCTGGTGCTCGGCATGTTGGTGAAGAAGAGGAGGTGGAGGGTGGCGCTTGGAAGGGTTCAAGGATGTCGCTTGATGACCCCAACGCGGTACATACGTAAGACGAAGATCGGTCACCGCATGGTGAGCCTACAGAGACGGTGATGAAGGAGAGCACATGGAGTACATATTGCGCCAAATGGATAGCGATGACCGGATGGCCTTGGTCAAGAGGAAGCTCTCACAGAGGACGACGATGATAGTTCCGATGAGGACGAGCTCCCATCCCCGTGAATGGAATAGATTTGAGGTTGAGGGTGTAACTACGCATGACGAGCACGAATCACCGTGGGAGTACCATGCTAGTGAGGTTCGTTGCACTCAATGTTTCTTGATAAGACATCCTTGCGGGATGTCATTAAGTTGTGGGCTATGTCCATGCAAATGGACGCTTGGTCATCAAATCCAGCGAGGAGCAAGACATCGTGAAGTGCGAGCAATCCAGCTTGTCCTTGGCGAGTGCACGCACATAGACCAAAGTACGAGACTCACCGATTGTCTCGGCGTAGAGGCGCACTCGCATGCTCAACACCGCTTTGTCGAGACATCGTAACCTAACGCCGAACCGTAGCCAATTTGATGTATGGAGAGATAGTAGAGAAGAGGGATGTGGAGGCCAAGCACATTATGGTGGCTATCGAGGCCGTGCCATTGGAGAAATGGTCATTGCTGCACGACACCGACGGGCGCAGGTATGGCATAATGACGACTAACCTTGCGAGGTGTACAACCGGGTTCTTAGGGGCCTCCGCTTCACCCTCGCCGCCATCGTCGAAGGTGTTCGCACAAAGACAATCGGGTATTTCGTGGAGAGGCATTCAAATGCCGCACTTCATGCCACCAACCTCAAACACCGCATCGCCAAGATTACGCCTACATACAAAGCGAAGACAAAGGGCGATCGCAGACACGGCACGTGGCGACGCAATACGGAGCATCGCTTCGACGTGCTCCTCCGGATAGAGCCGGATTTGGGACGGCTCATTCTCTTGTCACGCAGGAGGTACGGCTTGGAGATCATACGAATGAACCTAGCTGTACATGCAACAAACCGAGGCTATTACACAAGCCATGCTCCCATGTCCTCGCCGCATGCGGATTGTGCGCATGGACCCGTCAAACTTGTGTCCGAGTACTTCTTGAAGGATGGGTGGTGCGAGCTTGACCGCGAGCTTAGGGGCTTGTGGTTGTGGGTATCTTCGCCACCTTGGACATTGCAAACGGATCCGATTCCGATATTGACATGCCGGAAGGGTGGGAAGGGTTGTCGCAGAGTCGGCGATACCAATGATATGGACGGCACAAGCCGGGCGTTGGGTCAACGCCGCGGCTCTGCGGCGAGAGGCCACACGACCAAACGATGCAAGGCACCACCGAGGAGTAGGCTCGCATGGCTTGCGCACCACTTATTGCGATGTGCAAAGTGGGACCGTGTGTACGTTGTATTATTTATGTAATCGTTTCGCCACTATGTACTTTGTATTGTTTACGAATCGTTACGCTACAATATAACCCGTATTGTCATGTGTCCTATGTATTGTTTGCGTAAATGTCATGCCACTCTCTAATTTTGAAAGTATTGTTTGTTTGCTTACATTCGATGTTATATTTGCACGTATTTCGTACCTTCAATTTGTTTTGCAGGTATGGCTCATGGATCGGACTGGAGTTTCGGTCTCTTGGACGAGCGCATCGACCGGCTACATCGCGCGTCGCGTCGTATCCCTCATCCCGCGGGTGCGACTGACACGACTGTGTTGGGGGTGATCCGCACGCGCACACCTCGGGTGGCCTGGAGGCTAGACCCACGCTGGACAGTCAGGTTAGCATTCGTTGGCACTATCTTCTCGCCACACGCACATCTCGTACTAACCTTTTGTTGCTTTGCAGGCTCAGCGCTACCGGTATACTACCACTCGCCCGGATGGTGCAGGCCACGGACGAGGACGAGCCGGCAGCACTCGCAGGCGACGACGACGGAGACGTCCATGCCGGCCCAGAGCGATCCCGACGCTTCCCATTCGACCGGTCCTTACTGACAGCTCTTGTGGACCGATGGCGGCCGGAGACGCACACGTTCCATCTCCCGTTCGGGGATATGGCCCCTACTCTATAGGACGTCTCCATGCTTCTTGGCCTCCCTATCGCGGGAGGTGCTGCTTTCCCATAGGAGCCTCCGGAGAACTGGCGTGCGGACCTTCCGCCGTGTTCGTGGAGTACTTCCGCCGCGGCGCGGCGTGCACTACATCTTCCCGGAGACACAGAGGCACGACCCGTCCTTGCGGTGGTCGCGCAGCTTCGGCACGTGTTCGACGACGCTCCGCTCGAACCATCGCGCTCTCCTATTCGTACTACGGTCTTACTTTCTTTTTTGTTGTACACAGCTCGAGCGGATGGACCCTGCCGCGGACGACCAGCAGGTGTCACGCCACCTCGAGGCGTACTTGTTGTGGCTATTCGGTTGGGTCCTATTCACCACCAGCCACGGCGACACCGTCGATGCGCGGCTCATCGCGTACGCCAGGGCCATCGCCGACGGAGAGGCCCCGCAGATCAGCTGGTGTTCGGCTGTACTTGCTGGCACGTATCGCGGCTTATGCGACTCGTGCTTCAGGTCGCGGCCGAACTCTGTCCTCACAGGGTGTCCTCTCCTGCTGCAGTTGTGGTCGTTCGAGCGCTTTAGCCTCGGACAACCCTTGTTGGATGACAGCTCTCCCTACGGGAAGGAGATGTACAACGCAGGCGAGGTTGATCGGCCGACTATGGGCTCGCTTTGGTGTCGGCGACGGGTACATATTCCTTTCTGTGACTTATCTTTTAATACAATCGATCGTTCAATCTAATATGTTGTGTTGTTTTCCTCGCAGGTACAGTTTGCGCACGTGCAGGTCACATGGGCGTACGAGCCGTTCGTGGAGCTATTCGACCGGCTCACGGCGGACGACGTTCGTTGGGAGCCATACTCCCCTGAGGAGTTAGCTGCCCGCGCTCCTCACGGGCTTTCCTTGCCGTACTGCGCGCGATCGACCATCGCTCACCGCAGGTGCTCGCTTCGACGCCTTCGTTGAGGACACGCGCACATCGTGTGATGCGCTAGTTCGCCTACTGTAGGAGGTTCCAGCATGCGATTCGACGGCGCGTGCGACAAATGCATGCGTGAGTAATCGACATACATGCCCCGTTATTTGTCGTCGTCTACTACGCATGACTTCTAACTACATGTTACGCCTTGCGTTCGTGAGGAAGGAGTTCGCCGCGCACGAATCGGGTGGTAGGATGAACGATCAGGGTGGGCGGTGGGGCGCGCGCTACAGACCGTGTGCGAGAAGACACCCCTTACGACCCTATGACCTACGACGCGTACCTCCGCTGGTACGCTCCTAGGACACGTACCAGGCTCGTACTTGCTGCAGATGAGCCCGCACGGTGTGTCCCGGCACCGACAGACACATACCCTGTGCATTTCGCACAGGATGTCCACAGCGTGGTATGTTACATCCTACTTCGAATACTTCAGTTGTGGCCTCTGCCATTACAGTTTTCACGAGGTCTTGTTTTCGATGTAGGCGAGCATCGCTACTGAGATTATGACGGACTGTTGGTCGTGGCTTCAGAGGTTGATGGACGGTGTCGAGGGCACACGCGAGGAGACGGTCCAGGCTATCCGTCGTGTGGCTGATCAAGCCACACGTATTTTCGCCCGTTATCGCGTGCACCGTGCTCCTGAGGTTCATACCGGCGGGTTGCACGTCGACGATCCTCTACGCCCGCTGCGTCTGCATCGCCCAAAGAAGAAAGCCGCGAGAGCGAGAGGTCGCGACCACGTCCGACACCGACACCCTGTCCGCCGAGGCCTGACGAGGCTGGAGGGTCCGCCTGGGCATAGCCCCATACATCGGCAGCGTCGCACTACGTCGGTCCTCCACACCCCTTCGCCTTCCACACTTAGTACACACAAGGCCCGTACGGCGTGCCATACTTCCCTACGGACGCCTTCGCACACGCTATGGCGGTAGCTGAGAGTACGTAATATTTCTGTTTGTCAGCACGCATTGTGTTTTTCTTAATTAACTAACAATACTTTACTGTGCATGTCCAATTCCCTATGACGAAGGGTCCTCCCCAGGCTTCGCGGAAGCCCACGACTTCTTGGTGGACGACGACTTGGCACCTCAGCCCACTTCGGCTGAGGTGCTCCCCGCGTCACAGCTCGCTAGTGCGCCAGTACCCACACAGCAGCCGGTTCTGTCCACCCCTTCGCCTCTCGGTCCTCGTCGCACCGAGGGCTCGCACCGTCTTTCTGTCGGGCCGAGGCCCCGACACCCAAGCCACAGAGGAGGGGCCCAAGCGAGCCCGCAGGGAGAAACGGAGCGGAGTGGGCCGTGGTGATGGAGGAGGGGATGATGGGGGTGCGGTTGACGGGGGCTAGTAGGGCAGGGGATGCTAGCGGTACATCTGTTCGTTATGTCGTACTTAAATTTTGCACTTCATATGTCATGCATGTAATACTTTTGCGTATGTGATGCATGTAATACTTTTGCGTACGTGATGCATGTAATACTTTTGCGTTCTAGTCTGTACTCGTTCATACAACACGTGTTTGTCCGATGCTTTTTCTGGACGATGTAACCCGACGATCCAGCTTTTTCTAAGGACATTACCAGACGAGGTAGCTTTTCAGGACGATGTAACCCGACGACCCAGCTTTTTCTGAGGACATGACCAGACGAGGTAGCTTTTCAGGACGATGTGACCCAACGAACCGGCTTTTTCTCAGGATATGACCAGAACATGACCAGACGTGGTAGCTTTTCAGGACGATGTGACCCGACGACCCAGCTTTTTCTCGGCGAACCCATCACCGCTCAACTTTCGATAGAGCTCGCCGCTGATGAATTGGCATGCAGATCTATTTTTATAATTTTTTGAGATGATTACCTAGTTTTGTAATTTTTTTAAAACTATATATTATTTCAAAAAAAAATTTGATATACAAGCCAACACCGCGGGGCTCATGTTGGACATGGGTGCTGTTGTAGTTGTCGGTAAAATTGAAGTGCCGAGTTTTTAGTTTTTGTTTTGTGTGCGCGCGTGTGCGAGGACGGATTGTTTAGCTGGGACAATCCCAATCCCTCCTTTCAGAAGGGAAGGCATGCGTATATTTCAAGCACTATCGACAATTCAATTGTAGTCACCGATAGCAACAGAGCTATCGACTCTTGTAATTTTCTGCCATAATCCAATCAAGAAGACAAGAACTACTGAACGTACTACTGGCAACATTTGCTCACAGTGCTACATACCGCGTACAAAAATCGTCTCATGAAATTAATCCTACCTGTACGTAATTTTGGCAAGATAAAAAATAATAAAAAAACTTTGCATGAAACCATCAATGCGCGTTCAGGTGTAAAAAGGTACATGAAGAATAAAAATAAAAAAAACTTGTGGCTGCGGGATTCGAGCCCAGGTCTCCACGGCCACAACGTGGAATTCTCACCACTAAACTACAGCCACAAGATTGTACTGGTGATGCATTGCAAACCAATATAACCATTACCAACAGGGCAGCAATGACCAAATTCATAGCGCAGAGCACGATCAGGATCTTCCCCACTTCCAGCAACCTGACCATTTTTTTGCAGCACTGGCATCCATGCATTCTTCACGTTATCTGACGAAGTCTGGAAAACAACTATCTCTGCCTTCATGGTATCGACTTCCTCCTTCAGTTTCAGAGGTCGTCTCAAGTAGCTCAATTCGACAAATGTCTCATCGACTGCAATTTTCCCAATCTGATCAAGAAATTATTCATACTGAGCTCGCCACATGAAGAAAGTGCAACTGTTTGGAATCTAGCAACAAAGAGAAACAGCAGTTAGCCCCAAATTGATTCACCGGAAACCCTAGCCGTGCTACTCAAAACCCAAGACAAGCAACAATATATATACACTACGAAACTCACATTGGGCTGGTTCAGAGGGCACTTGAAGAACTGCTTCATGTAGCTCGCCTTGGTCTTTGAAGTGAGTTCAAGCAGCTCCGCCTACTTGCATTTCGGACAGAGCACGAGAGGTAGACCACTCGACCCTTGGCGCGGAGGATCCAGACGCCCGTGACGAAGATCCAGACAGCTGCGGTGAAGAAGCAGAAGCCCGAGACACGCCGACTACCGTTCGCCGGAGAGGAGCGACAAAGAGATGGGGAATAGATGGGGGAGGAGTGGCGTCGGGTCAAACCAGACCAAGTACCAGCAAGCCAGTGGCAAAATAGGACTGAAAAAGTGGTCCCCAGCAATAAAACACTGGAAAATAAAAGGAAATGATTAAACTAATAGAAAGTGACAAAGTCTAGAGAATTAGACGATTCTCATGGCAAATGATCAATTGCAGCAACGACAACGACAAGAAAAATGGTTTTTAGTGACTCTTTCTCGAAGACACATAGATGAAGTGTGTCACCAAGATATTTCGAAGTCTTTCTTTCGTGACGCTTGTAGTGACTCTTCAGGTGGTCCTTCCTCATCTATGGCTTAGCAGGTGTTATTGTTCTTTGATATAACTAGAAGTCAACCAGCGCCAAATGGCACGGGTACGGTCATTCATAGATGCAAAGAGGTTTTTTTTTCTGCATCTGCGATTAGATTAGAGTGTGTTAAACTGTAAGCATGTAAAAGCTAGTATTTTTTCGTAAAGAAGGTGGTAACAATAGCAAAGATGCATAGAATCTTTGGCGGATACGGCCAGTTTACGAATCGTATTTACACTTCTAACCATTGGTAAACGGTATTTGCAAAAATAGCAACGCGCAAGCACGCCACCCCGCCACCGCTGCTGCCGCTATGCGCCACGTCGGCGCGCGCGCGCTCACCCGCCGCCAGCTACCTGACGCTTTTTTTCATTTTTTAATTTTTTTAGATGTAAAAATATTTTTTTAAATTTTTTTTTGCTACAGTGGTGGGCGCACGCTCACCCTGCGCCCACCACTGTAGCATTTTTCGTTTTTGTTTTTTTTAAAAAAATCATTTATGTTTTTGTTTTTTTTAAAAAAAATCATTTATGCATATTTTTTGTAAGAATTTTTAAATATAGTAAACAGGGTCTAAAAATTATGAAATTTTTGTGGAGCCTTCGACACTGTGTATTTGCATGTGTAATATTTTCAAAATTTTATCCATTATGAATTTTTCTCGAAAATTCATTTAAATATATTGTAAATAAGGTTTCATCATTTCATGTGACTTGGAATGTATAGAAAAATGTTGCATTGCAACTCCATTGGAGATGTCGATATACAATATGACAACACATATTATACCACAAAGTTAGATAAACTTGTACATGAACCAATCGAGAAAAATCGTGGCATGCGGATCATATAACGATGGACCGTAACCTCCGACTCAGTGCGTTTGAAGGCTACAGACATCGTTATATGATCTCGCACGCACGATTTCCCTATTTGGTTTATGTACAAGCCTATCCAGCCTGTGGTGCGATGCAGTATTAAAGAATAGTATCCACATTAGGGTTTCATCTTGCATCCCGAGCTTGTCTGGCTCCCTCTCTACCGTGAAGTGATAGGATATGTCTCCTCGTAGATGGCTCTTCGAGTAGACGGTGACCTTGACGCGCCACATTTCCTTACCGTACTTGTTGATAGTGAAGCCATGATACTCTGGTCGGTGGACGTAGCCCAAACCCTAAAGTATGCACCACAACTCTGCACAGAAACCCACCTCCTTCTCAGCGTAGGTGTTCATGAAACACATCTAATTTTTTTCAAATTAAGAGAAGATAAGTATCCAATTTAAGCCATAACATTTTTCTACATACGACTAACAAAGTTAATTACCACTAAACTAATTCATTACTACTAAACTAATTCATTACTAGTCAACTAACTGATTACGACTAATTAATTACCCCTAAACTATCTAATTACGACTAGCTGACTAAGACTGACTAATTATGACTACGATAATAACGGCAAAAACATAGCACAAATTACCTGTCCTTTGGAGGAAGTAATCAATCAGTCATTCGGGGGAAGTAATCAATCAAGGCTGAGCGACGAGCGAGTGCCAGAGTTCGGTATTTATAGTGAGCGAGAAGGAGTCGCGGCGTTGGCGCGGAATTCCGTCGATTTACGCCGAATTCCGTCGATTTGGCGCGAATTTCGGACGAGGCGACGGATGTGCGGAGTAGGGAGGAGGGACGGTGGATAATGGACAAAATTTTATGAAATCATTCCAAGTCACATGAAATGATGAAACCCTATTTACAATATACTTCAATGAATTTTGAGAAAATTCATAATAGATAAAATTTTGAAAATATTACACAAGCAAGTACACAGTGTCGAAGGCTCCACAAAAATTCATAATTTTTGAACCCTGTTTACTATATTTAAAAATTCTTACAAAATATGCATAAATGATTTTTAAAAAAACAAAACATAAATGATTTTTTTAAAAAAACAAAACGAAAAAATGCTACAGTGGTGGGCGCAGGTGAGCGTGCGCCACCATCTGTAGCAAAATTGTTTTTTAAAAAAAAATTATTTTTACATTAAAAAAATTTTAAAAATGAAAAAAATGAAAAAAAAAGCGTGTGCGCCGCGCGCGCGGGTGAGCGTGCGCCGCGTGCTGGGTGGTGGGACCCGGCGGCGCGGGTGAGCGCGCGCCGCGCGCCGACGTGGCGGCACAGCAGCCAGCGGCGCGCGGGTGGCCGTGGCGCCAGCGTTGCTATTTTGGCAAATACCGTTTGCGAATGGTCAGAAGTGTAAATACGATTCGTAAACTGGTCGTATCCGCCAAAAATTCAGATGCATAAGCACTGAAGTATCTATACAACATAAGGGGGATTTTCCATAGCAAACAGAACATATACTCTGCTTACTGTGGTCGTCTACGTCGTCCGGAAAACACCACCCGTCGATAGATGAGCCCCAATAATTTCGGCGAACCCAAAACCTCCAATACCTGAATAATCCAAACAACAATATAATCAGCAATAGAGCAAACGGCCATTAGTTCAATAAATAGTAAGCGCTGAAAGCTCATAGTTTTCTTGACCGTCCCTGATATGATCTAAACAACACATATGGTTAGCACATTTTGCAACATTCAGGACTATCCACTAGAACGGTAAAATATGCATGACATCGAACGAACGTAAGATATCAGACAATAGTTCCAATGTGCACAAGGTGATACTTTTGGTGTCATAATCACCCAAAAGTTATGTATGGATCAACATGATTCTAGATTATAACGGTTAGTTCTCAATAAGTAAAAATAAATAAATATTTTGTTAGTTCTCAATAAGTAAAAATAAATAAATATTTTGCTTTCTTTGTGGGGTGATTCGAGCAACAAATCCGGTTAGCATATTTACGGAAAGTTCAAAAGAAAAGCTGCCTTGACAATATTAGAAAACACTTGATATGGAATAAAATATTAAGGTGTTAGTCATATGGTCACATTCAGCACAAGCTGATCCTGGTCACATTCAGCACAAGTTGATCCTTGACAGCACAAACATTTTATGCATGTTACCAAAAATTCCCAAAAAATGAGATATGCATGACATAAAGACAAAAGTACAAATTAGTTTTTAAAAAGAGATCATACACCAAGCAACAGGGTCAGGATTTCAACAAGAAATACACGACCAACTATCGGTGCGGAGATTGGCAGGCAGTGATGGATACGGCGAACTGCAACCCTATTCATCGGCAATACTTAACTATACAACTAAAACAAACAACGGAAGTAACCTTTTATATAGCTGAACACATAGAAAGATGGAATACTAAACATTGCAATAATTGGCTGAGCTAAAGCACTACAAAGAGGAAGGCAAATTCTAGCAGTTTACCTCTATAGAAACTGACCAGCTATCTTATATGTTAGAAAGACCCCTGTGTTTGTACGGCTTAGAGCATGGCTTCCAGCCGGCCTGCCTATGTTTAGTATGTTTCGGTTAGAGAGGGATACGGGGAGGAGTCCAGATCCTGTAGGTTTCCTTTCGCCTCACGATCCTCCTCCCCTATATATGTAAATGTATTGCCCCTCAATTAATCAATCTATTATTCCACGCATCCCTACTGCTTTCATGGTATCACGAGTTTAGGGTTTCATACCTGAACCTCGCTTCCGCACCAGCGCGCCTCTTCCCGGCGCTGCTCCATGGCCGGCGTCACCTCCGCGCGCCATGCGCCGACCGGAAGGTCCAGACTCGACGCCGATGCCAACGCTGCCGCAGATCTCAAGCGCTGGCCAAGAACTTCGCGCGCTCAAGAGGACCGCGAGCGCGTGGCCCAGCACCGCGAGGCTTCTCTTGCCCGCGGCGGTGATGCAGATCGCGAGGTCGCCTTTGCGCAGCAAGAGCGCGACGCGGCCGATGCACGCGCAGGCGCCGCCGAGAGCGTGCCGCCGCGAGCCGCGCGCGCGCGCGCTTTCCCACCCCGCGGACGACGCCGTTTCTTCTCGCGCCGAGGACGGCAGCGTCCCTACCGCTCCTCGATGTCGCTCTTCTTCAACATGAAGCCGCTGACGCCGCTCAACTCACGCTCAAGCTGCCGCCGCGCGCGTAACATCCGGCTCGTGCTCCTCCTCGACACCAACTCCACCTTCTACGCTCGGTGGCGCGAATCCTTCATGCTCACCCTCACCAAGTTCTCCCTGGAGCGCCACGTTCTCTCCGACGCCGTCGCGTCTGCCTTGCCGGATTGGGTGCGCATGAACGCCGTCGTTCGCACCTGGATCCTCGGCATCATCAGCGACGACCTCGCCGACACGGTGTCCCAGTCGCGGTGCCTCCGCCCGCGTCTTGTGGCTCGCCATCGAATCGCAGTTCCTTGGGAACCGCACGACCCGCGCCCTCTACGCCGATCAAGAGTTCCGTTCCTTCTCTCAGGGGGATCTTCCCGTCGCTGAGTACTGCCGCCGCTACAAGAAGCTCGCTGAGGATCTTCGTGACCTTGGCGAGCCCGTCTCCGACAGGACTCTCGTCCTCAACATCGTCAGGGGCCTCAACGAGCGCTTTCACGCGCTCGGTCTTCACCTCCGCCGCACCAATCCCCTTCCAAGCTTTCTGCAGGTCCGCGACGATCTGGCTCTCGAGGAGCTCACCATGGCAAAGGCTGCCCCGGCCGCCGCCCTCGCCGCCCTCCCAAGCACTGGCGGCTCTGGCGGATCTCGGCGCTTTGCTCGCGGCAGAGACCTCCAGCGCCCTCCCAAAGCGAGTCGGGGCAAGACGGTGGCTCGGGGCGGCTTAACTCGCCACCGCAGAGCGCTGAAAGCGGGCAAGCGCGGCGGCCAGAACTCCGGCGGCAGCACCAACTCCGGTGCCCACTCTGGCTCCCGCGCCCCCAACTCCTCCACGAACCAGGCCCCTTCCAGCTACAGCTACGTCAACCCCTGGACTGGGGCCATATACATGTGGCCGGGCCAGCGCCCACCCTCTGTCCCGCGTCCTCCTGCTGGCCGGCCCGGCGACCTCAGCCTTCATTTACGGGTCACGAGGCGGTGGCGGGCGGTGGGGTGCCTCCAGCCGCATATGGGCCGGCCCCTGGCTACGTCGGCCCGTCTTCGACTCCTCCAGGCTGGGATCAGCAAGCGTTGGCTGCCAATTTTCAAACTACGGCACTGCAGCAACCGCATCAACAAGAGTGGTATTTTGATACTGGTGCTTCTAGTCATATGACCTCCGATGCTGGTATAATCTCTCACACATCTTCCTCACATCATCTTCCATCTAACATTGTTGTCGGCAACGGGAATCTCCTCCCCGTTACCTCCACTGGCACTGCTCAGCTACCCCATAATTTTCGCCTTAATAATGTTCTGGTTTCTCCATCTCTTATTAAGGATTTGATTTTTGTTCGCCAGTTTACCACTGACAACAATTGTACTGTGGAATTTGACCCCTTTGGCTGCTCTGTGAAGGATCTTCCCACTCGGAGCGTGATCGTTAGATGTGCCAGCTCTGGACCACTCTACCCCTTGCGGCTATCTGCTTCTGCTCTTCATGCGTCCACTTCCTCTCTTTGGCACCAGCGGCTTGGGCATCCGGGTCATGAGGCCCTCTCTAAATTAGCACATTCTTCTGCTATTTCATGTAATAAAAGTGATCGCAATACTCTATGTCATGCTTGCCAGTTAGGTCGTCATGTTCGTCTGCCCTTTCATGTGTCATCCTCTCGTGCTACTCGTCCTTTTCAGCTAATACATTGTGATCTTTGGACATCCCCCATTGTTAGTGTCTCTGGTCACAAATATTATCTGGCTATTCTGGATGATTCCTCTCATTACTTGTGGACGTTTCCTTTATAACTGAAATCTGACACTTACTCTACGCTCACTAATTTCTTTGCCTATGTCCACACACAGTTTGGAGCCACCATCCAGGGAATTCAGTGCGACAATGGCCGCGAGTTCGATAATTTCTGCGCCCGCACGTTCTTCCTATCGCATGGGATCCATCTGCGCATGTCATGTCCATACACATCCGCCCAGAACGGTAAAGCTGAGCGCATTATTCGTTCCATCAACAATGTCGTTCGCACCTTGCTAATTCAGGCGAGTATTCCTCCTCACTATTGGGTCGCGGCCCTTGGCACTGCTACATATCTACTCAACATCTTACCAACCAAAACTCTTTCTTTTTCCACGCCACACTTCACTTTACTAGGGTCCCCACCCTCGTACGAGCACCTTCGTGTTTTTGGTTACAAATGTTATCCTAACCTCGCCGCCACAGCCCCCCATAAGCTTTCGCCCCGTTCTGCCCTGTGTGTTTTCCTTGGCTATTCTCCACATCACAAGGGTTACCTTTGCCTTGACCGTCACTCCAACCGCATCATCATATCGCGCCACGTGGTCTTCGATGAATCCTCTTTTCCGTTTTCAGAGGTTTCCTCTCCACCCACGCGTGCGGCTTTTGATTTTTTGGATGATTTGCCTAACATGGTTTCAGTTCCCTTTGGGTTGTCACCGGTTTTTTCTTCTACAGGATCTGCGGGTGTCTCTCCTGCATCTGGCTCCTCGCCGCTTAGGCCCATCGCTCGCCAGACCGGCCGCTTACGCTCGAGGGCGCTGCGGCGCCGCCGCATCGACGGATGCCGCCGCCACCGGCTCGCCTGAACGCTCGGCGCCGCGCGACTGCCACGCTGCTGCGCCCGAAGCTCGCCCGCGCGCCTCGCCTCCCTCGCTCCTCGTCACCACGGCCGGTGGGGTCGACCGCCTCGGCCGCGTCCCGACTCTCTGGCTGCGGCGCCGCCTCGGCAGGTGCCGCCACCGCCGCTCTCTGGTCGCTCGTCCCCACTAGCGGTGGGGTCGATTCCGCGGTCAGGTGTACTCACGTCGACACCCTGCTCCTGCTCCTCCTTCGGTCTCGCCAGCCTCGACGCCCGCCTCTCCTGCACCAGCGCCTACAGTATCACCGCCGCGCCTTGTTCCTGCAGGTGCCGTGGCGATTCCTCCTGTGGCGAACCAGCATGGCATGATTACCCGTGGCAAGCGCGGAATTCGGTTCCCGAAGCTGTTTGTGGCTTCAGCATTGTCTCCCGTGCCCAAGAGCTATCGTGCTGCTCTCGCCGATCCGAATTGGCGCGTCGCCATGGAGCACGAGTACTCTGCTCTTCTTGCCAACAACACTTGGGATCTTATTCCTCGACCGCCGCGGTCCAATGTTGTGACGGGCAAGTGGGTGTTCAAGCACAAGCTCAAAGCTGACGGTTCGCTCGAGCGATATAAAGCGCGTTGGGTGCTTCGCGGCTTCACTCAGCGCCCTGGTATTGATTTTTCAGAAACTTTCACTCCAGTTGTCAAGCCCGCTTTCTGATTCGGACGGTTCTCTCGTTGGCTCTTTCGCGTGGTTGGCCTATCCATCAACTTGATGTCAACAATGCTTTTCTCCATGGCAATCTGTCTGAAACAGTTCATTGTGTTCAGCCTGCTGGGTTTGAAGATTCTGCTCATCCTGACTATGTATGCCGTCTCAACAGATCGCTCTATGGCCTTAAGCAGGCTCCCCGTGCTTGGTACAGCAGGTTCGCCTCTCATCTTCTCCAGCTCGGTTTTGTTGAAGCTAAGTCAGACACGTCCCTGTTCATCTACCGCCAGGGCGAGGATATGATGTATCTTCTACTTTATGTTGATGATATTGTGCTCACTGCCTCCTCCGTGTCCCTGCTTCAGCGTACCATCAATGCTTTACAGCATGAGTTTTCCATGAAGGACCTTGGCAGGTTGCATCATTTTCTCGGAATGAGTGTTCAAAGACACTGCTTCGCATTTTCTCTCTCGCGCAATATATGATTGAGATACTTGAGCGCTACTGAATGAGTGATCGCAAACCGTGTACTACTCTCGTTGATGTGAATCCCAAGCTTTCGCGACGGCGCGCCTGTTTCGGATCCTACGGATTTTCGCAGCCTTGCAGGAGCTCTTCAATATCTCACATTCACTAGACCAGATATTTCATATGCTGTCCAGCAGGTATGTCTTCACATGCACGATCCGCGGGAACCTCATCTTGCCGCCCTTAAGCGCATCCTGCGCTATGTTCGAGGCACCCTGCATTTGGGTCTTTTTATGCGCCCCTCTTCCCAGTTTGAGTTGGTGGTTTACTCTGATGCTGATTGGGCTGGTTGTCCGGATACTCGCAAGTCCACGTCTGGCTATGCTGTGTTTCTAGGTGACAATCTTGTCTCCTGGTCGTCCAAGCGTCAGAATACCGTGTCTCGCTCTAGTGCTGAGGCTGAGTATCGCGCTGTCGCCAATGCAGTTGCTTAAGCCACTTGGATTCGTCAGTTGTTGTCTGAGTTGCACACTCCTTTGCGCAGACAACATTGGTTTACTGCGACAACATCAGCACAGTTTACATGTCTTCTAATCCTGTCCAGCATCAGCGTACCAAGCATGTGGAGATTGATCTTCATTTTGTTCGAGAGCGTGTTGCCCTTGGTGATGTCCGCGTTCTTCATGTCCCGACGACATCTCAGTTTGCCGACGTCTTCACCAAATGACTGCCATCTTCGGTGTTTACTGAATTTCGGTCCAGTCTCAACGTTCGCTCCACAGACGCTTCAACCGCGGGGGGGTGTTAGAAAGACCCCTGTGTTTGTACGGCTTAGAGCCTGGCTTCCAGCCGGCCTGCCTATGTTTAGTATGTTTCGGTTAGAGAGGGATACGGGGAGGAGTCCAGATCCTGTAGGTTTCCTTTCACCTCACGATCCTCCTCCCCTATATATGTAAATGTATTGTCCCTCAATTAATCAATCTATTATTCCACGCATCCCTACTGCTTTCATTATAGAATAAGAAAACATCTAAACCAATTTAGTAGATCCAACTAAATTTGAAAAGCTATATGGTAAATGTAATTCTAACAGGGAGATTACAGGTTACTCAAATAACTGAACACAGAGAAAGATGGAATACTAACTGCTGCAATAACTGGCTGAATTGAAGTACTGCAAACAGGAAGAAAAAATGTAGCCGTCTATCTCTATAGCAATTGTCTAGCTATTTTACAGAATAAGGTAACATGTAAACCATTTTAGTAGGTGAAACTAAATTCAAAAAGTTATATGGTAAACATAATTCTAATATTCACAGATTATCTAACTTCTGAAGAACAACATCGGAACTCTTCAAATTGAACCGTCAATAAGCATTACCAATATACAACACAGCTATGCCCTTATGTCTAACAATTACACACAACAGGATCCGGCAAAGACATGGTAATTGATTTAGTCCAGGAGATTGCAAAAACTTCGATCAAAACATGCAGACATGACAATCAACATTCAGATGTAATTCCAAAAGCTATATGGTAAACGTAATTCTAACAGAGAGTTCACAGATTATTGAACTTCAGAAGAACAACATCGGTACTTTTTGAATCGAATTGTTTGACGATGCTGCTACCAGGCGAGGCGGCTGTGGAGAGTTTCGATCACCTAACGATGCTGTTACCAGGCAACGCGGCCGTGGACGTCCTCCACCACCCCGCGGCACACTTCGATCACCTAACGCTGCTGCTACCAGGCGACATAGCCGTGGGGCCGCCCAAGGGAACCGAGAGGGGATGCGGACAGAGAGGGAGGAGACGGGAGGCAGAGGGGAAGGAGCGAGGAGGAGGAGAAGGGCGACGCGGTGGCGGAGGGAGAACCCGAGGGGTGATAGATAGAGATGGAGGGAGGCATAGAAAGGAGAAGGAGGGGAACAGGAGGTGGAAAGGGGGAGAGGCGGGCCCACATAGCGCGGGGCTTGAGCAAGCGCGAGGAGATGGACAAGCCGGGGATGAGAGAGGAGGGACAGGGAAGGCGCGGTGGCGCTAGAGGGGAGAACATCGCCAAAGCAAGCCGCGGTAGGCAGAGAGGAAGAGGCGAGCGGCAAGAAGGGAGGGGGAGGGGAACGAGAGGTGGAAAGGGGGAGCGGTGGGCAAGCGCAGCGCGGGGCTCAAGCAAGCCCGAGTAGACGACGGACGGGCCGGGGATGAGAGAGGAGGGAGAGAGAAGTTGCGGTGGCGCTAGAGGGAGGAACGGCGCCGGAGCAAGACGTGTGAGGCGGAGAGGAAGAGGCGAGCAGCAGGAGGCGGAGAGGAAGAGGCACAATCGAGAAGAAAGAGGGAGGGAGCGGCGGTCACTACAACAGGACTGACTTTATACAACACATTGTCTGCAACACATGGGTTATGTGTTGTAGCTGCAATGTTTTTGCATCACATACTATATGTTGTTGAGGCTCTTTGCAACATATAGTTCAGTCATTACGGAAAAATGTGTTGAAGAGTCTCATGGCATCATATAATATGTGTTGCTCACATATATATTGGAAATGCAATGTGTACAATGTGGAAATAGAATCTTTTTTATTGTCGTCAATGAAAAAAAAAAGAGGAGCCCCCAACAGGGCTCGAACCCGCAACCAGCCCAAATTGTGCACAAAGCTAGCCCTCATAACCTGTAACGTCCCAAAATATGGCTTTTCAAAAATCTTTTGAGTAGTTTAGGTCCCTGAAAAATTTCACCAATTTTATTTGAATTAATAAAGCTTAATTGGGAATTTTCTAAATTAAAAATATTTAATTTGACTAATATAAACATTAATTAAATAAAAACTTGTGTTATTTGGCTTCCTTGTCTTTAAAGGAATTTTTGGGTATTTTCTGAGATTTTTTTTGGATTTGTTTGCTATTTATTTGACCTCCTTGATTTTTGGAATTTTTTTAAATTCCGAAACTCAGCATTTTCTCTCTCCTGCCCATGTGCTACAGTAAATTGCGATTTACTGTTCATCTTCCAGCTCCAGAACCAAACAGCGGAACAGCCAGCTGTTGAGTCCAGTACATGCACGTTGCAAACTTAAACCTTCCAAATTCCATATCTTCCTCTACGGTGCATATAAAAGCGAGCCGTTTGCGCTCACGCGTCCGTCTTGATCTCCTCTTCCAATCCCCTGATTCGGTTTCCTCCAAACCGATCTATTTTCGTCGCAATCTCCAAAAAACCGAGCTCCAACCAAAGTTCTTCTCTGGCGAACTGCGCCTTCATCCGACGTCCCCCGGCCGAACCGTCAGCGCCGTTCACTTCGCATCGTCGTGTTCTACATCATGGTTCCTTCCTCTTCGCCCGAAGATCACCGGAGCACCGTCGGCCATGTCAAGCCCTAAAGCCGAAATGTGTTCATCGCGTTCCTCACTTCCTCGGTGAGTTTTTCCAAAATCCGACTGCGTCATCTTGTGCCCCTCATCAATACCTATTTTTCCCCTCTTGTAGATTCAAGTTTCATCCACCGTGCGTCGAGAATCGAGCGTTCTCTCGCCTCTTGTTCGTCGTCCTTTTCCGGCCAATTACTCGCAACCGTTGATCCCCTACCTTCAACTCCACTACCGTTGAGTTCGCATCGCGCGTTCTACGCCGTGCTCACCTCCTTTCGCAGAGCATCACCGGAAGTGTTCGCGCGTGAGGCCACCGTCGTCGGCGTTCTTGGCGTCCTTTGCCGTCGCATGGAGCAAAATCTTGATGTCCGGACCGCGTCATCATCTCCGGCTCGTCGTTTCCTTTCCGTTTTGCCCCTTCGCCAACGCTGGTTCGCCTCCATTCATCGGCACTTCCGTGAGCAAGAATCATCCAACTCTATGTTTACTGTTCACGATGTTGCTTCGTTCCTCTGTTAGTTTTCTTCTGTTGTTTCCTCCCTGTTGCCATTGCTCTCTATGACAATGGGCCCCATATGTCATGCAAGATAGTAGTTATATCTATCTCTCTTACATGTGGTCCCTACATGTCATTTACCCACATTAAAACTCTAATTATTTATCTCTCTCACATGCGGGTCCCATATGTCAGTCAACTCTTAGGTCAACCCTATTCATGAGCTTGGTCCACCGTGGACTAGCATATCTCTGTGGACCTGATCCATAGACCAGTGGCCCACATGTCAATCCCTAATTCTATTTTCGAGAATTAATTTAATTCTTGAAAAATCCTTTTATCTTATTGGTCCCAGTTGTCACTCTCTCTACCTTATTTCTGGAATTATTTTAATTCTAAAAATCCATAAATACCAGTGGTCCCACCTATCATACACTCATTGTTTTTCTAATATTTTCGGAATAGAATATTCTGAGAATATTCCGTAGAGCTTTTTCATCATTTCATGTGAATTCCAATCTTCCGAGAGCCATATCTTCTTCATCCGAATTCCGATTGAACCCATTCAAGTTTCTAAATTCATCTAAATTCAATATCTACCTTCCAGTACCATTCAATTTCAATTTGGAATTTATTTGATTTGTCTTTTTGAATTTAGTTTGTTTTGCGCTTTCTTTCTCGTTAGACGTCGAAGTCCCGGAATCGTCCGAAGGAACTGAAGATCAAGCAAGTAGAGGATTGAAGATAAAATAAGACCACCATTGCTATAGCAAGGCAAGTTATACCTTTGATCATATTGAATCCCAGTTTTCAAAATTACTTTGATTCAAATTATTGCATTTACTTTAAGTAATTATTTAAATGCTTTTGGGTTTAGCTATTAATCTCATTTGTTATATCCACTTTGTCTATTGTATGTCATAATCTTTTGTCACCCTATATTGGTTCATATTTAGTTGGTGCTATGGTATTACCAACGTGGGTTGGTTAGATGCGAGTACAATTGCTTAGCCATGCTACGAGTCTCACATCTCATGAAAGTTGCAATTATTAAATGTGACTAAGTGACTATGGAACTTTGTGTAAAACTGTGTGCTATGTGTTATTACTTCGTGATGGCATGTGTTGCACTAAAACCAACTGGGTGGTAAAGGATTTAGACTGAGGCAAGTGGTGGATACTGTGTGATATGGTGGAAGCTATGTGCATGGGAAGGATAATCTTCGTGACTTAGTTAGAATATGGAAGTCTTGCCTTGGTCAATTAAGGACTTAACTTTGTGCGTCATTGAACTGAGCCTTACTGTACGACCACATGCCTGGTATGGGACGGGCCTAACTTAGTAAGTTATGGATTCTCAGCATTGATGTTGAGGTGATAGGTTAGGCTATGTGCCAGGGTGGAGGTGTGACTACTTGGTGGTTACATCGCGGGACGATTCGTCGCATCCCTGTCCAGCGGTGTGTGTTATACCAATTCTATGTGAGCTGGTATAGCGGTTTGTAAGCACACTAGGAATGTCAATGTTTGAGATGAAGTTTCTGAAAAGTTTTGTTGTGATCAGCTCTGATCCAGTTGATTGCATCTTGTGGGCAAAGTGTACAACCTCTGTAGAGTGTTAAACAATCTATTCGAATAGCCGCGTCCGCGGTCATGGACATGCTCGGGGATTTCACACGAGGGGTAGATTTTCATAAAACCTTTGGGAAGGGACAGTTGTGTGATTTAAGTTATATGGCTGTGTGAAAGAATTTGATTAGGCTATGTGTCTTTGTGAAAATAACTGTTAAATTAATATTGTCTATTTGTTTTGAATTATGTTTTCAATCTATTATTATATTCAATTGCAAATGTTGTTTTTCTGCAAAATAACCACAGAAGTCATTTCCTTTGGAATAAGCCTGCATCTATAAATTGCATTATGTGGTATGACTTGCGAGTACGGTTGTGTATTCACGCTTGTTGTAAAACTTGCGCCCAAACCTACAGAAATGGAGGAATCGTCGGTCAATAAGGTCTACTTCAAGGATCGAGAAGAACTAGGTCGTGCACCCCAGCCGATTGCTTGTGGGCATATGGATGGGCTTCACTGAAGTTATTCCGTTTCGTTCTGCTGCGGCTTCTTGAGCTATTCGCCTTCTGAGGTATTATTTGTAAGCTTTGACCTTAATGTCTTTACTCTGATATTTATTGTTATTTGCCTATTTATTAGTCATCTTTGTATATGGAAATGATATTTCGTCGATGTTGCCACTGTGTGCACTAGCGTGATCCTGGACTAGTGCAGTATACACAGAGGGTCCAGAATTGCATTTTTGGGTCCCGACAGAGGTGGTATCAGAGCCATATCGACTGTAGGTCGTGACCTTAGTTAGAATGACCGTTTGTAAGGAAAACTTCAAAACTTATTTTACAAATGGAAAATCTTAATGATGTGCTATTCTCATCTTGTCTAGCTTATATACTCTTCCATTCTATTCCTTTCTTATCTATATTCGTCCTCACCATTTGGAGTATTAAATTGGACTCTCTCCCCTCATAACATCTATAGTTTGTCGTTATCCGTGTCAAATGTGTTGGTAGATGCCCAAGAGCAGTTTTGAGCAACTCTTTGAAGACCGTGCAACCAACAACAACATCTCAACGTCTCCCCAAGTGTTCAAGACAAGTGCGTCGCAAAAATTCAAGACTAAGAAGAAGTTGTACGTCGCCTCCATCTTTCTCCAAGCTTCGCCTCCAAGGATCGCAAGCAGTCAACGTTTGATGAAGACCGTGACCAGTTCGAGTTTTCTTCAGACCAGCCATATAGGATAAATCAGCATAGATTCCTTCCGTGTGTTGAGCCAAGTCGCCCTGTTAAGTTAGAGTTTAATCGACTAGACGACTAGATCTTTGTTTTCCTTCTTCGGTGTAGTTTGGTTGTGAGTTTTATGCTTCTTAATAGCTTTCTGGCTATTTGTTTGTTCCTTGGTGTTCCTTGGGTTAAGCCTGCTCCCCTTAGTAGATTCTCTTCCCTTACCTTGTGCTTTCCCTCGCATCTATGAGCCCTGGTCAGCTAGCAGATGGAGAACCCCAGTGAAGCCAGCCTTGTCAGTAATCTTGAGACGATGCATGTCACCAGTGTTGTCAATCCCGATGGGCGATTGTCGATGCCAAGAGTAGCAGATCCAGTCATGGAACAATTTTTGGTAGCTCAGACTCAACTCATGGATGCGATGATGCAGAACATGAACAACATGATGACCCAGCAGAATCAGACCACCGCTACTTTAATCAATTTGTTGAATCAGAATAATCAAACGAGCCATCATACCGTCGCCAGTGTTAGTACCAGAGCAGACAATAACTAGCTACTATCTCTAGTGCCAGTAGTGACACATCAGAACCCAAGTCAGTTTTCTACCACCCAGAATCAGATCATGCCAGCAACGATGCAACCATCAGACAGTATTACCGTTTGCAATGATGCACAACTCGTTGCCATCCCAACGGCGCGCCCTCAGCTCAAGTTTGTGAAGTTCCTAAGGACCAAGCCACCTGTTTTTGAAGGTTCAACTGCACTCAAGGATGCAGAATCTTGGATTCGCACTATCGAAGAGAAGCTAACTGTTGTCCAATGCAACGATAATGAGAAAGTTTTCTATGTTGCTCATCTATTAGAAGGAATTGCATTAGATTGGTGGAAAAAATTTCGTGCCGCCCATCAGGACGAGCACACCATCACCTAGGCAGAGTTCACCACCGCTTTATGTCAACAGCATGCGATATCAAGCATAAGTGATCAAGAGAAACTTGCTATTCTGATATCCTACACAAAATCTAGCCGTTGTCAGTTGGAATGCTGCCGACCAGATAATTCAGAAGATTGTGCATGTACCCACTTTGGAGAAATAGGCCATAGTGCTGATGAGCACAAAATCAATTGTTCCAGTTGCGAAGAAAACCATTCCGTTGGAGAATGTCCCATGATCAAGATCACATGTTTCTTGTGTGAAAGCAATGATCATTGTCCGAGCCAGTGCCCTATGTATTCCGTGTTGACTTCTGCAATGCAACATCAGCGAGAAAATTTTTGAGCTACTGTCAGAACATTAGCAAAAGAAGGCAAACTATTGTCAGTACAAGATATGTCAGCTAAAGAATCACAAAGGCAGAATGTTGACCTCAACAGCCCACCTCAAAAGAGAAACAAGCCAGTATCGTCAGGAGGTTGTTTCGAGTGTGGTAAGCAAGACCACAATGCCAAGAAGATTAGTCGTTCCGGTGCAATATCATCAGGCAAGTCACAATGTCCGCCACGTGTATGTTACAGTTGTCACAAGGAAGGTCACTACATCAGCCAGTGTCCTCAGTGGAACCAGTCACTCACTCCAGATGCAAGAATGCCGGAAGATGCATCAGTCCAGATCATAACTCCTAGAGCAGTTGGTAACGCACTAGGATCCGTTTGCCCAACAAAGCAGTCAAAGAAGAGACGTGTGAACGGTGATGTTACCAAGAAAGTCAGAGAATCAATGTAACTTTTCTTTTGTTGGAGAGCTAAAAATGTGGACATCTTTGCATGCAAGTTACGGAGAAAAAGAAATTGTTGGATATTAAATCATTGGATACCTTTCCAAGAGTATGCCTTTGCAAGTTGAGTAATCAAGCGTTAAGTCATGATGATGGAAGGCCGTAGAGCCGTAACTATGGAATGTGATGTTGAATTCCAACTCATCATTTTGCATAGCAGTGAGACAATGGTAAATGATTGAAGAATCTAATCATTGGATAATGTCCATATCCGCAAGAGAGTATGCAATTGTCATTGCAAGTGATCTATGCAACATGCAACCATATTCAAAGTTAAGTTTGTCTCTGACTTGGTACCCAGGATCAGCCAATTTCAGAAGGAATTACGTTAGAGGTGAAATATGACAAAAGTTGTCAACGAGTTTGCAAAAATGATGGAGCGGATCAGATGATTTTCTCAGATAAAGGCAGTGCCGAATCAAACCCATCAGCTTAGCAAGTGTCAGTTGAATACCAGTGAAACAGTCCTTTCGAGATAGTGTTAGTTGAAGATCAGTGAGACAATCGTTTCAAGTTAGCCAAGACCCCTCACTTGTTGTAAGAAGACAAGTTTACGCAGATCGCTAGAAGTGAACTGAGTTTGTACGAATTTCAGAAGAGATTAATCACAACTCCAGTGTTCGGATTGCCAGATACCAGAAAGAACCATGATAGTTTTTATCACGGAACCTCCAAGAATTTGTGTGTTAAGAAGTTTCACCAACACTTCCTAACAACTAAAGTTTCAAGCAGTGAATTATCCTAGTCGTAATTCAATGTTTGCTGTCATGAAGAAACAAAGACGGTTATTGGATTAAAAACTACGAAGTTGAAATCCGTTCCCTCAGGCCAGACCAGTACAGTGGCAAGTACTTTGAAACAGAAGAGCTACTGTAAGAATCTGTTGATCAGTCAGCTAAAGTTACTTGTGAAAGTCAGAAGTTGAGTCTTGAGTCAGTTTCAAGAGGATATTTGTTGAACCCCAGAGTTCGAATCGATGCTAGAAATCAGTGTTGACCAGATAGTGAAATGACAGTTTTGTCAAGGAAATTCATCCCCACGTAAAGCAAAGAAAAGCGTGAGAACCCGCTAAAGGCAAACAGGATGATCCATGGATCAATGAGTATATTTGCATATCTAATGAGAAGAAATTCAAGTAGTTGATGCTCAAATCAATATTTGACTGCAAGCATTCTATTTTCTTTGAAAGTACCAAGGCGTACAAAGATCTCAAAGTTGAATTGTGATGATCCAAAATAAGGCAAAATATCGCAAAGTGGGTTACCATGTGTTTGGTATGTCAGAAAGTCAGCCAAAATGTTGGAGGCCAGTCATAGTACTTCTATCCGTGAGAATTCAGATATGGAATTTCCCAGGACCCAATCGGGATATAATTTCTTGAATGGTGATTGTTGATCATTTGACAGAAATTTGTTGTTTCATTCCTGTCAATATCACCTAGTTGGACACTACTTAGCAGAGTGGTATACGACAAAGGTTGTATATGACAGATATGGTATTCGTCAGCATGGGTGCAGTGTTAGATCTACAGAGATAGTCAATTTGCACGACGTGTCAAAGAAGTTAGTATCAGACTAAGGATCCCAGCTTATCTTGTATTAGCGACAAATTCTATATGATGCTTGGATGGTCATTTCAGTTCAGTACTGTGTATCGCCCTGAATCGATAGACAGATTGAAAAAAATGAGTTGTGTTTTAACTCATAGTACCAAGTCGAGCAAGTAAGTGTTATGTACAGAGTTTCCTTACAACCCAGATGTCAGCCAGTTGCAGTTGTCACCCTCTGAAGTTCACAGTGGTTGATTGTGTAAGTCATCGCTTAGCTAGGGGCAGATGAAATTACAAAGTATGTGGATGTTGCATTAATCATGAAGCAGAAGACCAAGGGTCCTTAATCCTAAATGGAATTTAAGTAGCAGCGTTCAAGAAGAAAAGCTACGAACATTATACAGATTATCACCTTCGCAACCATATCTATCTTCATAATACCTATTGGAGTTCTGTGCTAAGAAGTGTATGACAGAGGCGACAAAAATGTGTTAGTTAATTCAGATTCCGAAGCGCGGAAGAAGAGATAGTTTGCTAACCTGAGTTGTCAGTCAGCAGCAAGATTTCCTCCACTCCAAAAGTGCCCTCAAGCACCGATCAAGCAGCCCCGTTAGATGCCTTCCAGCCAAGAGCCAGTTTGTTAAGTTTTCAGTGAAGCAAGAAGTTTGGCAAGAAGCAAGGCGGTTGTTCTGTAAGTGTTCAGAAGAGCGATTCTGTCAAAGTCAAAGCAATTTCAAAGCAAGAAGTGAACCCCAAGGCTGAGTTCCTTATCCTATTCTATAGCCAGCCTGAATCTCGGGGACGAGATTCCTTTAAGGGGGGGAGGTTTGTAACGTTCCAAAATTTGGCTTTTCAAAAATCTTTTGAGTAGTTTAGGTCCCTGAAAAATTTCACCAATTTTATTTGAATTAATAAAGCTTAATTGGAAATTTTCTAAATTAAAAATAGTTAATTTGACTAATATAAACATTAATTAAATAAAAACTTGTGTTATTTGGCTTCCTTATCTTTTAAGGAATTTTTGGGTATTTTCTGAGATTTTTCCGGATTTGTTTGCTATTTATTTGACCTCCTTGATTTTTGGCCTTTTTTAATTCCGAAAATCAGCATTTTCTCTCTCCTACCCATGCGCTACAGTAAATCACGATTTACTGTTCATCTTCCAGCTCCAGAACCGAACAGCGGAACAGCCAGCTGCTGAGTCCAGTACGTGCACGTTGCAAACTCAAACCTTCCAAATTCCATATCTTCCTCTACGGTGCATATAAAAGCGAGCCGTTTGTGCTCACGCGTCCGTCTTGATCTCCTCTTCCAATCCCCTGATTCGGTTTCCTCCAAACCGATCTATTTTCGTCGCAATCTCCAAAAAACCGAGCTCCAACCGAAGTTCTTCTCCGGTGAACTGCGCCTTCATCCGACGTCCCCCAGCCGAACCGTCAGCGGCGTTGGCTTCGCATCGTCGCATCCTACGTCATGGTTCCTTCCTCTTCGCCCGAAGATCACCGGAGCACCGTCGGCTATGTCAAGCCCTAAAGCCGAAACGTGTTCGTCGCGTTCCTCGCTTCCTCGGTGAGTTTTTCTAAAATCCGACCGCGTCATCTTGTGCCCCTCGTCAATACCTATTTTCCCCCTCTTGTAGATTCAAGTCCTTTTCCGGCCAATTACTCCGCAACCGTTGATCCCCTGCCTTCAACTCCACCACCATTGAGTTCATGACGCCGCGTTCTACGCCGTGCTCACCTCCCTTTTCGCAGAGCATCACCGGAAGTGTTACGCGCCCGTGAGGCCACCATCGTCGGCGTTCTTCGCGTCGCTGCTGTCGCATGGAGCAAAATCTTGATGTCCGGACCGCGTCATCATCTCCGGCTTGTCGTTTCCTTTCCGTTTTGCCCCTTCACCAACGCTGGTTCACCTCTGTTCATCGGCACTTCCGTGAGCAAGAATCATCCAACTCTATGTTTACTGTTCATGCTGTTGCTTCGTTACTCTGTTAGTTTTCTTCTGTTGTTTCCTCCCTGTTGTCATTGCTCTCTATGACAATGGGCCCCATATGTCATGCATGATAGTAGTTATATCTATCTCTCTTACATGTGGTCCCTACATGTCATTCACCCACATTAAAACTCTAATTATTTATCTCTCTCACATGCGGGTCCCATATGTCAGTCAACTCTTAGGTCAACCCTATTCATGAGCTTGGTCCACCGTGGACTAGCATATCTCCGTGGACCTGGTCCATAGACCAGTGGCCCACATGTCAATCCCTAATTCTATTTTCGAGAATTAATTTAATTCTTGAAAAATCCTTTTATCTTATTGGTCCCACTTGTCACTCTCTCTACCTTATTTCTGGAATTATTTTAATTCTAGAAATCCATAAATACCAGTCGGTCCCACCTATCATACACTCATTCTTTTTCTAATATTTTCGGAGAGCTTTTTCATCATTTCATGTGAATTCCAATCTTCCGAGAGCCATATCTTCTTCAACCGAATTCCGATTGAACCCATTCAAGTTTCTAAATTCATCTAAATTCAATATCTACCATCCAGTACCATTCAAGTTTTGAAGTCCCGGAATCGTCCGAAGGAGCGGAAGATCAAACAAGTAGAGGATTGAAGATAAAATAAGATCATCATTGCTATAGTAAGGCAAGTTATACCTTTGATCATATTGAATCCCAGTTTTCAAAATTACTTTGATTCAAATTATTGCATTTACTTTAAGTAATTATTTAAATGCTGTTGGGTTTAGCTATTAATCCCATTTGTTATATCCACTTTGTCTATTGTATGTCATAATCTTTTGTCACCCTATATTGGTTCATATTTAGTTAGTGTTGTGGTATTACCAACATGAGTTGGTTAGATGCGAGTACAATTGCTTAGCCATGCTACGAGTCTCACATCTCATGAAAGTTGCAATTATTAAATGTGACTAAGTGACTATGGAACTTTGTGTAAAACTGTGTGCTATGTGTTATTACTTCGTGATAGCATGTGTTGCACTAAAACCAACTGGGTGGTAAAGGATTTAGACTGAGGCAAGTCGTGGATACTGTGTGATATGGTGGAAGCTATGTGCATGGGAAGGATAATCTTTGTGACTTAGTTAGAACATGGAAGTCTTGCCTTGGTCAATTAAGGACTTAACTTTGTGCGTCATTGAACTGAGCCTTACTGTACGACCACATGCCTGGTATGGGACGGGCCTAACTTAGTAAGTTATGGATTCTCAGCATTGATGTTCAGGTGGATAGGTTAGGCTATGTGCCAGGGTGGAGGTGTGACTACTTGGTGGTTACATCGTGGGATGATTCGTCGCATCCGTGTCCAGCGGTGTGTGTTATACCAATTCTATGTGAGCTGGTATAGCGGTTTGTAAGCACACTGGGAATGTCAATGTTTGAGATGAAGTTTCCGAAAAGTTTTGTTGTGATCACTCGATCCGATTGATTGCATCTTGTGGGTAAAGTGTACAACCTCTGCAGAGTGTTAAACAATCTATTCGAATAGCCGCGTCCGCGGTCATGGACATGCTCGGGGATTTCACACGAGGGGTGGATTTTCATAAAACCTTTGGGAAGGGATAGCTGTGTGATTTAAGTCATATGGCTGTGTGAAAGAATTTGATTAGGCTATGTGTCTTTGTGAAAACAACTGTTAAATTAATATTATCTATTTGTTTTGAATTATGTTTTCAATCTATTATTATATTCAATTGCAAATGTTGTTTTTCTGCAAAATAACCACAGAAGTCATTTCCTTTGGAATAAGCCTGCATCTATAAATTGCATTCTGTGGTATGACTTGCGAGTACGGTTGTGTATTCACGCTTGTTGTAAAACTTGCGCCCAAACCTACAGAAATGGAGGAATCGTCGGTCAACAAGGTCTACTTCAAGGATCGAGAAGAACTAGGTCGCGCACCCCAGCCGATTGTCTGTGGGCATATGGATGGGCTTCACTGAAGTTATTCCGTTTCGTTCCGCTGCAGCTCTTGAGCTATTTGCCTTCTGAGGCATTATTTGTAAGCTTTGACCTTAAGGTCTTTACTCTGATATTTATTGTTATTTGCCTATTTATTAGTCATCTTTGTATATGGAAATAATATTTCATCGATGTTGCCACTGTGTGCACTAGCGTGATCCTGGACTAGTGCAGTATACACAGAGGGTCCAGAATTGCATTTTTGGGTCCCGACATAACCAGGGGAAACCAAGTTGTTGCTTGTTTGAGATGGCGGATATTTATTTACTTGACATATATGAGAACCACACCAAAGTAAAACGAGAAGGAAACACCACCCCATCCTCTTGTTCCTCTGCGTCGTTCTTGCGGCCACCACGATCTAATCCTCCTGTATCCTTCTCTGCTTCTCCACCGGCCTACCCTGAATCTTCTCCACAGCTCGTCGTAGATCTTTTCCTCCATCGCCGTTGTCTGCTACTGTGCAGCCTTTTGGGTAACCAAGACAGTAAGAGGGCGGCCTGGGAGTGGTACCGGCGCCGAAGCTGTATGCTACAGCGTGGCGAGCCCCAAGACTCCACGCGGCCAGGCACGGTTGGGATCCGGTGAGGGCCAACCTACAGTAACAGGGGAGCCCGCGTATCTCACGGAGGTGTACCAACCCACGTCCAACATAGCAGGTTCCTCTCAAATCCTAACCTATTAGGAACAAATCAATTGATTGATTTGCTCGCCGATTGAAATTGAAATGGAATGCTTGTCTAATATAAAAGAATATGCAGTGAACAACTGTGGATTAGCTTGATGTTAGAAGAAAATAGTTGAAATTGAGATGAAGATCCAACAATTACCTTAGTTTTAGTATGCCACTACATTGCACTTATCCTCTAGTATTTTGTACCAACATGTTGTACTATAGCTCATCCTTCTCAGTTAACTGCATTCTTTTGTAAGTAGTACTATCAAGCATGTTGTTTTTTTTAGAAGAAAAATTAAACACCTGCATTTTTTTTGTCATAAGTCTTTAAATTTTACAGAGTCCAAGTACTATTTGAAGTTTCTATATCTTGACAGTTAATTTAATTATTCTTTTCTATTTTTATCACAGTTAATTGATGGATTTGAAAGCCATCAAGAAATCGCTACTTTCTGATAGACCAAGTGATGATTACTTACCCATTGGGAGAGAAGGTGGAGTGCTAGGCCATTTGTTGGGTACAGTGGCAAGAAATGGAGGCTATTGTCCATTAGATAAAAAGGATTGCAGATTAGTCAAACGGAATGGTGGAGATGAAATAATTCTTGATTTTGTAAAGGTATGCCATATATGTAGTGTTCCTGTAAAGAATTCCTCTTGTTCCAATACTTCCTAGTCATTGTTCATTCCAGTACTACATATCAGTTATAAAAGACACCAAACTTGTGCTTAAACATTTTTTTTATAATTCTACATTATTTCAGACAAAGTTTTTGTATCCTCAATCGTGTGAGAAGTGGATACTAAAATCAGTTGGGCGAGATTGGAAGCAATATAAGACTACACTGAAGAAAGCTCTGTTTAATGTTAAGAAGAAGAGAGCTGTGTTGTATAGGCGGTGCCCAGAAGATGTTGACGAGGATCAATGGGTTGCCCTCGTCAACCATTGGAAGTCCAAAAAAGGCAAGGTAATAAGAGTGCAAATATGTATACATTATTTCTCCAACTATGATTTCACGATTATTTAAAATTTACATGGTTTGATTAGATGATTGTATTTTGTTTCTCTAACAGGCACAAAGCGAGAAAAACAAAAGAAGTATCTCGATAAAGAAGAGAACACATACAGCAGGGACAAAGAGTTATGCTTGTTGCGCTAAGGACATGGTGAGTCACCTTGTTTTGTTAAATACTTATCTCTAACGTTTTCTTGATATCGTTTATCTCCTTTTTCAAAGACAAGCTGATCCTCAAAAGAAGCAGCTACATAGAGCGGAGGTTTATCTAGCGACTCACAAACATAACAGTGAACAACGAAATGAGCACGTGGTAGGGAATATATGCACAGTTTACATGTATTTGGACTAATTTTGATCTGCGGGTAATTATGCACGTATTTTTTAACTTGCAGGATAAGTTGAAAGAAATCATGGAAGAACAACCTGAGTTAGGACAAAATGATCAAGGAAAAGTTGCATGGGAAGGTGATGCATTACATACAGTATTGGGGCAAGAGAAACAGGACAAGTTCATGGCATGGGTTTGCTTCCCGTACCTAAACAAGCATATGGTAAGAAGTCACATCTTTTCAAGGACATTAATACTACTACAGTAGAAGGCCCAGTAGATATAACTATTTTGGAGGAGATGGGAAAGCTGAAGGAACGTATAGAAAAGCAAGATCAAATTATCGAAGATTTGCGAAATAAACAATCATCCCATGTGAATAGAGAACCAGAAGAGGTAAAGAATATTTTTAACCTACATATTAAAGTTTTCCTCAAATCTAAAACATCTTTTGGTAGGTGAACCGTGAAGCAACTTATGAGGATAATTTTCAGCTACGACCTGTACATTCTAAAAGAAAGGTACTATCAAAATGTTGATCTAGCATTACTTCTTTCCAAATACTTGCTAACACATATTTTAATATGTAGAGAATTGAATGTGATGTACCTGTACAAGACTCACTGAGTGAACAGCAAGAGGTAACCATGCGTATGCCTTGTTTTTCCTTCTTTTTTTTACTACTACAACATTTTGTTCAAACATGATTCAACATTAGTTATGTAGTTATAAATTAAGATAATAAACCCCAGTGCTGACTCAGTAACAAACATGTTCTTTGTTTACTACACCACTCTTTGAGTAGGTGATTTCACTTTTGTTTTAAATAATGTTATGATAAGTAGATTCATAGTACCAGATGCATTGGTGACTCTTTCAATATCTAGCTCTTTGAGTATCTAATGTCATTTAAGTATATTCAATATTTTTAGAATATGATTATTGGTATTATAACCATAGATAGTTAGAACTGGCTTAATGTGCCCTTGGCATGTGTCATATGAGATGACTTTTGATAACTTGAGCATCTAGTATAGTGGCTATTGAACACTGAACCATGAGGTTACCAACAAAGAGGTTGAACCACTAATATTTTTTTGTTCTTTTGGCTTGTTAGGAAGTAATTAAATATTAATATATTTGATGTGTTGAGTTTATTTCCACCATTGATTTAATTATCGTTGTTCCATGCATCTTTTGAAACTAGTTACTCTATTTTGGATTTAGATAAATTATGCTCAGCCTATTTATGTGCATGTAACACTTTGTGATTGTGATGGCAAAGTTTGTACTTATTGCAAAATAGCCTAATTAATGTGTCTTCCTTCAACACTATAGTTCACAAAGAACAAGGCGCAAGAACAGGTTATTCAAAACAAGATCCCACGTCGTGCGAGTTCAAAAAAGGCACGTCCTACTGCAATGACGGTATGAAAGCATAATAGAAGTGTTCTGATTAAGTTGTTACAACTATTTTCTTTTCGTATCTTAATTGCGCTTGTATATCAATATAGGTCGGTACAATAGTAGTACTGAAGTCCGCCAAATATCCAAACAAAGAGTCAGTGGCATATGAAACTTTGTTAAGCTGTGATCCAGATGCAGAAGTTGATGGTGTTAAGCTTGGTAATCAATTTTGGAAACTGTGTATTACTTTTCCAATTGAAGAAAATGAGGTGCTGGTAAGGCCATGACACCACTACAAGACAATCGGTGATGCAAAAGGGAAAAAAGTAACTTCGCCTTCAACTTTTGTATGTTTGTCTTGGTTTGCTTTACTTTCAATAAGTTATCTCTATATTATACATACTTATACCCCTACAATTTTGTTGTTGTCCATGCAGGTTGAAAAGGTTAATGGTTGAATTTTCTATTTGGATCTATTCCTCACCAACTCATCAAGACGAAGAAGAGACTTCATGAAGATTAGCTAGCGATACTTATGTTTGGCTTTTTAGGACTCAATTTAGACTTGTTATCATGTTTAGCATTTTCAACAAACTCCAGGTGATGTATTGAATGATGTGAATGACAAAACCTTTATTTATTTCCATGTGCAATGCAATCTATCTTTTCGGTGTTCTTATATTGAGTTGTATAATTTTTTATTCTCAAATATTGAATCAAAAGTACTGAGATAATAGTTTGTGTACTTTCATAAATTGCAAAAATAATTATTATTTCATTATGTTGTTGAAATTTGCTACAAATATGCAACTGGTCATAAAAATATGTTGCTGATAACAAATATGTGTTGCTGACAAGTGTTTGCAGTGCTGTTGAAAATATGTGCGACATGTGTTGTTATAAATAGAGAAATATGTTGCAGGCCCCATATGTCAGCAACACCTATTCTTATGTATAACAATATTTAATTTGTGTTGCACAGGCTCATCCTAGCAACGTCACCTATAACAACACTTAACATTTGTGTTGTTAGAATCAGCAGCAACATTTTTTTGTACATACAGCAACACATACCTGTGTTGCTATATATCAGTCCTGTAGTAGTGGGTGGCTGTGGAGGGAGATCGAGGGGACGGGCGAAGAGGAAAGCAATAAGGAGAGAAAAGGCAGCGCGTGGTCGAGCGAGGGAGAAGACGGGAGGAGACAGAGCGGGATTAGGGGCTAGGTCTGGTGCGCTGGCACGCGACGCCGCACGTCCGATGACGATCCGAGAGTGCACGGAGGTCCTCCCCACCTCGCGCGATCTGGCGCACCCAGCGAGCGATCCGACAGCTTGGCTTTTTTGGGTGACATAGATGCAACGGTCTAACACATGTTTGATAGAATGCTGCAACGGTCTCACATGTGTAATTTAATTCGGTCTGCAAAACTAAAATCCATTGAAGTCGTGTTTGATTCTGTTCACCGTGTAATTTATCCCATTTGTGATTCTAGTCAGGAATATAAATGATTGTAGCAAGTAATCATGTTGACATGAGCTTAGGGTTTGATGTGTTTCAGCTCAATTAGAGATTTTCCGAAGCATGGTAGAGCTTTCATTTTGTATTACCACTATTTATAATTAGTTAAATGTCGCTTCAATTTTCATGACTGGCTTTTCCCTCCAACCTGTAAGAGAATCAAGGACGTAAGACGAAGATGTATACACTATCGTTTCGAGGAGAACAGAATGTTGGAAGAACATTGCAAGTTCTGAAGGGACAAGTTACAGACTATTGAGACCCCATGGGCAATGTGAACTTGAGATCCGAAGGTCCATATCCAAAAAAAAATTCAGATTTTCAACACTTCATCCATTTTCATTGGATATGCTCCCTAAACCGTGATGTATATGTGGCATGAAATATTTAAAGTATGTAGTTTTATTCTACTACTTAAAAAAAAGAATTTGATGGTCCTCCGTCCTCCCCTTCCCCACCCACCTCATTTGTATGCTCACCTCGTGCCCTCTAGAAAACCGACCCTAAAAAATATGGTTTATTGTGTGGGCCACGATTGTCCTCCTACCTAGGGTTCCAAATTTCAAAGAAATTTCATACATTTCGGTGGAGCTCGAAATTTTTCCCTTACTTGCACATGAATTCAGGCTAAATTCAAACAAAATTCAAATTTTAGTCAAAATTCATCAATTTTTTGATGAAATTCAGTCAGATTTGAATACCAATTTCAGCCATTTGCCCGAATTGAATTCAAAATTACCAAAATTTCGGCAATTTCGCTCACCCCAAAAATTTTCCTAAATCGAAAACCCTGCTCCTACCATACTTGTGCGAGCCTATCGTCCTCCCACCCACGCTACTTTGCCTCATCGCGAGCTGAAAACTGCCTCTCCACCTTCCTCGTTTTGGCAACTGTCATCTTCCTTCCGTCGAGCAAACAAGCATGGCACAACCCAGTCAGTTACCATCTTCTTCAACACCCCTACCCCTCCCTCACATCCGATTCCCATCCTCCCTACCTGATTGCCTCCGCGCTGCTTGGTTCCCCACCATCGCTGCCCGAATGGCCGCGTCGGCAACCGATTTTACCACAGGGAGACCACCACAGCGGCGGGAGCGGCCATGAGCGAGTGGCGACGGGACCTCCAGATTCAAGTATTCCCCTAGCAGGTCATGCTTTTAAATTTGATGACCTGTATGCTTATTTTCATAATGACAGGTAATTTTAGATCCCGTTACTTTTGCCTCTCTCCTGTTGTCTCTAATGTTATAGATTTAATCGTATTGACTATGCACATGGAAAATTATTACAGGTTGGTGCAAACAATTATCTACTATTGACTATGCATATGGAAAATTATTACAGGTTGGTGCAAACAATTATCTACTATTGACTATGCATATGGAAAATTATTACAGGTTGGTGCAAACAAATTACTTGTAGATGGGCTCCCACATGTGTAAGGGCATGCATGCTGTAGATTGATGTTTGTAACAATCATGTGATGCTGACATTTGTTCATATGCTTTTTAGTTGTGCTCTTGCTGAATAGTGTTTGTCTTGCTTGCTGCCGTAGGTAAATAGCCCCCTTTCCCCCGACAAATGGCCAATTCAATTATATCGAGTTTGATGACTTTGCTTGACTTGGGCGATGTCCAATAATTGGGCGTCTACTCAATCGTAAATGAAGAGAAAGTGAACTACCTGGTACCGAGCTGAGGTGATGTGTTTGTTCTAAGGTTATTAAAATATATTTTTTTGGAAGTTTCTATGTGGATGTATTGTTCAGTTAATAGTATCACTGAACAAATGGAATGCCAAAAATAGCGTCCCCTGATCCAAAAAACCCTATCATGAACTTCTGATTTTGTATAGTGTTGAATCTTAACTTATTATTGCAGGTTGTTTGATTACACAATTTTGGTTTTGCACAGCTCCATGGCTGGATGACATGTATACTATGCTTTATGGTTTAGAGCAGTTAATGGAACGGTGGAACCTGCATGTGGTACTAGCTTAGAGCCACTGCCTATTTAGACAACCCATGTAAGTATTCTTCTCCGATGTCTCTCTTTTTCTTCTAATATCCGGTTTCAGTGTAGAATCATGAGTATTTTTGTTGTTGTTAGATTTGCTAGAAACAAAGGTGGAGAAAAACCTTTGTATTACTGGGCCTTTGTTTCAATGTAGGTAAACATAATCCACTATATCTATAGAGTTTTTGAATCTAAAGGCATGCATCATCTTAAGCTTCGACTTATGTCCCCATCATAAACAAAATACAGAGCTGTCTTTCATGTGCCCCAAAATTTAACCGGAAACCGGTTTTTTTTTTTTGCCATGTTCATAGGTGAGAACTGAGAGCTAAGCTATTGGTTCTTGGTTCTTGGTCTGTGGTGACTGGTGAGCTTTTTTGGAAGTCCCCGCCCCCACTTTGCTCAAATGTCGATGATTTATATCCTTTTTTGTTAATTTCTTCTATGCAACCATCGTAAAATCTGCAACCCTTACATTGTTTTGGTTTTTTCACTTCACCAAATTTTATAACTTGGAAGGGTTGACCCATGCAATAAGATTAGGGTTTTTCCAATTGATTAAAGCTATCTGCATTATGAACCAAGAGATTAGTTTCCCAGTTATGCTCATTTTTTTCTGAATTATTCAGTTGACAAAGGTACCTCTCAGTTTTTAATAGCCGCTAGATCAATCTGTACACCCAGTTTTTTTCCTCCTAATTGTTCAATCTTTTTCCTCAATTGCTTGTCTTTTCTATGTAGGAGCTTCTTCAGTTAGGAATCCATAAATATGACACTGCTCATATAAATCAGGTGGATTATAAATTATTTACATGTGCCTAATGTGCTTTATTGTGTATCATTTGTCCTTGAAAGAATCCATGTTCTTCACTCTTCATGTGATGTTGCCAGCCATTGTGGATAGACTAGAGTTGTAGAAAAAATGATAGCACTGATATCCTTTAGATGCATACAGAAGGTGACAGTGAGTAATACAAGCTCATGCTTTCTCCATGTTTCTAGCCTGAGCCAAACTGAGCATTTTATGAGCTTTTTTTGTTTTATTGTGTTTTGAGCTTTCTTATTTATTTCTTACTTGGCGAGAAAGGATGACAATAAAATTCCCTTTTGTTCTGTTGTCAAAAGGTGGGGTTTTAATCCTCATATGCAGAGTAATCTTTGGCTATGGAATGCCTTTGAAAATTTGCATTTCAACTATGTACTTTATGCTTATATGCACATCCTGGTCATTTGGGTTATTGAACACGTCGAGCATAGTATGTAAGAGACTTGCTAGTCTATTCTCACATCTGCTCTGTTTGTCATAATATATCTGTGATTCAGTGCTTTTGTCGCTGCAAGTTAGAATGCATAGTAAGCCCAAACAATATTCATGGTATGAGTCAAAATTCACATATCCTATGTATATATGTTTAGGCTAGTGTCATACAGGAATAAAATTATCTATATCCCTATGGAAATAGTAGTTTACTGGAAGTATAACCATCCATCTTTAAAGGACACTAATTGAAAATATGTTGTGTAGAACATAATTGGTTCATCTGATAATTATGCCATGGCATGTATGTTCCTGTAAGCATGCTCATGCGTGTCCTACATAATGTTAACAAAGCTTGCTTGCATTGGTAATTTTTATGCTATTTTCTTTGTGAAATTCCTGATCGTGCTATTTTCTCTGATGCAATGCAAGAACGGAATCACATCTTTGGCTAGAACTATGTTATATTTTCTCTGTGAAATTCCTACATAATGGTGGCATATATATTCCTGTAAGCATGCTCGAAAGTAGAACTTTCACAGAGACTATAGCATAGTTATAGTCAGATACGGGATTCCGTTCTTGCATTGCATCCAACTGTCTATATTGCTTTCGCCTGAACATCTGAAAACTTGACATGTCTAGTTCAATTCCCCTTGTGATTAGGGCCGTAAGAAAAGCTCGGGCTCGACAAGCTGCTTGAGCTAGGGCCTGCACGGAGGCTCGCTCTCCCCTTAACGAGCCGAGCTCAAAATGTTCGATGAAGTTTGCCAATTCGCGTGTATACTCCAACTCTAGGACTCCTCCATTGCTTTCGGTGATCCCCTGGTCCCAACTCCTATAGGCCAATACACAATACTATCCCACAGCCCATAGTAAAAACTAGGATGATAAGCGCGCTACGCTGCGCCCGTAGAGTGGATTGAGGGGACTTGACGCAATTTCGAGAATTGTAGGGGATTTTTTGAAAAAACATAGTGGGACCTCGACGTTATTTCAGAAACCATAGGGGGCATTTCGCAAAAAATCAACGTGGAGGACCTCAACGTTATTTTGGAAACACTAGGGGTTTTCGCCAAAAAAACTGACACGGAGGACCTGGACGTGATTTCGGAAACAACATGGGGTTTTATGCAGAAAAAGACGTGAAGGACCTCGATGTGATTTCGGAAACACCGGGAGCTTTTCATAAAAAAAACTGACACGAAGACCTAGATGTGATTTCGGAAAGTACAGGGGCTTTTCGCAACTAAGGCGCTGTGGCCTCTTTGCGAAATAAAGTACCAGAGGCTTTTCGGAAAGTACTCGATTTTATTTCGCAAAGAAAAAGTCTTTCCTAAAAAAGTTCTATTCATGAGAAACTCTACGTTAGGAAGATATTAACTGTGTCATATCCTTTTGTAGTCACACCTAATCATTCTAATATACTTATGCTTGACTGTGTGTCAAAAAAAAACTACAAATCAACTTTCCTATGGGTCCTTACAGTTTTGCTAGATACAAAACAATAAAATAAGTAATATATATACAAAAAAAACCAGATGTTGATGAAATTCCATTTTTTGTAGTACCTTAGTAGATCTTACTCTGTTTATCCATTTTTCTAATTCAGTTTAGGTTTTGATGTATTCTATAATGTAAATACAATGAAATTAATTGTGTAAAATGAGATTTCAATAAAATAAACAAGGACTTGTCTCCAAAAATGCTAACTAATCAACTTTCCTGTACACCACACTACTGCTAGCTAGCTACTTACAGGTGGACCCCCAATTCAATGATAAAGAGAAAAACAGGTGTTAATAAAGTATTCTCAAGTTAGTTCAGCTCGGCAAATTCAAAACTTCAGATTTACGAATTTATGTATGAATTGTTTGTTGAGCAATTATGCAGTACATCTAGAATATTTGTCCAGTATGTTAATAACTTCAAGAGATGACCTATCATGGCTGCTAAAAATCGTAAAATGAACTTACATATGAATTTGGATGAGAAGATGATCTCTGTTGTCAATACTTGCTACCTGAGGCACCTCTGTTCCATGTTCCATCACAACAAACATTAATTGAACTATTGGGTTGTGATCTAGCCATGTACTTCGATAGCTAATTGTAGTTAGATCATAACACAACAAAGTAAAACAAATTGAGAGAACTATGGTGAATCACTTATAAACATCACACAAAACGTAACTGTAAGCATTGCCGCCTGGCACCAAACAAATAATTAAATACCCAACACAGCCCCAAAAAATTGCAAAGAGGCATGCAGAATACCTGAACAGCTGAACCTGATTATGACATAAGAATCTGGATGTGATAGGCCATGCTTTTCATCTCCGACACTTATCATCTGGATGTGATAGGCCATGCAGAAGAAGCAGATGCAATCTTCTGAGCATGCATAGCTTTGAAAATGGAGTAACGCTATTGTTGTGACTGTGTGTATCTATGTTTGTCAAAACTGTTCTCTGAATTTTATCTAGTCTGATTAAAAATAGACTTGTTTGGTCAATAAGGTTTTTATTTACACTCATAAAGTGAAGGCCTATATCTACAAATGGCCCACCAATATGAGGCACAAGTTTTGGTGCTATACCTAAATAAATACTATCACACTGTAGGTTGTTCTTGATTAACTCCAGCAAGAGTTCAATCAATTTTCCATCATCCAATATTGTGATTTTCTACATGGTGCAGACAGATGAATCGATTAGTATGACTCTTGATGAAAGCTCACCCATTGGTGGGACTATCCTCCTCAAAAGGAGTTTGCTTCTTTATAATGTCATTTGCTTCTATAAGCAGGACAGGTTTCACTAACAAGAAAAGGAACCAATCACCACTACAATCTATTTGCAATATAATGGAATAGTATTAACTGTGTGAAAACTATAAATCGAGTAAATATCCTATAGATTACTACAAATGCATACGAACCATACGACAAATATGCATGAACCACTGTAATGAATGTAAAGGTGCTAAACTATATTTCAGAGAGAAAAGGATATGGAACACACATAGGTAAAATAAAGTAGACATTAGGCCCAAATCGATAAGCTTTTTTTTCTTTGTGATAGCACTTTTTTTGGATGGCTGCAAGAGAAACAGAGCAGGTATCTGGCGGCGCAGCTCTAATAAAAAAAAGAGTACCGTAAGGAAATGAAGAAACAAAAATTGGAAAAAAAATTGAGGACGTTTACATCATAGGGCAGACCTTTCTGCATGGAGCGACATCTGGGCCTGCAGTGACAATGATTACAACTCCTTAACAACACAAATAATCAAGACAATCAACTAAGCTAAAATTGTACTCCTAGAAGCACCCTAAGTCCCTGTTTGTATTGTGCCTAGCATATTGATAAACATTGGAAGAAGCACCACATACAGAAATGAAAATCATACAAATGCAGCAAGAGGCGCTCACCTGGGCTTTCGTCCCTCCTTGTAGTTGAAACGTTGATGAAAATCTGGAACCAAAAGGCCCCAAATATTCAGATTTAGCAGCCCCAAAACAACCCAAAGAATGCTGTTACCTTGCTATCCTTTTCCCTAGTCGGATAGCCCCGACCTCTCCTGCACAATGTTGTTGGCTTGCTATCCTTTTTCCCTAGTTGGATAGCCCCGACCTCTCCTGCACAATGTTGTTGGCTTGCTATCCTTTTTCCCTAGTCGGATAGCCCCAACCTGTCCTGCACTTACAGAAAAGGAATTCAATCCGGGAGATGCTTGAGAGAGTTAGAAGCATATTTCACATGACATGCAGCTAAAGAATATTTCTTCTGTTCCAGGATCATTAGAAACAATGGAGTGAAATATATACTCCATGATTAAGCTTTTAGCTTATATATATAATAATTGTCGAATATCCTCCCTAGAAAGAATGTAATGCTGGAATCCAAGGAGAACTGAAAGATGAACATTGTTAAGAAATGTGGTTGAATGCATGCCACATGGCACATGCACATAGCTGTGTCATGTGAACATAAAATTTTGCACATCCATGCATAGCTCATAGTTTATACATGAGTGTTGGACCCATTTTAGTATATAAAACTCAAGGATTAGTATATGCATATGTACATGGTAAACACCCTTCAGAATAAAATCACATGCAATCCAACATACCCACGTCTAAAAGAATTGTAAAACAACACGTTCATATTAGCAAAACAATTCAAATACCTATTGAGCGAACATTTAAAGTACAATTGTACAAAACTATGAACATTGACCTGAGACACCACCACCTTTCACAGTACAGATTACATCCCAAAGCCCCAAAGTCTTGGTCACGGTAAATAGGGGAATAAGATCAGCTCGATGATTCAGAATTGGGAAGTAAGCATCAAACTGCTTATCGTTGACAATGAACTTGCCATCACCGGGCTGAATCCAAACAAGGGCAATGCTGCATTTCCTTTTCCCTGTTCTGTAAGCCCTTCCTTTCTCATCAACCTGTCTTACACGTGCCTTAGCAATTTCCTCTTGCTTTTGGCGTTCTACTTCAGCTCTGCCTGATGTTGTACTCCATTTCTGAATAGCTTTATCTTGTATTTCGCTTAGGGGAGGCAATCCCTGAATGCCCCTGACATCCTTCAAGAGGATCAAACTATCAATCATATCCTCTGCAATCCCAGAGGCAGCAATGAGATCACCAAATGCACGATTTGGACCTGCAACCGGGAAGAAGAAATCCACAAACTAGGGGAATGCGGTAATTTACTATTTCACGAGATCCACGAAGCTGCACAATAGAATTACCTGAAAATTCACATGAGAATGGTTTATTATCTACAAACACACCGTCATGCTTAACCAATTAATTTCTGCCTTCGTGCAGTTGGCATCTCCACTAACCTACAATAACTTAAATATTCAGCTAAAAGCACTATACAACAAAATCATACATATAGCTGAAATAAACATGGGGAAAATGAAAGGAACATAAAGGAAGAAGGAAGGTGATGTGGAACCGAGGCCTCCAAATCCCTACCTCGCAGGCTTACCCTGTCGCTGCTTTCCGTCGCCGAAGCCACAGGTAGCGACGGGGATGGAGGATCGGCCAGGGGACAGGCATGGACGTAGGCAGCGTGCTCGAGGGCGAGGAAGGGTAGCAGGAGGAACTCGTAGAACCGGTAAGAAGAGGAAGGTCGACGAAGAAGCCCGTACCAGTTATGACCTGCACGAGAAGCTAGCATGCATTCGACGGATGAAGAAACGAGATAGACGGACAAAACGACAGCGGGGTAGCGAGGAAGACAGCGAGCGGGAAGGGGTAGTGAAGAAAAGAGCGGAACGAACGGTGAGGTCAGACGGCGCAAATGTACAGGGAAGAGTTCCCCTCGCAGGCTCCGCCCCGTACGGAGGCACTCGGGCCGAGGTCGCCGAAGCACTCAGGCGCAGGCGTGGCCGAGCGAATGGCTGATTCTGTTAGGTAATCTTTGTAGTTTAGAGTTTTGTGAGTTTGTATATGCATTATTTTACTGTTTTCGAGTCTGTTTCTCAGATAGAATCCGAATAGGAGTCCTTGTGTAGGTGTGTGTGAGTATAAAAGCCAAGGCTGCATTGTAATAGAGCACATGAGAAAGCAATAGCAAAGTAATAGAAGAGAAGAAAGAAAAGCTGCAGTGCAGCACCAAAATCAGCTCCTCTGTTTTCTTTGCCTTCGTGAGTTGCTGTTCCAACGGATTCATCCTAGCATACGCGTACATGAGGCACGTGGTCATGGGCCGGCTTAGACCATCAGACCAACGCAAGCGGGGCACACCACGTACCCACGCACACGTACAGGGCCAACAACCGGCGATGAGCCGATGCACAACACGAACGCGACCGGGGCAGAAGGGCACAGACAACCGGCAAACCGAAACTGGTCAGCTGTGGACGCCATTCGTGCAAAAGAGAGGCAGGGACAGGACGCGCGGGGACTTGGCAGTGGAGGACTAAACGTATGGAGCTCTCCTCGCAGCGCCATTTCCACGGGGCTTAAGAGAAGGTAAGATTTAGGTGCCCACGACCCCATGTGGCCAACATCGCAAGGCATTAACATTCCCAGTCTCCAATCAGAAGCCCTGGCCATCACCAGACTCATTCCTCATGAGTGCGACGGCGACGCCGTGACAGTCCTCGCTCCGCTTCCCCGCTGCCAGCGCCACCTCCGCCGTTCGGCCACCATGGCACGACCTACCAACCTTCCTCTTCCGCCGAGATCCAAGTAGGACTGATTTCTTCTTTTCTTGTGTTGATATGAAAAACTGAAGCTTTCTATGCCCCAAAATTGTGTAAATCTTGTCTTTTATGGTTCTTTTGTTGATGTGCAAACAGATGGATCATATTGTTGTAGAAAATATGTTTTTTAGCAAACAATCAGATTTAATTCCAGCATACTTAAATGACATTAAAGCATAATTTCAGCAATTTTCAAATGACCAAATTAACATATACACATGTAATTTCTAAGTCATCTAAAAAGGATAATATGCTCAACACATTCATCATGTATACTAAAGAAATCAGCATAAAGCTAAGATTTAAAAGATTAATTATTGCTCTCAGACGTGCAAGCTAATTGCACAAGACATAATCTTGGCCATCACAGCACTTATGCCAATATTTTTTCATCAATTGAATATGACAACTCTAAATCAGACTTTGAGCTCAAAAATTAATTCTTTACTAATATATCAAATTTATCTCAATACTGCAAATTAAACTCTCAGTCAATAAAAGTTCTTGATATTAATAGTGCACAAAGACACTATTCTAGCATATTGAATTTTCGACAAACAGAGAATTGAACATCTGACAAAGCTTAGGGAGCAAAAAAGCTTGCATTTAATACAAACTGAAAGCAAAGCAGCAGCAATATCACAGAGCACAATAGATGATCAAGTTTTGTCTAGTCACAGCTAAAAACACCAATAGACAAAATGACAGAGTATGGAGCAATACCGACAGAATGGAAATAACAATAGTAAGCAATTCTAAATAAGCTTAAGTCTGATCCTAGGTAACAATTCAATTTCATAATATGGCAGCAATCATCCTTGAGCTAGCCAACAGAGCCCACTAAAATCTCTTTGCAATATATCTCCCAGTGCTAGTCACAGTAATCAACTTAATCACAGATCAAATATTACAACTAGCACAACACACACACACACATATATACACACACACACACACACACAAAGAGAAATGCGAAAATGGATCACAGATATATTCACAGAGTAGATAGCACTCAAAGCTACTATGATGAACCAGGCAAGGCACGTTAATAGACACTGTCTCGAAAAACCTAGCGCCTCGCAGTGACTCAAAAACTCTAGATCCTCCCAAAACTGAGAGCCCCAAATCGCAGAAGAAGCACACGGAAAATTGGAACTCATTTATGTATTTTTCCCCAGGTCAAGATCGGAAAGAGGAGATCCAGCATAAGAGGAGGAGGAGGAGCCGCAACTGCTGCCAACCGACGATGCAGAACCCGCACAAACCGGAGGATCCGGCTGCTCCCGAGATTCCAGTGCTGCCTCGCTCAGCTGAGAGCCAAATGCCCGAAGACCTCTCTTCTCACGGTTGGAGAAGAAGTCACATGACCTTATCCTTCCCTCATCCCTATGACATGTGGGTCCCTTCCAAATTTCTTTTCTTTTCTATTTAATCTTTTCTCGAAAGGAGAAATTACCAAATAGCCCCTATAATACAAACAGTCCCTACCAATTTATCAATTTGATAAAAGATACTCAAAACCTTGTTTAATATACAGCTATTCGACTATGGGTACCTTGCGGGTTTGAACCCAAAGCCTAGCAACAAGGACTACGACTTTGCACAGACAAAGGAGGACTACGCCTTGATCCAATACCTTTGTGTGAGAATTTTTGTCCAAATTACATTTTGTACTTGGCGGCTTGATCTTTTCCCTCTTGGGTTGGGACGTTAAGGTCATATCCCCGTATCTAGCTCATGAGTACTTAAGAAAGTATACCCTTATATTCCTTTTGATCACAATCTCACGATCATACTCAAGTAGGTGAATTCTTCAATGAATCCTGTAGGACAATTCTTGATACCATATAGGTCTTGAATTCATTAATAGCTATTGCTCAACCTCCCATACAAAAAGAGCACTACAGCTGATAGGACCTTTTAGATGTGCTCTATAATCACACACAGTTTGTTATCCTAGAGCCTAATTCACGGGATATCCAATCAAATAGCATAGGTTACCACCAATGTGAGGCTTTACATGGGTATAAACCTCATTCCCTTTTATGCTACAAGATGGCTTTCACGCCAATCCTTTAGTGAAAGGATCTGCTAAATTCCTTTCAGATTAGATGTATTCTACAGTAATAACACATGTCTCTCTAATGAGGACATGACCCCTATCGATACAACCATATTTGCTATGCTTGTTGTCCCAAGTACAAGAGCTCGTACGCTTGACTTAAAGTATCAGGTGAGCTCGTTTTTAGGAGTGCATTTATATTATATAAACTATATGATGCTACCTAATGATGAAAATGTATATTTGTGCAGTACCACATCACTTTTGGTCCAAGACAAGCAAGAGTTCAAGCTGAACCTGTTTTGGAATCCAGTTCGGCCTCCGGAATCAGCCTGACACACCAACTTAAAACAGGCATAACTTTCACATACAGACTCCATTTAAGGCGCACGAGTACTTGATTGAAAGCTTATTTCGTCCTCTTTCCAACGGATCCAGCCTCACCTCCAAATTCCTTCTGGACTGATCGCAATCATCAAAAGAAGATGTCATATCACTTGTTTGGGCCAATCTGGGCTTTGTAATCATACTGAACTTGGCCCATCTACCGGTTGCCCACCTGGGGGTTCAGGTACTGTTCACGTGAACAGTACCCACGAGTTTTAGCCCCACCCCGCTGTTTCTTTTTGTCACATCCGCAAATTAATAAAGAGGTTTATTATGCATCTCATTAGCATGCATCATGTTTTGAAACTTTTTATTTAAGTATTGTACTTGGAAAATCTCAAAATACATATGAAACCTACAATTTAATTTGAACTCCAAACTAAAACCTGAAACAAATGCTACTAAGGTTCCTCTGGAAATACTTTATTCAAATACTATATTAATTATTATGAATAAATATAATTTTTCCTAAATTTTTGGGACTCGTTTGAACCCTAAGAAAATTCAAACATAATTTAAAGACCAACATTAAGTTTGAATTTAAATTATACACATTATATCATGAACAGTAGGGTTCAATAATTTTTATGGACACTAGGATATCCCAGGAACCTCCAGAAATAATTTCATGATTTTAGGAATTTTATTTCTATTTTTAAGCCCCTGGTCAAAGTAGGAAAAACAATTTAAATATCAGTCAAACCCTAAACCCTAACCGGCTGCTACTGTTCGTCGGGCTCGAGTCTGACTCGACGAATCGATTCGGGTGAACCAACTAAATGCACCACACGTGAGCCACCCGATGGGAAATCGATGGCCCAGGTCGCGTACCCCTTCGGCCCGTTGCGATCGTCTTTCTCTAATCCAAGTCGTCCACCCAAGATCCAACGACGTGCGCTGATCCACTTAACATACATTCGCGCCCACGCGCTGAGTCGCTGACACGGTGGGGCCTGCATGTCAGGCTCATCTCCTACCTCCCGCTGCGGGCTCAGAGCGCACGCGCCACGCGGCCGTGCATCCCCGACGCACTTAGAACGGCGATGCTCACGCCGTCAATCCACCGCCTCCATCCACCACTCCGGAGCGTTCCCCGCGTAACGCCGCCTCCATCTTCGTCATTTTCCGGGCATAATACCCCCTCGGCACCCCCTCTTCTTCCTCACTTCTCCTCTGTTGACCGAGGAGAGGGAAGCTTGTTCTTGCTCTCTTCACGGGTGAGCTTCCTCCGCGTGATTCCTCCCTGCTCTGTGATCCATCCCATTTCCATTTTTACTAATCTCAGCTTCTCTCGTTGCTTGTAGCACCTGGACCAGCGTGGTGCCATTGCAAGCTCCAGAGCACACTCCCGAGGACATCACTTTGTGATCTTCGTCTCCGGTGAGTTTTGTCTGAAACTTAGCGTGTCACTTCGTACCTTTAGGCTTAAGATGGAAAACCCCTAACTCTATTTGGGTAACGCACGACAGGGCTTCGTGGATTTGAAAAGATTGGGTTTTCGGCCGAGGAACCAACCTTTCATCTCCCACTTGGGTCCGGTAAAACATTGTCCAATTCCTTGTTCCTATAGCAACCTCTTATGGTCCTGGAGCTATACTGATCATCCATGGTTCGTAGGAATTCTCAAGTAATCCTCTCCTCGCGAAGCCGTGCCGTCGCCATCTTCTCCTCTGGTGCCGACGTTGCTCCAGCCTTCCCCGACCATCTCGACCTCGCTCTAGCGCTCAGGTAGACCCTTAGTAGTCCCTAGGACCTCAGGCACCCGCTTGTATGCGCTGCGGAGCTCTATGTTGCTGTGTGTACTTTTGTCGTAGAGCCGCCGCCGTTTAGCTCCGGCTAGCCGCCGGTGCAGGGCATCCTAGACCTCGCCACCACCTCTCAAAGATGCGCAGCACTATTGCGAAGCTATCACGGGCCTTGGCCGGCTCCGCCGTGGCGCGTAGCGCCGGCGAGCCGCCGGGCAGCCGCATGGGAGCGTTGTCGTACCCCGACCAGCACTGTAGCTGGGAGGTTACGGTAAATGACGAACTTTAATTACCTAATGATTGGCTTATCCTTTAATCGATGTCTTAAGCGGCGCTAATGTTTCGCTTACACGCGGGCCCCACGTACTGAAAATGGGAACGTTGAGGTTAAAGCCACAGTGGCTGACATGTGGGCCCTAGGCTTTAAGTCCCGTGCACCGTGCGCATGCGCCGGTGGACCAAGTTCCGTGGACCAAGTCTCTGACAGACGGGACCCACATGTCAGTTAGAATTGTTAATCCTGAGTTAAATGGAAAAAAATCACTGTTCTCCGAGCCCGCACGTCAGCTACTGCGGCTAGCACACGGCTCGGTGAGAAAAGTTTAAAATGACGTATAAAATTCGAGATCCATTTATTTGTAAGCTGAAATATATGTATAACTTTGAAAATACATAACTAATTCATTTTAACTCTAAAATGAGTGAAACCACTTCTGATAATTTTTATTTTTAATGAACTTTATGTTAAAATTTGTTTCAACCATGTATCTGCAGCAGAGAGTATTATTTTGGAAATTGACCCCTTAACACTATTATTTTTACAAAAGGGAATGCTGGTAACTTTAGAAATTCATAACTAAATCATGAAAACTCCAATTGAGGCAAACTCAACTGTTTTGAACTTGTAATAATATTGCCTATTTATCCATGTAATCCATGTACTCACCGCTGCTCTACAATTTTTCACCTCATAATTAAATTACTCAAAGAGGACATATCGAAAACTGAAATTCGAACCATCATAACTTTGACATACTAAATCAAAATGGAATAATTATTTCACCTAAAATCATCAAAAATCATGACTTAGCTACTGTAGAAAAATCATGCATTTTTTAGTACTTTGAATTTTTGAGTATTTCTCGATGTTTATTTGGTATTGTATTTATATAGATTCCGAGTCTATCGATATTGACACATACGCTACTGAGGGAGAGCAATTAGCCTACCAGCAAGGCAAGCATCCTTTGAACTTTCTTTTTGCATCATATTTGATCCCAGTTTTGTTAAGATAGATGCAATGATAATTGCTTGCATGCTATTTTGATATGGTCGCTATTTTTTGTGATGAATAGCTAGGCACATCCTATTATCTTGTCATTGTGGCTATCCATGAATTATTCCAGTACTGAAATGCTTAAGATAGGATGTGTGAATTTGAGTTATTCGTGTTTGCTTAGTCATGCAAGTCTAGAACCGGTAGTTTGATTGTCGGGAATAACCCGACAATTATGGGATAAACACAACTCTCATTATATACTTTTGTTTCAGATCTTCGTATCTATTTTATGAGTTAAATTTTGACATTTTAAAGAAGTTTTTGGTCTGGACAAGTGTTGGTTAGTGATGGTGCTTTGTGCACGAGCTTTGGGTAAGTGGTGGACTTGTCTGGACAATTAAGGACCGAACTTTGGGTACCTGCTGTTCAAGCAACACTCGTGCTATCACACGCGGTATATGGGTACTGTATGGTTAAGTAGGGAGGAAGGTTTTGTTGTTTTGAGTCCCACGGTGGTCCCACGGTGGTGAAATTGTAAGGGCATAGGACCGAGAAATCCTATGTTTTCCTTTTGGGCCGATAGGATGGAGATGTTAACGTCTTGTGTTTCCTAGGAGCCCTGGGTTGAGGGACTTAGCTCAATGTGATCTTCTTGCTAAAAACGACCATATCTTGATTTACCCGGCCGGCATACCATAGGAAGTATGCTATATTTGGAGGCATCTGGAGGTTTACGGGCTAATCAAGTCGTGTGGGTAAAGTAGTACACCCCTGCAGGGTATAAATCTATTCGAATAGCCGTGTCCACGGTTATGGACGACCGCTTGAAATTTGTGGCTACTTATTGTTAGACTTGGAATTAAAATTGTGGGTAAACTCGGTATTCGTCATGAATGGGATATTCATGTTTGTTGTTGTATCAAAGTGGACAGCCACTTTGCTATTTGTATGATTTATTTGTTATTCAATTCATTACTTATTCACATGCTTTACTTCTACTTCAAATCTGATTTTGAAATGGCACTTGAAAAACTAGTATGTGTAAGTTGTTCAGTGTTGCGTCTCTTTCGCAAAACTAAGCCAATATGAGCCCTTCCTTTGAATGACCTTATGCATAACTATTTTTATTTGTGTAAGACTTGCGAGTACTCTTTGGTATTCAGCCAGATGTTTACTGACTTTTACAGGTGAGGAAGATATTGAGACCGATGAGCTTGTCGTTGTCGATTTAGACGACACTGATGAGTAGTATGCTATCTCTTAACTCCCAGTCGGTTGCCGATGGGTTATGGGGCATACCACTGCAGGCATTTTGTTTTATTTACTTGCATCCGTTGTTACTTTATGAACTCGTTTAATTTGGCCGGTCAGCCACTTGTATTAGTTGTAAACTTGGAACTATGATGTATGACTTTTGTACTATTTATGTATGAGTGTTGTATGGATGTGATCAACATTGTATGAGAGTATGGTTATATTGGTCGCTGATCTTGGGAGCCAATATAAGTCATACTCGCTGTTCATGGCTTCCTATTTAACTCACTAAGTGTAGTGCTTGACTTGTTGGAGAACCGACAATCATGTAGTGCTCGCAGAGGAGCGGCGCGCATGATCGTCGGGGCTCTAGTTTCAGTTAAGCCTCTTATTTAGATTGAGTTAAGTTGGAATCCATTCACCGGAGGTCCAGAGTTATGTCCTTAAGACCATGCTTAGTCTCGGTCTTATGGAGATAACCCGGGGTCCCCACACCGTTGGTATCAGAGCCATACTAACTGTGGGTTAGAGATAGCACTGGCGTTAGAGTTAGTAAGCCTTTTTGAGTCAAAATATTTTGAGATTATCAAATTACTTTCAGAAAGTATAAGTTAGGAATATCTTTTATTCCTCATCCCTCTTAGTGCCTTTTCTTACCTTACTCTTGTTTGGATTGAAAAAGAAGTCTTACCTTGTTTTTCTTGTCTTTAGATGAGTCGTCAGTACCTGGTCAAAGAAACTCAAGCTGAGAACGTGGATGGATACCCGGCGCTTCTCCGAGATATGATGTGGAGGGCGAACTTTACTTACCAGCCGACCTACGCCATCTATCGCCGCGACAGGGGGCCAAGAATGGAGGAATACTTGGCTGTGATCAACATTATCGCCAGACAAGTCACGGGGAGTATCCCATATTGTTTCTAGGCACGTGGCACTTCTGAGGCCATGGCTCTACAGGAAGTGGCTCGTGTGGCTATGAGCCACCTCCGTTATGATCTGACGGAGTTGTCTCAGCCGCCTTACGACCATTTTCCTATGAGAGAGCGTGGCACGGAGGTGGACACCTTTGCTCGGATCCAGTTTGGGGAAGATCCCAAGGTTAGGCAGTTGGCAAGATTGGTTCATATCATGGACCGAATCCATCGGTGCACTGTGTATGAGTTGTACGAGACTCGTCAACGTCTCGTGGTGGCCCAAGAGCACTTACAACTCATGTGTAGCATGGGGATTGTTGACCGCCATGTGGTTTATGGCACAAATGAGATTTCCCCATATGCTTCAGCACCACCGATGTACCGTCTTCCAGAAGTGCCAGGGTGTGTACCCAACTATGGGGCGAGACGCCAGGCCCGTATGTCGGTCGGCTTTGCTCGTACTCATAGGATGGAACCTGCTGGAGGCCATGTGATAGAGCAAGGCTCCCCTCTGCGCCTTGTCAATCCAGAGGACCCCGATGACACGGGATCCCCTGGGGCACATCTTCTGGACGAGTTTCTGGTGAACTTTGACCGGAACAACATTTAGGATGTTGTGGGTGTAAGCTCATGGTCGAGCATGTATCTTTAAATTCCTGTAATAAGCTAGTAGTAATTGAACTATTAATGTTTCTCTTGCGAGAACTTTTATTTCAGATGGTTGTGTTTCGCCCACGGGCCTTTATGGATGTAATTGCATTGGAAAAACGATGATTTGAATTTATGGATCTTGTACTGGCCTTGGCACCTTTGTATGCCCATTTGGTGTTATGTTTTTGTGCATTTTATATCATTATGCATGCTTAATTAAGAACTATGTGCTTGCTGTCCAGTTTTTTTCTTTATTAACACCTTTTCGAGTAATCTTGGCCTCTTTTTAATTTTTCTTGTCACTTCAGGATGTCAGGCCCTAACACTCGTGCGAGAGCTCTTCGTGGCGAGGGGTCTCCACCCCCGCGATGCCCTCCTGCTGTAGACCACGAGGAAGTGCTTCCTCCACCACCCTCAATGGCAGAGGTCCTGGCTCAAATCGAGCGGAATAGGATGGACGAGACAAGGATTCTCGAGGCTATCGCTCGCAACACTTCTCCTGCTCCTGCGGCAGCAGGGGGAGGGGGAAATCACAGGCAGCGTGGAGGTCTCGCTGACTTTCAGCGGACAAATCCTCCAACCTTTGCGGGCACCGGAGATCCAATGGAGGCTGAAGATTGGCTAAGAGATATTGAAAAGAAGCTAGCCATTGCTCAGTGCACAGGCATTGAGAAGGTCCTCTTTGCCAGTTATCAACTGGAGGGCGCTGCTAGTGCATGGTGGGATAATCTTTCCGCTATGCAGCCTGACGGAGAAGTTCCATCATGGAACGAGTTTCGAGCGGCCTTCAGGGAGGCCTACATTCCTGAGGGGGTCATGTCGATCAAGCAGCAGCAGTTTCTTGCTTTTAAGCAAGGAAGGAAGACTGTCACTGAGTATCTTCAGGAGTTCAATTCCTTAGCTCGCTATGCCCCTGACGATGTCTCCACTGACACTCGCCGACAGAATCGGCGCATGGGCGGCTTGACTGAGGAGATGCAGCTGGCTCTAGCTGTACATGATTTTCGGAACTTCCAACATTTGGTGAACAAGACCATTGTAGTGGAGCACAAGAGTGTGGCTGTAGAGGAGTCCAAGAAGAGGAAGAAAACCGCTCAATTTTCAGCTAGCGGCAATTTTCCTCGACAGCGCACCGGACCGCCCCAGGCACCTCGTTCTCAGGCCCCAGTGCCACCGAGGCCTCCTGTGGCACCTCCACGACCTTCTCCACCTACGGTGCAGTAGAATAATGGGAGTAAGAACTCCCAAAACAGTGGTACATACAAGCCTAATGTCACCTGCTTTCATTGTGGTCGCCAGGGCCACTATGCATCTCACTGCCTCGCCAAGCAGCAGGGAATGCCCCAGGTTTATCGAGCTCCTACACCACCAGCTGTGGCAAGACCTACACCACCTCCGAGGGTAGCATCTACCCCTCCTCAGATCCCTGCACGTGACCGAGTGAACCACGTCACCGCTGAGGAGGCGAGCGATGCTCCAGACGTCGTTTTGGGTACACTTCTTGTTAATTCTTGTCCAGCATCAGTTTTATTTGATTCAGGAGCATCTCATTCATTCATCAAAGAATAATATGCTACACTTAATTAATTTGAAATACATAAACTTCAACCACCTTATCGAATCCAGTCGCCGGGATCGGTTTTCCAAACCGATCAAGTCTGCCAGGACGTAAAAGTGGAAATCCAAAAGGTTAACTTCTTGGCAAATTTAATTGTGATAAATTCAGTGGGTATTGATGTGATCTTGGGGATGGATTGGCTATCCAAGAATCGGGGAAAGATCGATTGTGCTCAACGGTCTATTTCTGTCACTAGCGAAGATGGCAGTCAGGTCGTTTTTGCACAATCAGTGGGCAGTTCTCATCTTTATGCTTTAGAAGCTAGTACCTCTCTTGAAATTGAGAAGGTGTCAGTGGTGTGTGAATATCCAGATGTATTCCCCGAAGAACTCCTAGGCATGCCTCCTGATCGAGAAGTTGAGTTCGTCATCGAGCTTATACCCGGTACTGCGCCAATCTCAAAACGACCATATAGGATGCCCCCTAATGAGTTAGAAGAATTGAAGAAGCAACTCCAAGAACTTCAAGACAAGGGATTTATTAGGCCGAGCTCCTCACCTTGGGGATGTCCGGCCATCTTTGTCAAAAAGAAATACAAGAGTTTGCGGATGTGTGTGGACTACCGTCCGTTAAATGAAGTCACTATCAAAAATAAATATCCGCTTCCGCAGATTGATGATTTATTCGATCAATTGAGTGGAGCCCAAGTATTCTCCAAGATTGATTTGCGCTTGGGCTATCATCAAATTAAAGTTCGAATTGAAGACATTCCGAAGACGGCATTCTCTACTCGTTACGGGTTGTGCGAGTACCTTTGTCATGTCTTTTGGTGCGCGAATGCACCAAAGATATTTCATGAATCTTATGAATTCAATTTTCATGGAGTATTTGGATAAGTTTGTTGTTGTATTCATCGATGACATCCTTATCTACTCAAAGTCGGATGAAGAACACGGGAAACACTTGAGGCTTGTGTTGGAAAAGCTTCGTCAACATCAGCTCTATGCCAAATTCAGCAAATGCGAGTTCTGGCTCCATGAAGTTAGTTTCTTGGGACATGTCCTATCCAAGGGCGGTATCGCTATTGATCCAAGCAAAGTGCAAGATGTCCTTGATTGGAGACAACCCAGAAACATCACTGATATTCGTAGTTTTCTCGGACTTGCGGGTTATTATCGCAGGTTCATCCAGAACTTCTCAAAAATTGCTAGGCCAATGACACAACTTCTAAAGAAAGAAAAGAAGTTCGAATGGTCGTCGGAATGTGAGGAGAGTTTTCAGATCTTAAAGGAATGCCTGACCAAAGCTCCAGTACTTATCCTGCCCGACATTCACAAGAGCTTTGACATTTACTACGATGCATCTCGCCATGGGCTCAGTTGTGTACTTATGCAAGAAGGTCGAGTGGTAGCTTATGCATCAAGGCAATTGAGACCACATGAGTTGAATTATCCAACTCATGATTTGGAACTGGCAGCGGTTGTTCATGCTCTAAAGATTTGGCGACATTACCTCATCGGTAATCATTGCGAAATCTACACCGACCATAACAGTCTTAAATATATCTTCACCCAAGCCGATCTGAATTTGAGGCAAAGAAGATGGCTTGAGCTGATCAAATATTATGATTTTGGACTCTATTATCATCCAGGAAAAGCAAATATGGTAGCTGATGCCCTAAGCAGAAAGTCTCAGTGCAACTGTTTATCGGTAACTCCCATTTCGGCAGGCTTGTGTGTCGTAATGCAACGTCTGCACCTAGAGATAATTGAAGAAGGTTCTCTTGCTGCCCTTAGTGTGAATTTTACACTTGAGGACCAGATTAGTGAAGCCCAGAAAACTGACGAAGAAGTAGCTCAAATCCGCGAAGAAGTGAAGCAGGGCAAGGCCAAGTGCTTCAAAGAAGATGCACAAGGCACCCTATGGTTTGGAAACCGGTTGGTGGTGCCCTGTGATCATACCTTGAGAGAACTAATTCTCAAAGAGGCTCATGACTCCAAATTCTCTATTCACCCAGGTAGTACCAAGATTTTAAGAAAAGGCTTTGGTGGAGCCAAATGAAGCGACAAATCGCTCAATTTGTGGCCGGATGTGATGTATGCCAAAGAGTCAAGGCTGAGCATTTGAAACCAGCAGGTACTCTACAACCCCTGCCCATTCCCAAGTGAAAATGGGAAGAAGTTGGTATGGATTTTATCACTGGCCTCCCAAGGACTCAAGCTGGGTCTGATTCTATATGGGTGATTGTCGACCGTTTGACGAAAGTTACTCACTTCATTCCTGTCAAGACCACCTTCCGCGGGGACAAATTAGCAGAACTTTATATTGCAAGAATTGTTTGTCTCCACGGTGTTCCAAAGGTGATAGTTTCTGATCGAGGTCCTCAATTCACATCCTATTTCTGGGGATGCTTACATAAAGCAATGGGGACCAATCTATCTTTCAGCTCCGCCTACCATCCACAAACAGATGGACAAACTGAAAGGGTGAATCAAATTTTAGAAGACCTTCTCCGAGCATGTGTGCTGTCCTATAGCAAGAATTGGGAAAAGTGCTTACCCTTTGCGGAGTTCTCCTACAACAATAGCTTCCAATCAAGCATAAAAATGTCACCCTTCGAGGCATTGTATGGGAGAGCTTGTAGGACACCTTTGAACTGGTCTGAGGCCGGGGAGAGGCCATTTTATGGCCCAACCTTGGTAGAGGATGCGGAAGAACAAGTTCGGGTCATTCGTGAACGGCTTCGGATGGCTCAATCTCGTCAAAAGTCTTATGTCGACCGCCATCGTCGTGAGTTGAGTTTTGAAGTGAATGATCATGTTTACCTTAAAGTCGCTCCAATGAAAGGAACACATCGTTTCCAAGTCAAAGGCAAATTGGCACCTCGCTTCATCGGACCATTCCGAATTCTAGCAAAGTTGGGACCGGTGTCTTATCAAATAGAATTGCCACCATCACTTGCTGATATACATGATGTTTTCCATGTTTCACAACTAAGGAAGTGTCTTCGTGTCCCAACCGAAGCAACTGAGCTGGAGAAACTTGACTTGCAACCTGACCTTTCTTATCGGGAGCACCCGATTCGCATTCTTGAGGAGAAGGAGCGCAAGACGCAAAATCGCAATATCAAATTCAACAAGGTTCAGTGGAGCAACCATACTGAAGATGAAGCAACATGGGAGCATGAAGATCAAGTGCGAGCTAACTATCCAGATCTTTTTCCTTCTACTTAAAGTGTCTTCGAATCAAGAAAGGAAGGTTCAATGGGAAGGAAAGATGTAATAGCCATTCCTTGTAACCTTACAAAGATATCTTAGCACTATCTTTGAAGGAAATCAAGACAATAGATGTTATGTTTTCTTTTAGAACCTTCCTATCCAACTTCCACCCTATCGATCTCGGGGTCGAGATCTTTTGTAAGGGGGGAGGTTTGTCACATCCCCAAATTAATAAAGTGGTTTATTATGCATCTCATTAGCATGCATCATGTTTTGAAACTTTTTATTTAAATATTGTACTTGGAAAATCTCAAAATACATATGAAACCTACACTTTAATTTGAACTCCAAACTAAAAACTGAAACAAATGCTACTAAGGTTCCTCTGGAAATAATTTATTCAAATACTATATTAATTATCATGAATAAATATAATTTTTCCTAAATTTTTGGGACTGATTTGAACCCTAAGACAATTCAAACACAATTTAAAGACCAACATTAAGTTGGAATTTAAATTATACACATTATATCATGAACAGTAGGGTTCAATAATTTTTATGGACACTAGGCTATCCCAGGAACCCCCAAAAATTATGTCATGATTTTAGAAATTTTATTTCTATTTTTAAGCCCGTGGTCAAAGTAGGAAAAACAATTTAAATATCAGTCAAACCCTAAACCCTAACCGGCTGCTACTGTTCGTCGGGCTCGAGTCTGACTCGGCGAATCGATTCGGCCGAACCAACTAAATGCACCGCACGTGAGCCACACGATGGGAAATCGACGGTCCAGATCGCGTACCCCTTCGGCCCGTTGCGATCGTCTTTCTCTAATCCAAGCCGTCCACCAGAGATCCAACGGCGTGCGCTGATCCACTTAACTTACATTCGTGCCCACGCGCTGAGTCGCTGACACGGTGGGCCCTGCATGTCAGGCTCATCTCCTACCTCCCTCTGCGGGCTCAGAGCGCACGCGCCACGCGGTCGAGCATCCCCGACGCACTCAGAACGGCGATGCTCACGCCGTCAATCCACCGCCTCCATCCACCACTCCGGAGCGTTCCCCGCGTAACGCCGCCTCCATCTCCGTCATTTTCCGGGCATAATACCCCCTCGGCACCCCTCTTCTTCCTCACTTCTCCTCTGTTGACCGAGGAGAGGGAATCTTGTTCTTGCTCTCTTCACAGGTGAGCTTCCTCCGCGTGATTCCTCCCTGCTCTGTGATCCATCCCGTTTCTATTTTTACTAATCTCAGCTTCTCTCGTTGCTTGTAGCACCTGGACCATCGTGGTGCCATTGCAAGCTCCAGAGCACACTCCCGAGGACATCACTTTGTGATCTTCGTCTCCAGTGAGTTTTGTCTGAAACTTAGCGTGTCACTTCGTGCCTTTAGGCTTAAGATGGAAAACCCCTAACTCTATTTGGGTAGCATACGATGGGCCGTGGATTTGAAAAGATTGGGTTTTCGGCCGAGGAACCAACCTTTCATCTCCCACTTGGGTCCGGTAAAATATTGTCCAATTCCTTGTTCCTATAGCAACCTCTTATGGTCCTGGAGCTATACTGATCATCCATGGTTCGTAGGAATTCTCAAGTAATCCTCTCCTCGCGAAGCCGTGCCGTCGCCATCTTCTCCTCTGGCGCCGACGTTGCTCCAGCCTTCCCCGACCATCTTGACCTTGCTCCAGCGCTCAGGTAGACCCTTAGTAGTCCCTAGGACCTCAGGCACCCGCTTGTATGCGCTGCGGAGCTCTATGTTGCTGTGTGTACTTTTGCCGTAGAGCCGCCGCCGTTTAGCTCCGGCTAGCCGCCGGTGCAGGGCATCCCAGACCTCGCCACCACCTCTCAAAGATGCGCAGCACTATTGCGAAGCTATGACTGGCCTTGGCCGGCTCCTCCGTGGCGCGTAGCGCCGGCGAGCCGGGCACGCGACGGGCGTTATCGTACCCGACCGACCAAAGATCAGGGAGGTTACGGCAAATGACGATCTTTAATTACCTAATGATTGGCTTAGCCTTTAATCGATGTCTTAAGCGGCGCTAATGTTTCGCTTACACGCGGGCCCACGCATCTTGGCGAACGTTGAGGTTAAAGCCACAGTGGCTGACATGTGGGCCCTAGGCTTTAAGTCCCGTGCACCGTGCACGTGCGCCGGTGGACCAAGTTCCGTAGACCAAGTCTCTGACAGACGGGACCCACATGTCAGTTAGAATTCTTAATCCTGAGTTAAATGGAAAAGCCCACTGTTCTCCGGGCCCACGCGTCAGCTATTGCGGCTAGCACGCGGCTCGGTGAGAAAAGTTTAAAATGACGTATAAAATTCGAGATCCATTTATTTGTAAGCTGAAATATATGTATAGCTTTGAAAATACATAACTAATTCATTTTAACTCCAAAATGAGTGAAACCACTTCTGATAATTTTTATTTTTAATGAACTTTATGTTAAAATTTGTTTCAACCATGTCTCTGCAGCAGAGAGTATAATTTTGGAAATTGACCCCTTAACACTATTATTTTTAAAAAAGGGAATACTGATAACTTTAGAAATTCATAACTAAATCATGAAAACTCCAATTGAGGCAAACTCAACTGTTTTGAACTTGTAATAATATTGCCTATTTATCCATATAATCCATGTACTCACCATTGCTCTACAAATTTTCACCTCATAATTAAATTACTCAAAGAGGACATATCGAAAACTGAAATTTGAACCATCATAACTTTGACATACTAAATCAAAATGGAATAATTCTTTCACTTAAAATCATCAAAAATCATGACTTAGCTACTGTAGAAAAATCATGCATTTTTTAGTATTTTGAATTTTTGAGTATTTCTCGATGTTTATTCGGTATTGTATTTATATAGATTCCGAGCCTATCGATATTGACACATATGCTACTGAGGGAGAGCAATTAGCCTACCAGCAAGGCAAGCATCCTTTGAACTTTCTTTTTGCATCATATTTGATCTCAGTTTTGTTAGGATAGATGCACTGATAATTGCTTGCATGCTATTTTGATATGGTCGCTATTTTTTGTTGATGAATAGCTAGGCACATCCTATTATCTTGTCATTGTGGCTATCCATGAATTATTCTAGTACTGAAATGCATAAGATAGGATGTGTGAATTTGAGTTATTCGTGTTTGCTTAGTCATGCAAGTCTAGAACCGGTAGTTTGATTGTTGGGAATAACCCGATAATTATGGGATAAACACAACTCTCATTATATACTTTTGTTTCAGATCTTCGTATCTATTTTATGAGTTAAATTTTGACATTTTAAAGAAGTTTTTGTCCTGGACAAGTGTTGGTTAGTGATGGTGCTTTGTGCACGAGCTTTGGGTAAGTGGTTGGCTTGTCTGGACAATTAAGGACCGAACTTTGGGTACCTGCTGTTCAAGCAACACTCGTGCTATCACACGCGGTATATGGGTACTGTATGGTTAAGTAGGGGGAAGGTTTTGTTGTGTTGAGTCCCACGGTGGTGAAATTGTAACGGCATAGGACCGAGAAATCCTATGTTTTTCTTTTGGGCCGATAGGATGGAGATGTTAACGTCTTGTGTTTCCTACGAGCCCTGGGTTGAGGGACTTAGCTCAATGGGATCTTCTTGCTAAAAACGACCATATCTTAATTTACCCAGCCGGCATACCATAGGAAGTATGCTATATTCAGAGGCATCTGGAGGCTTACGGGCTAATCAAGTCGTGTGGGTAAAGTAGTACACCCCTGCAGGGTATAAATCTATTCGAATAGCCGTGTCCATGATTATGGATGACGGCTTGAAATTTTTGGCTGCTTATTGTTAGACTTGGAATTAAAATTGTGGGTAAACTCGGTATTCGTCATGAATGGGATATTCATGTTTGTTGTTGTATCAAAGTGGACAGCCACTTTGCTATTTGTATGATTTATTTGTTATTCAATTCATTACTTATTCACATGTTTTACTTCTACTTCAAATCTGATTTTGAAATTGCACTTGAAAAACTAGTATGTGTAGGTTGTTCAGTGTTGCGTCTCTTTCGCAAAACTAAGCCAATATGAGCCCTTCCTTTGAATGACCTTATGCATAACTATTTTTATTTGTGTAAGACTTGCGAGTACTCTTTGGTATTCAGCCAGATGTTTGCTGGCTTTTACAGGTGAGGAAGATATTGAGACCGATGAGCTTATCGGTGTCGATTTAGGCGACACTGATGAGTAGTATGCTATCTCTTAACTCCCAGTTGGTTGCCGATGGGTTATGGGGCATACCACTGCTGGCATTTTGGTTTATTTACTTGCTTCCGCTGTTACTTTATGAACTTGTTTAATTTGGCCGGTCGGCCACTTGTATTAGTTGTAAACTTGGAACTATGATGTATGACTTTTGTACTATTTATGTATGAGTGTTGTATGGATGTGATCAACATTGTATGAGAGTATGGTTATATTGGTCGCTGATCTTGGGAGCCAATATAAGTCATACTCGTTGTTTATGGCTTCCTATTTAACTTACTAAGTGTAGTGCTTGATTTGTTGGAGAACCGACAATCATGTAGTGCTCGCAGAGGAGCGGCGCGCATGATCGTCGGGGCTCTAATTTCAGTTAAGCCTCTCATTTAGATTGAGTTAAGTTGGAATCCATTCACCGGAGGTCCAGAGTTATGTCCTTAAGACCATGCTTAGTCTCGATCTTATGGAGATAACCCGGGGTCCCCATACTTTTAGTTTTGTGGCTCCTCCTCCCCTATATAAGGAGGCCGCACCCCCTATAGTTTTTTTGGATTTTGTTTAGTTAAAAGTTAGCCTTGTTGCAACTTCGTGTATTGGCTTGTGTCGACTAGACCAACCATAATACCGCTTCAAAATTCGAACTCAATTCAATATTTCAATTGCTATTTGCATTTTCAGATTGTTTTATCTTGTTCTTGCGTGCTTCTTCGGTGTATGCAGGAATCGACCTTCGTGGTTAGGTCATCTGGGTATTCGTGCACGGTTGATAACGACTTGTCAATTAGTTCAGCGATTGCGTGGTTTCGGGCCTTGCGTGTTCGTAGTTAGGATCATGAGAGTTGAGAGAAGCCTACCGAACTTATCGTTCTCATCGAAAGATCGGACCAACAATCGGACCTTCGGGTTCACCAGGTGGTATCAGAGCCTCAGTTGATAGGTGAGAATTTCTAGTTTTCTAGTAGTAGATTCGTTTTTCATACCTAGAGTCCAGAAAATTGCCCAAAAAAAATTATTGCATTATCATCCCTGTCCGAACCCCTTTGAGCCATTGCAATTTTTCTTTTCGGTATTTTGCTTGTTAAATCATTGGTTGCATCGTCGTGTCTAGTTGCTGATCTTTAGTTCTAGTTATTGTCTAGTTGGTCATTGTCTAGATTGCTTCTCGTGTTTTCCTTCGCGTTGCTTGATCGTTCTTTTAGGGTTATTTGTTTTTGCATCTAAAATAGAAAATTCGTGGGTTAGAACTCCTCTAATCCGCATCAAAAAAATAGAAAATCCGTACTGTTGTTTATCTGAAAAAAGAGAGGGTTGCTATGATCTTTTGGGAGAATTGATGTTATTTGCGACTTACGGCAAACCTTAGGGCCAACCAAATATTAGAAGGAGAAAGAGGCAGCCGCATAGAACAAAAGCCGCGGTAGAAAAAAAGAGAAAAGAAAAGTGCATGAAAATTGGTGGAGACCTTCTACATATAACCAAAAGCTTCCACAAAAAATTTCAGCAAGTTTGGCCCGCGGGTTTGAAAGATATAGCAGTTTCAAATTTAAACCCGAGACGGTTTCCAGTCCAAGTAGAATTCCGTATCCGAGACACCTTCAGTAAAACGGGCATAAATTTTGCATACAGTGTCCATTTTTGACATTCTTATGCTAGTTTCAAAGGTAATGACGAGGCGCATACTTTTCATATAAGCCACTAGTCTCCCTCCAGATGCCCCAAAATCGGTCATCTTCGGCCTCGAATTTGCGTCGCAAGTTTTCGGTTTCTGTTTTTGCCAATTCTTTCAGTCTTCCCTTCGGAATTTGGGTTTCACCTCAACCAAAAAGTTGTAGATCTCGTCGAAACCTTTCAAACAAGCATATATAAGCCATATAAAACTTTGTTTTTTTTATCATTTGAGACTAGCTATTGTTTCTGCTCAATCTAGAGGGCTGTTTGCGTGCATCGATATTGCTGTTTTTGTGCTCTACATCACACGAACAATCTTATGCCCTTAGAAAGAAGTTTGAGTAGTTGGCTAGTGTCTCTCCTAGCACTTTTTGTGAGGCTTTCCCTTGCTTGCATCAAGTCACATTGATCGTTGCGTGTGTGTACATACACTTCTCTACATAGGGCTTTGATTAGCTAGCTTTGATTAGGCTAGGATCAGCAACATTGGCTAGTACTTTGAACAATCTTTCAACTTGCATTAACTGATTTGATTATTGCTGATCCTTGCTACCATATTGAAGCCTTCCAAGCTCCACTTCCTACTAACTCAGCAGGTGTTGTTCATCGCAATCGTTGGGCTAATCGCAAGTGAGAGTATCACGAACCAGCCACCGGTTGTACCCACTTCCTTGCGGCATTAGTAAGAACTTGTAAGAACTTGGTATAAGCTTGAGTGTGAGTGACTTGATTTGAGCCTCCAGATCCTAGTAGTTAATAGGAACATATACTTGTGATTTGTTCCTTGTTTTCTACTAACAATGACATGTTGGTTGAATTTGGTAGATTACGATGTCATCGTATGCAGATTTGAGCTCAAAGGAAAACAACTACATGCATACATATTGCCACTCACCGCTGAGAGTACATCGTTGGACTACTTTCTATGGGTTACTATGTTGGAAACCTACTTTGAAAGACAGGACATTGATCCTTATGAGAAGATGAGCATGGCAAGGACGGCGCTGATCAGTGATGTTCAACATTGGTGGTCGAATCTGGAGTACCACTTCATATACACATGGGAGCAGATGAAGAAGAAATTGCAATGTCGTTTTGTACCTCCACCACCCACAGTCACAAGCGAGGTGCAACCTAAGGTAACTGAAAATGTTGACATTATTTTAGCTCCTACTCCTACTCCATCTACAGATACCGCTGAGGCACTTGAAGAGATAAAGAATGATCTAGCGCATCTTATGCCATCAGAGGAGAAGCTTGAGGTATCTACATTAGCTGATGAGGACGATAATGACAAAGGTACTGATTTAGTGCTACAGCAAGACATAGAGCAACCTTGTGAGTATATACCTGCTGTAGTAGTGCAATCTTTTGATATTCCTTGTGTTGACTTGAACGAACCATGTGCTGATCTGCATTCTCATAATTTTGCACATGTCGAATTAATTACACATACGGAAGTACTTGATAGAATATCCCCTGCTGATGCTTTGTGCTATATCATACTTAATGATCCAATTAGTTTGGAATGTGCTATGGAGAAAGTTTCTGAACTTTCATCTCTAAATTCTCTTTCTAACACGTACACCTACTATTTTAAATTAATTAGAGATTATGGTGTACACAATCAATTTCTGGTATATCGAATATGCATAACTTGTGATCACATGGATGAATTGAAGCCTACTGTTTTGGACAACAATTCTTGTGTGCTAAATCTTGTTCAATATAAGAGTAAAATAAAATTTAGTGCTCATCCCATGCCTATGTGTTCACCTTTTATTGCGCCATCTAGTATGAATAATCTAAATGAAGATGTTGAATTATGGAAGAACTTACAAATCTTTTCACCATTGCTCGATGAATTTGCTATTGCTCGATTGAAATCTGATTATATGGATGAATTTTGTTTGCTTTCAAAAGTTGTAGATTTGCCCATATGTGCTACCACTACAAGTTTACAACTTCAGAGATTTGAATTGCATAAATGCTTCACTTACATTTACAAAATTAGTTGCAATAATTGTTGTGTGAGAACTTTTGTTTTGATCATTCACATATATGATTACTCTTGGGTTAAAATACAATGATCGTTTATGATCGCTGCTGTCTTCTAACATTAATTGTGCAACAACGAAGAATCGTTAAAATAGATGACATATACATATACCATGCATACACTTTGGCTTCTTTGTTACCCTATTTTCAGCTTATCAAAAGCCGAGGACGGCTTTGTTTTCAAGAAAGGGAAGATGGTGAGGACATGACACCTATCGATACAATCATATTTGCTATACTTGTTGTCCCAAGTACAAGAGCTCGTACGCTTCACTTAAAGTATCAGGTGAGCTCGTTTTTAGGAGTGCATTTATATTATATGAACTATATGATGCTACCTAATGATAAAATGTATATTTGTGCAGCACCACATCACTTTTGGTCCAAGACAAACAAGAGTTCAAGCTGAACCTATTTTGGAATCCAGTTCGGCTTCCGGAATCAGCCTGACAACACCAACTTAAAACAGACATAACTTTCACATATAGACTCCGTTTGAGGCGCACGAGTACTTGATTGAAAGCTTATTTCGTCATCTTTCCAACGGATCCAGCCTCACCTCCAAATTCCTTCTGGACTGATCGCAATCATCAAAAGAAAACGTCATATCACTTGTTTGGGCCAATCTGAGCTTTGTAATCATACTGAACTTGGCCCATCTGCCGGCGGCCCACCTGGGGGAAGTTACTGTTCATGTGAACAGTACTCGCGAGTTTTAGTCCCACCCCGCTGTTTCTTTTAGTTTTGTGGCTCCTCCTTCCCTATATAAGGAGGCTGCACCCCCTCTAATTTTCTTGGATTTTGTTTAGTTAAAAGTTAGCCTTGTTGCAACTTCGTGTATTGGCTTGTGTCGACTAGACCAATCATAATACCGCTTCAAAATCCCAACTCAATTCAATATTTCAATTCCTATTTGCAATTTCAGTTTGCTTTATCTTGTTCTTGTGTGCTTCTTCGGTGTATGCAGGAATCGACCTTCGTGGTCAGGTCATCCGGGTATTCATGCACGGTTGATAACGACTTGTCAATCAGTTCAGCGATTGCGTGGTTTCGGGCCTTGCATGTTCGTAGCTAGGATCGTGAGAGTTGAGCGACGCCTACCGAACTTATCGTTCTCATCGAAAGATCGGGCTAACAATCGGACCTTCGGGTTCATCACTCTCTAGCATGCCTTACTGGCTTAAGTTGCCTTTTAATATGTTTTAAGGACTTCATATTGTCCTTCCTACTCTTCGCCTTAACTAGAACAGTTTGGTTATCGTAGTAGGTTAATATGGTTGGAATTGGCTTTTTCAGCACAGGTAGGTCAAAAAAAAGTTCTCTAATCCATTCTGCCTCTACAACCGCTGAGTCTAGAGCTACCAGCTCAACCTCCATAGTGGATCGTGTAAGGATAGTCTGTTTAGAAGACTTACATGAAATAGCCCCACCTGCTAGAGTGAATACATAGCCACTCATAGCCTTTATGTCATCTGAGTCACTGATCCAATTGGAATCACTAAATCCTTCCAAGACTGTCGGATGGCCAGAATAATGTATTCCCAAGTTAGATGTCCCCTTTAGGTACCAAAGTACCCTCTCTAGTGCTCTCCAATGATCATCTCCTAGATTTAACATATAACGACTCAATCTGCTTACAACATATGAGATGTCAGGTTTCGTTGCACTAGTTAGATACATTAAGGATCCTATTATTTGAAAATATTTAAGTTGGTCTTTTCCATGTCTAGTGTTTTTTATGTAGCTTAGCATTTGGATCATAGGGTGCGACTGCTGATTTACAGTTCATGAATCAAATCTGGTTAGGACCTTGTCCGCATAATGGGTTTGTAAAAAATAATCTCATTCTCACCCTTTGGAGAGGAAAGACTTCGTTCTGTTGATTGCATCTATGTTAATCCCAAAAAGCAATATGTCATCCATGTAAAAACATAGAATGATACCTTCGCCCCCACTGAACCGATAGTAGACACATTTATCGGCTTCGTTCACACAAAAGCTGACCGAGGTCATTGTACTATCAAATTTCGCATGCCATTGCTTAGGAGCTTGCTTTAGGCCATACAAGGATTTAATCAATCTACATACTTTCCTCTCTTGCCCTTCAACAACAAAACCATTGGGTTATTGCATATAAATCTCCTCATCCAACTCTCCGTATAAGAAAGCGGTCTTTACATCCATTTGATGTACTTGGAGTTTATATGCGGTAGCTAGTGCTAAAAGCACCCAAATTGTGGGTAAACGAGCCACAAGAGAGTATGTATCAAAATAGTCTTCATCTTCTTTTTGTGTGAAATCCTTAGCCACTAAGCGGGCCTTGTACTTTTCTATAGTATCATCAGGTCTACGCTTCCTTTTAAAGATCCATTTGCAGCCCACTGGCTTGTATCCAGATGGGAGGTTCGTAACCTCCCACGTTCCGTTAGCTATGATGGAATCCATCTCGCTACGGACCGCTTCCTTCCAGTAATCCACATTCGGGGATGCGAATGCCTCTAAAAGGGTTCGTGGTTCATCATCTACGACATAGGTGACATAGTCATCACCTAAAGACTTATCAGTCCTCTGCCTCTTACTCCTCCTAAACTCCAATTCTGGAGAGGCGTTTTCCACACTAGAAAGAATAGAGTGTTCATCTGAACCATTAGGGTCAATGATTTCATCTGGTCTCATAGGAAACACATGTTGAAAGAATGTTGCATCTTGAGATTCCATCATTACATTTGTAGCGATGTCACTCACCTCGGATTTGACCACTAGAAATCTATAAGTTGTGCTGTTTTTAGCATACCCTAGAAAGACACAATTAACGGTCTTAGGACCAAACTTTCTTTTTTTGGGTAGCGGCACATGCACTTTTGCAAGGTATCCCTAAGTTCGAAGAAATGATAGGTTAGGTTTTCTCCCCTTCCATCCTTCATAAGTTGTTTCCTCCTGATTGCGAGGTGGTACCCTATTAAGGATACAACTAGCTGTGAGAACTGCTTCACCCTACCAATAGTCCGACATACCTGAACTTTGTTGCATAGCATTAACCAAATCACAAAGAGTTTGGTTCTTCCTTTCGGCTATTCCATTCGATTGGGGTGAGTATGGTGGAGTAATTTCATAAATTATTTCACTATCTTCACAGAATTGAGAGAATTCATTTGAGATGTATTCACCACCCCCAGTCCGATCTTAATCGTTTTATTTTCTTTTCTAGTTGATTTTCAACTTCGGCTTTAAAGATTTTAAAGTACTCTAGTGCTTTATCTTTCGACTTAAGTAAGTAAATATAACAATACTTAGTCGCATCATCTATGAGAGTTAGAAAATAATATTTGCCACCTTTAGTTAATATTCCATTCATCTCACAAAGATCGGAATGGATTGGCTCAAGTGGAGAGGTGCTTTGCTTCACCCTTTAACACTATGAAAAGGTTTTCGGGGTTGCTTTGCTTGCAGACACACTTTACACTTTGAACCCTTCTCATAATTATAGCTTAGAATTAAATTCATTTTGCTTAACTGCACAATAGTTTCAAAGTTAACATGACATAAACAAGAATGCCAAACATCATGAAAATTATTACAATAAGAAACATTAAAAATGTCTAAATTATTAAAATCAAGAATAGATAAGCGGAACATGCCTCTGTTATCATAGCCTTTGCCCACAAAATTTCTAAATTTGGTTAACACGACCTTATTGGACTAAAAAACAAGCTTTATTTCTTACCTACACAGCATAGATCCACTCATGAGGTTACGAGTCATTGCAGGCACATACAGCATGTCTTTTAGAATAAGTGTTTTGTCTGAAGTGAACTTCAAGCAAACCTGTCCAATCCCACGTACTGTAACAGCGGCTCTGTTACCCATCAGGACGGATCCACCACCTTCACCCTATATCAATCTACCAATCAATAGATGGACTTGTCTTAAAGACCTAAGGTACATACCCTTCAGAGCTGGGACTAGCTAGTACGACATTCACTTCGGCCTTTCGCCCCTTATGCTGAGCAGGAGAAGAACCCTTGCCTTTATGATTGCGGCAATGGTTGGCTTTATGACCAGCCACTCTGCACACAAAGCAGATAACATCCTCCTTCATATTCTTTCCTTGAAGCTTGATTTTGGGTTGATTCTTGAATTTCTGATTCCCAGAGCCTCCAGCACTCTTGACCTCCACTTGATGAGCTTGGACTTGAGCCTTACCTCTACTGTCACCGGCTCTTGCTCGCTCTTTGACATTAATAGTTGTTGATAGCTCATTGAGTGTCAAGCACTCCTTTATATGTCTTTGAGCGATCGCAAAGTCACGCCATGAGGGCGGTAACTTAGCCAAGATGATATTAACTTGAAAACTCTCTGGTAGGAGGCAGTCGTACTGATTTAAATCACGTACATGGAGTTGAAGCTTATGGAGCTGCTCCATCACCGACAGCCCCTCTACCATCTTGTAATTCAAGTATGCAGTAGTAATGAAGGACTCATTTCCATTATCCCCTTCGGAATACTTCTCATCTAGTTCGTCCCAGAGTTGTTTGGCATTAGTGAAATTGACATATACGTTGAACAACCAATTTGATAAGAGTGCTAACAACCGATCTAAGATCGAGTTGTTCGCATCCTCCCACCGCGTCATTTTAGCGGTTTCCAAAGGGAACACTAGAGGAGTTGAAATGATCCAGAAAAGTCTAAGGTCAATCAACGATAACTTAGTTTTAGCCTGCCAACGTTTGAAGTTGGCACTGTCAAACACTTCCGGCTTAACGACATCTAACGATGAAGCCATTTCTTGAAATCTAGGTGACGAGGATTAAAACCTCTATATATTATCTTTCATACATAATAAAAAGACCATACGTCTTCATGGTCGTAACTCCTAAGGTTCACGACCTTATTGGTCGTAAGGATTCCAGAGGGTACGCAATGGGTACCCTGGTCGGACAAGGTCCTGTGCCTAGCGTCCGACCAGTTAACTGCTCGTAAAAGGTATGAACTGATATTCGGAACTGATTCCAGGTATATTCCCTACCGTGTGACGAATGAAACACATGCATATATTCCATACCACACGATGTCTCTTTATCCTAAGACACTGATGAACAACCACCATACGGTTAAGTATATCACAGACATACAACCGCTGAACGGTTGATACTCCATCAACCGTCACCTCGCTCTGACCAGTCGTGATGCTTCACAATAGACGTCTTCTCTAGAAGTAACTGCCACCTCTTCAAGGGCTATTTAAAGATAGAGCATGGACGACGCAGGGGGGATCGAGCCGCATCGGATTGAAGCATAATCATTCGCATCAGATTCATGTTTCAAGCCTGATATTGTAGCATAGAAAGCATTACTCTCAGGGTAAATAGGATTAGTCCACCGCCCAGTCATAAGGCATCCTCTATAAAGTCCAGTTCATATTAATAAAAGAGCAGTCCCATTCTCTCCCCAGAAATTCCGTGTTATTTTTCTCTATTCATTTCGTAAGATCAGCGACTCGATCGTCAACACTAGGTTTTTTGAATTGTTGTAGAAAATACGGTTTTAGCAAACAATCAGATTTAATTCCACCATACTTAAATGACATTAAAGCATAATTCCAGCAATTTTCAAATGACCAAATCAACATATACACATGTAATTTCTCCAAGTCATATAAAAGGATAATATGCTCAACACATTCATCATGTATACAAAACAAATAAGCATAAAGCTAAGATTTAAAAGATTAATGATTACTCTCAAACGACTAGTTGCACAAGACATAATCTTGGCCACCACAGCACTTATGCCAATATTCTTAATCAATTGAATATGATAGCTCTAAATCAGACTTGGAGCTCAAAAATTAATGCTTCACTAATATGTCAAATTTTGTCAAAACTGCAGATTAAACTCTCAGTCAATAAAAGTTCTTGATATTAACAGTTCACAAAGACACTATTCCAACATATTGAATTTTCGACAAACAAAATTGAACATCTAACATAGCTCAAGAAGCAAAAAAGCTACAGTTAATACAAACTAAAAAACATAGCAGAAGCAATGTCATAGAGCACAACAGATGATCAAAATCTGTCTAGTCACAACCGAAAACACCAATAGACAAAATGACAGAGTATGGAGCAATACTGACATAATGAAAATAACAATAGTAAGCAATTCTAAATAAGCTCAAGTTTGATCCTAGTTAACAATTCAATTTCATAATATGGCAGCAATCATCGTTGAGCTAACCAACAGAGCCCACTAAAATCTCTTTGCAATATATCTCCCAATGCTAGTCACAATAATCAAATTAATCAAGATCAAATATTACAACTAGCACAACACATATATATACAAAGAGAAATGAGAAAAAAGATCATAGATATACTCATAGAGCAGATAGCACTCAAAGCTACTGTGATGAACCAGGCAAGGCACGTCAAGAGATGTTGTCTCAGAAAACCTAGCGCCTCGCTGTGCCGCGCAATATAGACGAGGTTGACGGAGATACAGTGTCGATCCTCACAATCCGGGACACACCGAATCACGAAGTTGAGGTACAAGATATGCCACACAAAGACCACAAGACGCACTGGCCGAATGTGTCTTACCACCGAACACCAAAAACCGATGAACCAAATAAAGGTTCTTCTTCCTCCCAGAGATCAAGCTCACAGCCAGTCAAAGATCGGACCACCCAAACACACAAGGTTTGGCTTCCCCACTGAATCCCACAAAAGAGAAGGATGCAGGTAGAAAACCAACAGGATGCGCACGAAAGAGGATTGAGAGCTCACCAACGACGGTGAAAGATCCACCACGGTGGCTCAAAAATTCTAGATCCTCCCAAAACCGAGAGCCCCAAATCACAGAAGAAGCACACGAAAAATTGGAACTCACTGATGTATTTTTCCTCGGGTCAAGATCGAAAAGAGGAGATCCAGCAGAAGAAGAGGAGGAGGAGCCGCAACCGCTGCCAACCGACGGCACAGAACCCGCACAAGCTGGAGGATCCGACTGCTCCCGGGATCCCCTTGTGGAATTGGAGATAGCCAATACACGCACGCGCTCGCTCGCTTGCCTCGCCGAGCCGACCCGTGCCCTGCCGTGCGGGTGCGTGTACGTGTACGCGTACGCGTACGCAGGCGTGTCGGGTGCGTGCGCATTTTTCTTTATCTATTCGAAAATCAAAACGCACCGACTTGCAGTAAATGGTATTAACGAATTGCTGACATTAACGGTGCAGTTACTAGTGAATAACGGCTGTGGTTACTATTGACTAATGGCTGCAGGTTACTAGTGACTAATAGCTGCTGCGGTTACTATTGTGTAATGGCTGCAGTTAACACTATTCTGGCCTCTTCGTTTTTGCTATTTAGAAGAACAGAGCACTGGTTCTCAGACTGATCTCCATACGACACACACAAAGAACTCCATAGTTTTGTTGCTGTCTCTGGCGATCTCCATCCCGACGAGACGCGTGTACGACTACACCGGGAGAGCAGGTGTAACAGCCCCAATTTTATGAACAGTAATAAAATATTTTCTGAACAGTAATGAGGTGTTGTTCATAGCATCACTGTTCATTTTTACAGGTTGGGCATTATGTTGCAAATGAAAACTTTCCTTTTCTAGCCAAAATCCAAAACTTATACGAAGTTTCAAAGGAAATACAAGTTAGAGCTTGTATTATTGCTGGGAAGTATTTTTATCGAAGCTTAGATAAATTATCTTGCCCAGAAATAATTTTGTTGAATTTTTAGAATTTATTTTGTCTTGGATAAAAATATTTGACTTTAAATAAACCTATTCGGGTTATGGAAATTATTTTTGAAGTTTTAAAAGTGAAACAGTGGTTTTCGAAATTTGTTTGGGAAATATATCATCCCAGTAGCCTCCTGGCAAAATTTCATGATTTTACAAATTTATTTACTATTTTTAAAGCCCAGTCAAACTTTTAAACTTTGAATTTAGAGTTTGGTCAACTCTTCCGGTCTAAACCCAAGCCCTAGTACTGTAGCGACTCGAACCCAATGAGGTTGAGTCCAACCGGTGCAATGTGGTCCGGCTCAGTCACGCTCGGGCGCGAGCCCAAATCCTTCACGTGGCGCGAGCCGTTGATCTCTAATCGAACGGGCGGGGTTGCGACGACGCGTGGGCTGTTCACGTATGCAAAGCAATCTCCACCCTTGGATCTTGATCGAGCGACTGAGAGGCGCTAAAACAATCGGACCACTCCGGATCCCCTCTCGATCCCCACCGTTGATCCTAGATCCAACCGCTTCGCCCTTTTTGTTTTGAACTTAAAGGCGTGCAGTCGTCGTTGACCGTTGGATTCAAATCCTACGGTGTTCCTTTTTACCGCGTGCTTTTAGAGCCTGTTTTTATGAGACCGTTGGATTTGATCGTAGGGTCTATAATGAGATGACATTCGGACCACTCCGGTTCCTTCTTCAATCTTGACCGTAGAAGACCAATCTGACGGTGTCACGTTATTTCATTTAAGAGTGACGTGTATCCTTTTAGATCGATCGTTGGATTCTAATCCAATGCTCCTTTTTGAATAAAACCTCCAGACTTCCGTAGGACTCCATTAAATCTCAATCGTCCGTTTGAGATCGCACGGTTCATATTAAACGATCTCGATTAAATTCTTTTAACCCCTATTTTCATCACCGCCGCCCATTTCTAATCGGACGGTCGATGTTCTTCGCGTTTAGAGGCGCGCGCATCGCGCGGCCGATGGGGTCCGCATGTCAGTGGATCGCCTCTCTTCCTCCTTGCCTCTGTGTGTCGTCGCCGGCTCTGTAATCGGAGTAGAGGCGTTGTCCAAGGATCATGCGACTATTATCTGGATATTTAGCCCTAATTGGACACCTCATCAGCTCTAGACACTTCCCTTTTTCCCTGTAGCTCAACATCTATATATATATACCCTAGCTTTTTGCTGCTGCCATTGTTGACCGAAGGAGCTCTTCATCTTCCATTGCCGATCCAGTGGAGTTTCTTGCTCCTAGCAATTGCTTGTCCATCTTAAACGTTTATTTCACCTTGCAATAAGGATTTAGCATCTTTTGTAGATTAACCCAGAGTTTATTTCTCTGTTGATCAGAGCCGGTCTTCAAAACCTTTGGTGTTTATCTCATCCTGGTAAGATAAGACCTTAGTTTTTGTCATCTTGAGCACCTTAAGGACCTCTGTAACTCACATGAATCTTTCACTTGTACATAAGTAGTTCCAACCTCCTTTAAACTGAAAAGTTGTTTTTTATAACTTTTTGGTCTTTCATATCGTTTTCAAGAACTAGGGCTTCTCCTGTCAACTTATCATCTTGTGTAGGTCTCAACTGAACCCTAGTAGCATAATAAGTTATTCTTTTGATTCTTCTTGTCATCTATTTAACTTTATAGCAGAGGTTTATCTCGTCATCCGTTGTCGCCCAACCGACAACGTTGGTTTTCTTTAGTTTCGTAATCGACCGATTAGGGTTAGGTTAGGTTAGCTTGGGGTGTTAATTACCTAAAAGATCAGGCTAAGCTTCATTTTAGAATCTTTTCTTGACCTATTTTCCTTTAACCCGAAATCTGTAGCCTGCCCTGTTTTCATTTCTTTTCAAAATCTGAAAACTGAAATTTTGACCTAAACTCTAGTTTCTGTCATTTAAAGGCAGTAAATGGTAATATGGGTTATTATCTTTATTGGGGTAGGTATAACTTAAGCATGCTGTTAAACATGCATTTCCATATTGATCATACCTTTTTCTTTCATTCTGTACTTGTTGTCAACTTTGGTATTTATTGGATTTTATTATCTCTTTTAGAATCTGGTTCTTCTGAAGTGTTTGAATCTATTTCTGAGCAACCAGAGCCTGCACAAGAAGTATATTATTATCAAGGCAAGCATCCTCTTTGCACCATGTTGATCCCCAAAGTTTTATACAATAGATTTTCCAAATACAGTGATAACTGTTGCATGCTACTTTTCTAAAAATACAATTGTAATCTGTAGTAGTTAGTTATGACCTAACATTGTGGATTACCTTAATTCTAACCATACCCTCAAACTTAGAGTAGTATTGTATACTATAAGCTTTAGTTTCAGAGTTGGCTTAGCCATGCAGTCTAGAGAACTTTAGAGTTTGACAAGATTATCTTGTCAAACATGGGAGCCACAACTGAAGTTCAGTTATTTTAAACTCTTTGTCCAGTTTACTTACACCAGAAGTGAATTTTACATTTCAATTGATCTGGACAAGAGGAAGCTAGTGGTGGTGCCTTCGTGCACGAGATTGGGAATTGTGGTGGACTTGTCTGGACCAATTAAGAACTGAACTCTGACTATTCAATTCAAGTCCCCCACGTACTTCCACACGCGGTGTATGGGCGCTGTTTGGTTAAGTAAAGGATTAATGCTATTGAGTTGGAGACAGGGGAGTAAGGATATGTGTATTGATCTTGTATGGCATAGATGCTTTGGTCTTCGGACTGCGTTTTATGCCATGTGAGTTTTATATCAATATCAGATGTTCTTAGAAGGGTGAGGGCGTATTTGTGTTCCATCGCATGTACGTACCTTAAAGATGCCGATTGCAATCTGATATGGGTAGCGAACCCAGTTCGTATTTCTTTTGTTTGGGTCGGCATTCCTAACGCAACATATGTGCCCCGGTTAAGCAGATGCTATCAGTCGTTGTTTAAGCGAGATCAGTTCACACATGGGTATCCAACTCAATAGTGTCGACTTGTTGAAAAATACCAAATCTTAATTTACCCGGCCAGCATACCAAAGGTTGTGTGCTATTATTCCGGAGGCTTACGGGCTAACTAAGTCGTGTGGGTAAAGATGTACACCTCTGCAGGGTATCAAACTATTCGAATAGCCGTGTCCACGGTCATGGACGATAACTTGAGTTGATGTCACCTGTATAGAGTTTTGATTTAAACTTTTGTTTTGGTTTCTGGTTCAGCATAAGGGAATTCATGCAATGTCTGTTTACCTTTATTTTCATTAACTTACTGTTTTAGTCCAGTTTGTTTCATTAAATTGCTTTATCAAAACTTAGCAATTGTAGGTTAAGATGTATGGCTTTATGCAAAATTGAACCAATATGCCTTCCTGTTGCAACCTTATGCATGTACAAATCTAAATCCTTTGTATAGGTTCTAACAAACACCTTCTTTTATTAGTTTGTGTAAGTCTTGCTGAGTACCTTCCGTACTCAAGGTACTATAACCTATTGTTGCAGGTGAGGATGGTTACTTGTACGAGGTACCCGTTAGCGTCGATCAGGGTGATGCTAACGAGTGAAGCTATTTCTTTCCTCCACGCAATCGCCTGCGGGTGGATGGGGCCATTGGTGGTTTTGTCCTTTTAATTTGCTTCCGCTGTCAGTTCTTTGTAGTGACCAAGTCACTTGATAATGTAGTACTAAACCGAAATTTGTAAACTTATGTTTAATTATGTAAATGTATGACTTGTATGTGTGTGATGTAATGTTATTTAAGGATATATGTGCAATGGTCACTGATCCTGGGAACCATTGTGAGACATATATCCGGGATACATAAATATTGGGTTTGTTACTTATTAAATTTATGCTTCTAGCATGATCTTTAATAATGGAGCAGCACTGTTCCTTAATTAAGAATTTTGCTACAGTGTAACTTTAATTAAGTACATTTCCAATATTCCGGGGCGTCCACAGCAGGCCTCCGGAACCCTCGTCTTTGAAGGCTTACACGAGCGAGGACGAATAAGGTTTTTGGGGAGCGCTCGCGCGACTACTCGCTTCATCTAATTTTCTGCTACAACTACATCTGCGCGACTACTACCGTAATATCCACGAAGGTCTCTGCTACATCCACGTCATGACTAACGACGATCTCACCAAGACTCCTGCTTCTACTTCTGCTGTTCCTTCCACTGGATCTGGTTATGCCTATCTCGCACTTGTTGTTTACTTAGTTTTATTATATGTTGTTTACTTCAACACTGAGATAGGTATACTAGTTTCTGTCCTTCTAGAAATTCTTGTATACCTGCTTTGTGAAAATAGCTATAGTATTCTCCATGATTTATCTAGTACATTTCTGGATTAATGTAATTCAAAAAATGCTCAAATATTCAACATCTTGGTGGCACCCTTTGTGGATTTTTATGCGAGATGCGGTGAATTAGCTTCTTCAGTTCGGTTGTTTGACGAGTTCAAGGGAACAGGCAGCTGCATATGGTCAGCCATGATTTGGGGCTTCATTCACCATGGACAGTTCCTACATGTAATCCAACTGTTTCGGAGAATGCTGAACTATCCGCTTGTTCCCAGTGCTGACGTGCTGCAAGGATTAGTCATCAGCTACACAAAACTTGGTGCTTTACGGTTAGGTAAAGCAACGCATGGATACATTATAAGAAACAACCATGCTGCACAATCTGAGAACAGTGCCTTGGAGACATCCATTGTTAAACTCTATGCTAGCTGTGGGAACATTCATTTGGCACAAAGGTGCTTCAACAGCATCCATCAGAAAGATATTGTCGCATGGAGTTCAATGTTTGAAGTGTACGCGACTCATGGCTATGGTAGGGAAGCTCTGGCATTGTTCCATCAGATGCTGGAGGAGGGAGTAAGGCCAAATGGAGGAGTGACCTTCCTGAGCTTGCTGTCAGCATGTAGTCACTCGGGGCTTGTTAGTGAAGCTTGCGAATTGTTTGATTGCATACTAGGAAGTTTGGCGTCACACCCGAACTATACCACTACACTTGCATGGTGGACGTTCTTGGCCGGTCAGGTAACCTAGATGGAGCTGTTCAAGTGATCAGTGACATGAAGGTTAACCCGAATGGAAGAATTTGGGGGTGCTCTCCTCGCATCATGCAGAACGCACTCGAACGCTAAGCTTGCATCTTTTGCAGCTCGGAAACTAATGAAATTGGAACCAGATAATGTTGGCTACCATGTGGTGTTCAGCAATGTCCAAGCAGGTGGTGATAGATGGGATGAAGTAGAAGACATTAGACGCTCCATGGCACAGATGGACCTGCAGAAGTTGCCTGCTTGGACCTGCGTTGCTGAGACTGGCTGCCCTTGATATGCACTCTGCAGCACTGCCTTGATGTTATTTCTCACGAAAAAATCATGCCGGTTTGGCCCGTGGATGACCAAACAATTAATCTATTGAAGTTGTTATCTATGACCTTGTTGGATTGACCAAGATGTACCAGTATATCGACGTCGTCGTAATTTGTGAGGGAGTGAGAGTGTACTAATATCCATCCAAATCTCATGGCATGAGATTAAGTTTCTATAGATGATACGGAACATTTCATTCGTCCTTTACAGTATTGTACAGTGCAAAGGAACAACTGTTCCAACTTCTGTGATTCAGTGAATTTCATCAGTAAAATTGATGCTGTCCCAGTTGCCTTGTTTGGAAGAGCAGGATTAGCACGATACAGATTAAAAAAAACTGAAAAATTTCAACACTGCAAACGAGTGCCAATTTTATGAGATTGATTTTGTACAACAGTGAGGTCACAAACTATACGCATGTACAAAAGTACTAAATACATGACAAACCATATGTAGAGCTCATTGCCCAATCTTGACAATATATTGCGATAACTTTGTTTTCTACACTATAGATTTGTTGTATTTGTTTTTTCTGAACTTCGTGCACCACACTACCACTGTTTATTCACACTGAATGCATTACCTACTAGATTATGATGCTCAGGTGAACGGGACTGTCGCTTAGTTATTACCAATGGAAATCATTTTCTGCTGCCAAGAGAGGATATATTTTTTTAAGAAGAAAACGAAGCTCCTGAAGCATAACAAAGGCGTTTAAGAGGCCAAAATCAGTTACTTAAATTTATAGACCAAACTCAACAGCTACAATAAATTTCAGACATAAATCATACATTTGTGTATGGCTCTTTCCAATCCGACCATGAAGCCCTGTTGATCAGTCAGTTTGCACCGGGCGCAATTTTGACAGGTATTCGGTTGAATTGGTATGTTTTTTATTTGCAATAGCAAAAGTAGTTCTGCTAATACGAAATTACAAAAATAGTACCGTAGCAGGCACCTACCATATTCATAGTCTGCGGAATCCAACTGCCTCACTTCGGTGCATTATTAAAAATATTAAAGAAAAATAAGACCATGCACGTTCATGCATACTTTTCTTTGTGCACGCCAGTCTTACATAAAGGCACGTGCTTTCTACTACCAAACTAGCATACTATGGTCAAGTACAAGTACCAGCTCACCTCCTCAATCTACTTACACACTGTCACTACACACTTTTTAAATTAAAATTTGACTTTTTTTCCTTGTGAAAAAACAATGCATGTTGACTATCCATTATATTCCCCAGCCCGCACAACACTCAAGCGGATTGATTAATCGGAGTTCTACCTCCCTGTCTTACGCGTCTACATTGAATACGAATCAAATATTTATAGTTTTTTTTCGTCAAAGAAAGAATTGATTTTAAGGTAATGTGGAATTTTATATCTGGCGCACAGAAAATTGAGAAATAATCCTATGGTTATCCTATCAATCATCTGCGTTAGTTGGCGCCAATTGATCGTGTGACCCACCAATTCTAATCGACAGATTGGTCACCTACCTAGTTTGCCTGTGTATGATAAAATATATTCGTAGTTTGATGATGGGTCGATTTGTTTATCCTTTGTTCCCTTTGATTATTTATTTAGGATTATTCCATTTGATTAGGCCATAACATTTCAATTCTAGTTATTAAAGAGTTCCTCTTTTTTTTTACGCTCTCTTTCAGTTTTTGAGTTGTTCGCCGGAGAAGTTGGAGCAGGAGCCTGACCGTATAGGGAACCTAAATTCAGAAATGTTGCATGCCTAACGTGATTAGAGATAGAAGCTCATTTCAGATGTTTATATGGAACGACATCTATTTGGTGAACGGTTGTAGCTTGTAGATTAGAGAAATCAATTGCCGTGGGAACATAATCCATCCGCAAAAGGTTGAGAAAGCACATGCAACGGTGATACGGGGCATAAGGGTAAATTCGCTACAGCATTTTGGTGCAGTAAATACGTACTTTTATACAGTATTTGCTACAGTCTCACTATAGTACACTGTTCACGTAGACTCGAAACACTTCTCACGTGGTAATCTCTCCCGTAGCAGCAGAGAATCCAAATCCTATAGTACACAGCCTTTACCAAACTGTCTACAAACTTCAACAGTCCCTGAACGTACAGTAGTACTTTAAAATAGGTGCACGTACGGTTTAGATTCAGCAAATATCAGGAATTTAATTCGGTAGAACAGATAAAACTTATTTCCAATCTAGTTGAATCCGAAATCAGAAACCAAAGTCGCTTCTCCTATTTCCTGTAAGGCTCCGCTAGGAACATGAGAGCTTTATTTTTTTCCAAACGGAACCTGAGATAGAAGTTTTATTCAAACAAAATTGTCCAATCAGCTGAGTATGGATGCGCCTGACGACGACTCCTACGTTCACGAACCGGTCTACACGCTCCTCCGTTTTGGCTAAGCTAAGCACGAGCTTTGAATTCTCTTAACTTCCTCGTACTCACAGGTCCATGTTTGACTCTTTCCCTCGCTTCCTCCCTTCCTCCACGCCACTCAACCCCATGATTACTCACGAACTGGTCTGCTAATACGTGCAATCAGCGCAATGTCTTTTCTTTTTGTTTTTGTGAGGGAGCAATTAACGCAATTTCAGTAGCAAAAATCTAGCAAAGTCGAGGACTATCCTCGATCTTCTTCTTCTTAGGATTATGTTGGATCTATTTGTTCTCTTCGTATTTTGACTCGCGTAAGCTGTGTTATGCATTCGAATTTTGCACTTCCGGATTGGTTTGGCAAGTCGCCGAAGGTGTTCTGGTTAGCGGATCCGGATCTTTGCTGTAATGTGGAGGATTGCTATGTGGACAATGAATTGTGAGGGCGATCAACACTCAGTAGCAAGAAACAGTAAAATATTTACCAGCCAACTTTACTGTATAGAAACACTGTAGCAATTGATTTGTACTTTTGCTTTTCGATCAGATAGTAGCGATCGACATCTAATACGTGGCACTATATATCCTCTATATTAATCCATTTAATGTAGATGATCCATTTCCTTGTTAGCCAGTTAAGTTCACCTTCTTTGATGAGAAAACTTGACGTGGCCAATGCATTGTTTTTTTTTCGGAGATTGTCAATGCATTCTGTTAATGGAGATCGTTTGACGATTGGTTAATTATGAGACATTTGGTGGGCACAGATGGCTTGATGAATACACGTTCGACGTCCAAAATTCATCGAAGTTGGGAGATCTCTTTAAATTTGGAGGAATAAATTTGAGATTCTTATAGCATTTAGCCTGATATTTCGCTAGTAGAACCAAATTAGCATATTCCTTCCACCGGTGTAATGAGATCGACCCAACAAGTTTAGGGGCATGCTAATTGAGAAGTTGAGAGAGCAAAGTAAACTTATGCGTGGTGGGCTAGTCAATCCAGGTTCGAATCTTTCCTTCTTAAATACGTTGCATGGGAAAATAAGGCTCTGTTTGGGGGAGCTTTAAACTGATTTCAGCTTTGATCGCAACAGCTTAACACTTAAGCCACAGTCAAAGCTCACGTGAAAGTTGAAGCACCTCTCCATCAGCTTTTTTGGCTTATTGCGGGAGAGGTATATCCATTTACCACTAGAACTTCAAGGAAATTACCCTCCAAATGCCACTGGTTAAAAGACCAGTCCCATTCAATCCCCTCCCTACCCTGTACACATTCGCTCCCACTCCATCCTCCCAACGCTGCCTTGACGCCCCACGACAGTCGTCTCCTCCACCTCCCACTCCATCCTCCCAACACCATCCTATGTCTCCTCCACGTCTCCACGTGTCTCCTCCGCCTCCCTACACCGCTACCTACCTCCGCCTCCTACCACTGCTGCCTGGACCCACGGACCCAAGCCACCCTGCCGCCCCAAGCCTAGATTTGCCCAGTCTCCCTCCCCCCCCCCCCCCGACGCATTGTGTTCCACCGTCGCTCGGCCTCCTCAGGCGGGATCTGTGTCACCGCCTCCTACCCCGAGCTGCGCCACTCGGCCTCCTCCTCCCCCGACACCTAGGCCTCCTTGACACCACAAGGCCGAGCTGCATGGACCTGAGTAGTGCCGTCGTAGCCGGCCCTCTCCTCCATCTCCCTGCTAGTCCGGAGTACCACCGTTATCTCGTTTGCTCACATCGAGTCAGGGCGGAGCTAGGATTAGGCCAATAAACGCTATAAGCTATTTACAAAAAATAGAAGTTTTCTTAAGAGGAAAATTTTTATATAAAAAATGAAATAGAACACAAATCATGAGCATGATGGATAATAGGTTGAGTTTGGTGGAGTTTGACGCACATGCATACTTTACCGAGTCATGGACGGTGCGACAGAAGCTACAAACAAGGAAGAAGTAGTGCTTGATCAAAGTCTAAATATGCAGAGAGGTGAAATATGATGCACTTGTATGGCCCAAATTAGACCTAATACTAGCTAGAAAATTTAGGAAGAAAATAGAATCTAGATGCTTTATAAGATGGGTTCATGTGCCACAAATTAACTCGTAGACTTTTTAGTTTCACTTTAGTTGTTAATTAATCCCATAATTAAATAAATAGGGCTTACTTATAGCAAATTTTCAATGATCTTATATCTTAATAAAAGGTAATCAAGGGCTGACCGCTGCCAGCCCTCCCTTCTCTCCGCCCCTGCGTCGAGTGAGCGAGGAAGGTGTCGCAACACTGTTTTTTTTTTCCAAAGTGAACTTATCCGGCATTTTAGACACCCACCGTGAAGTTTACTCTCTTAAACCTCTTTTCAAGTTTGATTAAGTGTTTACTGTTACATTGTTACTTTACCGCTTAGATCGCATTTGAAATAATAAAAGAAAGATAAAATTGCAGATATGTTTAACTAAAGCAAATCAAGAAGTAGTACAAGATCTTGCAAAAAGTCAAAAGTTCTCACTGCCACTTGGCCCGTGACTCCCATGTCCTATTCTAAAATTCAAAACCAGCAGTTGGGTTACTAAAAGAGATATTTCCTTTCGTGTCCAGAAACGTTAGGACGCATAAAAAAAAAGTCAGAACCCATGATTTCCGTTATTAAACTCACGCAACGACATTTGCATTCACAAAATTAAAGTCCATCGTTGACTTTTCTCCCTTTCCCCTTCCCACACGCCATACCAACAGACATAATCTCTCACACAGCAAAAATCGAAATGGGAAAGAAAATCTCTCAACAAGTAGTACAGCCATACCACGTCATTGTCATTATTCACATAAAAGTTTTCCTTTTTAATTTTGGGGTTGGGGGAAAAGTGTCACGAAACAATCGTTTCCAATAAAGTCTACCGTTACAAGTTTTCTGCAAGCACGGCACACCATAGTCACTGACAAGTCGGTCTAGGCGAGTTGTTTCGCATTGCGGGGCCCATCTGTCAGTGAGACATAACATGAAAGAGTAGCGATAGCCGGTGTACCGTAGCGCGAGGCGGCCGCCCGTCTTGTAGTTGGAACCGACTAGTCCCGTGACCCCACCACGCGTCGCGCTCCCATTGGCCTCCCACCCGTGGCCGCTGTTCCATGGTCAACTTCTCCTCCCCATGCCATCCGTCCATCGCATCCAACGGCGGGAACCCCACCACTAGCTAACGCCCGTAACCCCGGCTCCCCCGTCTAGTCAGCACGTAATCCCAGCCGTCCGATCGAACGTTCGCTTTGACCCGAACCGGTCCACTCTCTGACCGCCACCCGCTGCTCCCGGTCACCGACTCGCCTCGTTTTATAACCCCACCTCCCTCGCCTCCCTCCCACTTCTTCTCTTCTCCCCCATTCCCTTCTCCGGCAACCACCGATCCGGCCGGCGTTGTTGGGAGGCGGAAGCAGAAGCGGTTGAGATGATGACCATCGATCTGATGGGAGAGTACGGGCGGGTGGACGAGCAGGTGGCCATACAGGAGGCGGCGGCGGCGGGACTGCGCGGGATGGAGCACCTCATCTTGCAGCTCTCACGGACGGGCACAAGCGAGAGGTCGCCGGTTGGGTCGTCGGCGTCGGCGGCGCAGGCGGAGCAGCAGCATATGGACTGCCGGGAGATTACTGACATGACGGTGTCCAAGTTTAAGAAGGTGATTTCTATCCTAAACCGCACCGGACACGCAAGGTTCCGGCGTGGGCCGGTGGTGGCGCAGTCGCAGGGCCCCGCCGTGTCCGAGCCGGCGCCGGCGAGGGCAGCGGCGTCGAGGTCCATGACGCTGGACTTTACCAAGGCGGTGTCCGGGTACGGAGGGAAGGACTCCGGGTTCAGCGTCTCGGGCCTCTCCGGCGCGAGCTCGTCGTTCCTGTCGTCGGTGACTGGCGACGGGAGCGTATCGAACGGGCGCGGGGCCGCGTCCTCGCTGATGCTCCCGCCGCCGCCGGCGACCAGCTGCGGGAAGCCGCCACTGGCGAACACTGCCGCGTTGGCCGGCACCGGCACCGGTCAGAAGCGCAAGTGCCACGACCACGCGCACTCCGAGAACGTCGCCGGCGGCAAATACGGCACCACCGGCGGCCGCTGCCACTGTTCCAAGCGCAGGTAAGACAAGCAAATCCTCCTCAGGAATTCCTTCATTTTTTTTTCTGCTTGTGGTATGTTTTCAGTACTAAAATTTCTGTTGCTGAACAATGGATGGATCGGAATCCGCAGAAAGTCTCGGGTGAAGCGGACGATCCGCGTGCCGGCGATCAGCTCAAAGGTGGCGGACATCCCCGCCGACGAGTACTCGTGGCGCAAGTACGGCCAGAAGCCCATCAAGGGCTCCCCCTACCCACGGTGAGACACCATCCCTCCGGCGAGATTAACACCAAGATTATCGCTAGTTAAGCAAACCATCCAGTTTGTTTAGTTAATTAACCTGTTAATCGCGTCCCGGACGCAGGGGTTACTACAAGTGCAGCTCGCTGCGCGGGTGCCCGGCGAGGAAGCATGTGGAGCGCGACCCCAACGACCCCTCCATGCTCATCGTCACCTACGAGGGCGACCACCGCCACAACCCGGGCGCTGCCGGCCAGGAACCGCCGCCCCGGAGCTGCCCAAGCTTTGAAGTTTCTTTCTCATTACTACACTACACCGACCGACTTGTTAATTAAAGATTAGCTTATCGCTGGTTCCTCTCCCCTCGAATCACCATTAGACTCTTCTTCCTGTTCTTTTTTTAGAAAATTGCATCAGTGTAGTAGCACTAGCACCTTGTGTAAAAGAATTTAGGGAGATTTGAGCCTGAGATTTGAACTTGAAGAAGAAAAAGAAAAAGATGCGCGAGTGCCCGGAATTTTGACCGTGCATTGGGATTCCGGAGTTGGGTTTAACTCCCGGCCTGGAGTCCGGAGGAGTCAAAAGAGGGTGGGGCCCAGTGGTTGAACGGGGCCTATGCTTTTGGCACCGGGTGGGGTCGGTGTGACAGGGACGGATGCGAGGGAGGGCGGGGATGACGCGGTCAAGGAACGCGGCAGGTGGGCCCTAGGCCCGAGCGCCGCGCCGCTGTCATCGTTGACTCGTGTCACCCAGGCTGTGCTCTCGTCTCGCCTTTCGCTTTGTTCGGTTTCGCATAGTGCGCCTGGCTACGTCCACACACATGGCACACAGCACACCTCACGCGCAAGCAGACGCGCGGCGGTCCGTAGCGTCTCGGTTGGTTCGCCATCGGTGTCGTTGAACATTGGGTAAAGCTGTGGTGGGGTGTGGCCGTGTGGTAGGCATAGGTAGTGTTTGAATTTCTTTATCCTCCTGCCCAGTCCTCCAGCGCTAGGACCAGTACTACACCTTTCTTTGTAGAAGCACACAAAACAATGTCAACATATGTATCTGCAAGCTGTTCTATAGGGTGTGCACTGTAATTCGATAAATTCTACTCTATCCAGATTGTAAGATTGTGTTAGTACAAGAACAACTCTGTTATAAAATTCAGAAATGCAAAACCGGGTACGTGCAGTATTTTAACCTCATAAGTCTCTCAAGATTCGAACAATGGGTATTCAATTATTAGAAAATAAGATGTGGTTTGAATTTTAAAAGTTTCGCATCAATCTCGAGACACATTTGACAGTGATGATAGTACATATACTCACATGTATATGTAGAAAAACCACGTTCTTCTAAAATTATGACAATGTCTATCAAATACTAGCTCTTAGCTTATCATAAGCTTGTAATTATTATTTTTGCTCTCTGTAGTCTAGTTGAGAATTAAATAAGGAATAAAACCCAAATAATACAAGTATTACTATTTCGGAAGTGCTAAAAATGTGTCGCATGAAAGTTTTGGTGAAATTAGTCGAATTCCTGACCTTACGATGTGCTTGGAGAGCAGTGATTCAGCTGGTGGGTTCGTCTTCTCCGACGGTGCTAGGGGGTGGTTGTCGCCGAATTAGGGTTAGGGTTCACCGGTGTCGGTGTTTTAGAACCGATCTTACGTAAAGATTATTTTATTCGGGGGAGGGGGGGTCTCCACAATTGATCACACAGATTGAAAAGATACAGCGATTTTTATACAGGTTCAGACTTTCCCAGATAGAATAACAACCATACTCATGTGTGTATTGCATTGTGTATACTGATTACAATCAGTGGAAAGACTTGAGCTTATAATACTACTGATTACGTCTCAATCGCCTCCCACATTTCTCTCTAACTGAAGTCTTTTTATAGTACGTACAGAGGTAGTCGTTCCAGGTCAAGAGACGCCCCATTATTCCGTAATAATGGTCGTAATCACCGGAGTAGTAACCTCCCCACGTTGCCTGACAGTTATCGATCAGAGATAATGGTGCGTTACATGCAGTTACTCCAAAGAATAACTGTGTATATTGACTGCTCAGATCTCGTAGTTAATTGGGCTTACAGGCAAGTGGACCCAATTAACTATGAAGAAGTCGTGACAAAATTGGTCGTAGAAGGACTTACGACCAGTGGGTAGTCGTAGAAAAGCTTACAACTGGGTACTGGTCGTAGAAGGACTTACGACCAGAGGTGATCGTAAAAGAACTTGCAATCACATAGTAGTCGTAGAAGGACCTACGACTAGGGGATGGTCGTAGAACAACTTACGACCACCTGATTGGCATACCCCTTAAGACTATAAGGGGTATATTTAATAGCCGTATGACGTCATATTTACCCATAATACTAATTACATATAAATAGTAAAATAAGGATTATTAGATCCTCGTCATCTAGCCTCCCAGGTTCAAGTGAAAATAACTTACTTGGGAAAAGAGTCATAGATGTTCTTACGACCACGCGGTGGCCGTAGGGTAAATGTCGAAGGAAAAACTCTTCAACACATGTTTCATTTGACCAGAAATATACTTGGTCAAGAATTTTTGTTGAAAATCTCACGACTACAAGGTGGTCGTAAAAAATCTTACGACTACGGAGTGATCGTGGTACAATGATCGAAAGTAAAACCTTTTCGTTTGACCAGAAATATACTTGGCCAAGAAGGTAATTTTGCTTGCGGTGTGAAAATAGCCTCGGTTTTCTCGAACAGGCAGATTTAAGAGAATCTGTCGTTAGAGCAATTCCTGAAGCGGTGGGAACCGTTGAGTTTCCACGGTGTTTCATTTCAATCGCGCGGTTATAAAAAGCAAGGGTGACTTTAGGGTTTTTACCTTTTCCTCAATTCACCTCGACTGTTCATCAAGTTCTCGCCCTCTCCACTGCCAGCAAAAACCGTACACTTTCTTGAAGCCTTTCCAAATCCAAACCTCCTTTTCGTGAGAAAAAAAATAGCCAGGACTGTTTCTGAGTGGGCCGAATCGGATATGGACATGGCGAAGATGCATGCTTTGGTAGCTGCCGAGAAGATTCCCGAGAAAGTACTCGTGAAGTGGATTTCGACGGTTGGGCAACACTGGCCGTCGAGGGAGACTAGGCAGATCCCTGTCTTCCCGGCGTACTATGAGTGCGGCCTCCGATTGCCTGCTCACCCACTCGTACTCAAGCACATTGAGGTGGAATTAGTGAACTTTGGTCTTAATTCCATCACAATGTTAAGCATATTCGTGTACCTGTGTGAGGCATACCTCGGGATTCCGGCAGACCTCGAGCTTTTCCAATATTACTACGGGATGGCTCGACAAGTCGGAATTGCTGGAGTTGCGGTCTGAAGCTCCATGATGGGAAGTCGAAGGAGTACATTCAGATATTTACCCGGTCTTCGTGGGCGGGGTGGAAGAATAAGTGGTTCTACTGGGAGGTCACCGAGAAAACAACCTTTCATTTGCTGGAAATGCTGCTGAGAGGATTTCTTCCTAGGATTCAACTCCCACGGATCATGACCAAATTGCCCCCTATATTCAAGCTATCAAAGACTTAAAGGTGGGGAGACTCACCGGATGGCACGTGGTGAAGGACTTCATCCCGCGCCGCAGTAGTCCCTTGAAGAAATGAGTTTCTCCCATGTGGAGGTACTCGGGGACAACAGACCCGACCAGAGATTACAAAGAGGGTAAGTGAAATTCTTACTTTTAACTCTTGTTTTAGTTAGTCCTGATTTGGTCTGTTGACTATGCTATCTGTTTGCACAGACTTTCACAGGTGGAGATTGACGCCCGTGTCAAACTCGTCTATGAGAAAAGTCCATCAAATGTAGCGGCTCCTCAAATTCTTGCGGTTTTGACTGCAGAGGAAAAGGTGGAACGCCTAAAGGTAATCGGAAATCGACTCCATTTTTAGGCTTTTACAGTCGTAGAAGGACTTACGACTAGAGGATTCGTTGTAGAAGAAACTTACGACTATAAGCTGGTCGTAGAAGAACTTACGACCAACGAGTGATTGTAGAAAGACTTACGACTACTTTAGTAATGTTCTCTTTTTCTGATTTTAACAGAAAGTATGCATGGAAGACTGTCAAGACGACGCGGAGGTCGCATTGGTGGTCGTTGGGGCAGCAGCGCAAACGGAGCAAGCAAAAGCTCCTCTAGTCAAAAGGCGTCGACTTGTGAGGGCCGCCGACAAGAGTGGCATGAGTTCAAGTCCTGCTGCTTCCTTCGCATAATTCACTGCAAACATAGCTGTTGCGGAGAAGGCAAGGACAGATGAAGTTGCCATAGCCCTTAAGCGTAAAGTCCCCAAGGCTAAGGTACCCTTCTATTACGATAACAAGACTTTCACAGTTCCTGCCTCTCGTGGCTTCGTAAAGCAGCTAGAAAAGGAGAACTAGAAAAGCTTCATGTCTTTTGTGAAGAAAACTACTGCTCTAGCAGAACCTGAGGTCGAGGGGAGTGGCGCTCTTGAGGTGGTCGAGGTAGATCTCGATCACTCGGGGAGTCAGGATGCTCAAGAAGCAGTGGCTCTTACTCCTCTGCTTGAGTTCCAACTAGGAGTGGTCGAGAAGAAGTGTAGAAATCTTTCGTCGGGAAGGTTGCTTCCAAGTTCCCAGTTAGGTCCAGGACACAAAGGTATGTGAAAAGACGAAAGTGTAAGAACATCATTTTTCTTTTGTTTTTCACGAGTTAACTTGCTCTCTGTTTCGTGATCTTAGCCCAACTCCTTCAGCCCCCAAGGATGCTTCTAGTGAGAACCCCGCGTTACTTCTTCAGCAAATGAAGGTGTTGGACCGAAAAGGCGACTAGAGGGGGGGGTGAATAGGAGCACGAACTCTTTTTCTCCCAAATTGAATTCAATACGAATCTCACTCCAATAGCTATGAAAGCTATGAAGATCAATCAATCATGCACATGGAAGACTTGTATTGAATCAACTCAAAACCCCAAAGTAAAATCAACACAAAAGCAAAACACGAAGACATCGGGCGGTCGACCTCTCACGGCGGTCGGACCGGTCGGTGGCGATCGGATCGATCCCAAGCCGTCGACCGATACCAGCGGTCGACCGTTCCTCGGCGGTCGACCGATTTCACGGAGGTCGGACCTCTCGTTCGATGAACGATAAAACAACCGACAAACCAAACGCAAATTGATCAAACTTTTGATTCGTGCGTCCAAACTTGTGAAACTTGACACACAACTTCCTAAGGATGTCAGAACCTATTCCAAGCAACAATTGTGATAATTCTTGCTCAGTTCAGACCTTTTACCGCTTGAGCGAAGTTAGGTCAAAAACCGAGTGAAAACGAAAATATGATCTTAAGACTTGCACGGGGTGATTGATGATCTTGATGATCCTAGATGTATTCTCACACGTCACAGCAAGCTAAATCACGTTAAGAAACTAAGCAATAACTCGCGGATCAAACAAAGACTCAATTCATCAAAAGAGAAAAGAAAGCACATGAACTCACTTTTGAAGAAACTTTCTTTGGATTGATTTGATCAGTTTACGCCCACTCCATCAATGGATGGCAAAGACTCAATACATGAGCACGAAATCAAATCCAACTCTCAAGAACCCTAACCTCCGCTCCTCCTCTCCTAAGCAAATTAGGGTTTCAAAAACAATGAAAGGGTCGAAAGGGTGCTGCCACCTCCTCCTCTATTTATAGTGGAGGCTTAGGTTTCTAATAGAGTCTCCTAATGGGCTCCGTTAAGGCCCAAAACAAGCGGGTGACACACGCACGCATTTTAAAGCGCCGTGTTCATGTTGTGCGGCACTCGCTGCTTCGCCACGTGTAGGTTGATCCAACGGCTCATCATGCTCGGCAAGTCTCTCCCATCCGCGCCACCGAAACCACCATGGCACTTGCACCACCCCGTGCCGCTTGATTCAACGGGCCGCCGAATCGCCTGTTCGGTCACCTTTGTCCATCTTGCACCATACTTGAGTCCAATGACTTCACCCGCATCGTCGATCGCTTTGAACCTCTGCTCTCCAAGCCTAGTCCCGATCATCCTCGCCGTTGACCGTCGTTGACCACCAAGCAACCTCGCACAACAATAGACAAGCAAATCGAATTGGGAACAAGTTCTTCACAACTTGACCCACGTTAGTCAAAACATGCATCATGCAACACATATGCTATGAAATCCACGAACTTGACCTAACAAGCAACCATCGCCGCCACACAAAGCGACGACTTCAGGAAACCGGCCGGTCGCCAAGATTGGCGGTCGATACCACCGATCGGCCCGACCGCCAATGGAAGGCCGGTCTGACCGCCACAAAAGGACTTAGCCGAAATTTCAACGCTGAAATCCGCAACCTCTCTGGAAATTTAAAACGAATAGAACTTTTGACTGGAAGCTCCAAAAATTATGAGACCAAGTGCAGTAGAATCTCCTCACTTGCCTACACCCTCTATTTTTGGCCCAGCCTCAAACTTCAAGGTCACTCAACTTGCCGGTCCGACCGCTCAACAGACGCCGGTCAGACCGCTACCAAATCGGTCAGACCGCCGACCTGGCCGGTCAGACCGCCAGCACAATTCACGAGGCATGGCGGTCCGATCGCCACTGGGCGGCCGACCGCTGAGACTGACAGAACCTGAACTTTGCCGAAAACTCGTGTTTCCGCAAACCTTCAACGTCATTGCCAATTGACACATCATCCTAAGATCATGAGCATATCCCCATGATATCCACAATCTCCCCCTTGATGATCACATTGGCAATTCCCAACAAATGCAAGTTTTGAAGTTTGAAAAGTAAAAACTCAACGTTTTCGCGCAAAGGCACAACTTGGTCCATATGCAAGAGAAAGCAATGAAAATAACCAAGCTGGCTTCAGAATAGCATCGGCAAGTGAGATAAGGCAAAAGAAAGCAAGAAAGCTTCAATTTCCAAAGAAGAGTCAAAAATCTCACTTAAGGTCCATATGAAAGAACAATTGTTCAAAATGACCTTTGATCATGATGAGGCTCAAGAATTGCAATTCAAGTTCAGAAAGAGCAATAAGACCATAAGAATGCAAATAAGAAACTCCCCCTCACTATGATCCTCAAATTTCAGAAAATTTCAAATTCTCAATTTTCTCCTCTTTGTAATACTTTTAAATCCTCTCCCCTTTACACATTTTGAAATATCTTCTCCCCCTTTGACAATGGAGTCATCAAGGAAACACGCCTTCCTCTCGTTCAGAGATAACAAATGCAGAATGAGGAAAAAGCATAAGAAGGAGCATGCATGAAATGCAATGGAGTGGCTTCATATTTTTGTATTTTTCAATTTTGGATTACAAGAAGCTTTGGAGATTACCCAAAAGAACAAGCTAGCATCTCAAATTTTGCATAAACACCATATCAGCCTGAATGCGCTAGCAAGATCATGATAAGACATATATAACAAAGCTAAAGCAAGAAGGCTCAATATAAAGCAATGAATTTTAGCATTTTAAGCAAAGTTTCAAATCTAGCAAGTTCATCAACAGAGATCCTAAATGAAATGGCCATGTCAAAATGTCAATGTGAGACAAAGAAGCTAACAAAGACCACATTAAGAGACAAACAAGTCCTAAATTGAATTATTTTGCTCAAATTGTCTCAACCGCCCATTTTTCAACAGATTTTCATTTGCAAAGGAATATTGAAGTTGATGAAAGGTATATCTTAGTGAAGAAGATCTGGACTAGGAGCCATCCACAAACTCTTCCTAAGCTTCTACCCATTTGAAAATTCATTTTCTTATCCACGTGCTAGATCTCAAGCCTTGCGCGACCATCTTAAGCACAAAAGCTTAAAAGAATGATCTAGGTCATCAAAACTCCCCACGAGTTCATGCCTAGTGCTATGGCAAGCCGTCTCATGAGAAAGAATTGGTGAGATCAGTTTTTTCGCACAAAAGAGACCTCCTTTTTTTCACAAGAGCGATTTAGATTCTCAAAAGAACAAGAAGCTCAAGTAATGATCAATACTAGATTCAAGAGCTAACACATAATTTTGACAGGCCAATGTCATAAAGGAGCACTAATTGCGCAACTAGCTAAAACATCCACAAATTGCGTTTTTAGTTCAAGTTGTCTTAAAGTTCTAGCTCATTCAAGAAAGACTTAGCTACACATGTGAAAGCATGATAATTCTAGCAAGTCAAGGAACTAGACATGGCATTGAGCAATTGCAATACTAAAAGCTCAAGCAGGTAATAAGCAAAGCTTCATCAATTTTAAAAGACAAGCGAGAAAAGCTTATATAACAATGCATCTTTTGGTTTTTCATATGAATGCAGATGAAACAATGAAATGCACACAAACTAAAAAGATCAAAAGAACAAAAGAAGATCAAGAAAAGATCAAATGAACAAGGTAAAACAGAAAAGATCAAACTCCCCTCAAACCAAACCGTAGGGATAAATTACCCTAACTCACTTCTCAAGGTGGCAAACCTAGTTGGATCTAAAGGCTTGGTGAGGATATCACCAAGCCGAGCCTCGGACTCACGAAATGTAGCACAATATCACCCTTCTCGACATGATCTCTAAGAAAGTGATAGCGAATGTCTATGTGCTTGGTCCTAGAGTGTTGCACGGGTTTTTAGCAATGTTAATCGCGTATGTTATCACGAAAAGAGGAACACTATCAAAAGCCAACCCAAAATCCTTAAGAGTGGACACCATCCACAAAATCGACTCAAAGAACTAGCAAGCTACATATTCAGCCTTGATGGATTGTGCAACGTAAGATTGCTTCCTAGAAGACCAAGAGACAAGAGAAGTGCCTAGGAAGTGACAAGTGCACGAGGTACTCTTCCTATCTAGCCGACGACCGCAAAATCGAATCTGAAAACCCCGAATGGACAAGGACGACGAGCGGGAATACCAAATGCCATACCGAGGGTAGAGTGTAAATACCGAAGATGCGTTTAACACTGGCGATGGAAGTCCTCGAGACGCTGAAACCTCGCATGCAGGCGCATCGAGAAGTGGATGTCGGTCTTGAGGCCGTCAGTGCGTAAGGAGCCAATCATCTTTGCGGTACTCGCGTTGATCCATGGCTTCTCCTTCCTCATCCGGATCCAAAGCGATCGAAGTCGCCATGGGAGTGGCGATCGACTTGCGATCACCCATCTCGGCGCTTGAGCGGATCCTTGGTGTACTTCGTCGATGGATGAATATCCCTTCCTTGCATTGCTTGATTTGAAGCCCGAAAGTAGTTGAGTTCTCCCATCATACTCATCTCAAATTCCACGGACATGGTCTCTAAAAGTGGAAACAAGAGCATGAGAAGAACCACCAAAGATAATATCATCTACATAAATGCGAGCAAGCAGAAGTCATTGCCACGCCTAAGGATGAACAGGTCTTGTCTACCTTACCCATCTCAAAATCATTCTTAAGCGTAAAGGTCTTAAGTCTATCATACCATGCTCTAGGGGCTTGCTTAAGACCATACAAGGCTTTGGATAGCTTGAAAACATGATGTGGATGCTTGGGATTCTCAAAGCACAGGGTTGTCTAACATACACTTCCTCCTCTATAAAACCATTCAAAAGGCACTCTTAACATCCATCGATATAATCTAAAGCCCTTAGAAGCAAAGAAATGCAAGCGAGAATGCGAATGGCTTCCAATCTAGCAACAGAGCAAATGTCTCATCAAAGTCTAACCCCTCAACTTGGCTAAAACCACGAGCTACCAATCTAGCCTTGTTTCTAACCACAGAACCATCCTCATTTTGTTTATTTTGAACACCCAGCGGGTTCCTATCACATTATGACCACTAGGAGGTTCTACTAGATTCGGACCTTATTCCTCTCAAAATTCTCTAACTCCTCATGCATGGCATTAACCCACTAGAATCGATAACGCATGTGATATATCGCGGGTTGAAAGAAGCAACAAATGCAGAATGAGAGTAGAGACTTGGATCGTGATACAGGCGAGTGACTCGCTCATTAAGATTACCAATCATCGATCCGGAGGATGATGCCTCTGAATATGAAGTGGGCGCTGGGGAGACAATATCTCCTCAACCTCCGCAGTGCTACGATGAAGAAGATGCAGCAGAGCCTCAATTGGAGGTGAAGCGATCAGCGAGTGTTCGGAACTTGGACAGAGCCTCGAGCGGCGGTGGAGGACAAATATCGCCCGTCATCATCTTCCTCCACAAAAATGCTTTCACACTGTGTATCACCGAAATGTCGGATCTAGCTCGAGGCTAGTCTCATCAAAAGTGACATTGCATGTCTCCCGACAATGTTAGTTTCAACATTAAAACCCGAAAACCCTCGAATGTGCAGATAACCTGAAATAAACCATCAAAAGTCCTTGATTCAAATTTATCTAGGTTTCTGTCTTGAGAATGAAACACTTAGCTCCAAACACTCGAAAATGAGAAACAGAGGGTTTTCTACCAAAACGAAGCTCATATGAAGTCTTGCCCAAAGAAGGTCTCAAGTAGACACGATTTGCAATATGGCAAGTCAGTAGAAATAGCTTCGCCCAAAACCTCCTCGGTGTGCTATACTCATCTAGCATTGTCCTAGCCATCTCGACTAAGGTTCTGTTTCTTCCTTTCCACAACGCCATTCTCGTTGAGGGACGTGTGGAGAAGAAGCGATGCTCAATTCGCGCTCGGCACAAAAAGAGGCAAACGAGGCATTCTTGAACTCCGTGCCATTGTCATCGCGGATCGCTCTCAAGGCACCGTAAAATTCGAAGCCAAGCGAAGAACAAGATCACGATAAAACCAAAAGCTTCATCCTTGAAGCAAGAAAGAACACCCAAGTGTATCTCGAGAAATCATCAACTATGACAAGAATGTACCACTTGCCACCAATTGATCGAACCTAGCGGGACCAACGGTATCCATATGAAGCAACCGTCCCGTCAGTCGGTCATGACCAAAGTCATCGAAGGGTGTGAGGCGGCAACTTGCTTGCCATGCCTCAGGCGCACATCTGACATCCTTGACGGCTTTGAGTTTGGGCAACCCTCTCATGAGATCAAGGTTGCTAACTCGCGTCGATGATCAAAACCAATGTGCCCCAAACGTCGGTGCCAAAGCGAACTCGTAAGAAGGTGTAAACAAACATTTAAGAGAACCACCAAAGATTCGTAAAATCAGCTCCAAAGATCCTAGCAACTCTATAAATCCCAAAAACGAGCTCACCAAATAGATCAAGCACCCGACAAGCATTTTTCTTAAATATTGTCTCATAACCATCGTCAAGAAGCTGTGAGACCGGAGAGTAAGTTAAACCTAAGCTTGTCCACAAGGGCGACGTCCTTTAGGATGAAATTGTCATTCACCCTAATTGTTCCTGTTCCTTCAATCCGCCCTTGAGTATTGTCTCCAAAGGTGATGAGGACATCACCTATCGACCGCGTGAAGGAGGTGAACCATTTTGAGTCTCCGGTCATGTGGCGTGAACAGCCGGAGTCGACGAACCATGTGTCCTTCCTTCCGCGGTGATCCTGAAAATCAAGGTACAAAAGAACGATGTGTCTCAATGCAAGTTAGTTAAACATGACTTGGGAACCCAGTACTGAGACACACGACTGCGAGTAGTATGCAAAGCAGAAGTGCTATCCTTGACTCTATTTGAAATTCTGTTGTGAGCAATGGTTACTCTAACATGAGAGTTATCCTGTCTAGGAGCATGAGCATGATTAGCATGTGAAATAAATCCTAAACCAGGTTTCTTCCTTTCTAAATTACCATGTCTCACAAAAGCTCTAGGTTGATTAGATGACATTCTAGCAAGATTTTTCTTAGCATTTTTCAACCTCGCCATCAGAACTCAACTAAATGCCCATTTTTCTTACAATAGGTGCAATGGTACTTGGTACCACCGAGAAGCACCTTTTGATGAGCAGATGGTTGGGCAAAGCTGCAGATTTGAAAGTGATCTTTGCGGGTTGGGTATCAAATTCAACTAAGCCATTTCTCAAAATTTGAATATCATTAGATTTATCACAGGCAAAGTTGTATCCTAACCCTTGCTTCTTATAGGAGTTTTGACTTGTCAAGAATCATGTTTAACTGTTTCTTACCTTTAGAAAATCTTTCTAATGTGTCATTAAGGTAAGCAATTTCTTTTCTAAGGTTAACACATGAATCACAAGTTTTAGCATAAAACCTCTTCTTATAAGGAGCAACTTCAAGCTTAAGAACTTCACATGAAGCACAAGTAGCGAATTAATATCGCCCTTAAGCTTGGCATATTTAGCTCTAGCCGCTTCTACAACATCATGTAATTCACGTTCACGTTCTAAGCGCATGAGCAAGAGCTAGATTCAACCACATCGAAGCAACCAACGTGCTAGACTTTAAGCATTTTTCGCAAGGAGCGATTTAACTTCAATTAACTCGGTTCTAGCATTTTCAAGTTGTTGCAAAGCAAGATCATGAGCAGATTGCGCTTTAGCTAATTCGAATGTAAAGCATAGCAGATGAACATTCATCGATTCAAGACTCTTAGCATTCACAAGTTCTAATGTGAGTTTCTTTACTTGTGACTCTAACTCCTCATTCTTAGTCATGATGAACTTTAAAGCTTTATCGACCTAGCATTTGCTCATAGACAGTTTCACATCTAGCAAAGAGAACATCATAAGAAGGAGATACCTCATTGTTGTCATTGATGTCGTCGAGTCGCCATGAAGCACATGCTGGTGAAGTCCTTGGCCTTCCCTTCTTGTCTTGAGAGAGCTCCTCCTCCTTGTCCTCCTCGCTCCCTGAGTCCACATCACTCAAGGATCGATCTCCAAGAGCGGCAAGAACCCGGTGAGCGACCTTCTGAGCTTGGCATCATCAAACTGGACTTGCGCTTGAGGCTTCTTCCAAGTCGGCTTTTCATCCTTGTGGTTGCTCTTACCTTTCACTTAGGGCAATTTGCCGGATGTGATTAAGCTCTCCACACTCATAACAAGTCACGGGGGCCGCTCTCTTTTGTTTCTCATATTGTTGTAGGCCCTTGTGAACTTCTTAATCAAAAGCGCCATCTCGGGCTCGGAAATACTCTCAAGATCCTCTTCTTGAATTGCGTATAAAGAAGCAAGTGAAAACTGTAAGAGGACTCAAACGACCCATCGAGGCTCTCTTGAGCGGTGCGCTACAAAGCCATGTTACCCTTCTTAGAATGGTCACTTTACGGATCTCATGAGTCTTGAGCTTGCTATAGAGCAGCTCAAAGTCGATCGAGAGAAGTTGACATTTTCTGAATGGCGGTAGCCTTTATCTCCCACTCCACGGTGTTGATTGCAGCCGGAGATGGATGGCATTTTCGGTATGTAAATTCAATACCAACAGACTTCATCCGATTTATCACGTGTTGAAGCGACCGAAAATGTCATCGATGCTCTCACCGTGACGCATCTCGAATTTGTTATATTCTCTTTTATAGACTCACGACGCACTTGTTTGATTTGGGAAGAACCTCATGATAGGTTTCGAGAGTCTTCCAAATCTCATGTGCGATCTCGAGATTGCAAATCCTATCATATTCCCGCCTACCAAGCCCACCATACAGAAAATTCTTTGCCTTACGGTCATTAGCCAAAAGAGCTTCAGAAGCTGGCGTAGCAACCTCGTGCAAGATAAGCGGCCTCGAACAGCCTTCCCAAATACCTCGTGGTTCGCTCTCAAGAAAGACACGCATGCGTTCTTCCAAAGGCATAGTCGTGCCCATCGAAGATATGCGGTTTGGAAGAGTACTTATCCATCGCCAAAGTTCGGTGACCGGTTAAGATCAAGATTGAACTAACCGTGCTCGATACCACTTGTTGGACCGAAAAGCGACTAGAGGGGGGTGAATAGGAGCACGAACTCTTTTCTCCCAAATTGAATTCAATACGAATCTCACTCCAATAGCTATGAAAGCTATGAAGATCAATCAATCATGCACAATGAAGACTTGTATTGAATCAACTCAAAACCCCAAAGTAAAATCAACACAAAGCAAAACACGAAGACACCGCGTCCGACCTCTCACGGGCGCGTCGGACCGGTCACCGGGCGGTCGATCGATCCGATCGGTCGACCGATACCAGCGGTCGACCGTTCCCTCGGCGGTCGGACCGATTTCACGGAGGTCGACCTCTCGTTCGATGAACGATAAAAACAGCGACAAATCAAACGCAAATTGATCAAACTTTTGATTCGTGCGTCCCAAACTTCGTGAAACTTGACACACAACTTCCTAAGGATGTCGGAACCTATTCCAAGCAACAATTGTGATAATTCTTGCTCAGTTCAGACCTTTTACCGCTTGAGCGAAGTTAGGTCAAAACCGAGTGAAAACGAAAATATGATCTTAAGACTTGCACGTGGGTGATTGATGATCTTGATGATCCTAGATGTATTCTCACACGTCACAGCAAGCTAAATCACGTTAAGAAACTAAGCAATAACTCATGGATCAAACAAAGACTCAATTCATCAAAAGAGAGAAAGAAAGCATGAACTCACTTTTGAAGAAACTTTCTTTGGATTGATTTGATCAGTTTACACCACTCCATCAATGGATGGCAAAGACTCAATACATGAGCACGAAATCAAATCCAACTCTCAAGAACCCTAACCTCCGCTCCTCTCCTCTAAGCAAATTAGGTTTCAAAAACAATGAAAGGGTCGAAGGGGTGCCGCCACCTCCTCCTCTATTTATAGTGGAGGCTTAGGTTTCTAATAGAGTCTCCTAATGGGCTCCGTTAAGGCCCAAAACAAGCGGGTGACACACGCACGCATTTTAAAGCGCCGTGTTCATGTTGTGCGGCACTCGCTGCTTCGCCACGTGTAGGTTGATCCAACGGCTCTCATCATGTCGGCAAGTCTCTCCCATCCGGCTCCCACCGAAACCACCATGGCACTTGCACCGACCCCGTGCGCTTGATTCAACCGGGCCGCACCGAATCGCCTGCTCGGTCACCTTTGTCCATCTTGCACCATACTTGAGTCCAATGACTTCACCGGCATCGCCGATCGTTTTGAACCTCTCGCTCTCCAAGCCTAGTCCCGATCATCCTCGCCGTTGACCGTCGTTGACCACCAAGCAACATGCACAACAATAGACAAGCAAATCGAATTCGGGAACAAGTTCTTCACAACTTGACCCACGTTAGTCAAAACATGCATCATGCAACACATATGCTATGAAATCCACGAACTTGACCTAACAAGCAACCATCGCCGCCACACAAAGCGACGACTTAAATGAAAACCGTCGGGGCACAAAGATTGGCGGTCGGATTGCATCGCGGCCCGATCACAATGTGGAAGGCCTGGCCGACCGCCACAAAGGACTTAGCCAAATTTCAACGCTGAAATCCGCAACCTCTGGAAATTTAAAACGAAAGAACTTTTGACTGAAGCTCCAAAATTATGAGACCAAGTGCGGAGAATCTCTCACTTGCCTACACCCTCTATTTTTGGCCCACCAAACTTCAAGGTCACTCAACTTGCCGGTCCGATCATCAACAGACGCCGGTCGATCGCTACCAAATCGGTCGATCCGCCGACCGCCGGTCGGATCGCCAAAGACAATTCACCGAGGCATGGGCGGTCCGACCGCCACGAGTACGGCCGGACCGCTGAGACTCGACAGAACGAACTTTGCCGAAACTCGTGTTTCCGCAAACCTTCAACGTCATTGCCAATTGACACATCATCCTAAGATCATGAGCATATCCCCATGATATCCACAGAAGGAATGACAGCGGTAGTAGCTGAAGTGTCAGCCATTATTCCTCTGGTAGAAGAAGCTGTTGCTACTGAATTTGCTACGACTACTGATGCAGTCGTAGGAATGGAGGTGGAGACATTGGAGACCATGACGAAGACGCCAGGAGAAGGTGATGGTGAGAGCTCCGACCACCACGTCGGTAAGGAGGTTATCGAGGACGTTCCTTTGGTCCTCAAGGCGGGGCTGCCATCACTGAATCAGAGGAAGATGAGTACTTTAACTTCTGCTCTGATTTCTTTGGCCCTGCTTCCATCGTAGGATCTTCCGCCTTCAGATCTCGCGACCGAGTCCCTCATCCCAGTAACATTCCCGACAGTGGGGAAGTTTTCGATGATGAACGTCTCGAAAGGGTTTGATGGAAACGTACCGAGGAGATGGATGGGCTGAAAGATCCGACAAGGATAGCCTCCATGTTCGCTCGGACGAGCATGAATGTAAGTATCTGACGATACTTATAAGTATGGTTTTGTCCTCGCTTCTCATTGTCTTTCTTTTTTTAGAAAGCTTTGGAACAAATTGTCACGGTTTGTGAGTACAACTAGCAACTTGTTAAGCTACGACAAGAGAAGGCAGTACTCTGCGAGCAAGCAGAGAGGTGGTGAGTCATTGATGCTCGTAATCGTTTTATGTTTTGACTACTCGTACAGTACTCGTTGGGGTTGTCATAGAAAACCTTATGACTTGGTACTGGTCATAGAAAAACTTAATACCAGAAGTGATCGTAGAAAAACTTACGATCACGTGGTAGTCGTAGAAAGACTTACGACTATGAGGATGGTTGTAGAATAACTTACGACCACTTGCCTCTATGTTCATGTCTACCCTTGACTTTGTTGATGTAAATATATGATCTTTTCTTTTTTCCTGCAAATCATCTCGTAGAGTAGTTTGTAACTCATAAGATAATAAATGGAAAAGATAATTAGACCAGATATCTGTAATCCTTCCTTCCTTCTTCATTTTTCCTGCAAATCATCTCGTAGAGTAGTTAGTAACTCATAAGATAATAGACAGAAAAAGAAACCAAGACTAAGAATTGAAGTCATGTTTATAACTTTATCCTAGCCCCCGACTATTTGCTTAGTTTATTTGAATAAACTAAGTAAATAGTGAAAAGGGGTTTCTTAAAACAGAGAGGTTTGTTTGACTTATAATTTTCGATCTCGATTATCTTGCACTAGTCGAAAGATTAGAAACGAATTGACGCTAGGAAGTTCCTTCTAGTGGGCAGGACCACGTGCAGAAAGGAAAGGCTTCGAATAGGTGATGTTACCATCTCTGACCAGATTAATCAAATCAAGAACGGTAACTTGAGTGAAACAAACATCTAGAGGACCTTTAAAAATTCGTTCGACCTTTCTTAGTGTACTCGATAAGTTTGTCCTGGTAGCAAAAGTAGGAAACGGGACGACACTAGGAAGTTCCTTCTAGTGGGCAGGACCACGTGCAGAGAGGAGAAGCTTCGACTAGGTGTGTTTCTTCCTCTAACCAGTTAAAATCGACCAAGTTTACCAAAAATAGTCGAACAAATCTCAAAAGTGCACTCTTCTTAGAGTATTTTTCAAAATGAAGAAATAAACTAAGGTGATAAGAGTTGGCTTAAAATCCTTTGACCATGTTTTCTGAGCCCAAACCCTTTGTATTGGCAGCAAAAGTTAGGAACAACACGATACTAGGAAGCTTCTTCTAGCGGGCAGGACCACGTGAAGAGAGGAGAGACTTCGACTAGTTGTTGTGTTATTTCTTCGACCAATGTAAATAAAAAAATTGAGCATATAAAATATGGTCGAAAGATTAGAAAAGCACTACTCAAAGGAAAACAATAAAGATAGAAAGAACCTGATACTTTATTGTCGTGGCAGTTTGTTACACGTAAAATTTGCGTAACTGGTTGATGTTCTAAGAGTTTGAGAGAACTCTCCATCCTCCATTGCTAGTTGTACTGAACCTGGATGCGTAACTTCGACCACAGTGTAAGGACCTTCCCACTTGGGGGAAAGTTTATTCCGATTAGACTGGGATTGGATAAGCCTCAATACCAAGTCACCTACAGCGAGGCTGCAAGGTTGGACCTTACGATCGTAGTATCTGCACAGGGCTTGTTGGTAGACTGCTGAACGGATTAAAGCCTGGTTTCTCTTCTCTTCAAGCAGGTTGATGTCGTCCGCTCGAAGTTGTTCTCGGGAGGAGTCGTTAAAATTTTCGACTCATGCTGACCTGATCTTTAGTTCTGGCAGGAGTATGGCTTCGGCACCAAAAATTAGAAAGAAAGGTGTTTCACCTGTAGCCCGACTAGCAGTCATACGAATTGCCCATAATACTGAGGGTAATTCTTGTACCCAAGCCCCCGAGCGCTTGACAAGCTGGTCGAAGACTCGAGTTTTAATTTCCTGCATTATTTGGCCGTTCGCTCTTTCGACCGCTCCATTACTTTGGGGGTGGGCAACGGAAGCGTAACACAACTTGGTTCCCAACTCGTCGTAAAATTCTTGAAATTTTGTGCTCGAAAATTGCTTACCATTATTTGTGATTATCCGACTAGGTAACCCAAATCGAGTTATCACGCATCTCATCATGAACCTTTTTGCTGCTTTCGTTGTTATCCTAGTCATAGGTTCAGCTTCTATACATTTTGTGAACGTATCGATAGCCACAAAAAAGAATTTGAATCCACCTGGAGCTCTGGGTAACGGTCCTAGGATATCGAGACCATAGGTCGTAAAAAGCCAAGATAGAGGGATTGTTTGTAATGCCTAAGCTGGTTGGTGTATTTACCTGCTATGAAACTGGCATTGTACACACTTTTTAACCAGCTCCTTGGCATTGTAGAATAGAAACCTTGTCGAAAGACCTTACCGACCAGTGTTCTGTAGGAAGCATAAGTCCCACAGATGCCTCCATGTATGTCGTGAAGGAGTTTTAATCCTTCGCTCTAAAGAATGCATCGCATAAGCACCCCTTGAGTGCCTCGTTTATAGAGTACTCCTTCGACCAAAGTATATATTTTTGCCTTTCGGGATAATCGATCTGCTTCGAGATCGTCATCGGGTACGGAACCCGTCTGAAGATACTCGTAGATGGGAATCATCCAGGTATCCTCGTATTCTATAGAGGTTGTCTCAATAGGAGGTGTCTCTGGTTCTTCGACCAGGGATGGCTTTTGGAGTTGCTCCAAGAAGACTCCTTTTGGTACTATGGATCGGGAAGAAGCTATACGAGCAAGTTGGTCTGCGAGGAAATTATCCTTTCGAGGGATAAATTGTACCTCAAAACCAAGAAAATGCTTTTCAACCTTTCGGACTTCCGATAAGTACCGAGACATTGTCGAATTAAAGCACTGGTACTCTTTTCTGACTTGATTCACGACTAGTTGAGAGTCTTTTGTCACGAGTAGTCGGCGAATCGACAACGCTTTCGCGGCTCGTATGCCAGCTAGCAAACCTTCGTACTCTGTCACGTTGTTAGTGCCCTGAATGTTTAATTGTATAGCATACTTTAAGGTCTCTTCCGGTAGGAGATTCCAGGACCACCCCAGCTCCCGAGCCACTTAAAGTGACCCGTCAAAGTACATCGTCTATTGGTCGTGGGAATAGTATTGGGGATCCTGAACAGGTTCAGGATTTGTCCATTCGGCGACGAAGTCTATCAAGATCTGCGATTTAATGGCTGTTCGAGACACGAAATGGATGTCAAACTCCCCAAGCTCGACTGACCATTTTGCCATACATCCCGCTGATTCCCTATTCTGGAGGATCGCTCCCAAGAGAAACTCAGACGACACAGCCACTACTACAAAAAGGCTAATACTGGATGACTCATCACAGACGGTTGGCCAAAATCATCTATATTACATGCAATCATGAATGGTTTTGGTTTAGAGATCGTCTGTGTAAATGGATGCGCTAAAAACTGTCTGTGAAAAGAAAATATCACAGAGGGTTCATAAAAATAACCTTCTATGAAGTAAACCATTATCACAGACGGTTTGTAACAAACAACCGTATGTGAAACTTCTAAGACGGTTCTTTTAACTAACCATCTATGATAAAGGTATACTTCACAGATAGTTTTTTTATCAGAACCGTCTGTGATAATTAAATGTTTCGGCTCCCGCGCGTTATGCATGCGTCTCTTCGTCTCCCGCGCCGACAGGCGCCGATGCATCTCTTCGTCTCGCGCACCGATGTTACGATGTGTCTCTTCGACGTTTTATAAGAGTAATATTATCGCGCGCCATGGTGAGCATGCATGGTATTGAATAGTACACCATGGTGAGCACGCGGAGCATGATGGCGAGGACCAAGCGGGCGAGGAGGTCGGCGATCGTCGTCCTTGATCTTCCTGACGAGGTCGTCATCCACATCGTCGGCCTCGTGGCCGCGAGCTCTCCTCAGCCCATGGCTGACCTTGCAGCCTACGAGCCACGTACGTATTCTATTCTTTTATTTTTGGTAGGTCTGGTTAGTCAGTTTGTGAAGATGACTGTAGCGTACAAAATTGAAAAGTCGTATCATGATACGGCGCAAAAAAAATCTCGTGATGATTTCGTTTTGTGTCCAATATCCAGTAATTAATTCTTGTATTAAGATTCTATCGTCTTGAATTTTAGTTGTAAGGCCATGTACAAGGCATCCAAGGCGTGTGTCGTGGGGATGCGTGTGGCGCTGGAGCGGAAGGAGGCGATGAACTGGCAGGACAACGAGCGCTACCTCATCGTCGTCAATCACCTGGCCGGCGTCGGCAACCCGGAGGCCTGCTTCATTGTCGACCTCGCGCTTGTCTTCGTGCCCCAAGACATGCAACAGCGCCTCGTGTTCCTTGCAGGCGATCGACGCCGCCGCCACAAGGCGCGCCTCGTGCTCGACCTCCTCCTCTACGGCGGCCAGACGCGCGACGTTGGGAAGCACTACATCAGGCGAGCCGGCCGACGGCGGGTGCGAGACGGCCAGGAGGACCAACCGGGAGTGCAGGCGGTGCCAGAGGCTCGCCGCAGACATGATCCGGGTGGTGGCGTGGGGGAGGATGGTCGGGCCGTTGGGCTGGGTGTGGGCACTGTCGAAGGACGGCCACCGGTGCACGAGCACCGGCTGCGGCGTGTCAGGATGGGAGACAACTACACCGTCTTCTGCAGCGATGATGGCAGGATTAGGCATGAGTATGCCAATTTTTTTGCAGAGGTTTTGGACTACTTGCCATAAAATTAGCGGTTTTAGCATAGTTTTAGATCACATTTTCTCACCATTAGATCAACATTCTATGACCCAGATTGTTTCTTTCTAAAATAGACAAAAGTATTAATAGAAAAATACAAAAAATAATTCACAGACGGTTCTATTATGGGACCGTCTGTGATACGTATCACAAACGGTTCTATTGTGGACCCGTCTGTGATATGAGACCATATCACAGACGGTTCTATTATGGATCCGTCTGTGATACATATCACTAACGGTTCCATAATAGAACCGTCTGTGATATACCTTTATTAATAGGAGACCACACGCTAGGGTTTGCGCCCTAACTCGTCACTCCCCAACGCGCGCTAGGGTTCGAGACTTTGGCCGGGCTCCCGCATCGCGACTCCCATGGCCGATTCAACCTTGGCGCCATCTCCCTCGCTGAATCGAGCTCGCCCCGCCATATCCCTTGCCGAATCGAGCTCGCCCCGCCATCTACGCCGCCGAATCGAGCTCACCGCCATCTCCCTCGCCGAATTGAGGTCGCCCCGCCATCTCCCAAGCCAAATCGAGCTCACCCCGCCATCTACACCGCCGAATCGAGGTGCGTTGCTCCCCTCTGCTCCCTCGACTACCTCACCTCGGCCAGATCTGCCTCTCTCCCCTGGATGTGGATTGTGTTGTTGGTGGCTGGTGTTTGCCGCCGTTGCCGCATTGTGTTTGCACTGGATCATGATTTCTTTAATTACCATGGACGTCTAAGAAATCTACCAAGCAGCATGAGGAGGATGAGACAGCAGCCACGGACATCCTGCCTGCGCGAACTGCTTCATCAGCATAAATTGATGTCACAAATGCAATTAGATGTGATCTTGTGTATAGATTAATTGTGCCTTGAGTTGTTAGATTACCTACTGTTATGTATTGTGTATATATTGTGCCCTTGGATGACACTTCTATGATGAATTGATGTCACAAATGCAATTGGATGTGATATTGTGTATAGATTAATTGTGCCTTGAGCTGTTAGATTACCTTTTGTTATGTATTTTGTATAGATTGTGCCCTTAGATGGTACTTCTATGATGAATTGATGTCATAAATCTAATTAGATGTGATATTGTGTATAGATTAATTGTGCCTTGAGCTGTTAGATTACCTGTTGTTATCTATTGTGTATAGATTGTGCTCTTGGATCCTGATCTCTTCTCTATAAAGTCTCTAAGCAGTGTCTGCTTATGCCTTTAAAGCCGGCATCATATATATATATATATATTATGTATATATTGTTCGTAGTCCCTCAGCCATTTTCGGGGGGTCATCCACGCAGCATGAGGTCGCTGTGTTTAGAAAGTGACGTGGACGCACAACTACTCCGACTGGTATCAGCCACGTTACTTTCTGAACATAGCGAAGTCCAATTACCTGTCGACGACATCCAGGTAATTGGATGGCATAACACACTCTTGGCAGCCATGCTTCTTGAACTTGCAGGGGCTCGATGGAGTTGTCCGTGGCTGCTGTCTCATCCTCCTCATGCTACGTGGACGACCTCTAAAGTGGTGAGGACTACAAACAATATATATATATATATATATATATATATATATATATATATATATATATATATATATATAATATGATGCCAGTTTTAAAGGCACAAGCAGCCACTGCTTGGAGACTTTATAGAGAAAAATCATCACAGATGGTTTCAGCTACAAACCGTCTATACAGAAAAGTCATCACAGACGATTTCAGCTACAAACCGTCTGTGATAGTTCCCTATCACAGACGATTTTATCTACAAACCGTCAGTGATAGTTACCTATCACAGACGGTTCTGAGTTAATAACCGTCTGTGATAGTATGCATCACAGACGATTTGAAGAACCGTCTGTGATGACTCATGTCATCACTGACCCATAGACTCAGACGGCTCACGAAACCGTCTGTGATGTCGTTTTTGAACCGTTTGTGAAGACCTTTTCTGTAGTACTGAGCTAGTTTGTGCACCTGAAAATAATACCACCGTTTCCTCGAAGACATGAGGAGGGCATATAGAAGTTTTTGGACCTAATAGTAACGCTCCTTAGGCCTGTGTAAAACTTCACTAACGTAGTAAATCGGTCGTTGTACGTTTTCACGTTCTACGACTAGTACTGCGCTCACTGCCTGTGGCGTGACAATTAGATAAATTAAGAGCGTCTCTTCAGGACAGGAGCACTCGTAAGATACCTCTTGACATCCTCAAAGGCTGTGTTAGCCTCTTCTGACCACTTGAAACCCTCATGCTTCCTTAGAAGTTTGAAGAAAGGTAGTCCTTTTTCTCCCAAGCGTGCGATGAAACGACTTAAAGCCGCCATGCATCCTGTGAGTTTCTGAACTTCTTTTTTCGTGGTCGAGGGGGGTGCATTTGCATGATGGCCTTTATCTTTTCAGGATTTGCTTCAATTCCTCGTGCAGAGACTAAGAATCCAAACAATTTTCCTGAAGAGACCCCGAACTCACACTTCTCGGGATTGAGTTTCAAGCGATGCTTTCTGAGGTTGTCAAATGTTTCTTGCAAGTCTATGATATGATTAAGTCGTTTGCTGCTTTTTACGACTAAATCATCAACATAGGCTTTCAAATTTCGGCTCAGTTGAGGTGAAAAAGTCGTTTGCATCAAACGCTGAAAAGAAGCTCCAACATTCTTTAAACCAAATGTCATTTTGACATAGCAAAATATTCCAAATGGTGTAATGAACGTGGTCTTTTCTTCATCTTCTCGACACATATTGATCTGGTGGTGTCAGGACCCGGGATTAATATCCCAAATCCTCTGTGCAATTCTGAACTAGTCCCATGATCAGTAGCTAGTTCACACAGTAACAAATGTGATAACATAACCATAATCGTAAAACTTTATTAATTAACAACAGAGTTGATTACAAGATAGGCTTACAGGCCAACATTAAATAAACACAGCGGAAGACGAAGAAGAAGTAGTAGAGTCCAGTAATCTGCCACAGGCAATCGACTGGGGAAGCGGCCTAGTTGTCGGGATCCACACTGGTAGCAAAGTTCTTCTCCTCTGATTTTTTTTTGCATAAAGCAAGTATGAGCACAACTACCGTGCTCGCAAGTTACACCCGTCAAATAACAGAATGACATGCATACATGGATGTAACAAGGGATGGCTTATTGGTTGATTTGCATAAAGCAGTATTTTTTTTTTGAATACTTGTACTAAGTTCCAAAGTAGTTATTCTATAACTAAAATTCATTTTATAAATTCTCAATTTTATAGTCAGATAACATTCACACATGAATGGTGAAGGATACCCTCCTATCACATGGCTTCCTGCCCAAATTTCATTTGTATAAACCAGTTTGAAGAAGTCTTTTTTCAAACAAAACCAAAGTCTAACTTTGAGTAGTTCTGCTAGCATGTCCATGACCGTGGGCATGGCTATTCGAATAGTTTTACACTCTGCAGAGGTTGTACAACTTTACCCACAAGAGATAATCAGCTTGTACTGTCCACTCACACACTTCCGTAGGTGTGCGACTAAGTGGTTATCATGAGGCCTTTACAATATTCTGTCTTAATGTATTTATGCTCGCTAAGGTTTCGCTACCATTGGACTAACCATCCTCCGGGAGCCCCCTCTTGCGCCAGGTGGGACTACTGTCAAACCGACGCCCACACCAACAATATAGCACAAATGGCACTAAGACATCACAAATTATTTAGCCAAATCTGTCCCATTCCAGACTTGTGGTAGTATAGTAAGGCATAGCATCATGCACTCGAAGACCGGTTCTTAACTGACTTGGGCGACTTTCCATAAAAACCCTTGGGCCTTAACCCTAACCAGGTTAAGCCCGTGCATAAACCTGCACCCACCAATCATCCATTTCACCCAAGTCCAAACCCATTTTTATTTTATTTCCCAAGTAAAATCATTTTATAAACCTTCTATGGTAAAACAATACCACATAACAAATTTAAATCAAATTTAGAAGATTTGGCTAAAACTTCCCAAATACAAGATTTGAACTAAGCATTGGCTAAGCCTATGATTAATTTTAGTATCTCTTTGCCTAATGGTGACAAGGTATTCACGCTCAACATTCAAATTGGCTATACAAGGAAGATTGGAATATCTAGGCAATAAAAACAGGGAATTAAAATAATTGTATAAACATATGCAATCAGTAATAATTTAAAACATGATATAAATAATTTGAAATAATGGGATCAATATGATCAAGGGTATAACTTGCCTTGCTTGATGAGGTGGTATTGTTTTCCTTAACAGATCACCTGGTACTGAGGTGATGTTGTTTTTCTTAACAGGTCACCTAGTACTCACAAGTACTTTCTCCAGGTAGTCCAAGTGTATGATCACGATGATCATACAGTCAAAATCAATCCTCTTATGTGCTCTTCAAACGACGTCGAAATCTGACTCTCCGAAGTCGTCAAAATCTAATCGCGAAATAAGATAAACTCAAATAAAATTCAAATAACAACTCAAATGAACTCAAAATTAAATAATTTTAGTTTAGTTAGCTAGATTACAATTTTATACAAATTTTACAACTTCAAACACCCAATTTGGAGTTCAGATGCAAAAGATATGAATTTTTGAAGTTTGAAACTAAATAAAAACCCTAAAAAGGATTTTTTTCGATTTTTGATTTATTTTTTTTGTAAAGGAAAAGATGAATATGACATCAGCTGACGTCATTACAGGGATTTTCGGCTGAAACAAATAGAAGAAAATGAAATTGACTCATGGGCCCACTGTTAGTGACTCGGTTCACATGGACTAGGTCTACGGGTGATTGGGTCTGAGGGGGGGTGGACCGTGCCACGCGGGCTCTGACTCAGCGTGGCACGCGGGCGCCACATGGGCAAGGATGGCGACGTGGCGTCGGGTGGCACCAAGGTGGCTACCACGCCAGCACAAGGCCGGCGGCGACGCACGGTGACCAAAGGTCGTCGGCGTTTGGCAGCGCAACAGTGGGAGTGGGTGGTACCAACAGCAAGAGGAGGCGACAGGGAGTTCGGGGCTTACCACGGTGGGGGCTAGGTGCGTAGATGTGAGGACCCCTGTGTATTGGAAATGTGCTTAATTAAAGTTATACTGTAGCACAATTCTTAATTAAGGAACAGTGCTGCTCCTATATTAAATATCATGCTAGAAGCATAAATTTAATAAGTAACAAACCCAATATTTAGGCATCCTGGATATATGTCTCGCAATAGTTCCCATGATCAGTGACCATTGCACATATATCCTTAAACAACATTGCATCATGCACATACAAGTCATACATTTATATAATTAAAGAGAAGTTTACATCTCGATTTAGTACTACAATGTCAAGTGACTTGGTCACTACAAAAGACTGACAGCGGAAGCAAAATAAACGACAAAACCACCAACGGCCCCATCACCCGCAGGCTATTGCGTGGAAGAAAGAAATAGCTTCACTCGTTAGCGTCACCCTGATCGGCGCTAACGGGCACTTCATATAGATAACCGTCCTCACCTGCAACAATAGGTTATAGCACCTTGAGTACGGAAGGTACTCAGCAAGACTTACACAAACTAATAAATGAAAGTGTTTGTTAGAACCTGTACAAAGGGAGTAGAATTTATATATGCATAAGGTTGCAACAGGAAAGCATATTGGTTCAATTTTGCATAAAGCAATACATCTTAACCTATAATTGCTAGGTTTTGATAAAGCAATTTAATAAATCAAAGTTGGATTAAAACAGTAAGTAAATGAAAATAAATGTAAACAGACATTGCATGAATTCCCTCATGCTGAACACGAAACCAAAACAAAAGTTTAAATCAAAACTCTATACAGGTGACATCAACTCAAGTTATCGTCCATGACCGTGGACACGGCTATTCGAATAGTTTGATACCCTGCAGGGGTGTACATCTTTACCCACACGACTTAGTCAGCCCGTTGCCTTCGGATGCCTCCGAATGATGACATACTTCCTTTCGTATGCCGACCGGGGAAACTAAGATTTGGCATTTTTCAACAAGTTGACACTATCGAGTTGGATACCCATATGTGAACTGATCTCGCTTAAACAACGACTGATAGCATCTGCTTAACCGGGGCACACATGTTGCGTCCGGAATGCCGATCCAAACAAAAGAAATACAATCTGGGTTCGCTACCCATACTAGATTGCAATCGGCATCTTTAAGGTACGTACATGCGATGGAACACAAATACGCCCTCACCCTTCTAAGAACATCTGATATTGATATAAAACTTACATGGCATAAGACACAGCCCGAAGACCTAAGCATCTATGCCATACAAGATCAATACACATATCCTTACTCCCTCTGTCTCCAACTCAATAGTATTAACCCTTTACTTAACCAAACAAATACCCATACAACGCGTGTGGAAGTGCGTGGGGACTTGAATCGAATAATCGAGTTCACCCCTTAATTGGTCCGCATAAGTCCACCACAATTCCCAATCTCGTGCACAAAGGCACCACCACTAGCATCCTCTATCCAGATCATTTGAAATTTAAAATTCAATTCTGATTTAAAGAAACTGGACAGAAAGTTAAAGTAACTGAAATTTATTTGTTGTTTCCATGTTTGACAAGATAAGCTTGTCAAACTTTAAAGTTCTCTAGACTGCATGGCTAAGCAAGCTCTGAAAATAAATCTTGTAGTATACAGTACTACTCTAGGTTTGAGTGCATGATCATAATTAAGGTAATCCACAATGTTAGGCCATAACTAACTACTAACATATCACAATAATATTTTCAGAAAATTAGCACGCAACAGTTATCACTGTATTTGGAAAACCTATTATATAAAACTTTGGGATCAACATGGTGCAAAGAGGATGCTTGCCTTGATAGTAATATACTTCTTGTGTGTGCTCTGTTGCTCGTAAATAGAGTCAAATACTTGTAAGAACCAGATTCTAAAAAGAGATAATAAAATCCAATGAATACAAAAACTGACAGTACATAAAAATGAAAAGAAAAGGTATGATCAAGATTGTAATGCATAATTAACAATATGCTTAGATTATACCTACCCTAATAAAGATAGTAACCCATATTATCATCTACTGCCTTTAAATAGCAGAAACTAGAGTTTCGGTCAAAATTACAGTTTTCAGATTTTGAAAAGAATGGAAAACAGGGCAGGCTGCAGATTTCGAGTTGATTGAAAATAGACCAAGTAAAAGATCCTAAATTGAGGCTTAGTCTAATCTTTAGAGTAGATAATATCCCAGGCTAACCCTAATCTAATCCTAATTGATCAGATTATAGAAACTGTCAAGATTTCAAAAGTTGTCGGTTGGGCCGACAACAGATGACAGAGGTAAATCTTTGCTATAAAGCTAAATAGATGATAACAAGAATCAAAAGAACAACGGATTATGCTACTAGGTTCAACTAGGAGCTAACCAGGTTAAAAAGGATAGCTAGTGAAACCCTAGAACTAGAAAATGATATGAAAGACCGAAAAGTTATGAAAATAACCTTTCAGTTTAAAGAAGGTTGGAGCTACTTTGGTACAAGTGAAAGATTCATATGAGCTACAGAGGTCCTTAGTGTACTTAAGATGGCAAGAACTAAGGCCTTAACTTACCAGGATAAGAGAAACACCAAGGTTCCTAAAACAGCTTCGATCAACAGAGAAATAAACTCTGGTTTAACCTACAAAAGATGCTAAATCCTTACTACAAGGTGAAATAAGCGTTTAAGATGGATAAGCAAAGTGTAGGAGCAAGAAACTCCACTGGAACGGCAATGGAAGATGAAGAGCACCTTCGGTCAACAATGGCAGTAGCAAAAAGCTAGGGTATATATATAGATGTTGAGCTACAGGGCAAAGGGGAAGTGTCTAGAGCTGATGAGGTGTCCAATTAGGGCTAAATATCCAAATAATAGTTGTATTATCTTTGGATAATGCCTCTACTCCGGTCACAGAGAGCGCATTTACGCACGAGGCAAGGAGGAAGAAACACAACTCCCTGACATGCGGGCCCCGCTTGCAGCCGCAGTCGCGCGCGCCTCCTAAAATGCGAAAGAACATCAATCGTCCGATTAGAAATGGGCGGCTGCGATGAAGATAGGTGTTAAGAGAAGATAATCGATATTGTTTAATATGGACCGTGCGATCTCAAACGAACGGTTGAGATTTAATGTAGCCTTCGGGAAACCCGAAGGTTACCTTCAAAGAGGAGCGTTGGATTTGAATCCAACAGTCGATCTCAAAAGATAGACGTCACTTTAAATGGGATGACATGGCACCGTTAGACTTGTTTTCAACGGTCAAGATGGATGGGAGTTAGGCGACCCGAATGTAACATCCCAAGGTTATGTTACCAAAATAAAATAAAATAAAGTTATTGTTTTATTGGAATTTCTGAGATTTGAAAGAGTTTGATTGCTTTATTTGAATTCCTTAAGTTTTAAAAGTCAAAATTTAAAATTTATTTAAAGTTCTTGAAGTTTCAGTTGGTTTGATCTGAAAAATTAAAATTAAATTAATTTCTGGAACTTTCTGAGTTTTAAAAGCTTTTTCCTAAATATTTCAAAGCCAAAATAATTTATTTGCTAAAACTATAGCCAACTTTAAGTTGGAACCTTTTTTTTAAGTCCAAAATGCATCTAGGAATTTCTGTGAATTTTTCTAGAATTTTTGGATTTAATTTGCTATTTTCTAAAGCCTTTTCTAATTTCTGGAATTAAATCAATTAATAAATCAATTGAAAATCCCAAAACCTTCTTTGGGCCGAATCCTCCGCCCGGCCCATTTCCTCTCACGCGCCTCCGGCCCGCTTCTCCACCCGCGCCGCTCCCCACCTCTCCTCACCGTCCGATTTAAATCGGACGGTCAGAAAACCTCCCACGCCACTCATCTCCTCCGCCGCCATCAGATGAAGATCCGACGGCGCGCAGCCTTTCTTCCTCCCCACCCTTCGTCCTCACGAGAGCCCGCGCGCGGCCGCCATTAGCGCCGCGAAGAGCTCCATCACCGCCGCCATTTACGCCTCCGCTCACACGGCCACGCGCGCTTAAACCCGCATCACGCCGCCCTTCTCCTGCCGCTTGCCTCTATCTCGCACGGATCTCCGAAACCCGCGATCACCGCGTGACCTTCGCCACCGACCTCCTCCTCCCAACCTCCTCGGCCCCTATAAATGGCGCACCGACCGCCTATTCACTCATCACCGCGCCACCCACTCCTCCCTCTCTCTCTAGTCGCGGACCGACGTTTTTCACCGACGGCCGCCACCTTCTTCCTCCGCCGCTAGCGCGCCGCCGCCGATCCCCACCACCCCGACCCGCTAACAAGATCGCGGCGTCTCCGCTGAACCCGGTGCTCACTCACCCTTACCGAGCACCGCCGAGCCTCATCGCCGCCACAAGCCGCAACTCACCGCCGCTCTTCTCCTCGCCGCCGGCCACCGCCTCGCGCCCAACCGCCGACGAGGTGAGCCCTGTGATCCCCGCATCCTCCCGCATCTGTTGGTGCCTCGCCGCCGTCGTGGTGCCGCCGTGTCACGGAGCCATCGGGCCGGCGCCGCCCGTCGGCAGATCGACGTGGCCCGCCACGTGGTTGCCACGCCACGCCACCTCGGCGCCACGCCGTCTCCCGCGCGCAGGTTCACCCACGTGGCTTGCCGCGTGGCAAGTCCACCGCCTCACCGCCTCGGCCGGTGGAACCAGCCCACCGTGGGCGTGTCGCGACACGTGGGCCCATCGTCGAAATTTATTTTAATTGTTTTTATTCGAAATTCCAATGCCGACGCCAAGATGCGCAATAATTCGAATTTCCTTTAGAAAAGTAATTCAAGAAATTCAATAAAATCTGATTTTAGGGTTTATTTAGATTTAGAACTTCCCTGTTCGTTCTCCTTCATACGAACTCCGATTTCGTCGATTCAAATTCCTAAATTCATATAAAATCAAGATCTAGCCATCTAACTCAAAATTATTTAATTTTGAGTTCATTTGTCCAATGATTCCTTTGAACCCTAACTTATCATTTCATGCAATTCCAAACTTCTAAAATTCATATCTTTTGCGTCCAAACTCCGATTTGGGTGATTCAAGTTGGTAAATTCATATAAAATTATTATCTAGCTATCTAAACCAAAATCTTTTGATTTGGAGTTCATTTGAATTGTTATTTGAATTTAGTTTGAATTTGGCTTCTTTTCACGATTAGATTTCGACGACTTCGGAGAATCAGATTTCAACGCCGATTGAAGAACAACATAAGAGGATTGATTTTGACTGTATGATCATCGTAATCGCACACTTGACTACTCAAGATAGTACTTGTGAGTACTAGGTGACTGTTAAGAAAACAACGCCACCTCAACACGCACGCTGCGTGAAGGTGATCCGTTAAGAAAAACAACGTCACCTCATCAAGCAAGGCAAGTTATACCCTTGATCATGTTGATCCCATTATTTCAAATTATTTATATTCTGTTTTAAATTATTACTGCATGCTTATTTATATCAGTAATTTAAAGTCCTGTTTTAAATGTATAGTTATGCCTAAACTCCTTTGTATAGCCAATTTTGATAATTGAAGCAAACATATTGTCACCATAGGTAAAACCTGGTTGATACGATAGTATGAACTAGAACATTTTGAGAAAAATCAGGCTTAGCCATGCTTATAGACCAAACTTGTCTGATTTGGAGAATTTCAGCCAACAATCAATTATTGTTTAAATTATACCCTTGGCATTGGTGTGTCATGGGAGTTTTACAAATGACTTGGAAAATAAAATAAAAACGGGTTTAGACTTGGGCATAATGGATGTTCGGTGGGTGCAAGTTTATGCACGGGCTCAATCGGGGATGGTTGAGGCCCATGGGTTTTGTTGGAAAGTTGCCCAAGTCAGTTAAGGACCGGTCTTCGAGCGCATGATGCTATGCCACTACCATACCACCACATGTCCTCGGTGATGGGGAGTAGGACTCGCTAATTAATCTGCAATGTTCCACCGTGGTCGCTTTCCTCTGGATGAAATGGGTAGTCATGTTACGATCGATGTTAGTCCCACCTAGCGCAAGAGGGCCCGAACCGAGGTCTTTATTCCAAAGGGGTGGTGGAAACCTTAGCGAGGGTAACTACGGTGGAATGACGCTTTGTAAAGGCCTTGACACGTGCTCTAGACCGCTCACCCAAGGTAGTGAGCGGTGGCATAGATATATGCCGGACAAACTAGAGAAGTCTTGTCATGTGGGTAAAGTCAGCACAACCTCTGCAGAGTGTAAAACTATTCGAATAGCCGTGTCCGCTGATTATGGACATGCTAGCGTAACTACTCAAAGTTAGACTTTGGTTTTGATTTCAAAATACTTTATCAAATGGTTTGGATTTCAATCCAATTGGGACTTAGGCGAGGAAGCCATGTGATAGGAGGGTATCCTTCACCATTCTTGTGTGAATGTTATCGACTATAAAATTGAGAATTTTAGTTATAAAGTACCGCTGGAACTTAGTACAAGTATTTAAAGAAAATGTCGCTTATGCAAATTACCTTATAAGCCATCCTTTGTTACATCCATATATGCATGTCATTCGCTACTTGATTTGGTGTAACTTGCGAGCACTGTAGTTGTGCTCATACTTGCTTTATGCAAACAAATTTCAGAGGAGAAGGACTTTGCTACCCGTGTGGATCTTGACGACTAGGCCGCTACCCCACCGATTGCTCGTGGCGATTGTCGACTCTACTACTTCTTCGCCTTCCACGTGTTCTTTATTGTTGGCCTATAAGCCTCTTTTGTAATAAACTCGTTGATTATTAATAAAGTTGTGATATGAATTTGTTACCATATTTGTTTACTGTGTGAACTAGCGACTGATCATGGGACTAGTTCAGAAATGCACAGAGGATCTGGGATGGTAATCCCGGGTTCTGACACCGAAGGTCCCATCTTTATAGACCCTACGATCAAAATCCAACGGTCCTATGAAGATCGGGCCCTAAACACACGCGGTCAAAAGGGTACTGTAGGATGGAGATCCAACGGCCAGGAATAAATGCGCGCCCTTGAGTTCAAAAACGAAAAGAGAGGCGCGGTTGGATTTAAGATCAACGGTGAAGATTGAAGAGAGGTTCAGGCGACCCGAACGGCCCAATTGATGCGGTCCGTCCGATCAAGATCCAAAGGTGGAGGTTGAGTGGTGCGTTCGGTAACCGAACGGCCCACAAGATCTCGACCCATCCAAAGTGAGAATCCAACGGCTCACGTTTAATTGTACCTTTCCATAAGAAAAATGGTATAGTCCAAAAAGTGAGCGCCGCACGATCAAGATCATACGGTCAGGATTGAATGAGCCCTACGGGATGGCCCGAACGGCACAAAGGATCTGGCACGTTGGTTTGGAAATCAACGGCCACAAATGAAGATACGGTTAGGATGGATGAAGGTCAGATGTGGTTGGATCAAGATCCAACGGCGGAAATCGCACGGAGTACGTGGATGTCCCGCGCGGCTTTGCGAATCTCGGCCGTCCATCAAGAAATCGATGGCTCACGTTCGCTGGAGGTTTGGGCACGTGCCCGAACGTGTTGGGTGCGGTCCGGTTGCACAGTTTAGACCCAAAGCACTTAGACTCGGTCGCTACAGTGCAATTGACTGGGTTTAGACCGGAAGAGTTGACTAACTCATTTTAAAGTTCCCAAACGTTGACTGGGGCTTACAAATAGTAGATAAATTTGTAAAATCATGAAATTTTACAAGGATGCTACTGGGATGATATATTCCCCAAATAAATTTTTAAAACCACTGTTTCACTTTTTAAAATACATAAATAATTTAATTATCCCGAATAGGTTTATTTAAAGTCAAATATTTTTCTCCAAGTCAAAATAATTTCTAAAAATTCAACGAAATTATTTCTGGGCAAGATAATTTATCTAAGCTTCGATAAAAATACTTCCCAGTAATAATACAAGCTCTAACTTGTATTTCCTTTGAAACTTCGAATAGGTTTTGGATTTTTGGCTAGAAAAGGAAAGTTTTCATTTGCAACATAATGCCCAATCTGTAAAAATGAACAGAGATGCTATGAACAGCACCTCATTACTGTTCAGAAAACATTTTATTGCTGTTCATAAAGTTGGGTCTGTTACAAACCTACCCCCCTTAAGAAAATCTCGTCCCCGAGATTTCAGAAAAGATGGAAGTTGGGACAAAGTGAGATTGAAATGATTTTAATGGAAATCCAGCATCTGGTGTCTTGATTTCCTTCAAAGATAGTAAAGAAAGATTTTACATAATAACATAGTGTTATTATTACATCTTCGTTTACATTGTTTTGCTTAACCTTGCCTTTCCTGACTTAAAGGCAAGCTCTAAACAGCAAAGAGGTGGGGATGCTCAATCTGCATCAGATCTTCACGCTCCCAAGTGGCTTCATCCTCAGAATGATTAGCCCACTGAATTTTCAAGAACTTGACAGTGCGATTTCTTGTCCTGCGTTCCATTTCGTCAAGGATACTCACTGGTTACTCTTGATAGGAAAGGTCGGGTTGAAGATTAAGATGCTCATAAGCGGTTGCCTCAATAGGAACACGAAGGCATTTCTTCAATTGAGACACATGAAAAGTATCATGCACTGCTGAGAGGGATTCAGGTAGTTCCAATTGATAAGCTACAACTCCCCGTTTTGCAATAATTCGGAAGGGTCCGATATAACGAGGTGCTAGCTTTCCTTTCACCTGAAAACGATGAGTGCCCTTCATCGGTGATACTTTAAGATAGACATGATCATCTACCTCAAAGCTTAATTCACAACGACGATGGTCCGTATAGCTCTTCTGACGAGACTGTGCAGTTTTCAAACAATCTCGAATCAGGCGAACTTGCTCTTCTGCTTCCATCACCAAGTCTGGACCATAGAATGACCTTTCACCAGACTCGGACCAATTCAATGGAGTCCTACAAGCTCTTCCATACAAAGCTTCAAAAGGTGACATTTGAATACTTGCTTGGTAGCTATTATTGTAGGAAAACTCCACATATGGCAAAGATTTCTCCCAGTCTTTGCTATAGGATAGCACATAGGCTCGAAGGAGATCTTCCATTACTTGATTCACTCTCTCGGTTTGACCACTAGTTTGAGGATGATACGCAGTACTGAAAGAGAGTTCTGTCCCCATAGCTTGATGAAGACAATTCCAAAAATGAGAAGTGAACTGAGGGCCACGGTCAGAAATAATGACCTTAGGAACGCCGTGAAGACAAACAATTTTAGCAATATAGAGCTCTGCTAATTGTTTGCCAGAGAAGATGGTTTTGACAGGAATAAAATAAGCCACCTTTGTTAGACGATCAATAATTACCCAAATGGCATCGGATCCATTCGGAGTTTTAGGAAGACCGGTAACAAAATCCATACCGATCTCTTCCCATTTCCATTGTGGAATAGGCAAAGATTGAAGGGTACCGGCTGGCTTTAGATGCTCAGCTTTAACCCTTTGGCAAATATCACATTCAGCAACATACTGAGCAATCTGCCTTTTCATTTGACTCCACCAAAATGTCTTCTTCAAATCCTGATACATCTTGGTACTCCCAGGATGTAAAGAAAACTTGGAGTTATGAGCCTCTTTAAGAATTAGACCCTTCAGTTGAGGATCTGCAGGTACTACCAAACGATTGCGATACCGAAGAATACCACGGTTATCTTCAGAAAACTCGTTGGCCTGACCTGCCTTCAAATTTGCCTTGATCTCGACTACCTCGGCATCAGTTTTCTGGGCCTCCAGAATTCGAGCTTCTAACTTGGGCTCCACTTCTAATGCCGCGAGAAAACCTTCTCCCACCATTTCGAGACTTATGCGCTGAAAATCAGCACACAAGCTCTTATTCATAGGCACAGATGATGTAACACCCCAACTCCACAAGAGCCAAGAATGCTACTAAAGTAACCTTACACAAAACTAAACTAAGATAATTTACTAAATTTCGGTAGAGTCTCCTTTGTATTTCTAACAACACATGGGTTTCAACAGTTAAAAGGGAGTTATAATGAAATACTACAATATTCAAGATCAACAATAAGTACTCAAGAACTTACTAATCGACTGAACAAATCCTCAAACTTCCAACTAGACTACTCATCATTATTACAAATAATCCGATACGGTAACATAAACATGTCAAATCCTTAAACAAGAGCTTAATTATTAAGGCATGGTCCGAGAATTAAAGTTCATGACAAAGCAGCGTGCAAAGCATAACGCTACTTCCTCCCATGCATGCTGCGCTTGAACCGAGTACCTAAAAACAACAAGAAAGCAAGAGTGAGTCCACAGACTCAGCAAGTACATAAATAAAAAGACACATAATTCAATCCATAACATCAAGATCCATATTCAGAGCACATCACTAAATCATTCCACGTGCAAATGCAATGCTCAAGGATTCCTTTTCTTTATCTCTTTGTGCATTTTACCGTAATGCAAAGTATGCAACCGCCGCCAGATACCCATGCTCGTGGCGCGCACGCACAGGACCAATTGCCCAATACTCCGCAAGTATTGGGACCTCATGCCCACACTTCATGAGTGTGGGATCTCAAGCCCGCCACATTCATGACGGGACCTCAAAGATGTGCATGCTTGGTCATCACAAGACCAAGCCTCAACATGATATCAAAATGCATATGCATCATCTCTTTTTAACATCAAGCACCAATGACAATAACAACATTCATGAATAAAGGCAATAACGACATTCATGAATAAAGGCGATAACAATATTCATGAATAAAGCATATCCATACTTTGAACATTCACCATTCTGATTATGCACACTTATCAACAGCCATACGACATTAACAAGCATCAAACCCGCATTCATATCCAAGCAATTACAACCAAGGTTCAAACGATGCACTTGCCTCAACCGTGCGGGAACGAAGGACGCGAAGAGGGTGCCGCCTCCGGAACCAGTCCCCCACCTAAACATTCAATTAAGAAATGCTAAGACAACAATAGAGGACCACTCAAACCATAAAAGTAAACACGGACTCACAAAAGTTCCTTTAGCGCGAACCCAGCCCCAATTTCTAGATGTCGCTTGTCCCCTCTGTGGACAGTCATGTTCTAAAATTCATATCTTTTGTACAGGGATCCAAATTATGTGTTCTTTGACTTCATTGAAAGGTTATCAAATTCCCCAACTAAACCTAGTTGGTGAGCCTTCCTGTTTCGGCCATCTACTACCCTAACATTCGAAATAACAGAACATCGTTTTCACGTCAGGTTCTCTGGACAGTGCACTAAATTGATCATAACTTTCAACTCGTTTGTCCAAATTTCGTGTTCTTGTGCTTCCTGAAATCTACGACAATTATCTACAACTTTCGTTATACTGAGATCCTCTAATTCCCATTTAACTTATCGCAAAAGTCAAATTACTAAAACCTGTCAAAACACTGACTGATTCGCAGGACAGTCGCACTAATAAATTCATAACTTTTGCTACAGAGGTCCAAATAATACGATCTAGCACTTCATCGAAAGCTATTGACGTCCTCTACAACTCTCTAGGAGAAGCCCAAGACTGAATCCACACTTAACTTCATCAAAACGTCTGTCTAACGCGATCTGTCCTGAGGAGACAGAAATACCGACATTGCTACAACAATCAAAAGATGCATCTACTCGGGGGAAACGGGTATTACCCTTGACGAAACACCGCCGAACGTGAAGAACTCCCAGCGCAGGCCACGAACTCTCCCTTCCCTCTCTTCTTCCCTTCTCCCTTCTTCCTTCTTCTTCTTCTTTTCTTGGCCGGCCACCACAATGAAGAGGCATCGGAGGAGAGGGCACCACCATGGAAGAGAGGATTGCTACAGTACCGTGTTACAGTGGCGGCGGTGGTACTGTAGCACGGAATTACTGTAGCAAACCTAGGGTTTCCTCCTCCTTTGTTGGTGGTTGATTTTCGCATGGGCCACTATGGCTAATTTCCTCCTTTATGGCCGCCACCTCCTCCCACCTTTGGGCCAAATACCAATGGGCCTGAGGCCTCGCCCAGTTGTCCAAATTTCATTGAAACCCCTCTTTAACTGCTTAAATAACTATTTTCTATTTGATCCTTCCTCAATTCAATTTCTAAATAGTCCTTCTCTTTAAATAACCTAATTCTCTCTCAATAATCCTTTCGGATACTTTTGGGGTATTACATTCTAACCCTTTAAACCGAATTCGACTCGACTCGACCATGCTTACGCCAAAGTATAATCACAACTAAAACTTACTAACATTGCTACGCACTGCTGTGAATAATTCGATATCGCCGCGCATGCGAGACTCCAATTCCCAAGTCGTTTTCCACTCGGACTTATGGGACCACCGCACCTTGATGCAACCGATGTGTTACGCCTCATCACTTGTACCATCCTAACCGTAACCACTCAACGGACATGACTCAAAGATGCATGAATGCTCGCGGTCAACGGCCCTTACGAAACCTCACACCCGGATACCTTAAGCATTCTCTCAACACCGGTTCATCCAAAACATTATATACCCCGCTCCAAGACTCGAGACGGTTCTAGCAAATTGCTATCTTCCAGAATCCCCACAACTTCCAGAACAACCAAATATACTGTGGGCTATCTATCTCTTCGGCACCAAACCACATAACTTGCACATAAACATTTGGAACTCTTGTTCCCTCTTAGTCGATTCCTTCACTAGAATAAGGAGATCCTCCATTAAGCAGGGACGTGCAACACAACTTATTTTTATCAAACTTTAATAATCAGATTCAACTGAAAACAAAGGATTCACAAAGCAATTCCAACTTTCCTCCAAAATCAGAGATTCTTCACGAAAACCTTCCATCCTTCCAACTCGGCAGTTTGCAACTAAACACCACATAAGCCAAAAAAGAATTCGCTCAATGTCCAAATCAATTACTTCATTTATTTTCCGAATGACAGAACCACCTTATCAACCTAAGTCAACTCAAATTGTACATGATCTCCATTATATAAAAAAACCAATTCAAGCAAGAACCAATAGAGCACTTCTCTACTCGAGGATCATTCTTTTCTCGATGTTCATTTAAGAAATAATCTCTTTCCTTTTTCATGGGTGTGCAATTATCACACTAACTCCTCCTCTTAACCGACAATCTCAAAATGATCCTCAAACCGAAAGAACAACCATACTTATTTAGAGAGACTCTTCGATCCACAAAAATATTCTCTAGTCCACTCCTATCCCAAAGGAATTATTTTGACAAATAGTTTCCAACACCTCAATAGAGATTTTTCACCCACATCCACATCAACTCATTCTTAAAGATAATCAACTTCAAGTTCTCAACACACATACTCATTTACTTTACCCAATGTATTCTATCAAAGATCAACATACTATTCAAAATTCGCCTGCTCATCTACCTCTACACATACTATTGGGTCTCCATGGTCCTATCATAAAAATACAAAGCCCAAATTCAACCTCCAAGTTTTCTACCATGAGTTTCGGTATAATTGATAGGAAATCCTTAAATTGTTTACTAAAATTTCACACACTCACAATAACCTCGCTTATTATTATCAACATTCCTCACTAATCAGGTAACCGCCCCAAGGCGATTTATTTCACCAATCTTAGGCCTCTAATCCACACCAATCCAATTCAGTTACACAACTACAATATACCCATTCGCAATACTCTAATTGATTGACAAGGATTCAAACATACTCAATCACCAACGTTAATAAATAAATAAATTCTTGACCAAGTTATACTTAGAGATAATCTAACTCCCATAGGGTTACTCATTGAGGCCGAATCATACCTGACAATAACTCAACAATTCCTGCTATCCCATTAATTAGCACAACACTTAGGTTTCTCCACACCGCTACTCTCATTAACCTTCACCATCAAAACTCTTCTACACAATCTTACTAAGTATCCAATTACATAATCTTACTAAGTATCCAATTGCTATACTCTAATAAATTTATCAAGAGTCCATACTTTCGATAATCCCAACATCCCAACATGGACAAATGTTACTGGATCATAATTCGCCATAGGTTCTACTAGTTGTAACACTAATCAATTTTATTTCATCGACAAACCTTCCATTTAAATATAACTCCCTCCAGGTATTATAGGTCAAAAACCAATTCACTATCTATCGCTCTTCAAATAACTTGGTTCCCAAAATTTCACCACCATCATATACTTGTCTACCACCAACCAATCGCCATAATACACTTTATAAGACTTTGGCAACACAAGTTGGTTAATTCCTTTCTCAAAAGGAAGAAACAACCAAATACAAGTTTTCAACGCACAAGAAAATGTTGCTCCTGAGTGAGCCCGAGACCAAGAGAAACAATCAAATATTAATGATCCCGGAAAACAAAATACGAGTATGTAAATGAGGCACATGTCCCACAATAAGGAACTTTCAAACCTCCATAAATCATAATAAAACACTGCTATGGAAACCCAAGAAACTCTTAAGCTTTAACAATAGAAAAAATTAAAGATCACAATTCTTAACTCCAACCTCAAATACTTTTGGTACACATTTTCCGTTAACAAAGAAAGCAATTTTCTTTGATTACAACACTACTTAGGAACCAAACCACATTAATCACTTAGGAACCAAACAGAACCTTCCCACACGTCACATTGCTCAACTAATTTCATGTACTACATAATTCATGAACTCTAAAAGATCACGAATGCAAAACTCCAAACATTTCATTTAATCCATATTATGAAAATCAATCAACTTACTTTCTCTCTAGAAGAATTATCACCACTCACAATCTCTTGTAGACTGTATTTCTAACATCAAGAGTAATTCGCTCTTAACAAGATTCGTTATTGTCAACCCTTCCTTTAAAAGTCCTCAAAAGCTTTCCAAATTGTTATATACTAGATTATCATCTCATCCTCAATTGAGGGTATACTAAATTATTACAACCTCACTACAACAACCACTTTATTTTAGAGGGAACCGACTACACAATTTAAAAGGTTATTCCAAAACCCTTCCATCAAAGACATACTATTATCCGATAGTTCTACCATCACGTAAACATTGTTCATCCATTAAATCCCATCAGTTTATCTCTTAATGATGCTCAACACCAAACTTTAATAGACAATAATCTAACTCCTTTTGAACTTAACCATCCCAAATGGTTAGATTAATCCATTGATATTAGTTAATCCAATTTACCAAATAAGTTTACCAAATGTATCACTCTTAATGATCACTCAATTCATCAATGTTCCACACTTCTTATCAATTCTATTGATTACAATTAGATATAGTCATACTCCTAATCACAGCTCATCAAGAATTACTACAAAAACTTTTAAATCTATCAACTTTCCTTTCAAGGATCTTAGTTTGATCGATCATGCACACATCGCACTCTAACATGATAATACATATCATATCCATTAATTGTTTTGATTATAACCTCTCACTTAACCAAGACAAAACATCGCTAAAGGGTTTAACATCTTCTTTCATAAAAGAGAACTATTAATCTTCAACACTCAAAATACCCAAGAGAGATACATTGAGTCAAAGTCTCCACGTACTAAAGGACTTGTAAAAGAAAACTTTCATTAACCAAAAACATCAAGCGAATAAATAGGTCAAGTTTTCCAATAAAAAAGACAAAACTCTAATACAAAGGTCAATCTTGACAATTAACAAAGTTCACCAACCGCGAGAATAACTCAACAGTTGGGAAAACAATAATTGCTTTAAGGGACAAGTTAAGCCAATAAAAACATATAAATCTTTCTCAAAGAAACCCATCCACTGCAATGAACTACTGACCCAGAGAAATTCATCAACCACAACTGGACAAGAATTGACCAAATTCAAATTCAAAGAAACGAACAACTTCTCTAAGATACTCACTATCACGCCAGTACTAAGATATCCAAGGTAACCACTTCACTAATCCCTTACTACGAACAGTGGTGTAACCCTGTAAAGCCCAGAGCCACAACCACTACCTCCACCTCTCAACATGGGTTATCTCCACACATATAACAATACCATTATAATATAGATATATCAAATCGTCTCATAACAGGAATCATCAATACAACTCAATAAAAGCGTAAATGCAATGCAAAAACCCAATCCCACCTACTGTGTTTAGTGTGTCAAAATTAATATTTCATTACCCACGGACCTACACCCTCTCGATACCAACCAGTAACACCCCAACTCCACAAGAGCCAAGAATGCTACTAAAGTAACCTTACACAAAACTAAACTAAGATAATTTACTAAATTTCTGTAGAGTCTCCTTTGTATTTCTAACAACACATGGGTTTCAACAGTTAAAAGGAGTTATAATGAAATACTACAATATTCAAGATCAACAATAAGTACTCAAGAACTTACTAATCGATGAACAAATCCTCAAACTTCCAACTAGACTACTCATCATTATTACAAATAATCCGATACGGTAACATAAACATGTCAAATCCTTAAACAAGAGCTTAATTATTAAGGCATAGTCCGAGAATTAAAGTTCATGACAAGCAGCGTGCAAAGCATAACGCTACTCCTCCCATGCATGCTGCGCTTGAACTGAGTACCTAAAAACAACAAGAAAGCAAGAGTGAGTCCACAGACTCAGCAAGTACATAAATAAAAGACACATAATTCAATCCATAACATCAGCATCCATATTCAGGAGCACATCACTAAATCATTCCACGTGCAAATGCAATGCTCAAGGATTCCTTTTCTTTATCTCTTTGTGCATTTTACCGGTAATGCAAAGTATGCAACCGTCGCTGCATACCCATGCTCAGGCGCGCACGCAGTGGACCAATTGCCCAATACTCGCAAGTATTGGGGACCTCATGCCCACACTTCATGAGTGTGGGGATCTCAAGCCCGTCACATTCATGACGGGGACCTCAAAGATGTGCATGCTTGGTCATCACAAGACCAGGCCTCAACATGATATCAAAATGCATATGCACCATCTCTTTTTAACATCAAGCACCAATGACAATAACAACATTCATGAATAAAGGCAATAACGACATTCATGAATAAAGGCGATAACAATATTCATGAATAAAGCATATCCATACTTTGAACATTCACCATTCTGATTATGCACACTTATCAACAGCCATACGACATTAACAAGCATCAAACCCGCATTCATATCCAAGCAATTACAAACAAGGTTCAAACGATGCACTTGCCTCAACCGCAGGGAACGAAGGACGCGAAGAGGGTGCCGCCTCCGGAACCAGTCCCCCACCTAAACATTCAATTAAGAAATGCTAAGACAGCAATAGAGGACCACTCAAACCATAAAAGTAAACACGGACTCACAAAAGTTCCTTTAGCGCGAACCCAGCCCCAATTTCTAGATGTCGCTTTGTCCCCTCTGTGGACAGTCATGTTCTAAAATTCATATCTTTTTGTACAGGGATCCAAATTATGTGTTCTTTGACTTCATTGAAAGGTTATCAAATTCCCCAACTAAACCTAGTTGGTAAGCCTTCCTGTTTCGGCCATCTACTACCCCTAACATTCGAAATAACAGAACATCGTTTTCACGTCAGGTTCTCTGGACAGTGCACTAAATTGATCATAACTTTCAACTCGTTTGTCCAAATTTCGTGTTCTTGTGCTTCCCTGAAAGCTACGACAATTATCTACAACTTTCTTTATACTGAGATCCTCTAATTCCCCATTTAACTTATCGCAAAAGTCAAATTACTAAAACCTGTCAAAACACTGACTGATTCGTAGGACAGTCGCACTAATAAATTCATAACTTTTGCTACAGAGGTCCAAATAATACGATCTAGCACTTCATCGAAAGCTATTGACGTCCTCTACAACTCTCTAGGAGAAGCCCAAGACTGAATCCACACTTAACTTCATCAAAACGTCTGTCTAACGCGATCTGTCCTGAGGAGACAGAAATACCGACATTGCTACAACAATCAAAAGATGCATCTACTCGGGAAACGGTATTACCCTTGACGAAACACCGCGAACGTGAAGAACTCCCAGCGCAGGCCACGAACTCTCCCTTCCTCTCTTCTTCCCTTCTCCTTCTTCCTTCTTCTTCTTCTTTTCTTGGCCGCCACCACAATGAAGAGGCATCGGAGGAGAGGGCACCACCATGGAAGAGAGGGATTGCTACAGCACCGTGCTACAGTGGCGGCGGTGGTACTGTAGCACGGAATTACTGTAGCAAACCTAGGGTTTCTCCTCCTTTTGTTGGTGGTTGATTTTCTCATGGGCCACTATGGCTAATTTCCTCCTTTATGGCCGGCCACCTCCTCCCACCTTTGGGCCAAATACCAATGGGCCCGAGGCCTCGCCCAGTTGTCCAAATTTTTGTAGAACCCCTCTTTAACTGCTTAAATAACTATTTTCTATTTGATCCTTCCCTCAATTCAATTTCTAAATAGTCCTTCTCTTTAAATAACCTAATTCTCTCTCAATAATCCTTTCAGATACTTTTGGGGTATTACAGATGATATGTAGTGGCCCTGTGACTTTCTACTTAAAGCATCAGCCACCACATTGGCCTTGCCCGGATGAAAATGAATACCCATATCATAGTCCTTGATCAATTCAAGCCATCGTCTCTGTCTCATATTCAAATCAGCTTGAGTGAATATGTACTTTAGACTTTTATGATCAGTATAGATCTCACAACGATTACCGAGAAGGTAATGTCGCCAAATCTTCAATGCATGGACTACGGCAGCCAATTCCAAATCATGAGTAGGATAATTGATTTCATGAGGTCGCAACTGTCAGGATGCATATGCCACAACTCGGCCTTCTTGCATAAGCACACAACCAAGTTCATGGCGAGATGCATCGCAATAAATATCAAAGCTCTTATGAATATCCGGGAGGGTGAGAACTGGAGCTTTAGTCAAGAGAGTTCTCAAAAGCCGAAAACTCTCCTCACACTTAGGTGACCATTCGAATTTATTCTCCTTCTTCAAAAGCTGAGTTAGAGGTCTTGCAATTTTGGAGAAATTTTAAATGAACCTACGGTAATAACCCGCAAGTCCAAGAAAACTTCAAATATCGTGAACATTCTTGGGCATGTTTCCAATCCAAAGACATCTTGTACCTTGCACGGATCAACAAAAATACCTCCTTCGATAACACATGCCCAAAAATGCAACCTTGCTTGAGCCGAAAGCACACTTGCTAAACTTAGCATATAATCGGTGCTACGAAGTGTTTCCAAAGACAAGTCTCAAATGTTGTTCATGGTCTTTATCGACTTAGAATAGATAAGAATGTCATCAATGAAAATGACAACAAACTTATCCAAGAAATCCATGAACACCGAATTGTAACAGCCCTAACTTAGGGTTTGTATTTCAAATGTAAAATTTTGAGGAGAAATAAAACTTTTGTTGTCTCTTCAAATCATTTGAAAGTTTCTACAATTTTCTAGCAATTTCCAATTTGTAGAATTTAATTCTTGTGATTGGAAATTGTTGATTATCAGATTCTAGCCTTCAAACTTGTGATCATCCTCTGAAACTATTTTTCCTAGCATCTTGATCATCCTATCTACCTCCTGAATTATTTCACAATTTTAGATTTTGTTTGCTATTTCAAATGGCCAAGTCAAACTAGTTGAAAACCTGGTCAAACCCTAGGTCAGCATGCTTGTGAATTTTCTCTAGAACAATGCAGTGCATAAAAGTTCTGGAAAAATTATACAAGATTGTCCTCTGTCCCTAGTAGCTACCATAAAAATTTCGAAATTTTTGGAGCTCAGGTGCTACCTTTAAAAATTCTCCAAACTCTCTCAGCCTTTTAAAACCTCAAATCAGAAAACACTGTTCCTCGGGCCCGAACCCAACTCAGGCTCGAGTCCGACTCGCACACTTGGTTCGGTCGCGTCAACTAATCGCACCGCGCGCGAGTCCAATTGATCGCGACCGTCCGATGCAAATCGAACGATCCACGTCGCGTGCGCAACCGACCTGTCCGAATGCATACACCAATCCCAGCCGTCCATTTCAGATCCAACGGTCGGTGTGTTGCTGATCAAATCAAACCACCGGTTCGCACCGCTTCGTTTGTCGCTGACATGTGGGTCCCACCTGTCAGCATCAACCTCGTCTTCTCCGCACCTCACCGGAGCTCGCGGCCGTGCGTGCATGTTTGCCACGTACCTCGTCGCTGCCACCTTTATGCCCTCGTGTCCGGCTGGGAGGCATCGCCGTGACTTCATAAAAGCCCTGAGCTCATCCACTTCTTCTCCTTTGCGTTCTCGTGTTATCTCCGCCCGATTTCTTGTTTCGGCCGGAGAAGGAATCGAAGGTAGCACTGCCGCGTTGGAGAAGCCCTTGAGCCCGCAACCTCACCATCGTGAACCACACTCGGTGCCGCATCCATTTTTCCCATCCCGAGCTCGTGGCATCCAGTGAATCGTCCGGAGCCACTTCTTCGTCCCCAACTCCGTTGGTCTCGGCTCCGCAAGCTTGCTAGTGCTCTGGTGAGTTTCGGCCGACACTTGGTCGCCGGATCGCATTGATGCAAAGTTAATGATGGCTTCATTTTTGTCTTTGGTGCATCGTTGAGGCTGCGCGACCCTTTCTTCTCCAATCACGGTGTTCCGCCGTGGCAATTCCGCCGCCTCGGACCTTCTTCTTGACGTTATCTTGTGCTTATTGCTCCCGGAGTCGAGGCGATCCGTGGCGCACCTTCCGGCTTCTGAGTGCATGGCGTCTTCTTTGCGAGCCGTAGCTTCTTCTCCGCCTCGCCGTCGTGAGCCCATCTCCGGCGACCATTGGGTTCGCGTCACCGTCACCGGGTTCGTGAGGTCTTTGCGAACCTTAAGGTACCACTCACTCGTCTTGAAACTCACCGGTTTGCTAGATCACTGCGCGCCGCGCCGTCCCGTCGCGTCTTGAAGCGAGCCGCCGTGAAGCTTAGTTATCGCTAAACACGGTTACGGTAGGTCACCGACTTGTGGGCCCTCTCGTGTTAAGTCATTTTGGATTCAAATCTAATCGTTTTAATTCTCCGAGTCTCTTATGTGGGCCCGAATGTCGGTTAGGGGTTGTGTAGTTTTGTTAATGCGTTTTCTCTTTCATGAAGCGTATTTTCTTTGGGCATATGTGTTAGGATTACGTTGTTGGCGAAGACGTATTCTTTGAATCGCCCGACGTCACCTTATGCGCGATCGCTCGTCGACATTTTCGCGGGCCGCATCGCTGCTGGTGGGGCTAGCCGTGCGTCGGTAGAAGAAGTATTAAGTGCTTTAGTATTTCGAAATGCTTTTACATTGCCTCGTTAAATCAATTAAACTTGTAAAATGCATAACTAATTCAATTTTTATCCAAATTGCATAAAACCAGTGCTGTTAATTTTCATTTTAAATGTTCTATTTATTAAAATTAGTTTCAACCTCGTCTCTGTATCAAAAATCTGTTAAATGATTAATTGATGCTTTATGCATTTTCCAAAATTAGAAAATTCATATCTTTCTCAATAATTGTCCAAATCCAGCGAACCCAATTCTGTAAAATTTCATTTTCAGTATACTGACTATTAGGATAGGTTTTACACCCTGTTTCTGTTCATGAAAATTTGTTAAGTAATTAACTAGTGTTTTGATGTGTTTTTAGCTTAGAAAATTCATAGAAAATTATTAATAACTTAAAATGAATTGTTCTCTGTTTCTAAAATTTTGTTATATCTTGCTTAGGTTGCTGTATGAGTTTTGGCTTGTTTTGGTGTTGTTGTATGTTTGAGTTTTGTCGGTGTTATTCGTTCTTATTTGCTGTTATGTTCGATCGTTAGGCTTCGATATTTGCGGCAACCCTGAGGACGATCCTCATGACATATTGAGCAACGACATCGAGCAAGCAGATTTGATCATGTTTAATCCCGGTATTTTAAAGATTAATATTTTGTTTCAGCTGTATGTATGCATTGCTTAATTTGTGTTAAATTGATTAGTTAAATCCGTAGCTGCATATCCTGTAGGCAAAATATTGATCTCTACTACCCGAGCCTAGGTTATTTGCTGTGATTAGAGATCGCTGGATGATCTCTTGTCACTTAGTAGATCCGGGTCAACTTGCTTAGACATGCTTAGCTATCGGTAGAACTGGGCGGTTATCGACTTTAGTCGGTAACCTTGATCACACAAAATTTACTACAACTTTATGTTTCAGCATTTTGCTATGCTTACTTGCAAAACTAAAACCAAAAACAAAAATGATTTAGACGCGCACAATGGTAAGATTGGTGTGATCTGTTGGGTGTGATCGAAAGGTGCCGGGTCAATTAAGGACCGAACATCTTGTGAGTTTTTGTTATCTAGGCATTTCGCGTGCTAACCACACTAGAGGGTATGGGACCTCTCTTGACCTAGTACTTTGGCGTGTATTGGTCCCGGTCGCAGGAGGTCGCAGGAGGGACGGAGGTGGGAGCATGGTAGTTGTCCAAAAGCTTTATCTGAGTGGGTAGTTGTCTTTTCGGCTTTACCATGTAAGCGTATGGTGTTTCTACCCATCTGAGCGGCTCGGGTTGATACACAATATTGGAAACAGTCTCGTAGGACTCAATGTGTGCGGCATACCTTCGAAGTGTGCTTTGGCTTAAAGGCGATGCGAGGTGTGGGTACGATGGTACACCTGCGGGGTTAAAAACTATTCGAATAGCCTCGTCTAGGTGATGGACACGCTTGGGTAAGCTTATCGAGAGTTAGACTACAACATTTAAATTAAAACTTGATGGGTGATGCGAATGGATTCGTGCTATTGTTGTGGTGACTATTGGGATAGTCACTTCTAGGTTGTTTATCTTTCGCTTTTGTTATTATTATCCTTCTTGTTATTTCAATCTTAAAAATGAATTGCAAACTTGCCTTTAAAATCGTATTATATTATTGCAAATGAAAGTTGGCTTTATGCAAATGAAACATATAGCCTCCACTAAACAAGCTCGCATGTAGCATATGAGCAGTGCCGCTAGTTCACACGTCAGTCTTGCGGGTACAAAGACAATCTTTGTACTCGGTGCTTTGCTTAATGTTTTTGTTGCAGAGGAAGAAGGTGAGCCTCGGGGTCCTCACTACGTGAGTCAGTCTTTGCCGCCGTGGGTGACGACTAGTCTTGGCGGTCGGTCGGATGCCTTGTGGGTTGAAGGCACACCGATTGGCTTTGTTTATAGCCATCTTATGGCACTTTTGCTTCATTGTCGTTCTTGTCTATTTGTGTATCTTGTGGCACAGTCGGCCTATGTCCGTAATATTGTACTATTTGTTTATCTTCCGTTTGGAAGTGTGGTGTTTGGACTCTATGTGTGGAATGGAGTTGATGTCTAATTTTGTACAGGGTGTGTATACTGCTTTAGGAAGTATACATATCTCGAGGATCGATTTATTTGATTTGTGATGCTAGGACCGGTGGTTGGTTAAGCATTACAAACCAAATAAACTGGGTCCTCACAAAGTTGGTATCGAGCCATTCGACCAGTAGTAACCCAAGCATAGCCGTCCTTAGGATATTTTGAAAGTCTTATTTTCAAATTATAAAAGGTTTATGAAAACCTAGGCGATTCTCGATTTTATTCCTTACCTATCTTAGCTTTCTACTCTCATCTTACTCTAATTTAAGTTTTGAAACTTGGTTTCTCTCTTCCTATCAAAAGATAGTTAATACAGGTAGAATCGGTCTTTGGGAGAACCATAGAGAATTAGTTTAATTAAAATTTGTGGGAGCATAAGGGTAAGATATGTATGAGTTTGCTAAGTGTCTGATTTTTGTCAGTTGGTTATGTAACTTCAAAGTCTTGTGCTTGTTTTGTGTTTGTTAGCAAGTTATTTGCAGTGGGTCATCAACTTCATGTTTTCCGCTATTGTTAACTTGTCTTAGTGAAACAGATGGCCGGAGAACGCAGCGTGGCGCCGCGCAGTCTGGTCATGATGAGGAGCTTCCCCCTCCTCCGACCATGGCTGAGGTTCTCGCTCAGATCGAGCGAAACCGCATGGATCAGACGCGCATCTTGGAGGTTATTGCTAGGAATACCTCCACTCCTGCCGGTGGTGGCGGCCACCAGACTCGCGGGGACTTGCGAGTTCCTCCGTGCGCGACCACCGACTTTCTCCGCTCGAGGACCCTCTCGATGCGGATGATTGGCTGCGCATGGTTGAGCGGAAGCTCAACATAGCTCAGTGCCAGGCGCAGGATAAGGCACTCTTCGCGTCCCACCAGCTTGAGGGCGCGGCACTCTCATGGTGGGAGAACTATCTCGCCATGCACCGCGGGCCATGTGGTCGCGTGGGAGGAGTTCCGATCGACTTTTAGTCGGGCCCACATCCCGGATGGCCGATGAAGTGAAGAAAAAGGAGTTCCTCGCGCTCAAGCAAGGGCGCAAGTGCGTGACGAGTACATGCGAGTTCAATCATCGGCTCGTTATGCTCCGGGAGGTGGCCTCGAGATGAGGCTAAACAGAGAAGTTTATGGATGGCTTGTCGAGGAGCTGCAGGACAAGTTATCTATTGTGGACTTCTCGACTTTCGTGCCTTGGTAGATAAGGCCATTGTTGCGAGCATAAGGCGAAAGCGTCAGGCGAGTCCCGCAAGCGCAAATGGGAGGCGCATCGATGCTCTCACCCGACCTCACTGCGTCCTCGGTGGGCGGCACCGATGGCCCGTTCTTTTGCTCCACCGGCGCGAGGCCATCTGCACCAGCTCCTCGCCCACCGCAGCGTGTTTTGACCACGTGCGCTGCGATCCAAAGAAGAGCGGTCTCCGCAATCCGGCGCCGAGGTGATTTGTTTTCGCTGCCACAACAAGGGCCATTATGCGAATGCTCGCCTCGAGTGTTGCAGCAGCCCTCGTCCTAATGGAGGACGCGGGCGGGAGTGGTCATCCACCGACGGAAGATGATCCGAAGCCCGAGGTGCGGCGTGGTCGAGTCAACCACCTTTCACCGAGGAGGCTCGGGGCGCGGATGTCGTGATGGGTACACTTCTTGTTAATTCTCGTCCGCTGCGGTATTATTTGATTCGGAGCATCGCATTCTTTATTTCAAGATCATTTGCTGCTGTTAGTGGTCTTCGCTTGTGTTCCTTTGGGAGTTCGTTGCTCATCCGCTCTCCGGGATCGGAAATGAGAGCTGAGCTTCAGTGTCGGGATGTTCCTATCATAGTCCAAGGAGTGGGGTTTTTAGCAAATCTTATCCTACTCAGTTCAGCGAGTCTGGATGTGATTCTTGGCATGGATTGGTTGTCCCAACATTTGGGGCAAATCGATTGTGCCAGGAAGATTGTTTATCTTACCAGCCCTTCAGGCGAGCAAGTCGGATTTTCGCCGCAGCTGCAGGGGCCACATCTTTGTGCATTAGAAGCAAAGCCAGCCTTGCAAATTCAAGATGTTCCCATAGTATCTGACTTTGTGGATGTCTTTCCTGAAGATTTGCCTGGGATGCCTCCGGTTCGAGATCTGGAGTTTGTCATCGAGTTGTTGCTCGTACCGCTCCGATTTCGAAGGCGCCGTATCGGATGCCTCCCAATGAGCTAGAAGAATTGAAGAAGCAGCTTGGTGAGCTCCAAGCAAAGGGTTTCATCCGTCCCAGTTCATCTCCTTGGGGTTGTCCGGTGATCTTTGTGAAGAAGAAGGACAAGACTTTGCGCATGTGTGTTGATTACCGTCCTCTCAATGAAGTGACGGTGAAGAACAAATATCCTCGCCCCGCATTGATGATCTTTTGACCGCTTGTGCGGAGCTCGGTGTTCTCCAAGATTGATGCGAGATCGGGCTATCATCAAGTCCGGATCGTAGTGAGGATATTCCAAGACGGCTTTCACTACTCGTTATGGCACATGCGAGTACACCGTCATGTCTTTCGGATTAACCAATGCTCCACTTTGTTCATGAACTTGATGAATTCAGTATTCATGGAGTTTTGGACAAATTTGTGGTGGTTTTATTGATGACATTCTTATCTATTCCAAGATCAAGTAGAGCATCTTGAGCATCCAAGATTGTTTTGGGCAAGTTATGGAGCATCACCGTATCTGAAGTTCGACAAATGTGAGTTCGGTTGAAGGAAGTAGCATTTTTGGGCCATGTTCTTTCACCGGAGGCATAGTGTGGATCCCAAAAAGTCGCGATGTTCTATCTTGGGGCCAGCCAAGTCGACCACGATGTGCGGAGTTTTCTTGGTTTAGTAGCTACTATCGCCGCTTTATCGAGAACTTCTCCAAGATCGCAGCCGATGACCGAATTGCTTAAGAAGGACAAGAAGTTTGTATGGTCCTCTGCTTGTGATGAGAGCTTCGGGAGCTCAAACAGCGATTGACTTCACTCAGTCCTTACTCTTCCGATATCCACAAGAGCTTGATATTTATTGCGATGCCTCTCGTCGGGACTCGGATGTGTTCTTATGCAGAAGGCAAAGCGATTGCCTATGCATCTAGGCAATGAGGCCTCATGAGCTCAACTATCCCACCCATGATTTAGAGCTTGCTGCAGAGTTCATGCACTCAAGATTTGGCGGCATTATTTGATCGGAACCAGCGTGAGGTGTATTCCGATCACAAGAGTTTGAAATACTTATTCACTCACCGGATCGAACCTCAGCAGAGGAGATGGCTAGAATTGATCAAAGATTATGACATGGGTATTGATATCATCTGGCAAAGCCAATGTGGTTCTTGATGCACTTAGCCGAAAAGTGTATTGCAATACTCGATGATCCAAGAGCAAACAACTTTGCATCGCTTGCGAATTTCAGCGTCTCAACTTGGGTTTGATTGAACACGGTTCCTTATCGCCTGATTGTGCAACCGACTTTGGTGGATCAAATCAAGGCGACAAAGAATCGATGATGGTGTGGGTAAAATCAGCGAAATATCAAGGGTGGATCAGCCAAGTGTTTCACGAAGATGAGCACGGTGTTGTATGGTTTGGGCATCGTCTTGTGGTCCCAAAGGTCCCGAGTTGCGGGATTTGATTCTTCAGAGGCCCATGATTCGCCTTTGTCCATCCATCCGGGGCCACTAAAATGTACCAAGATCTGCGTCGAGATTCGTGGACTCGCATGAAGCGAGATTGCGGGTTCGTTGCGGATCGGCGTATGTTGTCGCGTGAAGGCGAGCATCGGCGTCAGCGAGTCTCCTCCACCCTTGCCTATACGAGTGGAAGTGGGATTCGTTGGTATGGACTTCATCACCGGTTTGCCCCGCTTCTTGGGGAAGGATGCTATCCGGTTGTTATCGATCGATTGACGAAGGTAGCGCATTTTCGCCAAGTGTGTACCGCCTCGGCGTCGATAAATTGGCGAACCTCTACATATCCCGCATTGTGAGTTTGCATGGTGTGCCACGAGCGATTGTGTCGAATCGTGGTTCTCTTTTCACTTCCCGACTTTGCTTTGATCTACGAGGAGGCCATGGGTACCGTCTTACTTTCAAAGATCGCCTACCATCCTCGGACCGATGGTCGACAGAGCGGTCAATCGGTGCTTGAAGATATGCTCGTGCTTGTGTCCTTTCCTATGGAAAGAATTGGGAGAAGTGCCTACCACTTGCCGAGTTCTCCTACAACAACAGCTTCCAGGCTAGTCTCGGCATGGCACCGTTTGAGGCTTTGTGTGGGAGGCGCTGCAGAACACCGTTGAACTGGTCAGAGACTGGTGAAAGGCAGTTCTTTGGTCCAGATTCCATCAATGAGGCTGAAAATCAAGTGCAGTTGATTCGTGAGCACTTGCGCGTAGCTCAGTCCAGGCAGAAGAGCTATGCAGATCGGCGTCGCCGTGAGTTGAGTTTCCAGCCCAATGACTTTGTGTATCTCAAAGTCTCACCTCTGAAGGGACATCGTCGTTTCGGTGTCAAGGGCAAACTGGCTCCTCGATATGTCGGGCCATATCGCATCATCAAGAAAGTGGGAGCCGTTGCATACAAGTTGGAGTTGCCGGCTACACTCGAAGGGGTGCATGATGTTTTTCATGTGTCACAGTTAAAGAAGTGCCTCCGTATTCCGATTGAGAAACACCATTGGAAAATATCGATGTGCGGAAGATCTGTCTTATCGTGGCGTCCGTTCGTATCCTCGAAGAAGCTGAGCGAGCGAGGAACCGTGTGATCAAGTTCCTCAAAGTTCAGTGGTCAAACCACTCCGAGGATGAAGCCACTTGGGAGCGGGAAGATCGTCTCGAGCAGATTACCCATCCTTCTTCTCCAGTGATCGAGAATCTCGGCGAGATTCTGTAAGGGGAGATTTGTAACACCCTAACTTAGGGTTTGTATTTCAAATGTAAAATTTTGAGGAGAAATAAAAACTTTTGTTGTCTCTTCAAATCATTTGAAAGTTTCTACAATTTTCCCTAGCAATTTCCAATTTGTAGAATTTAATTCTTGTGATTGGAAATTGTTGATTATCAGATTCTAGCCTTCAAACTTGTGATCATCCTCTGAAACTATTTTTCCTAGCATCTTGATCATCCTATCTACCTCCCTGAATTATTTCACAATTTTTAGATTTTGTTTGCTATTTCAAATGGCCAAGTCAAACTAGTTGAAAACCTGGTCAAACCCTAGGTCAGCATGCTTGTGAATTTTCTCTAGAACAATGCAGTGCATAAAAAGTTCTGGAAAAATTATACAAGATTGTCCTCTGTCCCTAGTAGCTACCATAAAAATTTCGAAATTTTTGGAGCTCAGGTGCTACCTTTAAAAATTCTCCAAACTCTCTCAGCCTTTTAAAACCTCAAATCAGAAAACACTGTTCCTCGGGCCCGAACCCAACTCAGGCTCGAGTCCGACTCGCACACTTGGTTCGGTCGCGTCAACTAATCGCACCGCGCGCGGGAGTCCAATTGATCGCGACCGTCCGATGCAAATCGAACGATCCACGTCGCGTGCGCAACCGACCTGTCCGAATGCATACACCAATCCCAGCCGTCCATTTGAGATCCAACGGTCGGTGTGTTGCTGATCAAATCAAACCACCGGTTCGCACCGCCGTCATCATCGACATGTGGGTCCCACCTGCCAAGATCAACCTCGTCTTCTCCGCACCTCACCGGAGCTCGCGGCGTGCGTGCATGTTTGCCACGCCTCGTCGCCGCCACCTTTATGCCCTCGTGTCCGGTGGGAGGCATCGCGTGACTTCATAAAAGCCACGAGCTCATCCACTTCTTCTCCTTTGCGTTCTCGTGTTATCTCCGCCCGATTTCTTGTTTCGCCGAGAAGGAATCGAAGGTAGCACTGCGCGTCGGAGAAGCCCTTGAGCCCGCAACCTCACCATCGTGAACCACACTCGGTCGCATCCATTTTTCCCATCCCGAGCTCGTGGCATCCGGTGAATCGTCCGGAGCCACTTCTTCGTCCCCAACTCCGTTGGTCTCGGCTCTGCAAGCTTGCTAGTGCTCGGTGAGTTTCGGCCGACACTTGGTCGCCGGATCGCATTGATGCAGAAGTTAATGATGGCTTCATTTTTGTCTTTGGTGCATCGTTGAGGCTCGCGCGACCCTTTCTTCTCCAATCACGGTGTTCGCGCGTGGCAATTCCGCGCCTCGGACCTTCTTCTTGACGTTATCTTGTGCTTATTGCTCCGGAGTCGAGGCGATCCGTGGCGCACCTTCCGGCTTCTCGAAGTCCATGGCGTCTTCTTTGCGAGCGTAGCTTCTTCTCCGCCTCCGGCCGTCGTGAGCCCATCTCCGGCGACCATTGGGTTCGCGTCACCGTCACCGGTTCGTGAGGTCTTTGCGAACCTTAAGGTACCACTCACTCGTCTTGAAACTCACCGGTTTGCTAGATCACCGCGCGCCGCGCGCCGTCCCGTGCGTGCCGACGAGCCGCCCGTGGCTTAGTTATCGCTAAACTGGTTACGTTAGGTCAGCGACTTGTGGGCCCTCTCGTGTTAAGTCTGCTTTAGGATTCAAATCTAATCGTTTTAATTCTCCGAGTCTACGTTATGTGGGCCCGAATGTCGCTTAGGGGTTGTGTAGTTTTGTTAATCGTTTTCTCTTTCATGAAGCGTATTTTTGCCGGGCATATGTGTTAGGATTACGTTACGTTAAGCGAAGGCGTATTCTTTGAATACGCCGGCGTCACCTTATGCGCGATCCGCTCACAGTCAACATTTTCGCGCGGGCCCGCTGTCAATGGCCTGGCTAGCCGTGCGTCGGTAGAAGAAGTATTAAGTGCTTTAGTATTTCTGAAATGCTTTTCTGTTGCACTGTTAAATCAATTAAACTTGTAAAATGCATAACTAATTCAATTTTTATCCAAATTGCATAAAACCAGTGCTGTTAATTTTCATTTTAAATGTTCTATTTATTAAAATTAGTTTCAACCACGTCTCTGTATCAAAAATCTGTTAAATGATTAATTGATGCTTTATGCATTTTCCAAAATTAGAAAATTCATATCTTTCTCAATAATTGTCCAAATCCAGTAACCCAATTCAGTAAATTTCATTTTCAGTATCACGACTATTAGGATAGGTTTTACACCTGTTTCTGTTCATGAAAATTTGTTAAGTAATTAACTAGTGTTTTGATGTGTTTTTAGCTTAGAAAATTCATAGAAAATTATTAATAACTTAAAATGAATTGTTCTCTGTTTCTAAAATTTTGTTATATCTTGCTTAGGTTGCTGTATGAGTTTTGGCTTGTTTTGGTGTTGTTGTATGTTTGAGTTTTGTCGGTGTTATTCGTTCTTATTTCTTTGTTATGTTCGATCGTTAGGCTTCGATATTTGCGGCAACCACGAGGACGATCCTCAGCGACATATTGAGCAACGACATCCGGCAAGCGGTTTGATCATGTTTAATCCCAGTATTTTAAAGATTAATATTTTGTTTCATTTGTATGTATGCATTGCTTAATTTGTGTTAAATTGATTAGTTAAATCCGTGTTGCATATCACGTAGGCAAAATATTGATCTCTACTACCGAGCCTAGGTTATTTCTTTGTGATTAGAGATCATTGGATGATCTCTTGTCACTTAGTAGATCCGGGTCAACTTGCTTAGACATGCTTAGCTATCGGTAGAACTGGGCGGTTATCGACTTTAGTCGGTAACCTTGATCACACAAAATTTACTACAACTTTATGTTTCAGCATTTTGCTATGCTTACTTGCAAAACTAAAACCAAAAACAAAAATGATTTAGACGCGGGCACAATGGTAAGATTGGTGTGATCTGTTGGGTGTGACTGGAAAGGTGCCCGGGTCAATTAAGGACCGAACATCTTGTGAGTTTTGTTATCCAGCATTTCGCGTGCTAACCACACTAGAGGGTATGGGACCTCTCTTGACCTAGTACTTTGGCGTGTATTGGTCCCGGTCGCGAGGAGGTCGCGAGGAGGGACGGAGGTGGGAGCATGGTAGTTGTCCAAAAGCTTTATCTGAGTGGGTAGTTGTCTTTTGGCTTTACCATGTAAGCGTATGGTGTTTCTACCCATACGAGCGGCTCGGGTTGATACACAATATTGGAAACAGTCTCGTAGGACTCAAATTGTGCGGCATACCTTCGAAGTGTGCTTTGGCTTAAAGCGATGCGAGGTGTGGGTGCATGGTACACCCTGCGAGGTTAAAAACTATTCGAATAGCCTCGTCCTAGGTGATGGACACGCTTGGGTAAGCTTATCGAGAGTTAGACTACAACATTTAAATTAAAACTTGATGGGTGGTGCGAATGCGGGATTCGTGCTATTGTTAATGGTGACTATTGGGATAGTCACTTCTAGGTTGTTTATCTTTCGCTTTTGTTATTATTATCCTTCTGTTATTTCAATCTTAAAAATGAATTGCAAACTTGCCTTTAAAATCTGTATTATATTATTGCAAATGAAAGTTGGCTTTATGCAAATGAAACATATAGCCTCCACTAAACAAGCTGCATGTAGCATATGAACAGTGCGCTAGTTCACACGTCGGTCTTGCGGGTACAAAGACAATCTTTGTACTCGGTGCTTTGCTTAATGTTTTGTTGCAGAGGAAGAAGGTGAGCCTCGGGGTCCTCACTACGTGAGTTTGTCTTTGTCGCTTAAGTGGTGACGACTAGTCTTGGCGGTCGGTCAGATGCCTTGTGGGTTGAAGGCACACTGATTGGCTTTGTTTATAGCCATCTTATGGCACTTTTGCTTCCGCTGTCGTTCTTGTCTATTTGTGTATCTTGTGGCCTGTCGGCCTATGTCTGTAATATTGTACTATTTGTTTATCTTCCGTTTGGAAGTGTGGTGTTTGGACTCTATGTGTGGAATGGAGTTGATGTCTAATTTTGTACCGGTGTGTATCGCTTTGGAAGTATACATATCTCGAGGATCAGTTTATTTGATTTGTGATGCTAGGACCAGGTGGTTGGTTAAGCATTACAAACCAAATAAACTGGGGTCCTCACACGAATTCATGAGATTCATAAAATAAGCTGAAGCATTGGTTAGACCAAAGGACATGACAGTATACTCGTACAACCCGTAACGAGTAGAGAAAACTATTTTTGGGATGTCCTCCACTCGAACCTTGATTTGATGATAGCCCGATCGTAAATCAATTTTTGAAAAGACTCGGGCTCCAACTAACTGATCAAAAAGATCATCAATTCGAGGTAAAGGATACTTGTTTTTGATGGTGACCTCATTTAACGGACAGTAATCCACACACATCCGCAAAGTATTGTCTTTCTTTTTGACAAAAATTGCCGGGCATCCCCAAGGTGAGGAACTCGGTCGAATGAATCCTTTGTGAAGTAACTCTCCGAGCTGTTTCTTTAGTTCAACCAGCTCATTGAGAGGCATTCGATAAGGACTTCTGGATATAGGGGCAGTTCCAGGAACTAGGTCAATTACGAACTCCACTTCTCGATCTGGCGGTACTCCGGGAAGGTCTTCAGGAAAGACATCAACATACTCACAAACAATTGGCACTGACTCCAACAAAGGAGTGGCATCAACTTGGTGAGCACAAAGATGAGAAACCACGGTCCTGGGTTGAAAAACGACTGAGGTGCCGCTTTCATTAGTTAAAGAAATGGATCTTTGGGCACAATTAATCTGCCCACGGTTCTTGGACAACCAATCCATTCCTAAAATAACATCCAACCCTTTAGAACCTATCACAATCAAATCCGCCCAAAAGTCTACCCCTTCAATAATTATGTTGACATTACGGTAGACTTGATCAGTCACAAAGACTGACCCAGGTGAATGGATGCTATGAGGTGGATGAAGATGATGCACAACTAACTGATGTTGAGCAGCAAACTGCCTACTAACAAAAGAATGTGATGCTCCAGAATCAAATAAAGCGGCGGCGATCTGAAATTAACTAGGAGCATACCAAAGACAACCGGGAGTATCAAGCGCTTCTTCAATGTAATGTCGATTCACATGGCCTCGGACTAGAGCTGGGTCAGACTTGACCACAGTCGAGGAAGATGGTGCAGGACGCACTACAGCTGGAGAAGGTTGAATAGGTGGTATCCCCCGTGCCTTTGCATAACATTGGTTGGCGAAATGTCCTGGGCGTCCACAATGATAACAAATCACGTCCGGCCTGACATTGACAACCGCAGGTGGCCGATTTCCACTAGGCCTCAACTGAGTAGTGGGAGGAGATGGGCGAGGTGCAAACACCGCTGGCCTCGGTGAAACAGGAGCTGGTGCCCGCGGAGGTCTAGGCAACCACATACGAGGCCTTGGCGAACTGCCACTAGGAACAAACTGAGAAGTCCTCTGTCGCTTGCGTGACTCCTCCAAAGCCTTCCTCTTGCTTTCAGCAACAACGGCTTTGCTGACAAGATGGGAGAAATTTCTGAAGTCATGCAAAGCTACAGCCATATGCAATTCTTCAGACAGCCCATTCAAGAATCGGTTCCGACGACGAAGGTAAGTCGAAACATCATAAGGAGCATATCTGGCAAGGAATTTAAATTCATGCAGGTACTCAGTCACAGTCTTCCGCCCTTGCTTAAGAGCGAGAAACTCCTGCTGCTTGATTATCATGACTCCCTCAGGAATATGGGCTTCACGAAAGGCCTCCATGAACTCATCCCAAGTAGGAACGTGTCCAGCAGGTTGAATGGCAAGAAGATTATCCCACCATATGCTAGCCGCTCCATCCAATTGGTAACTGGCAAAAAGGACCTTCTCCCTCTCGGAACATTGAGCAATTAACAGCTTCTTCTCAATAGTCCGAAGCCAGTCTTCTGCTTCCATTGGATCTTGAGAGCTGGAGAACACTAGCGGGTTGGTCCGCTAAAATTCAGCAAGACTTCCCTGCACATGATGACCTCCTGCTCTGACAGCTGGCGTGGCAGTGGAAGAAGTATTGCGCGCAATTTGCTCAAGAATGCGCGTTTGGTCCATTCTGTTGCGCTCAATTTGCATGAGCACATCAGCCATAGTGGGTGGTGGAGGAAGCTCCTCTTCCTGGTGACCACCTTGCGGACCATGAGAACCAGAAGGTTCGGCCTGCTCTCCCTGAGAGTAGGGCATTGGAGTTGAAATGCCCTTCCCTTGTTGTGTTTGCGCACGAGTAGTGGGTCCTGTCATCCTGTTACCACACAATGGTTAACAACATAACAAGGAGATACTCGGGCAAGCACAAACAAGGTTATAAATAGATAAGAAACAACACTATACTTACCCATGCATTATGTAATAACATGCATCCGAATCAACAGCCAAATCATAAAATCCATGAATACATCAAAAAGGGATTCGGTCCCATCCCATATATATATAAGTCGACTACCAAGTTCATAATACAAACCAAAAGTCTGACTTACATATACTTTACAAAATACCACTACCCTATTACATTTATTTAAGGGCAACTACCAGTAGATATAACACCTATCCACGAGGGTTCATCGTCGAGGAACTAGCATAAAGATCACGGTTAAAATTCACCGGAAACTCATTCAGAAGATGTGCTCCAGGGGAACCCGTGTCAATAGGATCCAAATGACTGATGAGACGCCTCAGAGACCCTAGTAGTGGCTGATGACCTCGGGAGAGGGCGATCCAGCAGAGTGCGAGGAAAACCTGCAGTCATTCGGGCTTGACACACTTGTCCATAGATAGGAACACACCCGGCTACATCTGGAAGTCGATAGGCTGGTGGTGCAGCAGCAGCAGCTGGAGAGATCTCGTTGTCACCATAAAGCACGTTGTGCGGAACGCGATTCATGTTGACTCCAAGTCTCAGGTACTCCTCGGTCTCATTAAGACGATGCCGAGTTTCCCACAACTCCCTCACAAGGCAGCGATGGATCTGGTCCATGATGCGGACCATCCTCGCCAATCGCCGCTTTGAGGTCTTCCCAAATCGTATCTCATCAAACATGCTCACTTCTGCACTAGGACCTTGCTATGGGAAGTGATCATAGGGTGGTTGAGACAACTCCGTCAAATCATGACGAAGGAGATTCATCATCCTACTAGCAACTTCCTGAATTGCCATAGACTCAGAAGTAGCAAGTGACTGGACACAGTATGGGACACTACCCGCCACCTGCCTGGCAATGACGTTGATGATGGCGCGGTACTCCTCCATCTCTGGTCCTCGATCTCGTCGATAGATGGCGTACTCCGGCTGATAGGTGAAATTAGCTCGCCACATCATGTCCCGCAGCAAAGCCGGAAATCCATCCACATCCTTAGCTCGGGTTTCCTTGACCAAGTACCACCCGCTCATCTATAGACAAAAAGACAAGGTAAGAAAACAATTCACTCTTGAAAGAAACCAACAGAAAATTGGGATAAGAGCGGATACTAGGGAAGATGAGAAATAAAAGCTGTCATACTTAAACCTTCAAAATTATATTACTACTTAAAAATAATTTCTCAAAAGACTCTCTAATTACTTCGGCCATGCTATTTCTAACCTACAGGAAACGTATGCTCTGATACTAACGCTGTGAGGACCCCTGTGTATTGGAAATGTGCTTAATTAAAGTTATACTGTAGCACAATTCTTAATTAAGGAACAGTGCTGCTCCTTTATTAAAGATCATACTAGAAGCATAAATTTAATAAGTAACAAACCCAATATTTAGGCATCCCGGATATATGTCTCACAATGGTTCCCAGGATCAGTGACCATTGCACATATATCCTTAAACAACATTGCATCATGCACATACAAGTCATACATTTATATAATTAAACAGAAGTTTACATCAAGATTTAGTACTACAATGTCAAGTGACTTGGTCACTACAAAAGACTGACAGCGGAAGCAAAATAAACGACAAAACCACCAATAGCGCCATCACCCGCAGGCTATTGCGTGGAAGAAAGAAATAGCTTCACTCGTCAGCGTCACCCTGATCGGCGCTAACGGGCACTTCATATAGATAACCGTCCTCACCTGCAACAATAGGTTATAGCACCTTGAGTACGGAAGGTACTCAGCAAGACTTACACAAACTAATAAAAGAAAGTGTTTGTTAGAACCTGTACAAAGGGAGTAGAATTTATACATGCATAAGGTTGCAACAGGAAAGCATATTGGTTCAATTTTGCATAAAGCAATACATCTTAACCTATAATTGCTAGGTTTTGATAAAGCAATTTAATAAATCAAAGTTGGATTAAAACAGTAAGTAAATGAAAATAAATGTAAACAGACATTGCATTAATTCCCTCATGCTGAACCAGAAACCAAAACAAAAGTTTAAATCAAAACTCTATACAGGTGACATCAACTCAAGTTATCGTCCATGACCGTGGACACGGCTATTCGAATAGTTTGATACCCTGCAGGGGTGTACATCTTTACCCACATGACTTAGTCAGCCCGTTGCCTTCGGATGCCTCCGAATGATGACATACTTCCTTTCGTATGCCGACTGGGGATACTAAGATTTGGCATTTTTCAACAAATTGACACTATCGAGTTGGATACCCATGTGTGAACTGATCTCGCTTAAACAACGACTCATAGCATCTGCTTAACCGGGGCACACATGTTGCGTCAGGAATGCCGATTCAAACAAAAGAAATACAATCTGGGTTCGCTACCCATACTAGATTGCAATCGGCATCTTTAAGGTACGTGCAAGCGATGGAACACAAATACGCCCTCACCCTTCTAAGAACATCTGATATTGATATAAAACTTACATGGCATAAGACACAACCCGAAGACCTAAGCATCTATGCTATACAAGATCAATACACATATCCTTACTCCCCTGTCTCCAACTCAATAGTATTAACCCTTTACTTAACCAAACAGCGCCCATACACCGCGTGTGGAAGTATGTGGGGGACTTGAATCGAATAATCAGAGTTCAGTCCTTAATTGGTCCAGACAAGTCCACCACAATTCCCAATCTCGTGCACAAAGGCACCACCACTAGCATCCTCTTGTCCAGATCATTTGAAATTTAAAATTCAATTCTGATTTAAAGAAACTGGACAGAAAGTTAAAGTAACTGAAATTTATTTGTTGTTCCCATGTTTGACAAGATAAGCTTGTTAAACTTTAAAGTCTCTAGACTGCATGGCTAAGCAAGCTCTGAAAATAAATCTTGTAGTATACAGTACTACTCTAGGTTTGAGTGCATGATCATAATTAAGGTAATCCACAATGTTAGGCCATAACTATATACTAACAGATCACAATTATATTTTCAGAAAATAGCACGCAACAGTTATCACTGTATTTGGAAAACCTATTGTATAAAACTTTGGGATCAACATGGTGCAAAGAGGATGCTTGCCTTGATAGTAATATACTTCTTGTGCAGGCTCTGGTTGCTCAGAAATAGAGTCAAATACTTCAGAAAAACCAGATTCTAAAAAGAGATAATAAAATCCAATGAATACAAAAACTGACAGTACATAAAAATGAAAAGAAAAGGTATGATCAAGATTGTAATGCATAATTAACAATATGCTTAGATTATACCTACCCTAATAAAGATAATAACCCATATTATCATCTACTGCCTTTAAATAGCAGAAACTAGAGTTTCGGTCAAAATTACAGTTTTCAGATTTTGAAAAGAATGGAAAACCAGGCAGGCTGCAGATTTCGAGTTGATTGAAAATAGACCAAGTAAAAGATCCTAAATTGAAGCTTAGTCTAATCTTTAGAATAGATAATATCCCAGGCTAACCCTAATCTAATCCTAATTGATAAGATTACAAAAACTGTCAAGATTTCAAAAGTTGTCGGTTGGGCCGACAACAGATGACAGAGGTAAATCTTTGCTATAAAGCTAAATAGATGATAACTAGAATCAAAAGAACAACTGATTATGCTACTAGGGTTCAACTAGGAGCTAACTTGGTTAAAAAGGATAGCTAGTGAAACCCTAGAACTGGAAAATGATATGAAAGACCGAAAAGTTATGAAAATAACCTTTCGGTTTAAAGAAGGTTGGAGCTACTTTGGTACAAGTGAAAGATTCATATGAGCTACAGAGGTCCTTAGTGTACTTAAGATGGCAAGAACTAAGGCCTTAACTTACCAGGATAAGAGAAACACCGAAGGTTCCTAAAACCAGTTCTGATCAACAGATAAATAAACTCTGGTTTAACCTACAAAAGATGCTAAATCCTTACTACAAGGTGAAATAAGCGTTTAAGATGGATAAGCAAAGTGTAGGAGCAAGAAACTCCACTGGAACGGCGATGGAAGATGAAGAGCTCCTTCGGTCAACAATGGCATCAGCAAAAAGCTAGGGTATATATATAGATGTTGAGCTACAGGGCAAAGGGGAAGTGTCTAGAGCTGATGAGGTGTCCAATTAGGGCTAAATATCCAAATAATAGTTGTATTATCTTTGGATAATGCCTCTACTCCGGTCACATAGCCGGCTACGACGCACAGAGGCAAGGAGGAAGAAACACAACTCCCTGACATGCGGGCCCCGCTGGCAGCCGCAGTCGCGCGCGGCTCCTAAAATGCGAAAGAACATCAACCGTCCGATTAGAAATGGGCGGCTGCGATGAAGATAGGTGTTAAGAGAAGATAATCGATATTGTTTAATATGGACCGTGCGATCTCAAACAAACGGTTGAGATTTAATGTAGCCTTCGGGAAACCCGAAGGTTACCTTCAAAGAGGAGCGTTGGATTTGAATCCAACGGTCGATCTCAAAAGATACACGTCACTTTAAATGGGATGACATGGCACTGTTAGACTTGTTTTCAACGGTCGAGATGGATGGGACTTAGGCGACCCGAAGGTCCCATCTTTATAGACCCTACGATCAAAATCCACCGGTCCTATGAAGATCGGGCCCTAAACACACGCGGTCAAAAGGGTACCGTAGGATGGAGATCCAACGGTCAGGAATAAATGCGCGCCCTTGAGTTCAAAAACGAAAAGAGAGGCTCGGTTGGATTTAAGATCAACGGTGAAGATTGAAGAGAGGTTCAGGCGACCTGAACGGCCCAATTGATGCGGTCCGTCCGATCAAGATCCAAAGGTGGAGGTTGAGTGGTGCAATCGGGTAACCCGAACGGCCCACAAGATCTGACCCATCCAGTGAGAATCCAACGGCTCACGTTTAATTGTACCTTTCCATAAGAAAAATGGTATAGTCCAAAAAGTGAGCGCCGCATGATCAAGATCCTACGGCCAGGATTGAATGAGCCCTACGGGATGGCCCGGACGGCACAATGGATCTGGCACGTTGGTTTGGAAATCAACGGCCACAAATGAAGATACGGTTAGGATGGATGAAGGTCGGATGTGGTTGGATCAAGATCCAACGGCGGAAATCGCACGGAGTACGTGGATGTCCCGCGCGGCTTTGCGAATCTCGGCCTTCCATCAAGAAATCGATGGCTCACGTTCGCTGGAGGTTTGGGCACGTGCCCGAACGTGTTGGGTGCGGTCCGGTTGCACAGTTTAGACCCAAAGCACTTAGACTCGGTCGCTACAGTGCAATTGACTGGGTTTAGGCCGGAAGAGTTGACTAACTCATTTTAAAGTTCCCAAACGTTGACTGGGGCTTAAAAATAGTAGATAAATTTGTAAAATCATAAAATTTTACAAGGATGCTACTGGGATGATATATTCCCCAAATAAATTTTGAAAACCACTGTTTCACTTTTCAAAATACATAAATAATTTAATTATCCCGAATAGGTTTATTTAAAGTTAAATATTTTTCTCCAAGTCAAAATAATTTCTAAAAATTCAACGAAATTATTTCTGGGCAAGATAATTTATCTAAGCTTCGATAAAAATACTTCCCAGTAATAATGCAAGCTCTAACTTGTATTTTCTTTGAAACTTCGAATAAGTTTTGGATTTTTGGCTAGAAAAGGAAAGTTTTCATTTGCAACATAATGCCCAATCTGTAAAAATAATCAGGGATGCTATGAACAGAACCTCATTACTGTTCAGAAAACATTTTATTACTGTTCATAAAGTTGGGGCTGTTATTCAGAGAGATCGCCGTGGCGGCGGCGGCGCGCGGAGCGGTTCGGCTCGGCGGCGGGGTGCTCGGCGGTCCCGGCGAAGTCGAGGTGCACACCAGGATCGCGAGAAGGTGGCGAAGTCGATGGTGGCGGCAACGAGGACGCGGCGTCGACGGTGGCGGCGCTAGAGGCGGCGGCGTGTTTGCAGCCGGTGGCGACGAGAACTTTGATTCCGGCGAGCTCGAAGGGGGAGAGGGGAAGTGGGTGGTGGCGAGAGGTTGAGTGAGTCGAGGGGCACCTCGTGCTCCCTCTTATAAGGGCGAGGGGGGGCGGGAGATCGGGCGCATGCTTCACGGCGGTGACGGCGCGATCTGGCGATTTCGTGCGAGAATGAGGGGCAACGGCCAGGAGAGAGGCGGTGTGACGCGCGGTAGTTAATGCGCGTGATTACGCACGAAGAGGAGGAAGGAATCGTGGCGGAGACGAAGCTCTATGTGGGCGCTAATGGCAGAGGCATTTGCGGCTGAAGGAGGAAGACGCGGGGGAGGAAGAAGGGTCGCGGGCGTCCGATTCACATCCAACGGAGCGGAGGAGGCGGGGTGGCGTGGGGGGCATGGTGGCCGTTGGATTTAGATCCAACGGTCCTCGTTGGTTAAGACGTTCGGTCGCCCGAACGTTACACAGAGATCTGATCGTTGAGTCCCGATCCAACGGCTGACATGGATTGAAGCGTGTGGGGTTTTCTTAGCCGTCCGATTCAAATAGGACGGTGGAGGAGAGAGAGGGAGAGGGGTGTGGTGTGTGCGGGCCGAGTGGTCCGAAAGGGAAGCGGGCTGCGGGACGAGATGGTTTGGGCTGAGGGAATTTGGCCCAGAAGGGGTTTTGGGTTTTTAAATGCTTTTGCAATTTAATTATTCTGATTAATTCATTTTGGCTTTAGAAAATAGCAAATTAAATCCAAAAATTATGAGAAAATTCACAGAAATTCCCTAAGGCATTTTGGACTTAATAAAAATAGTTCCAACTTATGATTGGCTTTTAATTTTGCAAATAAATTATTTTGGCTTTGAAATATTTAGGAAAAAGCTTTTAAAATTTCCAGAAAATTCTAGAAATTAATTAAATTTTTATTTTTCAGATCCAACCAAATAAAACTTCAAGAACTTCAAATAAATTTTAAATTTTGACTTTTAAAACTTCAAAAATTCAAACAAAGCAAATAAACTCTATCAAATTTCAGAAAATCCAATAAAACAATAACTTTATTTATTTTATTTTGGTAACAACATTTTGGGATGTTACAGGTGGTAACCAGAGTATGCATCTAGAAAACTTAGCATTTCACAACCAGCAGTAGAATCAACCAACTGATCGATACGAGTTAAAGGGAAATCATCTTTTGGATAAGCTTTATTAAGATCAGTGAAGTCTACACACATACGCCATTTGCCGTTTGACTTTCTAACCATTACAGGATTGGCTAACAACTTTGGGTTATTGACTTCTCTTATAAAGCCTACCTTAAGCAGCTTATCCAATTCTGATCTAATAGCATCTCGTCGATCAGGGGCAAATCTCCGTAACTTTTGTTTTACGGGTACTTTATCAGGCCGTAAAGCTAGCCTATGCTCGATCACTTCCCTAGGGACTCCGGGCATGTCAGATGCTTGCCACGTGAAGATATCTGCGTTTGCTCAGAGGAAAGTGATGAGGGCGTCTTCCTATTTGGGGTCGGAAGAATCCCTGATGCGAGCAGTCTTCGAGGGATCCTCCGCATCTAGAGGAACCTCCTTGACCTGGTCGTTCGACTTTGGTGTAGCTTTAGGCTTCGACTTGCTAGTCGAAGGTTGACTTTCGTCTCGAGCTAGTATCTGTCCAACCATCTCGAGGAACCGACGGTTGCAGGAATGCGCTATCTTCTTGTCACAATAAATTGTGATCACTCCTTTGGGACCTAGCATCTTAAGATATTGATACTCATAGTGAGTAGTTATTAAGAATTTTGCCAAAGTTGGTCGTCTGAGTATGGCGTTATATTCCGTATCGAAATCGACCACATCAAAGGAGATCTTCTCTGTCCTGAAATTACTTGGTGAACAAAATGTTAAAGGAAGAGAAACTTGGCAAATAGGTTTGGTCGAAGACCCTGGTACGATTCCATGAAAAGAGTATCGTACCGGCCTTACCTTTGTCCTGAAAACCTGCATCTCGTCCAGGGTACTCGTAAACAGTATGTTTAACGAGCTACCACCATCAACCAATACTCAATTTACTCGACAATTGTTGATGGTGGGTTCGACCACAATCGAAAATCGACCTGGTCTAGTCGAAGGGATCGGGCAGTCACCCTTCTCGAAAGAGATGGTGACTTCCGACCACTTCGGCATCTTATTGACAAGAGGAGAGTCGATTGAGTTTACCTCACGTTCGCCAACCTTAAGCTGTCGCCTTGACTCACATGTCGATGATCCCCCATAGATGTGATCGATGGTGTGTTACGGATCCTAAAACAGCATCTCCTCGTCGTCATCCGACTCCTTCTGACCACTTGTTTGACCTACCTGCTCAAGAGTAGGAGGCGGCCCTTTTCCAGAGTAATAGTCTTCGAGTTTTCGTAGAAACACTCGGCAGTTACGAAGGTCATGCCTTCCTTTTTATGAAAAAGACACCACTGGTTTATCATTCTTCCGTTCGAGGCGCTTACCTTTGCCTCGATCGGAATTTTGTTTGGAATTACGTGGCTCTTTGTTTCTTACAGCTAAAACCTCCTTAGAATCAGTGGCTTGAGTTTTACGACTCTTCGCCTTGTTCTTGGATTTTTTTAGCCTTTTTGTCCTTCTTACCACCTTCCCCTGCATCCTGAGGAACGTTGTCCTCTCTATTGATAGTGTTGTTCCACTCGACTGCTTCAGCGGCAGTTGCATATCTATCGGCCATCTCGAAGAGTTCGGCGACAGTGGCAGGAGGATTCAAAGCAATGTCCTCCGTTATCCTTCTGCTGCGGACTCCCTGCTTAAAGGCTCTAATAACAGATGAGTCAGAAACCTTCGGAATGGAATTACGAACCTGACTAAAATGTCTGATGAATTGACACAGAGTTTCATGATCATTTTGTCTCTGTAACACCCTGGCTATCCGGAAGCCAAGATGTCACCTAAAACATCTAACATACATCCATAATGCGGAAGAACTTGAAACAAGTATATCAACTAAAGACAGCATTAAGATAAACAGGACATGGTGAAGGTATCCTTCCTTCACCTTCTAAGTTATTTAATGCTGAACATCAATAAAGAAGGTTCACACGCAGTAATAAATCAACATCCAGGTGGAGAAGGTATCCTTCCTTCTCCAATTATAATTTAATTATTACAGTTCATCGTTAACGAATGAAAGATAGAACTAAATTTAATCTTGAACATGAATAGGATGATGTGAACGAGTAGTGCGTGTCTACTCCCTCCCAAGTGAGCCAACATCAGGGGTTACATAAAATAAACAAACAACGCAAGAGTGAGTCCATGACTCAGCAAGTACATATATCAATAAGATAATCATTCAATATGAATAAGACAAACTCATCAACAGGTTCGATCACATCACAACTGACTACATATGAAGACATGATATGAATGCTCAAAATCAAAGGAATGGACTGCACACATGCATATACCGGTATAGCTAGTGAAACACCCGTCGGTGTTCACTCAAGCCCGCATCTTAACAAAAATGCGGGGATCCACTTCCCGTATGAAGAACGTTTCATACGGTGTCCAACATTGCCCATCTTGGACTTAATGGGTCTTACATGCCCATTCGGAATTAATGGGTCTTTCAAATCCACTCCGTGGGCGGGACATGACAATGTCAACACGCCCACACTGGAATGGTGGGACTTGCAATCCACTTTGGTGGATGAAACATGCATAATGAATGCATAGAATGAAATACGAATATTGAAAGACATGGTAACAAAACATGGATTCAACACATATGAAAGAACATAGATAATCCATCTTCTCCCGTATCATACAAAATCACAGCATGACCATAAAAACATTCATCAATCACAATCATTAAGGGTGGCAATGTACTTGCCTTCCGCGATGCGACGCGTTAGTCGGCAAAGATGATACTCCTAAACCCGAGGCTTCACCTCCTAAACAAGTAAAATAATTTCAATGAGGACATAATATACCCAACACTACTAATCGACGTTAAACACAGCTTCCCTGATGAGTCTAGTCATTAAAACAAAGCTTAAAATGAAAACAACAATTTCTGACATAACTTAATTCTGGACAGCAGCACGGTAATTGACATATCTATTGGTCTGGAACTCGGAATGAGGTGAGACCAATTTCCATGGATTCTTAACTGACATATCTACAATACTCTGGTTGGGCAAAAGTTCAGATTTTGCCTCTAATAAAATTTGGCCCACGGCTCAAATCTGTTGACTGAATTAATAGACAGAAATATCGGCTAAATTAAAATATCCATAACTTTTGTTGTACAACTCCAAATTGGACGTTCTTTAACAATCTGAAAAGGTTATGAAATTATCTACAATAACCTAGTTGGCACGACATTCATATATTGTCTTTAACAAAAAGTGGCACACGGGTCAAAATTAAAGATAGAATCTGACATACAAACTGGACAGACTGACATACAATCTGGACAGTCACAAAGAAAAGTGCATAACTTTTGATCTATAAATCCAAATGAGGTGTTCTTTATCAATCCTGAAAGCTAGTGATATCACCTTCAAAATTTGTTATGGGCAAGACCTCAGAATCACCCTATAACTAGGCCATAAATCAACCTATACAGAGACTGCTATTTCTCGTCAGGATTCTGGACAGCAGATAATAAATCTATCATAACTTTTGACTCGAAAGTCGGAATGAGGTGATCTTGGCGGCCACTGAAAGCTAAGAACAATACCTAAAGAACTCTAGAAGGTGGACAACTCAAATTCTGCCTCTAAGATCACGAAACCGACCCCGCAACCTACTGGACAGATCTCACTTTCAGTTCGCAACAATCTGTTCTAATCAAATACGATCTGAATCACGTCTACCACTAAACAAACGATGAGGCTCGGCAATCGTTACCCTTGCAGCAACCAGGATGAAGGTGGAAGAACCTTGGAGAAGATGGCCTTCCTCCTCCTCTCCTCCTTTGGCCGAAACAGCCTGCTGTCCCCTTCTCTTCTCCTCGCGACGGCCGGCAGCGGGCAGCTCCGAAGGCGAGACGGAGGCACACCACGGCAGGGCAGCACCAAGGCAGGGACGGCAGCAATGGGGAAGGGATGGGCGGCTCACCAAGGGAAAGGGCGGCTAGGGGGAAAGAAAAGGGGGAAGGCAGCCGGCCAAGGTTTAAGTAGGGGGAAAGGGGCGCATGGGCCCTAGGGTTAGAGATGCATGGGCCTTAGGCCCAAGGGGGTAGACCTGGCCGGCCTTTTCCCGATTAAATTAACTCTACCGATTAAATTGATTTATCCCGATTATTGACTTCTCACACTTCCGGAGTATTACAGTCTCATCCGGTGCAGGTCGTCCTCCTTTCTAGGGTGGTTGTACGTGCCCTGGAAGTTCGCCAGCAGAAGGTCACAAAGGTGTTGCCACAAGTTGATCGACTCGAATGGCTGGTTTAGTAGCCATGATCGAACATAGCCTTCAAGTACAGTCGGAAGGTAATTCGCTATTACATGCTCTCCTGCTGCTGCTGCTCGGATAGCTGTTGTGTAGATCTGGAGGAATTCAATGGGATTTTGGGTTCCATCAAATTTCTCTATGTTCGCTGGTCGAAAATGAGGGGGCCAGCGAACTGCTCGGAGATCGGGTGAAAACACCCGACATCCAGTGATAACTTCTTGGTGCCTTCTTTGCAGGAAAGAAGGGTTAACATCACCAGGTAATCGTAATCGACAATACCCAGTCACAGGTGGACTTGACCTATAGTAGGCCTCAGTTTTACGAGGGAAATACTCCTTGTATTTCAACTACTACCGCAGATTTTGACCCTGGAGTGGTGAAAGATCACCTCTCCTGGGAGCTTCTCGATCTCCAGATGTTCGAGGAGCCTTCCTCAAGTCAGGAGAACGACGTGATTGATTATCATGTCGATCTCCATGCAACGAGTTATTCGAATGTCTGGCGGACGATGGAGTCATACTGCTACGACTTTCGGAATGATGTCGACAAGGACGCTCGAGTCTTGCCATCGTGTTCCGAAGCCTTCGTGCGATATCTTCGGCAAAGAGATCGTAGCCTGGTGCTCGAGCGAGCTCTTGAGTTGGATTCTCAAGCAAGTCGTTGATGTGCTGGAGCTCCTGAGCTTCCTCTGACTGATAATAAGTGCGCCCAGGGAGATTTTTCTAAGCCACTATTTTTCTTTGTTGAGTTGTCTTAGGATCACCCATATCAGACCCTTGAGTTGGTTTTAGTGGAGTGCGAGAATGTTGAGGATTTCCCGCATGCTCATCACTCATCAGGGTGTTCACCCTGTTCATTAGCGGTGGTGCTCTTGCCATTGCCACGAGGAGACGTAGTGTGTGCCCGTCGGGGAACATCGTCAATCCTGCTTCTAGGAGAATGATTCTTATCAGAAGGAATGACGAAGACCTCCCGTTGATGACCTCCACTTGCGCTCGAGACCTCTTCACTTGAGGAGTAGTTAAGAGACACCATCTGGCGACTTGGAATAAACCCCTCCAGGAAGGGGAACTCTGGGTTACAACCGTCTCTGTCCACAGGTGTGCTCTACGATGGGATGGTCGAACTTGCAGGAAAAGCATGTTTGATCCCCTTCTCTACGGGATTAGCCAGAGAGAAAGGACCATCAGTGTAACACCCCAGCCCCACACGAGCCTGGAATGCTACTAAGGTAACCTTACACAAATATAAGCTAAGGCAATTTACTAAATTTCGGCAGAACCTTCTTTATATTTCTAACTTCACAGGGGTTTCAATAGATAAAAGGGTTTTATAACTAAATATTGCAACATTCAAAATCATCAATAAGCGAACAGGAACTTGCTAATCAACTAAACAAATCCTCAAGCATCCAACTATGCTACTCATCATCATTACAAATAAATCAATGCGGAAACATAATCATGAAGAATCCTTTAAGCAGTTGCTTAATTATTAAGGCATAGTCTGAGCATTAAGGTTCATGGCAGTGTGAGTGAGATCATAATGCTACTCCCTCCCATGCATGCTTTTCTTGCTCTGGGTACCTAAAACAACAAAGAAAGCAAGAGTGAGTCCACAGACTCAGCAAGTACATATAAAAGAACATAATTAAAATCACCACATCAACATCTATTTTCAGAAGCACGACATTAAATCATTCCACATGCATATGCAATGCTCAAGGGTTCCTTCTCTTTATCTCTTTTTGCATTTTACCGTAATGCAAAGTATGCAACCGTCATTGCATACCCATGCAGTGCTTTCATAGCGCGAGGACCAGTGCCCAATACTCCGCAAGTATTGGGGACCTCAAGCCCACACTCCATAGGTGTGGGGATCTCAAGCCCGTCACATACATGACGGGGACCTCAAAGATGTGCATGCTTGGTCATCACAAGACCAGGCCTCAATATGATATCAATATGCATATGCACCATCTCTATTCAGCATCAAAGTACCAAAGGCAATAACAACATTCACGAATAAAGCATAGCCATACTTTGAACATTCACCACTCTTATTATGCACACTTGCCAACAGCCATACAACACTAACATGCATCAAACACGCATTCATGTCCAAGCAATCACAAACAAGGTAACAACGATGCACTTGCCTCAACCGTGCGGGAACGAAGGACGCGAAGAGGATGCCGCCTCCGAAACTAGTCCCACACCTAAATTCATTTAAGACAATGCTAAGACAACAGTAATGGACCAAACAAACTATAAGAGTAAACACAAACTCGCAATAGTTCCTTTAGCGTGAACCCAACTCCAATTCCTAAATATTGTTCTGTCCCCTCTGTGGACAGTCACGTTCTAAAATTCATAACTTTTAGTACAGCAGTCAAAATGAGGTGTTCTTAGACTTCGTTGAAAGTTTATCAAATTCCCCAACTAAACCTAGTTGGTGAGCCTCCCTGATTCGGCCATCTAACATCCTTTTTAAGCTGATTAACAAAACATCAATTTCACGTCAGGTTCTCTGGACAGAGCACTAAAACTATCATAACTTTCAGTTCGTGTGTCCAAATTTTGCGTTCTTGTTCTTCCCTGAAAACTACAAGAATTATCTACAACTTTCGGTATACTGAGATCCTCTAATTCTCCATTTAACTGATCGCACAAGTCAGATTACTAAAAGCTGTCAAAATACTGACAGATTCGCAGAACAGTCGCACTAATAATTTCATAACTTTTGCTACAGAGGTCCAAAAAATACGATCTAGCACTTCATGGAAAGCTATTGATGTCCTCTACAACTTTCTAGGAGATGGCCGACACTGAAACCGCACTTAACTACATCAAAACATCCCTCTAACGCGATCTGTCCTGAGGAGACAGAAATACCGACATTGATTAACTATCCAAAAACGCATCGGATCAAAGGGGAATTGAGGTTACCCTTGAAGAATCACAGGGAGATGACGAACCACCCCTAAAAAGAAGATCCTCTCCCTCTTTCTCTTCTTCTTCCTCTTCTTCTTCTTGGTCGGCAGCACCCGAAGGAGACGGCGCAAGGAGGCGGGGGCGGCACTGTTCACAGGGTACTGTAGCAGTGGCGGCTACTGTAGCATGCCGTGCTACAGTACCACCCCTAGGATTTCCCCCCTCCTTTTATTGGTGGCCGGCCCCTCTTGGGCCTCCTGGGCCAAAGCCTGAGACCCAGGTTGTCGAATAATTGCAGAAACCCCTTCTAATTCTCTGTTAATTCTATTTTTTTCTAGTTGGTTATTCTCTCTAATTCTTTCTTTTCACTTAAATAGACTTGGGGTATTACATTCTACCCCCCTTAAACAGAATTCGACCCCGAATTCTTCTCACTGATCCACTTGAATGGGCACCGAAATTGAACTTAACAAGCGTTAACACAAACACGGCGTGAACGACTCTGCATAAGGCTCTCGCATGCGAGACCTCTAGCTTCCAAGTCATTTTCCTCTCGGACATATGGGACCACCGCACCTTGATGCAACTGACGTATTACGCCTCATTACACGTACCGACCTGACCAGAACCACTTAACGGATAGGACAAGAAGATGCGACATTACTCGCTGGTTAACAGATCTTATGAAACCTCACACTCCAAATACCTCAAGCCTCATTTGAACACGGGTCATACAAGCGTTATATTCCCATTGCGGACTCGAGATAGTTCTAGCAATTTGCCATCTTCCAATATCCCCACATCTTCTAGAACAACCAAATATACTTTAGACTATCTATCTCTTCGGGTCCAAACCACAAAAATTGCACGTAAACATATGGAACTCTTGTTCCATCGCTCAGTCGACTTCTTCATCATAACAAGTAGATCCTCCATCAAGCAGGGACACGCAACAAAACTTATTTTAGTCAAGTTTTAATAATTAGATTCAACTGAAAGTAGAGGTTTCATAATGTAATTTCAACTTTCCTCCAAAACACTCAAATCCAAAATCAGAGATTCTTCACAAAAACCTTCAATCCTTCCAACTCGGCAGTTTGTAATTGAGCACCACATAAGCCAAAAGAGAATCCGCTCGAATGCCCAAATCAAACACTTTATTTTTTTCCTGAACCGAAAAGAACCACCTTGCCAACAAAGAGGCAACTGAAACTGTACATGTTCTCCGTCATAAAAGCTAACTCAACCAAGAACCACTAGAGCACTTCTCTACTTGAGAGAACATTTTTTTTCTCAGATGTTCTTTCAAGAAATAAACCCTTTTCCGAATCATGGGTGTCCAGAACTATCACACTAACTCCTTCCTTTTAACCGATAATCCCAAAATGATCCTCAAACCAAAAAAGACAACCATACTTATTTAGAGGGACTCTATTAATCCACAAAAGGATTCTCTAGTCCACTTCTATTCCAAAGGAATTTTCTTGATAAAAAGTTACGAACACCTCAATAAAGATTTTTCACCCACAACCCTATCATCTCATTCTGTTAAAGATAATCAACTTCAAATTCTCAGCACACACACACACACACTCTTTTACTTTACCCAAAGTATTCTATCAAAGATCAACATACTAATCAAAATTCGCTCATGTTCATCTACCTCTACACATAATATTGGGTCTCCAAGATCCTAGCATAAAATGCAAAGCACAAAACCAACCTTCAAGTCTCCTACCATGAATCTCTGGTGTAACCGACAGAAAATCCTCGAATTCATTTACTAAATTTCACACCGCTCAACTATAACCTCAGTCATTAATATCAAGATTCCTGACTAATCAAGTAACCTATCGGGACCCAAAATTACAATTCTGGACCCTCTGTGTATACTGCACTAGTCCAGGATCACGCTAGTGCACACAGTGGCAACATCGATGAAATATCATTTCCATATACAAAGATGACTAATAAATAGGCAAATAACAATAAATATCAGAGTAAAGACCTTAAGGTCAAAGCTTACAATTAATGCCTCGGAAGGCGAATAGCTCAAGAAGGCTGCAGTGAGCGAAGCGGAATAACCGGTGAAGCCCATCCATATGCCCACAGGCAATGGTGAGTCGCGACCTAGTTCTTCTCGATCCTTGAAGTAGACCTTGTTGACCGACGATTCCTCCATTTCGTAGGTTTGGGCACAAGTTTTACAACAAGCGTGAGTACACAACCGTACTGCAAGTCATACCACGAATGCAATGTATAGATGCGAGCTTATTCCAAAGGAAATGGCTTACGTGGTTATTTTGCGAAATGCAACATTTGCAATTGAATACAAATAATAGATTGAAAGCATAATTCAAAACAAATAGACAAAATTAATTTAATGATTGTTTTCACAAAGACACACAACCTAACCAAATTCTTTCACACAACCAAATGACTTAAATCACACAAATTGTCCTTCCCAAAGGTTTTATGAAAATCTACCCTCGTGTGAAATCCACGAGCATTGTCCATGACCGAGGACGCGGCTATTCGAATAGATTGTTTAACACTCTGCAGAGGTTGTACACTTTACCCACACGATATAACGGTGTGGCGCGACGATCATAACAAAACAGTTCGGCAACCGTCTCAACATTGGCGTTCTTATTCACACATCCCATATCACAAAGCTTAACCTATCCACGAACCCCAATGTTGAAACTCAGTAACCTACTAAGTTAGGCTGTCACGGACATGTGGTCGCTGATGAGGCTCGATTCAATGGCGCAAAAAGTGAAGTCCTTAATTGACCAAGGCAAGACTTCCAGTTTTTCTAACTAAACCACACAGATAAATCCCAATCACAAAGCCACCGGTTCACACAAGATCCACCACTTGCCTCGGTCTAAATCCTTTACCACCCAGTTGGCTTAGTGCAACACATGCCATCACGAGCAATAGCACACAGCACACACAGTTTTATCACACAGTTCCATAATCACTTAGTCAATTTCATACTTGCACTCACATGAGATGATGACTCGTAGCATGGCTAAGCAATTACAGTCGTTCTAACCCACCATGTTGGCAATATGCTAATACCAACTAAGTAATAAACCAATCTAGGCGACAAAGATGAAGGTATACAAGTAGGCAAGGTGAACATAACAAGTGGGATCAATAACTAGCCCAAAAGCATTTAAATACATAATTAAAGTAAATGCAATAATCTAACACAATGTAATTTGGGAAAACGGGATTCAATATGATCAAAGGTATGACTTGCCTTGCTATAGCAATGATGATCTTATTTTATCTTCAATCCTCTACTTGCTTGATCTTGACTCCTTTGAGCGATTAGGGACTTGTCTAACGAAAAGAAAGCGCAAAACAAACTAAATTCAAAAGACAAATCAAATAAACTCCAAATTGAAATTGAATGGTACTGGAAGGTAGATATTGAATTTAGATGAATTTAGAAACTTGAATGAGTTCAATCGAATTGGATGAAGAAGATATGGCTTTTGGAAGATTGGAATTCACATGAAATGATGAAAAGCTTTACGGAATATTCTCGAATATTTTATTCCGAAAATATTAGAAAAGAATAAGTGTATGATAGGTGGGACTGACTGGTATTTATGGATTTCTAGAATTAAAATAATTCCGAAATAAGGTAGAGAGAATGACAAGCGGGACCAATAAGATAAAGGATTTTCAAGAATTAAATTAATTCCGAAAATAGAATTAGGGGTTGACATGTGGGCCACTGGTCTATGGACCGGTCCACGGAGATATGCTAGTCCACGGTGGACCAAGCTCATGAACAAGGGTTTGACCAGGTTGGTGACATACGGGACCCGCATGTAAGTGAGATAAATAATTATGGTGTTTAATTAGGAGGATGACATGTGGGGTCTACATGTAGCGAGAGAGATATAAATTTGTATGGATGGCAATGGGTCCACATGGAAAGAAAGTATTAGATGTCTAGTTGTGATACATTAATTTGATGGAAAAGAAAGAGAGAAATCTAGAGATGCAATTGAAGGCAACAGAATGAGATTTGTTCAACTTTGATCATGGCGGCATGGCGGCATTGACATAGTAGAGAGATGGCAAAGCAAAGAATAAATATTTGGCTCTGCACATCAAAGACAAGAAAGGAAGACATGAAGCATCGAGAACAAATTGCTTAGATATTGCTGTACATACATGAGCAGAGAACAAGAGGCGATGCTCGGTTGGTCTTTTTAGCGCGAGAGATAGCATAGCAATTGAGAGAAAGAATTAATCGAGGAGCGATCAACTGGAGCAGTCAACCGAATAGAACAAGAAACAAAAATAGATTACAGAGAACAGAAGAAACTCGTGCTAATATTTGGTACATGGCGGTGGCAAGGATTTTGATCTTTGGGAAGGCAAAACAAAGACTAACGAACTAACGAGAGAATGCATGGATTAAATAGATGACCGAGACTCGAGCTACGAAAAGGTAAAGACTACGGATCGAACACATACGCACCGAACGTCGCACCATAGACATGAGCAGTACACATACATGAACGATTACGCGCGGTGGCGGTGGCGAAGCGGCGTAGCGGCGGCGAAGGGCAAAGCGGAAAGAAGCGACGGCCGGACGCGATGGCGCGGTCGGATTTTGGAAAAACTCACCGAGAAGCGAAACGCGATGAACACGGTTTGGCTTTAATGGGCGGCGGTGCTCGCGATCTTGAGCGAAGTGGATGGAACCATGGCGTAGAGGCGGCGGCGCGAAGCCAACGCCGCAGACGGTTCGCCAACGGACGTCGGACGGCGCGATTCGCGGAGAAGACTTTTGGTTGGAGCTCGGTTTTCTGGAGATTGCGACGAAAATAGATCGGTTTGGAGGAAACCAATTCAGGGGATTGGAAGAGGAGATCAATACGGACGCGTGGGCGCAAACGGCTCGCTTTTATATGCACCGTGGAGGAAGATATCGTATTTGGAATATTTGTTTTGCTCACGTACAGAGAAAGGACTCGGTGCTGCATTCGGTTGGAAACGACGATGAACAGTGATTCGTGCATTACTGTAGCACATGGGCAGGAGAGAGAAAAACTGATTTTCGGAATTAAAAGAAATCCCGAAAATCAAGGAGACCAAATAAAATAGCAAACAAATCCGGAAAAATCTCAGAAAATACCCAAAAATTCCTTGAAACACAAGGAAGCCAAATAACACAAGTTTTTATTTAATTTATATTTATATTAGTCAAATTAAATATTTTTAATTTAGGAAAATTCCAATTAAGCTTTATTAATTCAAATAAAATTGGTGAAATTTTCCAGGGACCTAAACTACTCAAAAGATTTTTGAAACGCCAAATTTTGGGACGTTACATAACCGCCCCAAGGCGATTTATTTCACCAATCTTAGATGTTCTCCAATCCACACCAATCCAATTCAGTCGCACAACCATAATATACCCGTTCGCAAAACCTTAACTAATTGACCAGCATTCAAACATACTCAATCACCAACGTTAATAAATGAATATATTCTTTGACCAAGATATCCCATAGGGTTACTCATTGAGGCCGGGTCATACTTGACATTAGCTCAGCAGTTCCTACTATCCCATTAATTAGCACGACGCTTAGGTTCCTCCACCCCGCTACTTTCATTAAACTTCACCACCATAACTTTTCTGCCCAATCATACTCAGTATCCAATTGTGATACTCTAATAAGTTTATCAAGAGTTCATACTTTCATTAATTCTAACATTCCAACATAGACAAAGGTTACTGGATCATAATTTGCCCTAGGTTCCACTAGTTCTATCACTAATCACTTTTATCTCATCGACAAACTTTCCATTTAAATAGAATTCTCTCTAGATGTTGTAAATCGAAACCAATTCACTATATACTGTTCTTCAAATAGCTTAACCCCTTGTATTTCAGACTGCGATCATTTACTTGACCACCAACCAATCGCCACATTACACTCTAAAAGACCTTGCAACCCAGGTCGGTTAATCTTTTCCCAATAGGAAAGTGCAAACAAAATACAAGTTTTAACACACGAGGAAACACTACTCCTCATAGTGAGAACAAGACCAAGAGAAATAGTCAAATACCATTGATCTCGAAAAAACAAAGGACAAGACCACAATCGAGGGCACAAGTCCCACAAGAAGAGATTTTCCGCCTCCATAAATCATAATAAAACATTGCTATGCAAACCCAAGAAACTCTTAAGCTGAGACAACAGGAAAGTTATGAATTACAAAAAAAAAAAAAATTAGCTCCAACCTCAAATACTTATGGTAAACATTTTTCGTTAACACAACGAAAGCAATCTCTTTGATTACAACATTACTTGCCAAACCAAACAAGAGATGCCTTTAATACAAAATCACATTCATCACTTCGGAATCAAACGGAACCTTTTCATATGTCACCTTGCTCAACTAATTTTATCTACTACATAAATCATGAACCCCCAAAAGATCACGAATACAAAACTTCAAACATTTCATTTAACCGTTATTAAAACAATTAACTTACTTTCTCTCTACAAGAATCATCACCACTCCAACGCGTCACAATCTCTTATAGACCTTATTACTAACATCAAGAATAATTCACTCTTAACAAGGTTTGTTATCATCAACTCTTCCTTTATAAAGTCCCCAAAAGTTGACCAAACTGTTACATTTCATTTTATCATCTCATCCTCAAATGAGAGTACACCAAATTCTTACAACCTCACTACAACAACCACTTTATTTTTTAGAGGAAACCTACTACACAATTTAAAAGATTACACCAAAGCCCTTTCATCAAAGACATGCTATTATCCGACAATTTCACCATCATACAAACACAGGTCACCTAATAAATCTCATCCTAAACCATTGATGATTATTCGATCATAGACAAAATTGATGGTCCTTTCCCTATTTGCTTTCCCACGAGCAAAAATAAGATAATCAAATAGCCAATTAAAGAAAATTACATATTATCATCTATTAAGACAACGATCAAACACATCCTTATATTTTCCTTCCTACACAGTTAGATTAATCCATTGAGACCAAATAATCTAACAAGTTTAGCAAACTAAACGACTCTAATGATCAACCTTTTCATCAAAGTTCCACACTTTTTAATAACTCTATTGATTCCAATTAGACATAGCCATACACTTAATCACAGTTCAACAAGAACTACTACATGGCACCATCAAATTAATCAACTTTCCTTCCAGGGATCTTAGTTAGGATCGATTATACACCACACTACAGACCCGACTTGATAACTCATATCATATTCACTAATTTATCTTATTATAACCTCTCACTTAACCACGAGATGACATCGCTAAAGGGTTTAGTGTTTTCTTTCATAAAAGAACTTTTCAACTTCAACACTCAAGATACCCAAAAGAGATATATTGAATCAAAACTTCCATGTACTACAGGACTTGCAAAAGGAAACTTTCATTATCCAAATCATCAAGTTAAATAAATGGGTCATGCTTTCTAGTAAGAAAGACGGAACTCCAATACAAAGGCCAGTATTGACAACTAACCAAGTCCACCAACCACAAGAATAACTCAACAATTGGAAAAACAATAATTGCTTTATGGGACAAGTTAAGCCAATAAAAACATATCAACCTTTCTCAAAGAAACCCATCAACTGAAATGAACTACTGACCCGAAGAAATTCATCAACCACAACTGGACAAGAGTTGACCAAATTCAAATTCAAGGAAGTGAACAATTTTTTTAAAGATACTCACTATCAACGCCTGTACTAAGATATATGAGGTAACCACTTCCCTTTTCTCTTATCACGAATAATGGTGTAACCTGGTAAAGCCCAGCGCCACAACCATGACCTCAATCCTCTCAACATGGGCTACTCTCACTCATAATAATCATAGAATCATATTATAGGTATGTAAGATCATCTCATACAGGAAACATCAATACAACATAACAGAAGCGTAAATGCAATGCTTGACCCACCCCATCCTACTGTGCACCAGTGTGTCAGGTTTTCAGTTAATTAACCATTAGCAAATTTTAACAAGCTAAGTTACCTAAGTCGTTAATCTGTTAACCACGGACCTACAGCCCGCTCTGATACCAACTATAACACCCCAGCCCCACACGAGCCTGGAATGCTACTAAGGTAACCTTACACAAATATAAGCTAAGGCAATTTACTAAATTTCGGCAGAACCTTCTTTATATTTCTAACTTCACAGGGGTGTTTCAATAGATAAAAGGGTTTTATAACTAAATATTGCAACATTCAAAATCATCAATAAGCGAACAGGAACTTGCTAATCAACTAAACAAATCCTCAAGCATCCAACTATGCTACTCATCATCATTACAAATAAATCAATGCGGAAACATAATCATGAAGAATCCTTTAAGTAGTTGCTTAATTATTAAGGCATAGTCTGAGAATTAAGGTTCATGGCAGTGTGAGTGAGATCATAATGCTACTCCCTCCCATGCATGCTTTTCTTGCTCTGGGTACCTAAAACAACAAAGAAAGCAAGAGTGAGTCCACAGACTCAGCAAGTACATATAAAAGAACATAATTAAAATCACCACATCAGCATCTATTTTCAGAAGCACGACATTAAATCATTCCACATGCATATGCAATGCTCAAGGGTTCCTTCTCTTTATCTCTTTTTGCATTTTACCGGTAATGCAAAGTATGCAACCGTCGCTGCAAACCCATGCATGTGCTCGCAAGCGCAGGGACCAATTGCCCAATACTCCGCAAGTACTGGGGACCTCAAGCCCACACTCCACAGGTGTGGGGACCTCAAGCCCGTCACATACATGACGGGGACCTCAAAGATGTGCATGCTTGGTCATCACAAGACCAGGCCTCAATATGATATCAATATGCATATGCACCATCTCTATTCAGCATCAAAGTACCAAAGGCAATAACAACATTCATGAATAAAGCATAACCATACTTTGAACATTTACCACTCTTATTATGCACACTTGCCAACAGCCATATAACACTAACATGCATCAAACACGCATTCATGTCCAAGCAATCACAAACAAGGTAACAACGATGCACTTGCCTCAACCGTGCGGGAACGAAGGACGCGAAGAGGGTGCCGCCTCCGGAACTAGTCCCACACCTAAATTCATTTAAGAGAATGCTAAGACAACAGTAATGGACCAAACAAACTATAAGAGTAAACACAAACTCGCAATAGTTCCTTTAGCGCAAACCCAACTCCAATTCCTAAATATTGTTCTGTCCCCTCTGTGGACAGTCACGTTCTAAAATTCATAACTTTTAGTACAGGAGTCCAAATGAGGTGTTCTTAGACTTCGTTGAAAGTTTATCAAATTCCCCAACTAAACCTAGTTGGTGAGCCTCCCTGATTCGGCCATCTAATATCCTTTTTAAGCTGATTAACAAAACATCAATTTCACGTCATGTTCTTTGGACAGAGCACTAAAACTATCATAACGTTCAGTTCGTGTGTCCAAATTTTGCGTTCTTGTTCTTCAGTGAAAGCTACAAGAATTATCTACAACTTTTGGTATACTGAGATCCTCTAATTCTCCATTTAACTGATCGCACAAGTCAGATTACTAAAACCTGTCAAAATCTTGTGATTCGCGAAACATCGCACTAATAATTTCATAACTTTTGCTACAGAGGTCCAAAAAATACGATCTAGCACTTCATTGAAAGCTATTGATGTCCTCTACAAATTTCTAGGAGATGGCCGAGACTGAAACCGCACTTAACTACATCAAAACATCCCTCTAACGCGATCATCACGAGAGACGAAATACCGACATTGATTAACTATCCAAAAACGCATCGGATCAAAGGGGAATTGAGGTTACCCTTGAAGAATCACAGGGAGATGACGAACCACCCCTACAAAGAAGATCCTCTCCCTCTTTCCCTTCTTCTTCCTCTTCTTCTTCCTCTTCTTCTTCTTCTTCTTCTTGGTGGCACACCAGAAGGAGGCAGCGCAGAGGCGGGGCAGCTTGTTCATGGGAATCTTGAGCGGTGGCAGCTCTTGTTGCATGCCGTGCTCTGATACACCCCTAGGGTTTCCCCCCTCCTTTTATTGGTGGCCGGCCCCTCCTGGGCCTCCTGGGCCAAAGCCTGAGGCCCAGGTTGTCGAATAATTACAGAAACCCCTTCTAATCGTCTGTTAATTCTATTTTTTTTCTAGTTGGTTATTCTCTCTAATTCTTTCTTTTCAGTTAAATAGACTTGGGGTATTACAATCAGGTGCCGATGAAGCTCTGGAATGATGGCTTTCAGAACTTGTCTCGCCAGGTCGTACTACCTTAAGGGGACTCGAACACTCGGAGGAAAAACTCTCGTCGTGTTGTGAGTCTGTCTTGGGTAACCCTGTTTGTGGTCGTGGTTACCCTTGCCCCCTGAGGAAGCTGGTCCCTTAGCTGGGCGTACTGTTGTGGGGGATAAGGATCCCTCCTCAACTCCGCTGGTGGTGTGGTCTCTGAGATCTGATAGAAGAACTCCAGAGACGTCAATACCATCGGATAATTCGATATTCCGCTCATAGTCGAAACCGGCATCCATGTCGACGTCTGCGTAATCGGTCAAGTCGAACCAGTTCTCCTCGTTGCACTCTCCTACCATGGAAGCATCAAAGAGAAAAGAAAAACTGTTGACAAGGAATTACCAGAAGATCCCCACGATCGGCGCCAACTGTCGGTCTTTTAGAACCGATCTTACGTAAAGATTGTTTGATTCGAAGGGTCTCCACAATTGATCACGCAGACTGAAAAGACACGGGGATTTTTATACTAGTTTAGGCCTTCTCCAGAGAGAATAACAACCCTACTCCTGTGTGTATTGTATTGTGTATACTGGTTACAATCAGTGGAAAGACTTGAGCTTATACTACTACTGATTGCGTCTCAATCGCCTCCCCCATTTCTCTCTGACTGAAGTCTTTTTATAGTACGTGCAGAGGTAGTCGTTACAGGTCAAGAGGCGCCCCATTATTCCGTAATAATGGTAGTAATCACCGGAGTAGTAACCTCCCCATGTTGCCTGACAGTTATCGATCAGAGATAATGGTGCGTTACATGCAGTTACTCCAGAGAATAATTGCGTATATTGACTGCTCAGATCTCATAGTTAATTGAGCCTATAGGCAAGTGGACCCAATTAACTACAACGAAGTCGTGACAGAGCTGGTCGTAGAAGGACTTACAACTAGTGAGTAGTCGTAGAAAAGCTTACGACTGGGCACTGGTCGTAGAAGGACTTATGACCAGAGATGATCGTAGAAGAATTTACAATCACATGGTAGTCGTAGAAGGACCTACGACTAGGGGATGCTCGTAGAACAACTTACGACCACCTGATTGGCATACCCCTTAAGACTACGAGGGGTATATTTAATAGCCATATGACATCTTATTTACACATAATACTAATTACAGATAAATAGTAAAATAAGGATAGTTAGATCCTCGTCAACTGGGTTAGGGGTTAGGTTCACTGGGACTCGGATTTAGGGGACGACGGCGGTGGCGATGCGTTGAGGCGATGGTGGAGCCGCTAGACACGGGCAAGGAAGAGGGCGACGGGCGAGGTTGGTGGGAAGTGGTGACGGATGGTGGTGTGGGCGTCGAATCTAGTGGCGCTGAGCTGCTGGAGACCGAGAAGAAGGTATGTCGGCGGTAGGGACGTAGCGAAGGGGCGGTGGAAGAGGAGGGGGTAGCACCGGTAGCCACAAAGGTTGTCGTCGGCGGGGGCCTACTGGCGATAGAGGTGGCGCCAACACGGCAACGGGAGGCAACGCGTGGGGAGTGTGGGTGATGGTGGTTTGAGGGAGGAGGTGGGGGTTACGGTTTGGGTATTAGTTTATTTTGGAGATAGGGAAAAGATTTGGGTGTTGGATCTCAATGCATCGATAAAAAAAAATTGACTGATTTTGGGCCAAAAAATAGTGAGTTGATGTACAACAAAATCCTTACTATTTTTTTTCAAGAGAACAAGTGACGCGAATCGAATCTCCCATCGAAGCTCTGATAACAATTGATGTGGATCGAATCTCCAGTCGAAGCTCTGATACCAACTAATGTGGACCGAACCTCGAGATGAGAGTAAATCTTGTAGGTTGCCTGATCATTCACGGTTGAATACTGACAAAAGTGAAGTAACACTCCTACGGTCGGGTAGTAACACGATGTCTTTTGTGTAGTAACACTCCTGCGGTAGTGTAGTAACACAATGTATTTTGTGCAAATAATGCTTTGGTGGCAATGTAGTAACACTACGTCTTTCATGTAGTAACATGACTTCTGTAGCGTAGTAATGAGCTTGATAACGTGGTTGAATTGAGCTAGATCAGCAGGAACCGAAGTAGAAGCAATCAACCATAGCCTTCTAAACCATGAACAAAGGATTGATCATGAATTAGAAGATTGAATCGTATAGATTTCGATATATGCTTTCGGTAGGTTGGAACCAAAACCCTATATAGAATTCTTCAATCCACACACACCACGGCACGTGGATGAGAGATATAGGATCAATTGATCCAGTCGATGAAAATTGACCTCACAATCGAATCCCATGCGCCCGAAGAAGAACCCTTGCTGAATTCCTCAAGAACACTCACGATACAGGGATAAACCCTAATGGCACATGATCGAAACACACACATTTTCAACTCATAATTCATCTTTTCTCTCCTACATTGGGTGCACCCCATAGGCTTATATAGCCAACATTGCACACAAAACCTTGGCACGCGGGTTACACATGCAGACCAAGACATAAGGTCGATTAGGCCTCTCATGCACGTATAATTAACATGCTCAACCTGGACTCTTTCTAGTTTCCAAGAGAACTCCCAAAAACCGACTCGGTTTCCTAAAGAAATAAACTGAATAGACTTGGTCTCTTGGTGCACCATGTTATTGTAGTCGACCATAGATGGGTGGATCCCAACCTAGTGCACAGAGAGAAAGAAAGGTGCGAGGTAAAAATCTCCCACGCGTACAATTTCCCTGTAACACCCCAGCCCAACATGAGCCTGGAATGCTACTAAACAAACCCTACTAATTCTAATCAAAACAAACTTAATAAATTTCGGCAGAACCTCCCTTGTAAAGTTAATTACACGGAGGTTCCAACATTCAAATGAATCATAAATTAACCAAACTACCATCTAGAGACATCAAAATATAATCAAAGATATGCTACATTTCCAGCAATCCAGTGAAGTATAAAGTTCCACTACTCATCATTATTACACTTAAACCACCTCAAGACACAAGATATAATAAACCTTTGAGCATCTCGCCCATTTACTAAAAACAATTACGATCTGAAGACCATTCAACTTTATTTAGTTCATGTGGCATGTGTGTGACTAGCGATACTACTTCCCCATGCATGTCGTTCTTGGCTCGGTACCTAAAACAACAATAAAAGCAAGAGTGAGTCCATTGACTCAGCAAGTACATAAAGAAACTATAACATCGACATCCATGTAAAGGAGATCAACAATAGAACTTCTCATATGCAAATGCAATGCTCAAGGAACCTTTATCTTTAACTTTACGTGTGCATTACACGTGTGCAGAGTATGCAACCGCCGCTGCACACCCATGCTGTGCGCGCACGCACAGGACCAATTGCCGTTACTCACATAAAGTAACGGGACCTCAACCCACACTCCACGAGTGAGGGATCTCGGGCCCGTCACATTCATGACGGGGATCTCAAAGGGAAATATGCTTGGCCACCGCGTGACCAAGCCTCAATATGCTCTCAATATGCAAATGCTCATCTCTCATTCATCATCAATCTTACCAAAAGACAACAACATTGAACCAAAGTAAAACATAGGCATAATTTGAGCCATCACCATACTTAAACATTCATCAAGTAAGCCATCTTGCTATGCAACCATATATCAAATAGCACACAACATAGCCAATCAATCACACCCATTTAACAACAATGCACTTGCCTCAACCGTGCGAAGGTGGATGTCGAGGATAAGGTACTGCTCCGGAGCCAAACCCACACTGGACATACAATTGAGACATGCTAAGGCTACCATATAAGTCTAATAACAAAACCATAAACACAAAATGAGCACATCGTCCACTAAACGCGATCCCCAACTCTATTGCTAGCTGTCAGTTTTCTTTTCCAGAGAACAGCCCCCTTCGAAACATCATAACTAAATGCACAGAAATCCAAATGGATTGATCTTGGACAATCTGAAAAGGTTATTGAATTCCCCTTCTAAACCTAGTTGGTGAGGTTCTCTGATTCGGCCCTTTACTAGCCCTACCAAACCAAACAACAGAGTATCAATTCTCGCGTCGGGTCTCTGGACAGCAACAATGAAATTATCATAACTTTCTCTACGTTCGTCCGCATTTCATGATCTTTAGTTTTCGTGAAAGCTGGAAGGATTATCTACATTTTTCATTATGGTGAGCCCCTCTGATTTTTCCTCTAACTACACGCTTAAGTCGAAACACTAAAACCTGTTAGACCAACCACCATTCCACAGCACAGACCCCCTAAGAAAAATCATAACTTTTGATACAGAGGTCCAAATGATGTGATTCTTGTCGGCAATGAAAGGTAACGAGATAACCTACAACTCTCTAGGAGATCCCAAGTTCTAATTAGGCACTTAATAATTTCTTATTTATTAAACAAGATGACTGCAGATTCTCGTCAGGATTCTAAACAGTAAACACTAAAAATAACATAACTTTTGACTCGAATGTCGGAATCAGATGTTCTTGGCGGCCACTGAAATCTAAGAGCATTATCCACAATTCTCTAGGAGATCAAAACTTCTAGTTCCGACTTTAAGGACCCGAAAACAGCCACGCATCCTACTGGACAGATCTGAACGTCTGCGACAGCAAAACAATTGAACCCAAATAATCGATTTCGCCTCTAATCCTCAACAAACAGTGGGGGAAAACACGTCGTTACCCTTGAAGACCCGTGGGAAGACGTGGATCAACTCCCCCAAGAAGAAGAACCTTTCTTCTCCCTTGAATCGGCCAGCACCCACTGTTTTCCCCTTCTTCTTCCTTCACGATCGCCGACAATGGAACAGGGCAACACCAATTGCGAGGTGGCCGGCGCCAATGGATGGGGGTGAAGACCAGCAGGGGGAAGCACCATGGGAGGAGGCGTAGGGGCAGGGGGCGCCCAAGTGGGAGGGAGAGCAAGGGTGGCGGCCACACAAGGGAGAGGGGAAAATGGGAGGCGGCTAGGGTTTTGGCCTCTTTTAAGGCCGGCCTCCCCCTTCCACTTGTGGGTTGGCGCACATGGGCGGAGGCCCCGGCCCAGTTGTCTACAAAGCGCTGCTAACCCCTTCTCTAGTTGATTAATTAGCTATTTTCCATTAGGTCCTTCTCCTGGATCAATTTCTAATTAGTCATTTTCTTCGAATATTCGGCTTTCTCTCAAAATCTACTCTGGAGTATTACATTCCCTTCCTTTTTTCTTGCACCGAGAATCCACGTATTTTCCGTTCTTTTCTTTCTTCAAGTACAATCCAGCTTTCCATGGAGATATTTTCTTGTATTTCGGTTTAAAGATACTATCCTTTCAACTAATATCAAATGAATTGAATTCCTTTCTAAACCTCACATCAATTTCCAAATAGTCTGAATTGATCTCATGGTTGGAAACCTGCATGTACAAGGTTCCTTGAATTGGCCCCTAGTCCACGTGTCCTAGGTCACCTAGTAGATCCACGTATACGCCTTCTTTCCCATATGCTATGCACGGTACACACGCATCCATTGCACCATGCAAACGTGCATCCTCGATTATGCCTGAAATTAATTCATTCGAAACAATTTGTACACAAGAATTAAATTCACAAGCACAGTTAGTAATCGTGGCCGTATCATCCCCCCTTCTTCAAGCAAAACCGTACTTGGTTTCGTGTTCATCTTCAAGTCTTCTTCCGCAGCTTGTACGAGGGCCAAAAAAATTCAGCAGCCTTGGTCTCCTTATTCTTCTCTTTTCTCGTAGGCTACGTGATGACGGTGTGAATTGACATCGCGTCAACGCCTTCATGTCCTCCCACATGGTGCAGAATGGATCGCCTTGTCGATCCAGATTCCACTACAAAGTCAATCCACCATCGTAGCGTGTCACTGATTAGCACTATCTTGGCCAATCTCGTTTTGTTTTTAGAAGAGAGGTTCCAACCCTGGAAAAAGTCTTCTAGATCTTCCAACGAATTGCAGTAATCCTTCGAAGTGCTCCTGGCGAATAGCAGTAGGAAGCACACAGGTAGCCTCAACACACGCTTATCATTCGAACGGCTGTCATCTGGCATTATCATCATCTTCCTCCACTTGCGAGCAATGAAAGCTTTGATACAAATTAATGCAGATCGAATCTCCTGTCAAAGCTCTGATACCAACTAATACGGATCGAATCTCCTGTCAAAGCTCTGATACCAACTAATGTAGATCAAACCTCCTGTCAAACCTCTGATACCAATTGATGCAGATCAAATCTCGAGATGAGATTAAATCCTGTAAGTTGCATGATCTTTCACTGTGGAACAACGACAAAATTGGAGTAAAACTCCTGCGGTTGTATAGTCACACTCCTGTGGTAGTGTAGTAACTCGATATCTTTCGTGTAGTAACACAATTTTTGTAGCGTAGTAACGAGCTTGGTAACATGGTTGAATCGCACTAGATCAGCATAGACTGAAGTAGAAGCAATTAGTCGTAGTCTTCCAAATTGTGACCAAAAGATTTATCATGAATTAGAAGATTGAATCATATAGATTCCGATAGATGGTTTCGGTAGCTTGGAACCGAAACCCTAGATAGAATTCCTGAACCCACGTACACCACAGCACGTGAATGAAAGATATAGGATCAATTGATCCAACAGATAAAAATCGACACCACAGCCGAATCCCACGCTCGTAGAAGATTCCTCGGTGAATTCCTCAAGAACACTCACGATACATGGATAAACCCTAATGGCACACAGCCGAAACACACACGTGTTTTTAACTCATAATTCAACTCTTCTCCCCTACATTGGGTGCACCCCATAAACTAATATAGCCAACACCACGCACAAAACCTTGGCACATAGGCCACACAAGCACACCACGACTTAAGGTTGATTAGGACTCTCACGCATGTTCAAGTAACGTGCTCAATCTATACTTTTTTTGGTTTCCTAGAGAACTCATAAAACAGACTCGGTTTTCTAAAGAAATAAACTAAATAGACTTGGACTCCTGGTGTGCCATATTGTTGTAGTCAACCATGGATGGGTGGACCCCAACCTAGCACATAGGGACAAAGAAAGGTGCGAGGTCCAAATCTCCCACGCGTACAATTTCCCTTCCTATTTTCTTGCGGTGAGAATCCACATATCTGTCTATTCTTTTCTTCCTTCAAGTACAATCCATCTTTCCTTAGAGATTTTTTCCTTGAATTTTGGTTTCAAAATATTGTCCTTCTAGCTAATACCAACCGAATTGAAATCCTTCTCAAACCTCGTGCCAATTTTCGAACAGTCTGAATTGATCTCATAGTTATAAATGTGCATGTGCTAGACTCCTTGAACTAGCTCCTGGTCCACAAGTCCTGGGTTGCCTAGCAGATCCACGTACATGCCTTCTTTCCCATATGCTATGCACGACACATGCACATGCATTCCACCATGCACACACGCAACCTCGGCGATGCTTGGAATTAATTCATGCGAAAGAATTTGTACACAAGAGTTAAATTCAGAAGTGTGGTTAGTAATCGTGGCCACATCATCCTCCCCTCGTTCAAGCAAAACCTTTCTCGGTTTCGTATTCATCTTCAAGTCTTGTTCTACAGCTTGTACGGTGTCCCAAAAAAAAACAGCATCCTCGGCCTCCTCCTTCTTCTCTTTTCTCGTGGTCTTGTAGGATGATGGTGTGAATTGACATCTTGTCAACACCTTCATATCCTCCCACGTGGTGTAGAATGGATCGCCTTGTCGATCCCGGTTACACCGCAAGTCAACTCACCATCGTAGCGCGTTGCCGATCAACGCCGTCTTGGCCAGTCTCATCTTCTTGTTAGAAGAGAGGTTCCAAACCTAGAAAAAGTCATCATGTTCTTCCACACACTTGCAGTAATCCTCCAGAGTGCTCTCGGCGAATAGCGACCGATTGCACGCCGGTAGCCTCAACATGCGCCTATCATCTAGCATCATTATCATCATCATCTTCCTCCACCTACAAGCAATGAAAGCTCTACTACCAACTGATGTTGTTCGATCCCCTATCGAAACTCGATACTAACTGATGCGGATCGAACCTCATGTCAAAGCTCTGATACCAACTGATGCAGATCGAACCTCGATATGAGATTAAATCCTGTAGGTTGCCCGATCTTTCACGGTAGAATAGCGGCAAAAGTGTAGTAACACTCATGCGATCATCTAGTAACACGATATCTTTCATGTAATAACACTCCTATAGTAGTGTTCGTAATCTTTCATGTAGTAACACGACTTTCGAAGCGTAGTTACGAGCTTGATAACGTGGTTGAATCGCACTAGATCAGCAGGAACCAAAGTAGAAGCAATCATTCGTAGTCTTCCAAACCGTGAACAAAGGATTGATCAGGAATTAGAAGATTGGATCATATACGTTTTGATAGATGGTTTCAGTATCTTAGAATCGAAACCCTAGATAGAATTCCTCAACCCACGCACATCGCAACATATGAACGAGAGATATAAGATCAATTGATCTAGCAGATGAAAGTCGACACCACAGCTAAATCCCAAGCATCCGAAGAAGAACCCTCGATGAATTCCTCAAGAATGATACAAGGATAAACGCTAATAGCAAACGGCCGAAATACACATGTGTTTTCAACTCATAATTCAACTCTTCTCCCCTACATTGGGCGCACCCATGATCTCTAATGCACGTACAATTAATGTGCTCAACCTGGACGCTTTCTTGTTTCCTAGAGAACTCACAAAAACCGACTCGGTTGCTAAAGAAATAAGCTAAATAGACTCGGACTCCTGGTGCGCTTGCTGTTGTAGACTTGTAGTCAACCATGGATGGGTTGACCCCAACGCAACGTACAGAAAGAAAGAAAGGTGTGAGGTCCAAATCTCTCACGTGTACGATTTCCCTTCCTATTTTCTTTCGCTGAGAATCCACATATATTTCCGTTCTTTTCTTTCTTCACATACAAATCCAATTTTCCTTGGATATCTTTCTTTGCATTTCAGTTTAAAGATATTATCCTTTTAGCTAATACCAACCGAATTGAATTCCTTTCCAATCTTCACACCAATGTTCAAATAGTCTGAATTGATCTCCTGGTTGAAAACATGCATGTGAAGGACTCCTTGAACCGCCTCCTAGTTCACGCCTCCTGGGTCACCTAGCAAATCCACGTACACGCCTTCTTTCCCACACATGCGCATGCATTGCAACATGCACACGTGCATTCTCGACGATGCCAGAAATTAAGAGTTTTTGGCCTAAATAATACTGTTGGTGTCATTATTAACAAATCGGACCCTCCACATGCCATAATGTAAAAAATGACGTTCTCCACCGCTCCGCGGCGGGGGATGCCCCCGAGCCGCTACATCGTCATCACCACGCTCCTGGCGCCTGGATGCATCTGCGCCGTGCCCCTGGTGCCCGGGATGCACCAGCGCTGCGCTCCTGACGTCCGGATGCCCCTGTAGGGAAACGGGTAGGCTACACTAGCGCAAATTAAAAAAAAATTCTACCCGTAAACCAAGATCACTGCAGTTATAGATCACGGTCTTACCCCTTGACGCGCAGGTGCGGAAGTTGTTGCGGCACGTCGGGGCAGTGTATGTAACAACCCTAACTTAGGGTTTGTATTTCAAATGTAAAACTTTTGAGGAGAAATAAAAACTTTTGTTGTCTCATCAAATCATTTGGAAGTTTTCCAAATTTTCCTAGCAAATTCCATTTTCTAGAATTAAATTCTTGTGAATGGAAACTGTTGTCAGCAAATTCTTAGCCTTCAAACTTGTGATCATCCTCTGAAATTATTTTTCCTATCATCTTGATCATCCTATCTACCTCCCTGAATTATTTCACAATTTTTAGATTTTATTTGCTTTTTCAAATGCCCAAGTCAAACCAGTTTGGAAATCTGGTCAATCCTCTGAACAGCAGCTTGTGAATTTTATTGGGAGAAATCTAGTGCATGAAAACTCCTGGAAAAATTACACAAGGTTTTCCTCTGTCCCAAGTAGCTACCATAAACATTTCGGAATTTTTGGAGCTTAGGAGCTACCTCTAAAAATTCCCCAAACCTTATCTGCCTTTTTATTTCAAATCTGGAATCACTGTTCCTCGGGCTCGGACCTAACCTCTGGCTCGAGTCCGACCGCGCCACTTGGTTCCGCCGCGCCGCCTAGCTGCACCGCCTCGAGCCCGATCATTGTCGACCGTCCGATGCAGATCGTGCGGCCCGCGTGCGTCGAATCAACCGACCTGTCCGAATGCATGCATCGATCTCGACCGTCCGTTTTAGATCCAACGGTCGGCGCGATATTGATCGAGTCTAACCATCTGATCGCGCCGCACCTGTCTCCGACTCGTGCCGCTTCACCGCTGTCACTGACGAGTGGACCCCACCTGTCAGCATCGCCCTCGTCTTCTCCGCGTCTCACCGGAGCTCGCGGCCGCGCGCGCATGCTCGCCACGTACCTCGTCGCTGCCACCTATTGCCCGCGTGTCCGTCTCCGAAGCATCGCCGGGGTCTCATCTACCCACCGAGCTTATTCATTTCTTCTCTACCCCATTCTCGTGTCTTCTCCGCCCATTTCTTGGTTTCGGCCGGAGAGGAACCCGAGAGCAGCGCCGCCGTGTTAGCGCCGCCCTTGAGCCCGCGACCGCACCACCGTGATCCACGCTCGACGCCGCCTCCATTTTGCCCAGCCCGGGTCCTTGGCGTCCAGTGAATCACCAGGGGTGGTATCGTCGTCTCCGCCTCCGGCGCTCTCGGCTCCGTGAGCTCGTTTGCGATCTGGTGAGTCTCTAGCCCCGTCACTTGGTCCCTCGTGATCGCAATCCTCCACTGAGTCTAACGGAGGGCTCGTTCTGTCTTTGGTGCATCGTGGAGGGTGTGCGGCCGGTTCTTCTCCGAGCACGGTATTTCGCCGCCGCGGCGTTTCCGGCCACCTCGGAGCTCTATCGTCATCGTGGTTGTGGGCTTATCCTTCCTGGGATCAAGGCGGAGCTGAGGCGCACCTTCCGGGGTCTTCTCGAAGCTCGCAGCGTCTTCTCCGCGAGCACCGCACCTTCTTCTCCGCCTCCGGCCGTCGCGAGCTCATCTCCGTCGACCATCGGGCTCCGCGTCACCGTCACTGGGTTCGTGAGATCATTGCGAACCTTAAGGTACCACTCACTCGCCTTGAAACTCACTGGTTTGCGAGTTCCGCTGCGCGGCCGCGCCGCCGTCCCCGTGCGTGCCGGTGAGCCGCCGGTGGAGTTTAGTTTATCGTTAACCTTTGTTTAGTTATGTCGCTGCCATGTGGGCCTCTCGTTGTCGAGTTTAGAAAATCTTAATCCGGTAGTTATGTTTTTCCTCCGAGTCGCGCCATGCGGGCCGAGTTGCCATATAAGGATTGTGTAGTTTCGTTATTACGTTTCCTTTGCTAGAAAGCGTAGTTCTCTGTGCATGTATGTTAGGATTACGTTTTGGACAGGCCGAAGACGTATTCACAAAATACGCCTTCGACGTCGTCCTCGGCGGATCGAGTCGGAGCTTGACTCGATCAGCGCCTCGCAGCGAGCCCTTTGTCATTCACTGTGGCTAGCCGATCGTGGGTGTAAAAAGGGAGAAATGCTTTAGGGATTTCCGTAATGTATTTCTTTTGTGTTGTTAATTCAATTAAACTTAGAAAATTCATAACTAAATCAATTTTTATCCAAATCGCATGAAACCAGTTCTGTTAATTTTCATCTTAAATGTATTATTTACTAAAATTAGTTTCAACCTTGTCTCAGTTAGCAAAAGTCTGTTAATTAATTAAATGGTGTATATTGTAATTTCCAAATTAGAAAATGCATATCTCTTTCAATATTTGTCCAAATCCAGTGAAACCAATTTTGTAAATTATCTTTTTTTTAGTGAACTAATTATCAGAATAGGTTTTGGGTATGTTTCCGTTATTAAAATTTTTCTAAGTATTTAACTAGTGCTTTAATGTGTATGTTAGCTTAGGAAATTGCTAGAAAATTCATCACCACTTGAAATAATTATTTCCCTGTTTCTAAAAATGTGTTAGAACATGTTTAGGCTGTTGTGTAAAGCTTGGAATGTTTTGATGTTGTGTATGTTTGAGTTTTGTCGGTGTTATTCGTTCTTATTCGCTGTTATTTGTTCAATCGTTAGGCTTCGACATTTGCGGTAACCCTGAGAGCGACCCTCCGCAACAAATTGAGCAACAGCTAGAAGGCAAGCAGTTTGATCATGTTAATCCCAGTATTTTAAAGTCTAATATTTTGTTTCTACTGAATTATGCATCGCTTATTTGTGTTAAAATGTTTAGCTAAAACCTGTAGATGCATATCCTGTAGGCAAAATATTGATCTCTACTACCTGAACCTAGGTTATTTGCTGTGATTAGATATCGCTGGATGATCTCTTGTCACTTAGTAGGTCCGGGTCAATTTGCTTAGACATGCTTAGCTATCGGTAGAACTGGGCGGTTATCGACTTTAGTCGGTAACCTTGATCACACAAAATTTTCTATAACTTTTGTTTGACATTTCGCTATGTTATTGCAACACTAAAACTGAAAAAAATGATTTAGACTTGGGCACAATGGTAAGATTGGTGTGATCTGTTGGGTGTGGTCGGAAAGGTGCCCGAGTCAACAAGGACCAGAACATCTTGTTACACTAAACCAAGCATTAAGCGTGCTAACCACCTTTGGAGGGTATGAGACCTCTCTTGACCTAGTACTTTGGCGTGTATTAGTTCCGGTCGCAGGAGGTCGCAGGAGGATGGTGTTGGGAGCATGGTAGTTGTCCAAAAGCTTTATCCTGAGTGGGTAGTTGTCTTTTCGGCTTTACCATGTCAGCGTATGGATTTCTATCCATACGAGCGGCTCGTAATTAATACACAATATTGGAAAAAGCCTCGTAGGACTTAGCTATGCCGGCATACCTTCGGTAGTGTGCTTTGGCTTAAAGGCGGTCTGAAGTGTGGGTACATTGGTACACCCCTGCAGGGTTAAAACTATTCGAATAGCCTCGTCCTAGGTTATGGACACACTTGGCAAGGTCTTCCAAGAGTTAGACTACAACATTTAAATTAAAACTTGCTGGGTGGTTCGAATCTGGGATTCGTGCTATTGTTGTGGTGACTATTGGGATAGTCACTTCTAGGTTGTTTTTCTTTACTCTTTTGTTATTATTACCTTTACTGTATTTCAACAATAAAAATGAATTGCAAACTTGCCTTTAAACTGTATTACATTATTGCAAACAAATCTGGCTTTGTGCAAATGAAACATATGGCCTCCACCAAATAAGCTGCATGTAGCCTATGAACAGTGCGCTAGTTCACACGTCGATCTTGCGGGTACAAAGACAATCTTTGTACTCGGATGCTTTCTTAATGTTTTGTTGCGAGGAAGAAGGTGAGCCCCAAGGGCCTCACTTACGTGAGTCAGTCTTTGCCGTTCGTGTGCACGACTAGGCTTGGCGGTCCGGTCGATGCCTTGTGGGTTGAAGGCACACCGATTGGCTTTGTTTATAGCCATCTTATGGCACTTTTGCTTCCATTGCATCTTGTGTATTTGTGTATATTTTGGCCGTCGGCTTTTGTCCGTAATAACTTTTCATTGTTACTTCTGTTTAGTGTGATGTTTGGACTCTATGTTTGGAATGGAGTTGATGCATAATTTTGTGGTGAGGTGTGTATACTGCTTTTCTGGGGAGTATACATATCTCGAGGCTCAGTTTATTTGATTTGTGATGCTAGGACCAGGCGGTTGGTTAAGCATTACAAGCCAAATAAATTGGGGTCCTCACAGTGTAGTCGTACTAAGTTGATGCAGCACGTTGGGGCAGATTAGTCGTACTACTTCCTTGTCCTCATCGTGGCGTCCCACGTACAGCTCCTCTTTTGCGGTTCGTCCCAACGCCACAGATGCAGCGCCTTGAAAGGTATCCACACGTACGGGAGGAAGCGACGCACGCCGGACTACTAGATCCGCGCGAGCGACTAGGGCGTGGGAGGGGTGGCGGCCAGGGTTTGAGGATGTCACGAAAAACTCATCCTTCAACCAGTGCGCCCCTGCCCTCCTTTTATAGACGTTCTTATAATGGGCTTCTACGAATAGAGGCCCATTAGGACTCAATGCCCAGTCTAATTCGGATCCAATCCGAATTAGGCTTCAGCCCCTTAAGTGTGTGACCCTATGGTTCACGTATGTTTGGACATGACGCAAGTACACATACTTGGTCAATAGTTGGTAGTGGCCTCTAGCAAGACATGCCAACTCCTAAACGAACGTAAAGATCATATCGGACGAACCATCACAACGTTATGTACATGCCAATCCCTTTGCCTCACGATATTCTGGCCGAGCTCCAAGTCGACCACTCTTTCTCGATCCTGTGATCCGTAATCCCTTACTAGGTTAACTCTTAACCTTAAGTAGCATGACCATGCATTTCGGATTCGATCACTCGAGGCCCAGAGATATCTCTCTGTAGAGAGGGCAAATCCCATCTCGATGACCATGCCTCGCAAAGATGCTTCATGACAAATCCAAAGCTACCTTTATAACTACCCAGTTACGGAGTAGCGTTTGATAGCCCCTAAGTAGGTCGATTCACATCTCAAGTACATGCGACAATCTTAGGTCTAAGGACAAGGCGTACACATTGTGTAGAGAGAACCATAAGAATAATTACTATGTCTCATGTTGGGTCGGTCCAACCCCATGTTCTAAACATGTGTCCACATTATTGGTTTGACATCTCCATGTCTATGACCTGTGAAACATGGTCATCAACCGATACATGTGCTAATCCATCATTCACGTATGTCCTCACATGAACTCCGACTAGGGACAACTTTAGAATAACCATACAAGTAAATAGTTTCACAAACAAGTCACATACTTGTTAATCAACACAAAGGTAATATTCAAGGAACATTTATTAAATCATGGATACAACGAAATATCATCATCAATATGATTGCCTCTAGGGCATATCTCCAACAGCCCCGCCACCTATCCTCCGCCGCTCCCCACGCACTGGACGCCCGCCACATCACCCATACCGTGCCCTGGTGGCACAATATTGTGTACTCTCTGCAATGGGAAAAGCAAGCAGCTAGAAAGAGCAGAGAATCTTGTTTATCTGTGCAGCCAGTACTTTCCCAAAAGCTATTTAGTATATTTCATAATTTAACATTTGAGCGAACTTGCTTTGAAATAGAAAATAAATTAAAAAAATCTCATGAACTTGGCTTGAACTATGTGGAGAATTCCAGCCGCTTAGCTCTTTAATGGACTCTTGTGCGCCGCCTGTAAGTATCACAATGATCAGATGGGCCTCAAGAAACTTGTGACCCGTGGTTATCGGCGGTGATCATTATTTCATACCATCTTAATGTTCAGCAACTCTATTAATTGTTCATTATTAATTCCGGCTGAACTGATAAATAGTGGACATTGTTTATCCACCGTATGAAATACTAGTAGCATCTCATTCTTAAAAAAACAAAGAGAGAAAAACTTCTAGTAGTTAGTATCTGATCGCAATTGACATAAAACATTGACGCGTAGGTGTATCACTCAGTCTAGATCCAGGTAAAACCTTATCAGATAGTGTAGTATACTACTCATATACCAACTGATTGATGGTCAGTCCAACAGCGTCGTCATACCCTGCAGGCACCCTTTCTAGCTGCTTGCTTTTCCATTGGAGAGTGGATCGAGTCCATGCCCTTGGGTACTGTTGCGCGCAATACCATGCCACCATGGCACAACATGGGTGACGTGGTGGGCGTCGGTGCTTGGGAGCGTATCCGGGCATCAGTGGTGCGGCATAGGTGCGTCTGGGCGCTAGTAGCGTGGCGATGGCGACATGGCGGCATGGGGTGTCTGACCCTCTCGGGAGCGGGGAAGAACGCTATTTTTGGCATTACCACGTGTGAAAGGTTAGATTTGTTAATAACGGTAGGAACAGTGCTATTTAGAAAAAAAAACTCAGAAGTTAATAGATGCGAAACGAGAATTAAATTCATAAGTAGTGGCGGAGCCAGAAATTTAGCACTGGGGGTGCACACTTCAAGCTCAAAAAAAAATCTTGTATAACATATATGTAATTTTACAAGTCTAATACAATTACACAAAAGAGTTCAAAATTAGTTAATAATGCAATACAAATAGTTCAAATAAAATTTTACATGAATAAAAGAGTCCTAAATAGTTAATGGAAATCACAATACCACACGACGCGATGTCATTACTTGAAAACACTTGGTTATATCATCATCACTAATCTTCGAGAAGATATCTCACTCTATAAAGGTGACTAAACAATCATTCAATACTTGATCGTCCATACTATTTCTCAACTTGTTCTTCACAAGATTCATCGCTTGAAATACTCTTTCAACGCTCACCGTTGCCACGGTAGGAGCAATACTAATTTGAGAAACAAGCACATCAACTTGTAAATGTCATACTTTCTTGTTTCAACAAGTTTAGTAGAAAGCTCACCGAAATTCTTTAGGCTCTTAAATCTATCATCGCTTCATATATCATCAATGAAGTTATCAAGTTGGAAAGAAAAGTCTTATTAAATCCATGCTTGAAAAATCATTAGGATAAAAGTTGGTAAGGCAATCATAAGAAACAAATGAATTCGGAGGAGTTAAAGCAGACATGCAAACAAGCAACTCCATATTAACCTTGTCAAACCGATTGTCAAGCTCTTGGAAAACATTATCGATGATACTAAGATACACTTCCCTTCTAAAATGATCATCATTTATTTGTTTTTGGTAAAAACATGATGATCTTCCATAAGGCATATATCTACCATCCGGCTTAGGAATTTTAATGTCATATTTAATGCAAAATGATGTTACATTTTCTTGAAGGGATTCTTCCCACCCATCATACATCATTTGTTGCATTCTATCCTTAGCCAAATTAACAATTGCCATAGCATTAATAATATTTTGATCCTTCTTTTACAAAGACTGAGACAACTTATCTGTGTATCCAAGTATGACAAGCATCAAATGTGCATTGAAAACAAAGTCAAATGACTCAAAAGCTCCCACCATAGCATGTATTTTTGGCCAATCATTCTTCTGTGAGAGGTCTTTTCCAAGCTATATGAGTGCTTTACGAATTATTGAATACATACTAATAATATGCAAAATAGTTCTATTTTTGTTCATACATATACCTATACCTAGTTAAAAAAATTACTCATATATATACCTAATCAAAAAAGATTTACAATTTTTTTTGGGTTACTGTGCACCACAAGCACCCCCTTGCGCCGCGCCTGTTCATAAGTACTATCAGTAATCGTGGCCGCATCAACATGATGGATGCTGTTCCATTTGACTTCGATCAGTCTCCACTTGATCCAATCTCTCCTTCCAATCCTGCATGTGACGTGGGGCCCTGTCATCTTCTTTCTCCATCACTCCAGTGCCCGTGGCATCTTGATCCGTGTCCCGTCCTCCGTTTCTTTGGCAATTCTGGCGGGGTTGGGGTTTGGATAATGGAGTGGCTTTTGGAGGGGTGTGGTTGAGACATAGAGATAGAGAGTTGGGTTTGATTTTGCTGGGGGATTTGTTGTGTGGCGGCAGTGGCAACTGGCAAGCGGGGGGAAAGGGAGAATGGAAAGGGATGTGCCGGTGGATTCGCTTTGATCTTTCTTAATCCGTGTTGGAGGTACGGTGAAAACAGGTCGGATACTGGTGGACAGTGGCGGATCCAGAATAAAAATGATCAGAGGTCCCCACTCCCTATATATATTTTGAGTTATGTTGAGCTGTAGCTTAGAGTGTCCTCTTATCTTGGGTTAGGGGTGTCCATACTATAAATATATGACTATATATAAAGAAAAATAATTTTTTGACCCTATATATAATGAAAAATAATTTTTTGACCCGGTGTTCTGTGCACCCTGGAAGGGTACTGTAGATCCGCCCTTGTAGGTGGATATTGCTCTTTTCGTGTTTTAACTCATACTTTTACCCCGGATTCGGAGTCGGATATAGATGCCCTGGATACAGATAAGAATACGGATTTTTCGGGATACGGGCACGGGGCGGATGCGGATCGAATTCAAATCGGTCACGGATAACTTGATAGATAGTGTACGCATAAAGAAAAGATATAATTTCACTAACGAAAGTGTCAAATTACCCCACCTATTAGAGAATTATTTATCCTAATTAATAACATAAATATAATCAAATATAAATTTATATTATATATTAGTCAATGACTAGACAACTAAAGAGGATACTAAAAGATATTGATGTTTATCAGATATCCATTTGGTTGATTTATCAGATATCTTCAAAAATACGGATACAAATAGGATATTGATTTTTCCATATTCTAACATATATTTCATGATATTTTCCGGATACAGATCTATATAATACTGGATGTGATCTAAAACTAAAAATTGGTATATTGGACGGACTTTCCATATAGAAGCTCTGCTACCCCTGCATGCAGGATCTTCTGTGGCTGTTGGCTGCTGTACTTCTGTGTCGACTGGCTGCAGGGAAAGGTAACCAAATGAGAGTGAGACTCTTGGACTAGAGCTTCGATGGAATCAGAATGTAATGGAACAGCAAGGATAAGCGGAAATAATTTCTGACGTGTTGTAATGTGAAAGACTTTGAAAATACCGCCATTGAAAACTTTCCTGCTATAGATGCCAGCGAAAATGCCATACCAGACATACTGCCGGAGTCATTTTTTCGCGCCTCTGTCACTCAGTGTTGCCGCCGCCTCCTTACTATATTTAGTTAGTTGACTTTGCGGGTCTTGACTTAGAGACAATTATCCTGGCTCCATCATGCTAGCTGCACCGCACCAAATATTGAACTTGCATTTGTTCGTGCTCGTGTTGCTGACACGCAGCATCAACCTCCCCATTTTGTGCGGCCTCACTTGTCTCACCGCAGTGGCGGAGTTAGTATAGGAGCACGAGGGTACATTTGTACTTCCTAATTTTTTTTAGAAAATACTTGTTATATATAGTGTATATATATATATGTAATAAATTTTGATACAGCTAATAACATTTGTGATTATATGTAAGTGTTAGATTGTATGTTAGTATACCAAATAGTATAGATTATGTATTATGTAGAAGTAGAATAATTAGTAGTAAGTGAGTCAGTAGAACTATATGTTACTTAAATTTGGACCTCTATGGTGAAAATCCTGGCTTTGCACTGCGCAGCGCTCGAACTCGTTGGAAACAGAGGTAAAAAATGATACCACGCCTGTCAAACTACATCAGCCTCGGCATACCTAGTTACCTCGTTGTCTCACCCCAGAGACCAAAACAATCAGGGTGTCATTTTGATGAAATTTCTTATTTTCTGATCCGGTCAAAACCCTACCGCTTCTCGTTGGAGTGACATTTTAAGAATGTTGTGAATCAAGTGCTATAACCTCCATTATGTTTTCTTTTTTCCTTTTGCAAGGAACCTCCATTGTGGTGGTGTTGTTTTATTGGTTTTTGTTTTTGTTTTTTGTTTTTTGTTTTTTTTTGCGAGAGGCGCGCCATTATATTTTTAGTACATTCCTAGCAAGGTTTAACTCGTGATTTTTTTTTTGAGGAAACGGCGGAAATACCGCTATTACATTAAAGAAAAGGAGACATAACAAAAAAGGTTACAAGGAGAAAATAAACAACCCAAAAAAAGAAACTATTCTACCGCATCTAAGCTGGCAACCTATGCCGCTTAAGTTTGTACTATATTCTGGGTTTCATTCCCGCCCGGTAGGCAGGCTTGAAGCTTGGTCGCCCCACTGAGCGCCCACGCCCAGGCTTCCTCCTTAATAATGGCCAGCAATCCGAGCGGTGCCTCTCTATGATACTGAAAAATTCTTCTATTTCTTTCTTTCCAGATGTGCCACAGAGTAAGAAGAATTAGAGAAGTTTGGCCTTTTCTGCAGATACCTTCGCCAGAATGAAAGGTGTCGATCCACCAGTCCACCATCCACAACCGTGGTGTCCATCGTGAAGGTAACAGATTTTGCTATCCAGCCCAAGTAGCCAGTAGTGTCCAGACTTGTCTAGCATACGAACAATCTACAAAAAGATGCATAGCTGTCTCCGGGTTGTTTGTACACAGAGGACACTAGTAATCATTTTGCATATGGCGAGCCGTTAGGACATCAGCTGTTGGGAGTCGGTGTTGCACGAGGATCCATGCAAAGATTTTACATTTTTTAGGTGCCCAAATGCGCCAGAAAAGTTTTTGAAAAGGTGCCTCCATCGCTCCGAAGAATTGCATCTCATATGCTGATTTGGTTGAGTAGTTTTCTGAGGCTGTCCACTTCCAAGTTATGTCGTCTGGCATGTCTTGGATCAGCGAGACCCGGCGGACCAAGGTATATACCTTTACAAAATCTGGAATCAGGTAAATGTCGATTTTTTTTTCCGCAGATCCGCTATCCATCTTCCTTCGCGGATTGCGTCCTGCACCATTCGGTTTTTACGTGTTGCAATATGAAAGAGTTCTGGCGCCAGCTCTTGGAAGGACCTCGGCCGAAGCCATTTATCTTTTCAGAAGTTCGCTTTATCACCCTTTCCGATGCTTATTGTTGTGGATGCACGGAAGAGTTGTTGGACTTTCTCATTTTAAATCATCCCTTACTAGACCCTATTTACAACGTTAATATTTCATAGAATTTGTACGAGAATTAAACTATTTCCTGCAAAGTTTGATTGTTACAAACTTTACCTGAATAAATTACACTGTTCTCAGTAAAATTCGTATGATTGAGATATGACCTGATTATTTTTCTGATGATCCGTTGCATGAGTCTGATGCTAGCTCGTGGGATACTCAAATGGTAGACTAGTGGATTTCTCTGCGAAGCTGTAGTTCCCGACGCGGCAGGCTGTTTTGCTGTTCTCTCGTGCTGTAGACTGCACAGTGCAATGTTCTTCGCGTGGGGACGAGTCGACGGCCACTGTGCTGCGTCTGCTCCGTTCTTCAAAAAAGAACAAGAGAAAACGAAAAAGAAATAGAAAAAGAAAGAACGAAAAGTAAAATAAAACTAGGTGTTCAGACACGCTACGCTGCACCGGTTGTGGAATATAGGATATTTGGCGGTGCTTCGTAGGGTGATGGATGTGGTAATAGATGAAATATTAGGAGCAGGACCAATATATTGTTTTTTCGTATTAGGTGGACTATTTAGTAATATACGGTGATATAAGTAAGTTCGGTAATCATAGATGCTATTGTACTATCATGAAACATAGGAAGATGCATGTATCGGTCAAATATATTTGAATTCATAGGTGTCATTATACTGTCACAAAACATATTAAGTGGTGCCAGGTTAAAGCATCTGGATATTTTGAATAGCAACCTCTATGTATAACATTTCTCAAACAATAGTGAAAGAACAAGTCTGATAATAGATGTTAAATCCTGAACAGAAGTTAGCAGATTTTTCATGTAGTCAAAAGACGCAAACCAAACCTAAAAAAATTGTCATGCTGGGTTGCAGTCCGACCAGCAAATACCAGATAATAATAATAAGCACAACATCCTGTAAATACATATAGCAAATAAATTAGACAGCAAATGCAAATAAATTAGACAACAAATAAAATGAACTTACCCCATTCATAAGCACGTTTTTTAGACCAGTCAAACAACGCATAGGCCAGCCCATTTGTTTGGAGCTCTCTGGCAACATAGACATTGCTTAGGTACGTCCTTGTATGGCATGTTTTATGTATATATTAATATGGATTGATTACAAAAGCAATATTAGTATATTATAATTCTTTAAGAACCAAAAAAATGTCTTTTTTTTAAATGCAGGAAAATCAGCACTCCGCATCACCTTTATAACTACACAATCAAATATAGCTATGCATACAATGGGATATTCGAAATGGCAACTCATGCTCTATGTAAATCACCATATGATACCATAAGAAAAACGAGTGCAATTGAAAAGTAACTACCGGAGAAATTCAGTTAAGTCCATTGAACTCTCAGTCTGTTTGAAACTGGAAATTTAGAACCAGTTTTAACTTGTAACTTTTTTTTTTCTTTCGATGTAAAACAATGGGTATACCTCTCTTCAACAGGGGCACATGATAAAAGTAATGTTAGCATTGTCATCAGTATGTTTCTGCAAATGATGTGTCTTAGGGTCAGCTAGTTAGAAATAACTAGAGCGGGATAAATAGACCATCACAGACCTGCACAAGCTCCATGAAATTCATACCATAAAGCTGATCTCCCGACAAGATTAAAATGTGCTCTATAGCTTTATGCTTGTAATAATCCTGAACAGGTACATACAACACAGAAAGAACTGCTTTAGCAATCCAAATAAAAAAGTATGAGCTGCAAGAAGGGGCATGTGCTTCTAAATAGTTCTTACCTCAAGTACCCAGGTAATTTTATATATATATATATATATATATATATATATATATATATATATATATATATATATATATATATATATATATATATATTTCTGCTTCTGAGCTGAAGATTTTAATCAAGTGGTACGGACAAACCGCCTAGAAATGAAAAGGGCATATAACAATATCTTGATAGAAAAGTATGGAGTCTACTTGACAGCGATACTGTAGAGACTCTGTACCGACAACAAGCACCCGAGACTAAAAACTCTCCATTATGTATAGATTTCAGTAGACCAGTGGAAACAGAAATGTTTCTTGCTCTTGTTCCCTACCATAACCAAGATCATGCCATCTATGACCCTGATCTCATCATTCACAAAAGTACTCCTTTTTTTTTCGTTATTCCCGATACCAAAAATCCATCAAATTTTCACCAAGTAAAAGGTCCTTTTCACCCCTATTATTAGCGCAACTGCGTACGTTAGCAGACAATTGACTTAGACCTGACTCTTTAAGTATCATACTGTTATTTACCTGGGAAAAGGTTACCAAGTGGATGCAGGTAAAAAGCTGATTTGACCTCAATCTCCTTACAAAAAAAAATTCACAGGTTCCATCACACGAACTAAACTATTCCATTCCCAATCCAAAAATTATTATTGAAATGCCACATCCAGCGCTCTCAATCAGCACAGTCAGCAGAACAAGGCACCTAATACAGCTCCCCATTCAGGAAAAGAAGAAACCATGTTTTTCCATGGGACCTTCACCAAATCCTCCCCAACTCCCTGCCTTGGGCTCCAATCAAACCTCCCCAAAACCCAGTTCGCCATGCCATAGGGAACCAAGCGATCCCAAAGAACCAACAAAACAAGCTGTGGATTGGCCTCAGAATCAGCAAGAACTAATCAACACAGGAAATTAATCAAGAACCGGGTTTCGGGCAAGAACGGACCTCCGCAGCAGGCGAGAGACTCCTGGCACCGCGAGGCCCGCCGATCTGCGCCGGGCGAGATGGATCGCACGGGGTATGATTGGGTTTAGCGGGAAATGTGCGCGCAATGGCATGGATGGATGGGAGGAGGGAGAAGAATCGATATTTTTTTAAATAATCTATTTTTTATTCAAAATTATAAAAATAATACTATTTAAATTTTTTACATAAATAATCACGTGTCGCCGTATGGTTGAGCGACTTGGTATAGTCGCCCAACCAATCGTGTGTCACATGTGAGATTCGCTCAATGAAACGGCGATTTGGCATTGCCGTTTAATGACACGGCGATTTGATCCTCGTCGCCCAACAACCGAGCAACTTTACTAGTCGCCCAACCACTAGTCGATTTTAGGTCCTAACTGTACTATTCACCAGATCCGATTAGAATAATTGTGCTATAATACATATCACATTTCGTATGTATTACATTTAGAAAATCTTATTGTATAATGGTCTTTTTTTTTAGAAAAGAAAATTGCAGTGTTAAGGTTGATTGGTCAGTTTGTTATTTTCATAGAATATCAAGGATACGAAATTTATCAGACTCGCAATAACATTTTCTGATCGTTGTATATCGTTGTAGTGCGCTAAATTTCTGAAAAATTTTATAAGGACGATTGAGATAGTATTGACTTGTAAGTACGAAGGTAAGTGATATTGCGATATGCCAGAAAATTCATACACGGGGAGAACTTTGGAGAAGTGACGCAACGATAACAACATGACAGTTGATCCAACAAGGGAGTTACATGGCACGCAAACTAACGAAGTAAGGACAGTACACGCATGCCTTTAAGGAAATAGAAATACATGAGACATGTGGACGAAGAGGGTCAAACTACTGTGTGGAACAGGTCATTTGCCCTTGCGGTCTAGCTCGGCGTTGTACTCATCGCCTTGCGCCTTAGCTCTTGCCGCGATGGCCCTCTTCCGCTCCCTCTCGGCCTCCCGTCGCCTGACATGCTCGCGCTTCTGCTCCTCACGCAGCCTGTCCCGCCTCTCCTTCTCGTCCTTCTCAGCCTGTAGCTCTGCGAGACGCCTTTCACGGTCTTCGTAGTCCTCCCTGGCCCAGTCCTTCGTGTTAGAAGCATCCACATGTCGTAAGGGTGGATCTTGTCATCGATCCACTAGCTGAAGTCGTATAGGCGCGGTGGAGACTGCGGTGGAAAGAGAGATGTGGGTACGACATAATGGGAAGAAAAATAATAGTGTGCATTGAAATACGATTTCATTACCGGCTACCTGTGGCTCTCCGTGTCAAACCTGCGGTCGGGGTACTCCACGTCGTAGTTTGCGCAACACCAATAGCGCTGCCTAATGGTTCACTCGTCGGTTGATTTGACGCACTTGTAGGCGTCCCGACACCAGCAAAGGGGTGGCACCACCCCCATGGGGGGCCCTTCCGGAGGGCGTTCAATGGGCATAGGAGGGGGGCGTGACTCGACGCAGAATCGTTGGACGTATTGCGAGGAAGCCTCCTTATATCCACGAGCTCCGAAAAAGTTTGGTGTGTGTAAGGCTGCTGACTAAATGCATGATGGCGAGCACTGGTCTCGTGGGGAGACACCCAGTCCTTCAAGAGTTTGTGGATTTTCTCCCATTCTTTCTCCTTGTCCATCTTATGTAGGTAGTGTTGTGGAGTTCTTGGACGAGCAGTATTGTATTTATAGTGGGAGCCAACATAGCTGTAGCGGCTGAAGTGCAATCCGGTTGAAGCAAATTCGCGTCCGCGAGGAGGAATATTGTCGCAGCGTAGGATCACGTCGCTACACAAAGCTGGCGTGTTTGGTCTTGTCACTGCGCAAAGCTTCCCCATCTGGTCTTGTGACTGCGCAAAGGTGCCCCGTCTGGTCTTATCACTACGCAAAGCTGCCCCGTCTGGTCTTATCACTGTACAAAACTGTCCGCCTAATCTTGTCACTGCGCAAAGCTGCCCCGTCTGGTCTTATCACTGCATGAAGCTGCCCCGTCTGGTCTTGTCACTATGCAAGACTGTCTCCTTTGGTCTTGTCACTGCGCAAAGTTGCTCCGTTTGTCTTATCACCGTGCAAAGCTGTAAGGTAACACATTACCCGCTTTATTAGCCTCCCCCCGCGGCTATGAAATGCACGCCCCATGCTCAGAAAGTAGGACCACTCCACCCTCTAAACCGTAGGAAGAAGAACATTCTCCGTCGTACAGTAACACACCATGGCAGACGCCGAGAGACCAGTGCAACCGGGGTCGCCGAAGCAAGAACTTCCTCTCGAAAGGAAGGAGGACTTCTGTTACGACCCGGCCAGGGGTCACTCGAGAGGTCCTCCAAGAACTCCTGAAAAGTCCACCAGGACCTCCTAGGAGGTCCAGCAGAACCACTCGAGAGGATCTCCAAGACCACCCAGGAGGTCCAGTACGACCACCTGGAGGTCCGGAGACCTGACCCGAGGAGGTCTTGAGACCCAGGACCTCCCTAAATGCCACGACCAGACCTGAGGGAGGTCGAGAGATCCAACCCGAGGAGGTCATGGGACTTGGAAAAACCCTACATCTCCTGTGATCTGAACTAGTCCCAAGGATCAACGACTAGCTCACACAGCAAACACAAGTGATAAACATACATTTACACGAACTTTATTAACAGTAAAAGAGTTGATTACAAGGTTGGCTTACAAGCCAGCTAAAGCAACTTTACACAACAGAGACAAAAGACAAGTCCATCCAATGCACCACAGACAATTGACTGGAGGGCGTGGCCTAGTCGTCTTGGGGCTCACCTTCCTCAAAGTCCTCTCCTGCTCAAAGATTAATTCAAACAAGAATGAGCACAACAACCGTGCTCGCAAGTCACACCCGTCAAATAACAGAATGACATGCATAAATGGATATCACAATGGAGAGCTTATAAGGTTGATTTGCATAAAGCCATGTTTCTTTCAAAGTACAAGTGATAAGTTCTAAAGCAGATTACACCATATATACAATTTATTTTCTAACACAGTTTTGATTGATTGAAAACAAGATTGAAGGGTGAAGGATAACCTCCTATCACCAGGCTAGCCGCTAGGGCTCCCCGCCCAAAACCCATTTGGATAGAGGTCCAAAACGAGTTATCAAAGGCATTTGAAAACACAAAACCAAAATCTAACTTAGAGTGGCTTTGATAGCATGTCCATGACCGTGGACACGGCTATTCGAATAGATTTACACTCTGCAGAGGTGTACAACTTTACCCACAAGAGATAACCAAATTATACTGTCCGCTCACACACTTCCGAAGGTGTGTGACTAAAAGGTTATCATAAGGCCTTTACAATGCTCCTTCTCACCACAGTCCCCCTCGCTAAGGTTTCACCCCTATTGGGTTAACCACTCGCAGGGTTCAGACCCCCTCTTGCGCCAGGTGGGAATGTAAACAAAGTAGGTCATGAAGGACCACCCACACATCTAAACGGAACAACCATGGTGAGACATTACAAGTTATTCGGCTAGGTCCCACCCATACAAGACTTATGGTTGCATGAAGGGGCATAGCAAAGGAATGCTCGAAGGCCGGTCCTTAACTGACTTGGGCGACAACCTCAACCCTGGGTCTCAACTTACCCAGTTGAGCCCGTGCATACACATGCACCCACCATACAACCAGATACACCCAAGTCCAAACCCTTTTTCCATTTATTTTGCCTTTGAAAATAACAACAGGTTTTCAGGACAACTCAATGTCATGGTTAAAACATTTGAGATAAAACATTGGTATTTGGCAGTAAAACTTCTCAAATCAAGATTTTGGTCTAAGCATAGCTAAGTATTTTTTTTCAAAAGGTCTTGGTCATACTAAAGCATTAACCAGGTTTTTAATTAAGGCGAGAACAAGTTCAGTTGTGATGTCAATATTGGCCATACAAAGGAGTTAGGTCTAACTATGAGTGTAAACACTGATATTGAAATATTAAGTAAAATTTGCATGCAGTACATAGCTTGAAACAAAAAGTACATAATTTGAAATATTGGGTGTCAACATGATCAAGGGTATAACTTGCCTGGCTCGAAGGCTTGGGTGTATTCCTCCTCAAAGTACTCGAGCTTCTCGGCGTCTTCGCAATCTACACGAGAGAACAAAACCAACTCAAACAAAGCTCAAGTGAAAACCAAAAGAACTCCAAAGAAAACACCAACTATAACCAACAGAAGAACTCCGAAGGTTTTGGAGGAGGTCCAGATAGCTGGTCGGAGGAGGTCCAAAACTGTGGCGGGGGGGGGTCCAAAGAGCTGGCTGGGAGAGCGAAAGAGTTGAAATAAGGAAGAAGGTGAAAATAGAGAGTTACCCAAGCTTATAAAGTCAGGGCTGCTGGGAATTTCAAGGACATACGTGTTCAAGGGTAAGTGGAGGAGGTGATGGAGCAGGTAAAGGAGGAGACAAGAGGGAGACAGGGGTACAACAGAGGTGACAGCATTTAATGCACCACAGCAGCATTTAATGCTCAAAGACTTCTGCTGTTAACTTGCAGAAAGGATAAAGTGAGCAGGACTGACAGATGCGACCAGTCAAAGCTCAGGTGAGAGGTCCTGCGGAGGTCTTGAGGAGATCCTGCAGAGGTCAAGGGAGGTCCTGTCCCACCAGGGTGGTCTTTGCAAAAAGACCAGAGGTCGTGGCCACAAAGAGTGGTCTTGACCAAGAGGGTGGTCTTTGCAAAAGACCAGAGGTCGTGACCACAAAGGGTGGTCTTGACCAAGAGGGTGGTCTTTGTAAAAAGACCGGAGGGTCGCGGGGAGGAGGTCCAAAGGACAAAGGAAAAAACACAACGAACATGAGCCATACAATTTTTATCGGGTGGTCCAAGGAGATAGGAACGTTTGGACCGTGCGAACGCTTACTTACATCAGGCTGCCCAAACTCAATTGGACGCACCACAATGCAAGTGAACGTTCGGACCATCCGAACGCCTCCTCCTGATCGGGCCATCCAAACAAGATCTGATGGTCCTAGGGAGGGGAAGGCGCGCATTGAATTGGACCACATGAAAAGGATAGAGGAGGTCTAGACTCAAAGGGAGGTCCAGCAAGGAGGAGTTTTAACGGGTAAGGTTCAAAGGGGAAAGGATCTAACGGAGGAGATCCAAGGAAAGAGGCTCGAACAGTAAGGACGGAGCCAAAGGAGGTCCTGACAGTCAAGATGAGACCAAAGAAGGTCTCAACGGTCACGATGAGATCAAAGGAGGTCTCAACGGTCACAATGAGATCAAAGGAGGTTTGAGGCCCTGTTTGGTAGAGCTCCAGATTCTTATTTTTCTAATTCTGCTCCTGATTAGGGCTGTTCATTTATAAACCGTACCGAAAAAACCGAACCGTACCGGTCAACTCGGTTTGACCGGTATTCGGTACGGTTTTCGAAAATTTGATTTTCTGGTATTTCGGTTTTTCGTAAAACCGATCAAAAACGAAAAAACGAAAAACCGAAACACGTATGTTTATGCGCTCTGCTTGCCGCTCCGCCGGGCGCTTTCGCGTCTTGGGCCTAGCGCTAGGTGCCGCTGCCGTCTTTGGGCGATGGGCTGTCTTCTTTGCGCCTACCGTCTTGCTTTGCTAGGCGCTGCCGCTGGGGCTGGGTGCGGGTCGCGCGGCCGCCGGTGTCATTGGCTCATTGCTCATTTCTTGGTGCTGGAGTGCGGGCGTCGGCGGGTGCCATCGCACCGCGCTGCTTGCTCCGTTGCTAGCTTGTCGCTGCCGCCGCCGCTTCTTTGCCTTCTTTGCATACTTTGGTGCTTGCTGCCGGTGGTCGGTGCTTCCGGCTTCTGCAGCGACCAATGAGGCGGTGAGCGATCTGCTAGTGCTTGACCGCTGGTGCTTGCTTTGCTAGTATTGCACTATTGTTGCGAATGTGCGATACATACTGTATAGTGAATTAGTGATGCCGCTACGTGCAACTTCGTTCGTAATTCGCGTCAACTTTGGTAAATATGATATTTACCGATACCGTACCGAAAAATTTGGGATTTACCGAAACCGAACCGTATTTTTAAAAACACTGTATTTACCGAACTAACAATACCGTATATACCGTATTTACCGAACCGAAAAAACCGAACGAACACCCCTACTCCTGATTCTCTGAGAATCCACTTCTCTGAGAATGTGGAGCTGTTTGTTGAAATCATTTGGCCGGTAGGTTGGCTCCAAAAACCATATGAGGGGGATTAGAGGCAAATAGACCATGTTACCCCTAGTTGTAATAATTCAATTGTATTTGTGTCTTTCTCCTATGTATTTGTACACAAATTATATAATTTTTTTCCTAAATTTGTTTAGACCATGTGAATGTATATATGTTGTATCTATACACAATGCTAGTTTATATTGCATTTACACTTTATGATGGATTACAACTGTGTATAAGCAAAATTTATACTATTCATGCTGCGATAGATGAAGCTGGAGATATCGCATTTATATCGTATAAGTGTTCAAATGATAATTAAATGATATTACATACAAGTATTGAAAAGATAAATGAGTCATATCAAAAGACCACAAAAAATCACAAGTTATGTGTCCATCATCTTGACAGGATGAAGAATGGAAATTTGAAACGAGTATGAATTACACATTTTGGATTAGTACTTCGAGAATTCCCTTATTTTTCTATAAATACATTATCTATATCTCTTTTTAGAGAAACATATTTATTTTTAAGCTTTAGTCGAGGAATATATAATTTCACATTTAAGTTTATACTTGAATTTAACATTTACAAAAGAAAAGAAACATTAAACAGTCGGTATGAGCTTTTTTTTGCCATGCTTTCTCTATCATACGACATGTGGGCTTTGCATTGTAAGTTACAACTAGCAAAACCTCCTGCTTACAAAGCAAAGATGCCTAGAGATTAGACTGGCCTGACAAATGCTCAAATGGATCAAAAGACAACGGTTCAGTGCACACAGTACATAAATTTAACGAGGCAGTATAAATTTGTTAGGCGAATGACGGTAATCATAAGGCTTTCCTTAATACGTTTGCACAAATCTAAAACATCATTTTATAAAAAGAATAGATGAGTCTGCAATAAACGTTACTACCAGGTTTTTCACTTCTCGGTATTTACAAATGGTCTAGAGAACAATGCAGATCACGTGAAGTGATCTGGAGGACTACAGAATTATAGACAATGGGATAGGTTGTTTCACAAGTATAAATCGATCACAGAGGAGCATTATTTGCTACGGACCTATTGGGAAAACGGCTCCTAGAGATAAATGAAAAAGATGCAGGAATCTGCACATCACCATCCGACAAGTTCCCCGGTTGAACCATCCTACTACTGCATAGATGTCAACACCATCCTACTACTGCATAGATGTCAACACCATTTTTGTGAGAAACCCCTCGTGGGTTATGGCATAACCCCTCCTGACATCCCAAGACGAAGTAACTTCTTGCATTTTCAGCATCTAGCTAATCAAGGCTTCCACATTTTTCCTCCTTTGGGAAAGCTCCTACATGGAAGCCTTTGTTCCATCACTTACCATATGAGTTAGGTCTTGGACAACTTCAAACATTGGTGGCCTAAATTCTGGCTCATGCTGCATAGGAAGATTCAGGTCGGTCACACCATCCATCTTGTTGTCATGATGATCTCAGATGAAAGGTCAAATATTTTACCTGAATACAGCGGGCTAATAACGTCAGCAAAACATGACAATGCCTTTTCAGAACATTGCCCTTGAATAGAAGGATATACCATCTTTGATATGGCATCAATATCATAATGATGAGAAGTGGCTCATCGCACTAGATGTTGCTCAGCGTGAACTGCGATTACATTTCCATGGAGAAAATTATTGAATTCACTAGGTCAGAAATCATCTTCAAGATATATAAGCATGCCTGATGATTGTGGAAAAACGGCTGGAGTGTTGTTTGTTTAGAACGTTACCTATCAGTAGAAGATTTTATTGCTCCAGAACCAAAAACATCCTGCAGTTACAAGTTTGAGTTATGTCATTTTTGCAAGCTACAAGGAAGACAAACTATAAGATTTCCCTGCTACTAGCCAATATATGATGTTTGTTTTTAAGATCATCTGTTGGCCAACAATATATAACTTGGAACAGGAAAATAACTCAAACATCTAAGCAAGACCCCATCTAACCCTCTCTCAACCACAACCCTATAACTCGACAAACATCAAATAGTCATGATATATATCGTCGTTCCACACAGCACTAACCATGGGAAGTCTTTACATGGGGTGAATAATCTGGAGGATGCCTTGGCCATGGATGCATAACAAACTCAACGAATGACTAGCTAATTGTCTCACTATCTGAAGTTCCCAACCAAGAAAACCTCTACCAGTTCAATGGTCAGCATTACAAACTCAATGAATGTCTCATACCAACCAGAAATACAGGGATATGGCATATTGAAGCATAACAGACATCAAAACTGCAGTATGCATGAAATTGAGATATGGCTTGCTCTCAGGTTCTTTATTACTGAAGTTCAATCATAAATTTCAATTATGAGCATTCCAGAGATAGATACACAGATATCATAACAGGTCAAGAACAAGAACCAAACAAGACTATACACATTCCAGATCAAGCACCCGAACATGTTCAGGTCAAGACATAGATACACAATTCACATATTTCATCACAGATACACAATACACAATTCCAGAAAAAAAACTACCAGATCAAGCACCAAACAAGACTATACACATTCCAGAGATGTAGCACTGTCTCGCAAAGGAGTATAACACATATACCTAGCACTGCAAGATGTAATAGTGTTGCAACATTGATGCATGCTGACCTTGTTCCTATTATGCAGTCATTTCAAGATATGTCAGAAATCAAAATTATTCGATTGAGTTTGATTTTCAACCTCAAACTCAAACGATAAAAAAACAGTGCATACTTCAATGTTGTATAACACTTCTACAGTCTAGGTTTATATTTTTATAGGTTATATGAGCATATAAGGATTGGGAAAGGTTCCTAAATCACATTTTTTAAATAATGTAGGTGATTCAAGGCAATGTCTTTGTGCGAACTCACAAACGTCTCAAAGCTGATTTTATATGAAAAATATGCTGTTGTGGACATAGGCTAAGGTAGCAGCAGCAACACATACAAGGGCAGCACAAGACCAATACTAGTAGCCGCCAGCCGGCATGACGTCCAGGAAGAAGTTGACGCCTAGGAGTCCGTAGAAATGGCTTGGAAGCGGAAGCAAAGAAGAAGGGGAGCGAGCAGAGCAAGAGGCGAAGAGAAGGACCGCCAAAGGGAAGAAGATAGGGGCGGCAACGGAATTAGGGTTTACGGGAGCAACACCGTACCTTTAACCGAGCACCGGACGAAGGGAGCGCGGGACGTATGGCCTCCTCTTCTTGTCGCCGGTCGCCGCCGTCGCCCCCAACAGCCTTCGTCACCCCTGGACGCGCCGTTGCCCCAGCACGCGCCGTCGCCAGAGGGAAATCGAGAGCCAGAGAGGGGCAGGAGGAACGGCGGGTACGCGATCGAGGTCGCCGGACCGGGTTTGCCTTCGCGTTGAGGGGTATATGAGTGGCAAATTGCGGGTAAATAAGTACAACTTCTAAAGGCAAACATATTTAATAGGGTTGGATTCTCACGAGAATCCATGGGAAGGCTGCTTCTCCCTGCTAGTTCATTTTCGAGACAGCTCCTCGCGAGAAGCAGAATCAAGTCGTTTTGGGAAGCTGGGTGTTTGGTACAACTCCACCAGATTCGAACAAGAAACTGGGAGTAGGAGCTGTACCAAACAGGGCCTGAAACACAAACCCGAGCTTAGAACATCTCAAGGGTGGTTGTGATCTGAAAGGGAGGTCAGAACCAAGGGGAGATCTAGGCAAGGAAGAGGTCCAAACACAGAGGAGGTCTAGACCTGAAGAAGGAGAGTTGGCCGAAGGGAAGACGAAACAAGCTCAGAAAGGGAAGAGAACACCAAAGCTCCACACTCCAACAAACCCGACAAACCAACGAGGAAATTAGTTGAAGTTCGAGTTAATCAATTGAAAACCATTCCAAAATCTCAATTTAAGTTTTTGGACTTCAATGAAACCAATGGTTCGTTTTATTTTGAAATTTTCAAAAAGCTCTAGAAAACCAAGGTGTTATAACTTCGGCCCTAACTACTGGTTGATGCCGAACAAGCGTGCTCAACCGGTATGGCCGAAATACGGACATAGAGAGGACGCTGTCGTGCATGTCCTGGATGGCCCTTTCGATGGCGGACGGCGTTTCTTCAGATGCCCACACTTAGGGGTACAATTAGCAAATAGTTTGCTTTTTGTTAGTGCTAATAAAGCCTCCATGCTAACCCTCCTTTGCAGCAGATGGCGAAATGCGACTTTGTCCACTGGATCGATCCTCCCCATGAACGGCATGTTGTGATGTACGTGGATACATTGTGGAACCGAATCTTTGAGTTGGAGGCGTGGGTTGACAATCTCAACGAGGAAAACGATGACCTCTGCCAACAGATGCAGCGCGAGAGGGGCAACGAGGAGGTCGTGAACATAGGAAGTTCGTATGATCCCACATACTACTACGCAAACCCTAGCTGCATATGTGCGTGCCATTACAACGACGGTCATCCACGTCTGAGGTGCCCCCTTGTACAACACTCTATGTGGGTAGCGTGAGACACCTTCTACCATTAGGCACAGCCGGAGAGGCTTGTACCTTGGTACTGTCTCGTTCTTTACGCAATTATGTTTAATCTCCTAAGGCATGTAACTAAATGGTCGACGTGTCATAGCGGTTGCCTTTTATCGAGTGGACTGGTGCATCGATGTTTCACGTGCATTAAGCTATAGGCGTCGATATTCATTGAATAAACATGCATTGTACTGTGCATTAAGTTACAAAATGCTGCAGTTCTTATCTTAGTACCACTACACATCCAAGAAGAAATGGTGCTGCACTTCATGCCGGTGTTTCTACGTGTCGATAGGCGCCTTGCAAGTTCTCATAGTGTGGCCTTCCTAGCGGCAGCGGCTGCAACATCTACCCGCCGCTCTAGCTTCCCCTTTGTCTATATCGTTCCTAATAGGACGACTCTACCGATGGCTCTTCCCCCCTTCAACAGGTTAAGATCCGGAATCTATGTCCTCTGTGCAATATCCAACGTGGAGAAGTTGCCCACAACCCTGAAGCCTCTTAGCTCGCCGCACCACGTCTGCTGCACCCTCTCCATGAAATACTCCGATATGAAGTTCGATGGGTCCATGTGGATGGTCCCACATGCGGTGAGGACATGAGAGCATGGCTTGTGAAAGAGCTTTGGCTTGTTGCTTGTGCAGCTAGGTTCATTCACATGGTCTCCAAGGCATACCTCGTGGGTAACAAGGGATCGAGCTGTCCCAAATCCAGATCTGTCCCGAAGGAGCACGTTGAAATGATGCTCTGTATTGCCCATAACAGACTGTGTGCGACTGAGCCTTCTCGGTCTTGGCCTGCATGTACGCTGTAATCTTCGAGCAATATGGTGTTTGTGGGTTGGTTGCATGAAGTGCCACATTTGCATGTCTTTCTCTGAAATATCCGATTGTACCGTGCAGAACGCCTTCCACGATGGCGATGAGAGGCTGAGAACGGAGGACCCTAATAACCTAGTTGTACACCTCAGCAAGGTTAGTGGTCATTATGCCATACCTTGCATCGTCTGTGTCGTGCAACAAGGACCACTTCTCCAATGGCTCGACCTCTATCCAATGAGAGAAGCACCCGATGTTCCTGGAGGTCCTCCGTGTCAAATGAGGAGGGTCGAGCTCCCACAGTGGTGTGAGGCGTTCGGGCTGCGTCGCCCCAGGAACGAGCGGACGCTTGTTCCTCTCGACGACATGCTTCCTAGTATGCTCGTCCAACATCTCCCACAATGCATCAAATTTACGCTTCTGGTTCTGTATAGTAAGCCTCTTGAGCAGCTTCATCAACGGTTGCAGCCTGATCTGTTTGAAGAAGTTCGCCCCCAGATGGCGAATACACCATCTGTTCCTCATGTCTGGCCAAGGGAACACCATATGGTTGGACGACTTGGCAGTAAGTACTAGACCAATGGTTGATATTCACTGAACCGTTCGACGACTTCGTGCAGCGATGTGACCCACCGAGTCAGCTTTGCACAGTGATGTGACCTGGCGAGTCAGCTTTGCACAGCAACGTGATCGTACAAAATTAATCTACGAATAAGAAATAGAATAATGTTGGAGGGAATGTATAGACAACCATGTCGTAGTAACTACGAAGTAGAATACGTAAACACATAAAACAAGTTACAGAAAATGCTAGAGGGAATGTATACACAACCACGTCATAGTAATCACGAACCACACTACGTAAACAAATAATAAAAGTATACACAGCACAACGAATACCCCCTACTGGCCACCCGCCATGCCACCCACAGCACCTCCTCCATTGTCGCCACGTCCCACACCCGGTCCGTGGTCACCAGTACGCCCCCGCTTAGGCTTTCGAAGCGCGGGGTGCCTGGGCTGGGGCCCAGATAGGGAAAGGTGCTCAGGTGGCTGCTGATCCGTGCTCCCAAGAGGGTCAACTCCACCGGTGTCGGCGTGACCACTGGGGGCCCACTAAGCTGCGACCCGAAAAGAATCTCGACAGGTGTTCCCCGGGTGGCTCAGCGAAGTAGACGTCCACGTCGACATGCGAGGAGAGCAAACTCACTGCGAATGGAGCTAAAAACCTGCAGGACAAATAATGTTAATCTGTACAATATATCGACGATCACAAACCTGAAGAGAGGAAATGTACTTGCATCGGGGGCCATGCGTCCGTAAAAGTCAAACCCACCGTACTGACCACCCGGGTCTGGGAAGACAGGATACTAGAACGATGACGGGGGCGGTTGATATGGGGTGGCCCGATCTTCTCAAGTAGAACCGTAGATAAATAGCGCTTGACGACGAACACCGCTCAGCTGTACACCACGCGCCAATGCACGGACTTGCAGCTCTATGGATATTCGCCAACACGCACTGGGATGATCACCGCGAGACCACGAGCGGAGATCGCCAAGCCCTCAATTCCCAGCGGAAAAGCAAACTTGACCTTAAAATGCAGAACGAACAATGGATCGCCTAATTCTCTCTCAGAAGTCCTCGCATGAACTCTGGTTTAGAAAGAACAAGCAATAGCTATGTTTCAATTCTTATGCATAAACTGGTCTACCTTACAATGGGGGTCTACCCCTCAATATATAGTCTTGGGCTAAGAACTATTCAGTACTAATTTTCCATGTGGTACTATTCATGCGTGTGTACCGTTCACGCGTGGCACTGTGGCGTAATCACCGCTCACCGCCCGACATCAGAGCGCATTTTCGCTCACGCATCGACCATCGCTCATGCCGAAGAATTGGGCTTCCTTCCTGGTTCCTCCACATGGGCTTTGTGCATGACCGCTTGGGCCTTGATCTCTCGCTTGGTCGTATGGACATTGGCCCTCTCGTCCTTGGCCGAATGGGTCATAGATCAGTGCCTTGACCTCCTCATTTGACGGTTTTCCTTGGATGACGGCCGCATATCATTGATCTCCGTCCATCGCTGAATCTTCAAACCTGAGCACAAGTAAAACACTGTTTTTAGGTAGTATAAAATTCTCATTAAAATCAATGACATATTCATTAAGGAGCAAGTTCACCTGAGATTGTAGTTTTTTGGCACATGCACTTGTAATTGGCCCAGTCGGTAACTCGATGCGTATATCTTGAGCATTAGGTGGAGGAGAAGGTGTCGTAAGGATGCCCTCATCATCCTCCCCCTCTTGAAAAGGCGTCGTCCTCGACGCTAGATCATCAGCACCGAAGAACGGCGATAAATCAGCAACGTTGAATGTCGAGCTCACGCCATAGTAATCTCTCGGAAGCTTGATTTTGTATGCATTATCATTAATTCGCTCAAGCACTTTGAAAGGTCCATCTCCTCGTGGCAGCAACTTCGATTTGCGTCGATCTGGAAAACGATCCTTGCGATAGTGTAACCAAACTAAATCGCCCGGTTGAAAAATCATCTTCTTTCTTTTCTTGTTCGCCTTGTAAGCATAGTATTTCGCTTTGCGCTCAATTTCTTCTTTCACCTTGAGGTGTAATTTCTTCGCATATTCAACTCGCTTTGACGCCTCTATATTTATTCGTTGGTGACTTGGAAGCGGCAACAAATCAAGTAGTGTAATGGGCTTGAAACCATACACCACCTCAAACGGGCACATCTATGTAGTAGAGTGGATGGCTTTGTTGTAGGTGAACTCCACGTGCGGCAAACAGTCCTCCCACTCCTTGATATTTTTCTTGATTATGGTCCTCAGCAACATCGAAAGTGTACGGTTCACCACCTTTGTTTGACCATCAGTTTGGGGATGACAAGTTGTGCTGAATAACAACCTTGTCCCTAGCTTCCCCCAAAGTGTCTTCCAAAAATAGCTCATGAATTTGACGTCGCGATCTGAGACAATGGTCTTGGGCACGCCATGCAACCGTACTATCTCCCTGAAAAATAAGTCAGCAACATGCGATGCATCGTCACTCTTGTGGCACGGAATAAAATGTGCTATCTTCGAAAATCGATCCACAACGACAAAAACAAAATCTCTCCCCCGCTTAGTTCTAGGCAGTCCTAAAATAAAGTCCATACTAATATCTTCCCATGGTGCATTAGGAACTGGAAGAGGAGTATACAAACCATGTGGATGCAATTTTGATTTCGCCTTGTGACAAGTTATGCACCGTTGTACATACCTGTCCACATCACGCCTCATCTTAGGCCAATAAAAGTGATCGCTCAGCATAGATAATGTCTTCTCTCGTCCAAAATGTCCCATCAAGCCACCTGCATGAGATTCCTGCAATGATAGCAAACGCACGGACGATTCTGGAACGCATAGTTTGTTAGCGCGAAATAAAAACCCATCATGAATGTGAAATTTATCCCAGCCTTTCCCATCTTTGCAATGCGCATAAGGTGAAGCGAAATCATGGTCATTAGCATATAAATCACGCAAACTCTCTAAACCAGGAACTTGCACATCTAAGCGATTTAAAAGCACACTTTTCCTGGAAAGAGCATTAGCAACCACGTTTTCCTTGCCTTTCTTATATTTCACAATGTAAGGAAACGACTCAATAAATTCTACCCACTTAGCATGACGTCGGTTCAGTTTAGATTGACCGTGCAAATATTTTAAAGCCTCATGATCTGAATGTATAATAAATTCCTTAGGCCATAAATAACGCTGCCAAACCTCTAAAACACGCACTAACGCATAAAGCTCCTTATCATAGACCGGATAATTCAATTGAGCGCCCTTCAATTTTTCGCTAAAATATGCAACCAATCTACCTTCTTGCATCAAAACACCGCCAATACCAATTCCACTGGTATCACATTCAATCTCAAAATTCTTAGTGAAATTAGGTAAAACAAGCAACGGTGCTTCAGTCAATCGTTGTTTTAACAAATCAAAAGCCTCTTGTTGCACCACCCCCATGTAAATTCAACGCCTTTTTTTTTTGTTAATTCATTCAATGGGGCAGCGATAGCGCTAAAATCTTTCACAAAGCGCCTATAAAATCCAGTGAGGCCATGAAAACTCCAAATTTGGCTAACATTCACAGGTTTAGGCCAATTTTTAATTGCTTCAATTTTAGACTCATCGACCTCTACTCCCTGTGCCGAAACCACATAGCCCAAAATATGACGCGATCTTTGCAAAAAGTGCACTTCGCTAATTTTCCAAACAAGCTAGCATCGCGTAAAACCTGTAGCACTTGTCTAATGTGGTCAATATGATCAGATTCATTATGGCTGTAAATCAGGATATCATCAAAATACACGACCACAAATTTCTCAATGAAATGCCTCAAAACATGATTCATCAATCTCATGAATGTACTAGGTGCATTAGTTATTCCAAACGCATGAGTAACCACTCATACAAACCAAATTTCGTTTTAAAAGTAGTTTTCCACTCATCCCCTTCTTTCATCCTAATTTGATGATACCCACTACGCAAATCAATTTTAGAGAAAATAACAGCACCACTCAATTCGTCTAGCATGTCATCTAAGCGAGGGATAGGATGACGATATCGAATAGTGATATTATTAATCGCTCTACAATCCATGCACATGCGCCAAGTACCATCTTTCTTAGGAACTAAAATAACAGGAACAACACAAGGGCTTAACCAGCGGGCACCTCCTCCGGAAAGACGTCACTGAATTCCTGCAAAACATGAGAGATACCACTAGGAAGAGACGTCAAGTCGTTAGTAGAAAGCAATGCATCCTTGTACTGAAGTACAAAGTGCACCAAATTGGGATTCTCACAAAAAGCTCTCATCTCTGATTTGGTGGCTAACATTACTAAACCTTTCTCTCCCTCACTTTTATTTTTACCACTCAATTTTGGTTTGTGGCTCTCACTCACCGAAGGTGGAATCTCTCTATTTGGTGTACTCGCAATTTTCACCTCAACTTTCTTCTTATCAGCATTGACTATCTCTGTTGGTGTAAGTGGATACAAAATCACATCTTTTCCGCTCCACTTAAACTTGTAGCAGTTTGTATGTCTATCATGATAAACATGGCGATTAAATTGCCATGGGCGCCCCAACAACAAGTGACAAACTGACATGGGAACCACATCGCAAACAATGGTATCCTCATACTGGCCTATCTTAAAGTGCACCTTCACCATATGACTGACTTTCACCTCGCTCAAAGCGCTCAACCACTGCACATGATAAGGATGAGGATGCGGTAAATATTTTAAGCCTAATTTTGTACACATCTCCTTGCTGGCCAGATTATGACAACTTCCTCCATCAATTATGACTTTGCACGCTTTACCGCCAACTGTCTCCCATGACTGAAACAAATTGCACCGTTGTGTGGTAGACTGACTTTGTGATACGCTAAGAACACAAGGTGTGCACACTAGCATATGCTCTCCATCTAGCGACCCCGGCCTACAGTCCAATATCTCATCCTCTATGGGATCGTCTGCAAAATCAGCAAATGGAGTAGTATCATCCTCATCACTAGCTGAAATATACCCATCATCAGTAAGTATCATAACTTTATTATTTGGGCAATCTTTCTGAAAATGACCAACTCCCTTGCACTTGTAACATGTCATATCACGTGAACGGCCTGTAGAACCCATCGAGGATGTCGCGCTAACAGCGGGAGCTGGTGGTCGGCGCGCTGGTGGCGGCGTACTATCTATCTTCCTCTATGCAGAACTGCGCGTCGCGGAATTGCCCCCTGATGGAGCGGGCTTGCCTGGCTATCCTGTATTGTATGAAGGTGCTGAGCTCACTGAATAACGTTGCCGTGCAGCATCTTCAATTACCTGTTTCTCAGCCTCACGTGCCTGATGCATCAACTCGACCATGTTGTTGTATTGATGATGATTAACGATCCGCCGAATAGCATAATTCATCCCCACAAGAAAGCGAGCCATCTCTTGTTCCTCATTCTCACGCACATCAGCATGGATGATAATCTGCTCCATCTCTTTATAATACTCATCAACTGATTTTAAACCCTGTCGCAACCCAATCAGCTTCTCATGTAGTGAGCGCTTGTAATGAGTAGGTACAAAGTGCGCACGCATCTGTCGCTTCAGCTCATCCCATGTAACAACACGTGGCTCGTGTCGCTCCATACGCTGTTGCACACAACGCTCCCACCATGTAGCAGCATATACGTCCAAAGCAGCAACGGCAAGATCCAACTTGCGCTGATCAGAATAGCAGTTCATGCGAAACAGCTTATCAACTTTTAGCTCCCATGCAAGATAAACCTCGACCTCTGTAGTACCCTCAAAGGATGGCATCGTGAACTTGGGCTTTGCAACCAGATCATCGACGTCCTCATCGCGCCAACGATTGCGGGCATACTGATTATGTTCACGGCGCGGCAAATAGTCGTCGAACACGGACTCATCGCCGTCATCGTCATTGTGGCGGTTGCCACGGCCTCCTCCATGGGCGCCATAGTAGGCATCCCCATAGGCGTTGTCATGCGCGCCTCCATAGGCGCCCGGATGGGCGTCGCCTCCTCCAGTGCCATTGACACGGTCGCGCCCTTGTGCATGGGGACGCACCGCGACCCCAGCAACAACACGACGCTGTTGTGCCGCCTCGCGTACACGCGCCTGTTCGTCGAGTTGTCGTTGGTGTGGTTCATCCTCGCGCCGCCGTCTAGTGGCAGCCTCCGCATCCGTCTCGTCGCGCGGCTCGTACGGGAGGTGTACACTCCCCGCATTGCCACGTGTACCCAGTTGCATCGAAGCGGTGAGATTGGCAATAGTATCGAGCAGTACCTTGTGGTTGTCGCCACAATCACGCATGACTTTTGAAATCGACCCGCATCGCCCAAGTTGTTTTGGACATGCCCAAGGTCACCACGCACCTGGTCGACCTTAGCCCGGAACTCATCTCGGAGCGTGCACTACTACAAAATAGGCCATACCAGACACCTCATCACAAACGGTTCCAAAGGAGCCGTCTGTGTTGAACTTATACAGACGGTTCCATTTGGAATCGTCTGTGAAACGCGCCTCATCATAGACGGTTCTTATTACCAACTGTTTGTGATATTTTACAGACGGTTGGTAATAAGAACCGTCTGTGGTAGTTCCTCATCACAGATGGTTCATATTACGAACCGTTTGTGATACTTCACAGATGGTTCGTAATATCAACCGTTTGTGATGAGGACGCCTTATCACAGACGGTTTGGAAATAAAACCGTCTGTGAAGTATCACAGACGGTTCAATTGTAGAACCGTCTGTAATATACTACTATCGCAGACGGCTATATTAAAGAACCGTCTGTGATAGTATTATCACAGACGGTTCCAAGATAGAATCGTCTGTGATATTTCTTTCCTACCTCTTCGTCTCCCGCGCGATGTGTCTCTTCATATCACCAACGCACAACTGTCTCTTCATCTCGCACGCCAACGATACATGCGTCTCTTTGTCTCACATGCCAGTTACTCCTAATTCTTTATAAGACGGAATAATTCACCGAAGATTAAACTCCTCCCATCGCTCTTCGTCTCACAGTTTTGAGTACGTACACGCAGCAATCGCCAAGGTGAGCATGCAGAGAATGACGGCCAGCACCAAGGCGAGGAGGTCGGTGATCGCCGCTCTTTCTCACAATGTCGTCGTCGACATCGTCGGCCGTGTGGCCGCGAGCTCTCCTTAGCCCATGGAGGACCTATGCAGCCTACGATTAACGTACGTACATATTTATATCTACAAAATACGTACGTACGTACTACTATTTATTCTAACATCTTGAATTTTGTATGTATGTATATTGGAGTTGCAAGGCCTTGTACAAGGTGTCCAAGGAACGCGTCGTGGGGAGGCGCGTGGCGCTGGAGCGAGAGGAGGCGATGAAGTGGCAGGACAACGAGCGCTACCTCGCCGTCGTCAACCACCTGGCCGGCGCCGGTAACCCGGGGGCTTGTTTCATCGTCGGCCTCGGGCTTGTCTTCGCGCCCCAAGACATGCAACACGGCCTCATGTTCCTTGAACGGGCGGTCGTGGCCGGCCACAAGGCCGCGGCCTACGTGCTCGGCCTCCTCCTCTACACGGCCGGCGAGACGCGCGGCGTTGGGAAACACTACATCAGCCAGGTCGAGGACGAGCCGATCGGCGGCGGGTGCGAGACGGCCAAGACCAACCGGGAGTGCAGGTGGTGCCAGAGGCTCACCGCGGATATGGTCCAGGCGGGGGCGTGGGGGAAGAAGGCCGGGCCACTGGGCCGGGTGTCGGCGCTGTCGGAGGATGGCCACCGGTGCACGAGCACTGGCTGCGGTGTGGAAGGGTGGGACGACTATGTCGTCTTCTGCAGTGGCGACTGCAGGATTAGGCATGAGTATGTCAGTTTCTTTGGAAAGGTGTTGGACTATTTGCCATAAAATTTCAGTTTTTTAGGTTTCTAGAAAGGTGGTGCAGCTAGACTATTTTCCAAATTAAATGATTTTTTAATGCACCAAAATATACGATCCACAAGGACAGGAGCGATTACAATTCCACGTTGACATCAAAATATACGTACGACAGATTACAAGTCCATAACACATGATGTTATGAAATAAATTAATTACAATGGAGTAATTTCTTAATTAAAATATAGCCCTTCATGATGATCGACGCGCATATAGCTAGCTTCCTCATTGGTTCTTCCTCGAGCCCGATGCCGCCTCCGAAAGGAGGCAACTCATCAAATTGATTGTATTCTTCCTCGCCCACTATATTCTCAACTCCGACAATCCTTCTTTTCCATGAAGAACTACGTGACGCTTCTTATTTGCCGGTCGGTTACGTAGAAGACTTGAACAACTTGGTTAGCCAAGATTTAATGGTTCTTCTTTGTATCCGACACGATCGAGGTCCACGGTAGTGACACCGCATTTGTCGACCTTCACCGTGGAGATGGACCCAACGGCACCAAATAGGGGATCTTGAAAAGCACGTGTCGAGCTCCCATATCTCCTCTATTTGCCCATAGTACGAGCTCCTCAACCATCGATCGAATGCATCTATGCGGACACCGCTGTTCTAGATCGTGCTCTTCCTATCTCGAGCGCCAGATAAAATGTGTACCCATTTATATCAGATCCATGTCATGTGACAATTGTAAATTGTGACCTTTTGCCAACCATAGCAGCGTATCATCACTTGATGACCTCCGGTCATGATTCGCACCTTTAACCATTCGTTGAACCGACGGTTGTGCTCTCGTGATCCAAACCTCCGACCGTCCGGATTCGTTGGCGCACCATGTCTTTGTGCTCGTCGATGTACGGGGACACTTGGGTCATGTGTTGTAAGACCGTGAAATGGGCTTGAGCGCACGTATCGGATCGGAGTGATTGATTTCCTTCCGATGGTCCCGATACCATCCAAATTCCCTCATGACGAGATAGAGGCACACCTATCGGTTCCACGAGCCATATAGTCGACGCGAACTCAATGACCTCTTCGGTTGCATAACCTTCGATGATGTCGCCCCTCGGTCGAGATCTATTCGTCACGTAGGACTTGAGAATTCCCATATACCTCTCGAACGGTACATATGACGTAGGAACACAGACCACATATCTTTATCTCTTTCACAAGACGAACAATGAGATGGACCATGATATCGAAAAATGACGGAGGGAAATACATCTCAAGTTGACATAGAGTCGCCACCACCTCGGCTCAGAGCATCTAGTCCTTCGATCGATGACCTTCGAGCAATTGAGTTGAAGAAATAACACGACCTCAAGATTGCCACTCGGACCTTGTTCGGCAAGATACCCCTAATTGCAATAGGAAGCATTTGTGTCATCAGCACATGACAATCATGAGACTTTATACCAATTAATTTCAAATCTTGCATAGAAACAAGTTTCTTAATGTTAGCGGAGTAACCAGACGGGACTTTAACACCATGCAGGCTTTGGCACAATTCGTTTCTCTCGGCCTTGGACATAGTGTAGCAAGCTGGTGGAAGGTATGTTCGTCCTTTATCGGTCTCTTTTGGTGCTAACTCGGTCCTTATGTTCATATCAACCAAGTCACGTCGTGCGTTAACACCATCCTTTTTTTTGCCACTAATGTTCAGTAAGAGACCAATCAAGCTTTCACATACATTCTTCTCCACGTGCATGACGTCGATGTAGTGATGAACTTCTAAGTGCTCCCAATAAAGCAAGTCCCAAAAAATTGACCGCTTCTTCCAGATGTTCTTCTGACGGGTTTTTAATTTACGTCTCTTCCCAAGCACAACATCGATATCCTTAACCATATCATAGACCTTTTTCCCTCTAAAAGCCCTTGGAGCTGAACTGTCCTCCTTATTTCCGTCGAATTGTTTCTTCATCTTGTGGTATGGGTGACTCTTGGGAAGGAACCTACGGTGACGTATATACACAGTTTTGCGCGAGTTGTTCAGCCATACACTCTCCATAGCATCTAAGCAGTGTGGACAGGCTTTGGCTCCTTTCGTACTGAAGCCCGACAGGTTACCAAGGGCAGAAAAATCATTGATAATGCAGAACAACATGGCGCGTAAAGAGAAATTATCTCGTTTGTACGCATCCCATACTTGTACCCCTTAGTTCCACAGTGTCACAAGATCATCCAGTAATGGTGCTAGGTACACATCAATATCGTTCCCAGGTTGCTTCGGCCCTTGGATAAGTAGTGATATCAAAATGTACTTCCGCTCCATACACAGCCAAGGAGGAAGGTTGTACATACATAGATTCACGGGCCAGGTGCTATGTCGGCTGCTCATGTTACCGAAAGGATTCATTCCATCTGTACTCAACCCTAACCTTATGTTCCTCGGTTCCGCACCGAACTCTTTGAAGGTTCGATCGAAGTTTCTCCACTGGGCAGAATCAGCAGGGTGTCTTAGCTTTCCATCTTTCTTACGCTCCTCCGAGTGCCAACGCAGCAATCTTGTCTCCTTTCGGTTCACAAATAAACGCTTCAAACGTAGGATCACAGGCAGATACCACAACACCTTAGCAGGAGGTTCTTACTTCACCTTAGCAGTATTCTTACGCTTGTATCGGGATGCTTTGCACACGGGACATACATGCAAGTCTGCATACTCTTTACGATACAGAATACAATCGTTCGGACATGCATGTATTCTTTCTACTTCCATTCCCAATGGACAAAGAACCTTCTTGGCTTGGTAGGTGGTGCTGGGCAACACGTTTGCCTCTGGAAGAATGTCCGCTAGGAGACCTAACAACGCCGTGAAACTCTTGTCGGACCAACCATTGCTCGCCTTCAATTTCAGCAGTTCAAGTACGGTTGACAACCTTGTATATTCCGGCTTGCAGCCAGGGAACAAAGGTTTCCCCGAGTCCTCCATTAAGCGCTCAAAGTTACAAAACTCTCTATCACTGTAGTTTCCTTCTGCATCGCGTAGCATCTGATCCAGATTGTCATCGTACGACCTATCGTCATAAAAAACACAGTCCACATTCGGCATATCGTTGACTTCCTCGGCGATGTCATCATTATTAACTTCCTCGGCGATGTCATCATTATTAACTTCTGTATAATCGCTCTTCACCGTGGATCGTCCAACATGTATACCCTTTTTTGAAACCCCTTCGAATCAAGTGCCCTACGATCTGCGCCGGGTTATTAAAAATCTTCAGATTACCGCAATCAATGCATGGACAGTACATAAATTCTATCCCCTTATTCAACATATCCTGCTCTGCGGCTCTTTTAAAAGCAATCACGCCATTAATGTACTCTTCACTCACACGGTTCGCACCGTACATCCAGTTTCGGTCCATCTACGCTACGCACGTAACAATTAGTAGTGTTAAATTATATTAATAAACTGCAAATACGTTACTCCTCCTATTAACCAAATACACTAAAATTGATTAAAGATAAACCTAGAGCAAATATAAAGAGTTAAAGATCGTTACCCTCGGAGCTCACGACGAAAATTCCTAATATCCCGCGAGATTCCTCACTGTCCTTCTCCTTCAGGCCACAGTGCAATGTGAGACTTAAGTAGACAGTGCAATAGAAGAGCCACAGTCGAAATGCACATCCCCCATAAGCTTATCCCACTCACAAATAAAACACCCACAACCGAAACAAAACACTCATTCACAACACCCAAACCGAGAGCTACCACCAAAGCCAAGCCTCACAAAGCAAGCATGCAAGCCAAATAGCCATAAGTTGCTAGGGCAACCCACAACCAAGAACAATGCAAGCAAAATAAACAAGCCTCCTACAGCCAACACAGAGCAAAGCTTCTCAAGCCCTCTATTCCAAAGAAGAGATCAGAGGCGCTAGGGCAGGGGTCTGTCAGGTCTTTATATTTATAGGGGTGGCATATCACAGACGGTTCTTATTCCCAACCGTCTGTGATGTGAATATATCACAGACGGTTCCTATCACTAACCGTCTGTGTTGAACTTATACAGACGGCTCCATGTTGAACCGTTTGTGATATCCTGTGAGTATATCACAGACGGTTCTATTGATGAACCGTTTGTCCTGTGAGTATATCACAGACGGTTCTCCTTACTAACCGTCTGTGATATGGAGGATATCACGCATAGATTCAACATAGAGCCGTCAGATAAGTTCAACACGCACGGTTAGTGATAGGAACCGCTTGTGATGAGGATATTATCACGATGGTTCTTCATTGAACCGCTCGTGATAGCGCATTTGAGCATGTATATATGCAAATAATTACTAAAATGAATTGCCCAAGAATAAATAGATGATAAAAAGACCATATCATCACGCATTTATAAAAAGACCATATTGTTTTACATCACGCATAATAGATCGACCTTATCGTTTTTACATCACGCATTTATAAAAAGGATGAGCGATCCTATCTTAGTCTTCAAATCTTCGACGCCTTCTCGTCGGCTTCGGTGGGGCGGGATCGATCGCTCACCAAACGCCCCACCGTGACCTTGCACGCTCAATTTCCTCTTGTAGATGTTCGGACTCGTAATCAAGTCCTATAGCCCGAGGCCATCAACCCCGGTCTCCACAGTCTCGGCTAGGCGGACCCGCTCTCCTGCAATGTCGAGGTCGTCCTCGACTCTCTGGGCTGCATCCTCGGTGCGGACCAAATAGTTCCATAGAACAATCTCCACGACGAGGTTTACTCGCCGGATGCCGAGAGCCTCGACCGTCTGTTTGGAGGAGGAGCTCCAATCGACAGATGATCGCCGTTATGGTCTCCGGTAGATGGGAGGGTCTACAACGGATTGCATTGCGAACGGACGCCTTGTTCGCATCTTGGGCCAGGTTGCGACCAGAGAGGTGCGAGTACACAACCAAAATGTAGGCCACTACAGCCGCAACCAGAGAGGAAGCCATTTGAAATTTGTGGAGAGAGAGGGGATGATCAAGGAGGTTCGTGAGAAATCCCTTTGATAAGGGTTGTCTATTTATATAAAAGAAGTAGTAAAGCTGGAGCAGGAGACGAAGAGACACTCGCGCGGGAGACGAAGGGAATGAGAGCCATAGCACATACGACTCTATTAAAGCACCGTCTGTGATAAGATATCGCAGACGGTTCTATTAAATAACCGTATGTGATAGTACGATATCACAGACGGCTCTATTAAAGAACCGTCTGTGCTATCTTCCATATCACAGACGGTTCTTTAATGGAACCGTCTGTGATATCTTATCACAGACGATGCTTTAATAGAGCCGTCTGTGATATCCTTTTTATAAAAAGGCGCACCGCTAAGGTTTTGCTCTTTACTCGTCACTTCCTCTCCCGCACCCCTTAGGCTCTTGCGCGCTCTCTCGGCTCCTCTAGGGTTCGCCTGTTCACCTCCCCGGCCGTAAGACCCGACGCCGCCGCCCCCGACATCGACGACGCTGCCTCCGCCTCGACGCACGGCCTCCTCCCCGTGTCGGCCTCCTCCCTCTGCACAGGCCTCCTCCCCGCGCCGTCCTCCTCCCCTGCGTCGGCCTCCTCCTCGCGTCGTCCTCCGCCCCTGCACCGGCCTCCTCCCCGCGCCGTCCTCCTCCCCGTGTCGGCCTCCTCCCAGCGCCGTCCTCCTCCCCTGCACCAGCCTCCTCCCCGCGCCGTCCTCCTCCCCGTGTCGGCGTCCTCCCCGCGCCTCCCTCCTCCCCGCGTCGGCCTCCTCCCCTGCACCGGCCTCCTCCTTGCACCGTGAGTTGTTGTGCGGCATCCTCTCTGTGAGTATTCCTATATTACTATTTGTCCCAGTGGATATATTGACTTTGATAGTCTTTGATAATATGTGAACTAAATCTAGTACTAAAGATATTGCAAATTGATCAGTGGGCTTTGTTGACATGCTCTGTGATGAACTTTGTCTTATACTGAGATTTAATGTGATAGTTAGTTCATTCTTGAGCTCTATTGTATTACTTGCTACTGTCAATTTGATATATTGTTAATTTGTTACTTTCAGTTGAATACTAGTTATTCCGATTCTTCTGGTTCGCTCTGTGATGAACTTTTGTCTTATACTGAGATTGAATGTGATAGTTAAGATCATTTTCGGTAACAGTTGAGATCATTTGACAGTTAAGCAAAGTATTGTTTAGAGCTCATAGTTTGAATTTATACTATCATATTCATTTAATAAAGAGTATAGATAATAGGATTGAGATGACAAAGACTTGTTCTTTTGCAACTCTCCTTCTGAGAGCACAAACTATCATCAATCCTTCTTTATATATTACGTTTGTGCATCATTTTCGGTTAAGTTGAGTAAATCTGCTTGAATCTGGTCAGTTAGAGCTTAAGCATATTGCTTTGTGCATATATAGATAGCAAGTAAGCGACATGGCATCCGCACCACCGTCTTCGCCGCCGTCATCGACGTCGCCGAATGCGTCTGGATCGCCGAGGAAAGTAGTACGTACGCGAGATGGCAGAGGAATATCGAAAATTCCTCCGGGCCTAATGACCGTCACGGAAGTCAATGCCAATGGAATCCCTGTGAGTCCCCCAAAGCAGCGGCGAGATTCCGGACCATCTGCGGGATACTTGGAAGGGAACGGTCCCATCACCACACCGAGCCGGACACCGTGTGGTGACGGAGACGCGAGCTGTGGGATGAAGTTTTAAAATCGTTCACTTTCCCAGACGCAGACCTGGCGCGCGTGGAACGGCAGGCGTTGCTCTCGATCGGAAAGGCGTGGAGGACCTTCAAGAGTGTGCTTGTTACGAAGTACGTGAACACGGGTCGAACGCCCTTCACGACGTATAAATTCTTGTCGCGGGATATATGGGACGCCTTTGTGCAAATGAAGACGACGGCCGAATTTCTTGAGGAAAGTGCGACGCACAAGGCTCTCCAGACACTGAACACTCACCCCCACAAACTAGGCACCGCTGGGTACGCCGGTAAAACCGCGCAATAGGCGGCGGAGGACGAGAACGAAACAAGGTCATTTGCTGAGATCACAGACAGGCGCTCTCTCTCCTGGTTAAGAGCGAGGGCATCAGTCACGTCTTCGAGCGAAATCTCTTTCACAAACCCGGCAGACCGGGATGTGGCCAACCGTATAGTAAATATATCTTCGAATTACGTAGTTGTTAATAAGTTCATAACTTCATAATTACTAAAACTAACAAGTCGTGGAAAACGCACCCGCGTCCACGTCGCCCCCAAATTTTGCTCCGTCCAATCGCGCAGCAGCCGGCTCGCGTCCGGAGGATCTCGGCGGAGTGCTTCAGCGTCGCGCACGCGTCCCCTGCAGCCTCGCGATTAGGCGGGACGGCGCGAGACGCATCGCGTACTCACGCCCTCCGTGAGGCACGCGTCCGTGTGGGGCCCGGTTTCGTCAGGGCCTCTCCATGCCCTCTGTAGAGCAGTGCGTACGTGCCCGCATCATCCGGTGCAAGTGGACGGCCACGGTTTCGACGCTGCGGCTGGCCCTTCGTTTCGTCCACCAACTCGCGCGGAGAGGCGTGCGTCTACCTGCTCCTTATACGCTCGCTTCGCTTGCCTTCTTTCACTGCGTGTGGGCCAAGCTAATGCTTTGCCATGCGATGGCCTCGGTCTCACCGTGCAGTTGCCTTGCCTCAGTATCGCCGTCTCGCCCGGTCTTCAATGCTTCTACCAGCCGGCGCTGTCATTTAATGATTTTGCTGTGTGCCATCGTCCAGTCTTTTCACGAAGTCCCATCGCCCGTTTCCGTAGCTTTTCCATCCAGGTTTCACACTCTCCATGGCCTGCTGTATGCGCCACCTGTCTGTGTTTCCTCTACGTTTCAGCTCAGGCCACCTTCTTCTGGACTGGGTCCATAGCTCCGTACGTGCTATGATTAGTACCGTTGCCCATTCTTCCATTGCCTTCTCGTGCCTACTGTTGCATGGTCTCGGTGTGCGCCGATTTGCTATCGTCTTGGGAGGCTGTCTTCGTCTATCTACATGTCTAATGCTTAGCTTTGTTTTATCTCTTTGCCTTTCTCTACTTCCGAGTTCTACGACCTTCTTTTGGTTTGCCATTTTGTGTTCGTCCATCGATTTGGCTATCTTGGAGTCGTGCTAGCGTCCCCTCGTTGAGTGTCTTCTAACTGCGCACTCCATAGCGGACACGGTTCTCCAATTGATTGTTTCAGATCTTTGCTTTTGGTTGAGTCTCTTTTGCGCGATTGCAGCTATCCGTATTTTCTGTTTTCCTGTTGACCCTTTTTGTTTATCGCTTCTTTACACTTTATTACGGCTGTAGCTTCCGTTTTCCGTCAGTTCTTGCGTCCATTGAGTTTTAGGTGCTACTTCCTACCTGTTTGTTTAGCGTTGTCTCTTCGTCCTTTTGGATGATGGTAGCATTCTTCAAAAAAATGTAGACATTCTTTTCTTGGTGTCCGTCTGAATTGTGATTCTGAATAATCCTGTTAGTGCGTTTATTTTGTGTCTTTATCATGCAGCTCATTTTTGTCTTGGTTCATGCATGCCTGTTTTCCCGTGCTTCTTGCATGCTATGGATAGAGTTTTTTTTTCTCCCCACGTATAACTCCTTCATCATCACTCACACACTTTCGTCTGCTTTCGATTTTGGGCCGCCCCTAGAAATTTATTACAGCCCGTTTCTTGCTTCCGTTTTTAATTTATAATTTTTTATATCGTGCTTTGCGCCTCTTTGCACCTTTCTCATCGATTCTACATTCGTTTCTCCTTTACCAGGTTCTGCTTTTTGCCCGTTCATCACGTCGCCTATTTACGGTTCCATCATCATCACCTGCGCTCTGAAACAGGTTCGTGCAACGTACTAAGATTTTGTCTCATATCGTGTTTTCCACCTTTCTCAGCGCTCCTGCATTGCTTTCTTGGAACAGGTTTTACCTTTTGCCCGTCCATCACGATTACTTATTTTCGATTCCATCGTCATCGCCTGCATTCTGAGGCAGGTTTGTGCAGCATGTTTAAATTTAGTCTGCGTTCGTGAATATGTTATGCTCGCATGTCGCTTGCGATTTCTATTTGCTATGATGTACGCCTCATGAGATCCCTAATTTAGGGTCTTTTACACGAGGTGCTTGCATTTCGAGGTTTTTCCGCTTTTCATATCAGTGGCTAGCGACAGTACAGGGCCTTCGTCGATCGTCTTCAGTGCGTTGCATCATCTTGATAGAGGTTTGCCAACTCGCTTTACCCTTTATCTAGTTAATTTAAGTCTTTCTTCTATACACGCGTTGTGTCCTTGATGTTGTATCGTTGCCTGGCCCTGCCTCTTCCGACTTTCTCTTTTCTGGTTTTTAAGATTGCTTTCCACGTGCGATAAACTCGCAACGTGCCTCCTGCTAAAAACACAATGTGCTTCCCTAGCTCCCTTCTTTCTCCCGTATACCTTAGGTGCTTTCGTTTGTTTTTCCATGCTGCTTGGGCCATACTGCCCTCGCTACAGCCGGTTCTTAATCGCCTGCTCCTATTTAGCTCTTCCGTTATACCTGTACCATCGATCGTTACCCATTTGTCGCTTCATGCTGTGCGACGCTTCCAGTGCGGTTGCTTTGCCACAGAAAGCATACTCTATCACGAATTTACCACCTCATGTTTTCAGTTTGCCTCTTCTTTGTTGCCTCTTATTTTTTGCGCTTTTCAGCGCATTGCTATGTTACGCTCTTCCACCCTTTTAGTTATTATGCAGTCGCACTCCCTTCAATCCAAGCTATATGTATTCCTCTTCTCTACCTTTCGTCATCTGTCTTTACCTCTGTTGTGTCTAGAGTCATTTTTCACGAGATTCCTAGCATTGTGTTGCCTTACTCGTGCCTGTATCGCTAACTGCTTATTGTGCTCTCATCCCTATGCTCTGGATTAGGTGCCGCCATGCAAGACGTGCGTGTCATGCTACCATGCGCAAGAAAAAGTACTCACTTTCTTTGATCTTCCGTTTACCCTTTCTCTTTCACATTGTTCTTACGGATAGGCCGTCACGTTTCTCTTCTTTGGTGTCAACAGGGGACGGTTATTTCCCTTTTACCTCATCTTCTGATGCTGCAAGAAACCGTGCAGACCGCCGTCGACGCCTTAACACCGTCCTATCCAATCTCTTAGGTTAGTGCATGCTATTTTCCTCTATACCTCTGCATATCTCTCGACTACTATTCCAATTTTCTCGAGTAATTCTTCCCTCTGTGTGGTACGCACTCGCTTATCTTCCGTTTGACTTTTTTATCTATTTTTCCCCTATCGATGTATGCTCAGATCCTGTCTCGGACCATCGATTGACACTTGCTTGCCCGCCCTTTCCAACTGCATACATAGAATCCCTTAAAGGTGTGCTCGGTGCTCCCTTTTAGCTTGCTCTAGACTCGATTCTACATTTATTTAAACTATCGCGTTAACGCACCTTCCCTCTTATTCGTAGCCACATATCCGCACAGATCGTATTACGGTCTGCCGCAATATGAATGCAACAGCTGTCGTGCTATTTTCTGGTTCCAAGAGAGAGTTCGTGGCCTATCCTCTGTCAGACAAAGGCGCATGGTCTATAATCTATGCTGTAAAGGTGGTAAGGTCAGAATCCCTTCTTTTAGAAAACAACCTCACATTTTGTCTTCATTAACAGGATTTAGTGATGATCAGCGATCAAGGTCATTTAGACGACAGATTCGACAATACAATTGTCTTTTTTCGTTCACTTCCATGGGCGCCACTATAGACTGATCATACAACACAGGCCATGGCCCTCCAGTCTTTCGGATTAATGGCCAGCTCCATCACCGCGTAGGATATTTGTTGCCGGATCCAGGTAGCACTCCAAAATTCGCTGAACTATATATCTATGATACTAAGAACGAGGTCGCAAATCGAATCCGTGCCTTAGACCCAAATGATATTGCAGGAACTAATCTAGACCCAGATATAGTTGCCTCTCTTATAGATATGCTTGATGAGCACAATCCTTTGGTCAAACAGTTTAGACTAGCAAGAGATCGCTTAATCGGCCACGAAAATGAGAGGATTGCTATTCGGATTCTTGCTCCTACTACCGATGAAGGCCCGCAATACGATCTACCATCAATTGATCAGCTTGCTGCCTTGGTTACCACCGATTTCGCCTTAGAAACCCCATCGCGTGATATAATTGTCCATGATAGATCAGCGGGCCTTCAACGAATTTCATCTTTACATCCTGCTTTTATGTCGTTACATTATCCTATACTATTTCCCTATGGTGATCGTGGATTCCAGTTAAACGTACCCTACAATAGCGTCCCGCATGCTCGCACGTCAAAACGTGCTAAAATGACTATGCAAGATTATTATTGCTATTTCTGTCACTACAGAAAAGAAGAATATAATCCGTACCTCTCTTGCGGCCTTCTATCCGCACAGATTAAAGTAGATGCTCGTGCGTGCATTGATGAGTGCCGTTTAACCTATATATTACGTTGTCAAGAGCAGTTTAGATCAGAACACTTTCAAGCTATTACAGATGCAGTTAGTTCGAGTTGCATAGACGGCAATACTATAGGCAAGAAAACCGTACTGCCTTCCGCCTGATCTGTTCACAACTTTTACGTGCAATCCTAAGTGGCCAGAAATCGAAGAAACTCTTTTATTCGAATCTGGTCAAAAAACTGTTGACAGACCTGATATCGCCGTTAGACTTTATAACATGAAGCTTAACGAATACCTTAGTGATATAACATCGGGACGTGCCTTTGGTCCAATTAAAGCAGGTTTGTCCTTACCTGTGCACTCACACATCTATTCTTTACATTTTACACCTACACAGTCCCATCAATTAAGTTGCTATACAATGCTATATTCCCTTACCGGTTCCCTGTTGTTAAACCAACAGTTCTCCATACTGTCGAGTTCCAGAAACGGAGTTTACCTCATGCACATATTCTGGTATGGCTATCAGGTGATAATAGAGAAGTTAGTCCATCTCTTATTAGTTCTTTTATAAGTGCTGAAATTCCAGATCCGATTTCAGATCCTTTAGGCTATGCTTTAGTTAGTGAGTTCATGATACATGGCCCGTGTGGAACACTTAACGAAAGATGTGTTTGTATGAAGAATGGTACCTGTTCAAAGCACTATCCTAAAAAATTCCAAGATGAAACCATCATCGACTCTAGCGGCTTTCCTATTTATAGGCGCTCTGATAGTAATCGATACATAGTTAAAAATGGCTGCAAGCTTGACAGCAGATGGGTTGTACCTTACAACATGGCTCTTCTAAAAAATACCAAGCTCATATAAACGTTGAATGGTGCAATAAGACAAAGGTCTTAAAATATTTGTTCAAATATGTAACTAAAGGACCCGATAGATCTAAAATGCTTTTTAGAAAAATCAACTCAGATCAGACCATTGGTACAACTGAAAAAGAACCTTTTGTAGACAAGGTCAAGGAATATCTAGAGTGTCGATACATCTGTGAGCAAGATGCTCTATGGAGAATATACGGATATGACATCCATGGTAAGATCCCGTCAGTTGAACGCCTCCCGGTTCATATGCCGAATATGAATTTCGTCCAGTTCCGTTCCACCTCAAATCTAGCGAGCATTGTATCGAGCGATTTTCCTAAACAAACAATGCTTACTTGAATGGTTTGTGACAAACCGATCGAATCCCCAGGCTCGCTCTTTGACCTATTGCGAGTTCCCAACCGAATGGTCTTGGGACACCAGTTCAAGATCATGGTCGCAGCGGAAGAGAGGTCGTAAAATAGGGCGAATTTATTATGTTCATCCTTCAAGTGGTGAACTATACTACCTAAGAATGCTCCTCATGATTGTCAAAGGCGCTACATGCTACGCCGACATCAGAACATACAATTCGACTATTTTTGAAACTTTTAAACAGGCGTGCGCTGCACGAGGATTATTAGGTGACGACATCGAGTGGTACCATGCGTTTGACGAATCTTTATGTTCAGCCACTTGCTCACAACTTAGACATCTTTTTGTCACTATTCTGCTCTTCTGCCATGTTAAAAATGAAAGAAAATTCTTTGATAAGTACTGGAAAGATCTTGCAGAAGATCTACAATACCGTACTAGAGTTGCTTTGCAGAATCCAGACTATGTAGTTTCTACTACAATTCTCCAGAACATGCTGTTAACAGAGCTCGAGCTTATTTTTAATAGAAACGGCGCAAACATAAGTAACTACGATATACCTACTAAAACACATATACAACAGAACAAGTTTATGAAAACAGACTCATTCAAGAAGAGATATCATATGATGCAGTTTCGCTGGTCCATACAAAACCTTCTTTATTGATCCAGCTTAACAACGATCAAAAAGAGGCTTACACAGCTATCATGAATTCAGTCCAAAACAGAATACCAGCTTTTTATTTTGTTTCGGGTTATGGCGGAACTGGCAAAACTTTTTTATGGAACACAATTGCAACGTCTTTAAGAGCTGAAAAAAAAAAATTGTGCTCACTGTTGCATCTTCAGGTATTGCGTCGCTTCTTCTACCAGGAGGAAGGACTGCACATTCACGCTTTAAGATACCACTTCAGCTCAACGAAAACTGCCTTTGTGACATCAAACGAGGTACAATGCTTGCAGATCTTATTGTACAGACTTCATTAATTATTTGGGACGAAGCCTTAATGATGCATAGAAAATGTTTAGAAGCTTTGGATGTAACTTTGCGTGATCTTTTATCAGCACAAAATCCCACTGTTGCATCTATCCCTTTCGGTGGTAAGGTCATCGTGCTAGGAGGTGATCTTAGACAAATATTACCAGTTATTGAGGGGGGCACTCGAGCACAAATTATAGATGCTACAATAATGAACTCACCTCTTTGGCGTTATGTTCGAGTCTTACATTTAACAATAAACATGCGCCTTACCAGGCATGCAGTACATGTGCAGCCTGAAAACGACCCTGCACTATTTTGCCAATGGCTACTAAACCTTGGAGACGGCAAGTTACCAACTACTATTCGTGCAGATGACCATGATAGCACATGGATTGAAATTCCTGAAGATCTACTAATTAGAACCAACAATGACAAAGTAGCAGCGATTGTATCTGCTACATACACAGATTTTTTGTGCAGCTATCAAAACCCTACCTATTTAAGAGAACGCGCTATTCTAACGCCTACAAATGAAGTGGCAAACGAAATTAATTCTCATATTCTTTCAATGGCTCCTGGTACTGCCACTGAGTATTTAAGTTGCGACTCAATAGCTGCCTCTACTGATACAATCAGCGAAGCAAACATGTTTTATCCAGTCGAGTTCCTTAATACAATATCTATTAACAATTTTCCCCAACATAGATTGGTTCTGAAAATTGGCTCTCCTATTATGCTACTTAGAAACCTTAGTCAATCCACCGGTTTATGCAACGGTACACGTTTAATTGTACGCAATCTTTCGCAGCATGTTATTGAAGCTGTAATTATAACCGGTTCGCACATTAATGACAGTGTGTAGTCCTGACAAATCGAGATCTAAAATGGCCTTTCATACTTCAGCGCCGCCAATTCCCAGTCTGACTTTCTTATGCAATGACAATAAATAAAAGCCAAGGTCAGACTTTATCCTCTGTGGTATATACCTCAAAAAACCTGTTTTCACACACGGACAGTTGTATGTTGCTGTCTCACGTGTCACATCTAGAGCTTCGTTAAAAATTCTGATTGAAGACACTGATGGAAACTGTGGTTCGCACACCAAAAATATCGTATTCACTGAAATTTTCAGCTCACTTTTGTAGGTACGATATTTTACCGTTTTCCCTTTTTTATCTAATTTACAGATTACCAAAAAAAAAAAAAAATCCCGTTTGTACAGCTTAATTACGCTTTACTTTATTTCTTCGTATAGAATTCCTTTTTCCTGTCAGCCTAAGCCTGTTTGCTTCACCGTATAAATAATTTTCTAAACTGTTCTCACTTACCTTTTCTGTATCTCAGTTTAGATGCCTCGATTTCGATAACGTAACTTATATGTATTTATCCACCATACAACCACCTAACATCTCACCTGATACCTGCTACGTTAGATCACTGAGACAATTAAACACCACATGTCTACTATTCATCTTTACTTATCTCTTCTGAACCTCAGTTCAGGTAGTGTAACTACTATATATGTACCTAAGATAGCCCTAGCAAATCAAAATAAAAAAAAGCATTTCATACTTCCACGCAGCCAATTCCCAGTCCAACTTTCTTATGCAATAGCCATAGGTAAAGGTCAGATTTAGACTTTATACTCTGTTAGTGTATACCTCAAAAAAAAATCTTCACGCATGGACATTTAGATCTTCATTGCAGATCCTGATTAAGGATACTGATAGAAACTGTGCTTCGCACAACAAAAAAGTTATGTTCACTAAAATTTTCCACTCGCTTTTATAAGTACGATATATTTTCGCTGTTAGCTTTTTTAACTGATTCATAGCTTACCAGAATAGTACCGCTGCTGCGCTTTAATTGCACTTTATTTTAATTCTTTATGTCAAATTCCTTTCTCCTGTTAGGGTAAACCTACGTGCTTCATCATGTAGGTCTTTTTCTAGATTACTCTCACTAAAAAAACATCCTCTACAAACAGTTAAACTTAGGCTCCTTATCTTACCACAATTTTCGTAATTATACTTTGATTTACCGACAAACTGTTTACTCACTAAATTATCCAAGCGTCGATATATTTTTACTGTTAGCTTTGTATAACTAATTCATAGATTACCAGCATAGTGCCGGTTCGACGCTTTAATTACACTTTATTTTTTTTATTCATATAGAAATCCTTTTTCCTGTTAGACTAAACCTATGTACCTCAGCATATAAGTCTTTTTCTAAAATGCTCTCACTAAAAAAAAATCCTCTACAGACAATTAAACTTAATCTCCTTATCCTATCACAGTTTTCATAATTATGCTCAGGTTTACCGCCGCACTATTTACTCGCTAAGCCTCTTCCCAACACAGTTTTTTTTAATAAAAGAAACCACCACCTGCAGTATTCATCTTTACTTATCTTTTCTGTGCCTATGTTCGAATAATATAGCTAATATATATAAAACCATCTAACACAACACCTAATATCTGCTATATTAAATAACCTAGCCAATTAGTCACGCCATTTATCCTGTTCATCTTTACTGACCTTTTTTGTACCTCAGCTTACATACCTCAATTTCGATAACATAACTTATATATATATGACCATCATACAGCAGCCTAGCGTCTCACCTAATACCTGCTACGTTAGATCAATAAGACACTTAGGCACCACATCTTTGCTATTCATCTTTGCTTATGTGTACTGTACATCAGTTCAGGCTGCATTGCATCATTTGATTTTCGCAGATTCTAACATGCATCTTTATCTAATTCTAGATGGCGTATGCTCTTCTTTCAAAAATAAATCCAAACAGTCGTCAATGGACTGTTTGTGTTAGAGTCTCGCGTCGCTGGCACTACCGTCGAGGCACTGATACCGGTCCTATCGATCACTCCGACTTAGTTCTCCTTGATGAGCAGGTTCTATCAACGCTTATATCAATGCATCCTTACAAATAACTAACATTATATACCGCTTTAATTATATACTAGCCTCTTTTCTAGCTTACCTATCAATCTCTTCATGTAGGGAAACCATATGTATGCTGAGATACCCCTTGATCATGTTACCCGCTTTGAGCCTCTACTACAGGAGGGCAAGATCTACGAGCTTAAAAAATTTATAGTTGCTAATCAAAAAAAGGCATTCAAACCTGTTCGATCACCTTTCATGATTTGGTTTACAAAATACACGACTGTTACAGAAAAAGAAAAACAAAACATGGTCGACGATTTCCCAATGTGGACATATGACCCTACTCCATTCTCACAGATTCCAATGCCTACCAGTGCACCTGAATACTTTATTGGTATCTCCTTTCGTTATTCAAACACAATGATTTTACCTTTTTACCTTTACTATACTGTTCTGTTCCATTACTTACAGTCCAACCTTTCTATGTGTATCTTAAATACAATAGATATTCTCGGTGTAATCACTGCGATTTCTGGTGTGGAACATATCCAGATTGCAGCGCGTCCAACACCTTCGCTGAAAAAAAAATGCTTTTCATTTGTGATGCTAAGTACGTATAAAACACTTACAATCACTGCTTTTTCTATTATTGTATAGGATTTTCCTTATTTATACAACTTATACATCTTTGCTGTGACCTCGTGCTAAGCAATCATGAAATTAGACTCGATATGTGGGGTGAATGCGCGACATGTTTCGAAGCCGACAACATCCAATCAATTGGCGAAAAAGAACCTCTTATCGCAATCTTTGTCGGAACTCTAGCAAAGACATACAAAGGTGACACGACAGTCCTTTACTTAGACTACATTCATAATTCTCTTATTATACCAAGACTTATTAAATTCGTGCACATATACTTATCTTTTCTTTCCTCATATACAAAGGTCAACCAAGCCTAAGCGGAAGCTCAGCTTGCTGATGGTATATTAATGAGAACATAGCAGAAATCAATACACTGCGTGCAAGGTTTACACGTTTTCTTATTACTACATAATACTTTCATCACTGCTCTTATACTCTTATGGTGCATCAATCTAACCATGATCCTTGCTTTTTACCGCAGTATGCAACAAAGATTTACTCCACTCAACATAATAGCTCCTTCAGCGCAAGACATCTTAGCACAATCACACCAAGCAGCCATGGAAGAAAAAACTATTGCAGAGCTACTTGACCTTGATCTTTTTGACCACGAGGTAAGTTATTTCTTATTGCACACAGTACTGGCTTACATTTCTATACGCTTATCATGCAAGCTAACATTTCCAAGTTTATATTATCTCATAGGGCGTACATTTCACGTGTACTGTTACAATAGTCCGCCTGTCACAAGGCCAACTTTGGTGGTTTCCTTCGTGCCAATTATGCCACAGAACAGCAATACTAGCTGGCTCCCTTTACAAATGCTCTAATCCAGATTGTCCATCCACAGAGGCAGAACCAAAGTACTATACACCTCTTTTCCAAAATGTGTATACAACATTTCTAGCTGTTATTATTTATTATACATTCTGTCCTGACATAAAGACATTCACTCCATTCCCGGCAACCGTAGCCCTTCTACTCCTCTTTCGTCGACGGAATCGATCGTTGAAGCTCCTTCGCTGCCAACCGTAACTTCATCGAATTCGTTGGCGTCTTTGATGCTCCGCCGCCCCCGTGCACACCATCGTGTTCACCATCGCGTGGGCTACCTTGTGCGCGCATCATTTCCACTGGAGCATCATTGGAACGCCATCGCCGCTTTGAACCGTACCTCGTCGCCACCTTCTACCTCGCCGCCGGTCACTCCGTCACGCCTCGTCGGTAAAACCTAGTGCACCAGGTTCACCGCATCACCCTCTTTCGAAAGGTATCACCCACTCGTGTCGCTGTGGCGTGTAGCACCAGCGACCTTAGGGACCCGAGCGCCGCTGTCGCCAGTCTGACATGGCAAGTCCATGTGGTGCCAAGTCAGAGCCATGTGGCTGCCACGTAGGCCCATTCCGCTCAGTCAGCGCACACGTCAACAAACACGTGGCCTCACATGCGCGCGACGTTCGGACCTTGAGTTTGGGCGGTTCGATCGGGATCCGACGGTCTATATGCGTTGCGCGTTTGGATGGTCCGAACGGCTTCGCTCGATTTGGACACTCCGATCAATATCGAACGCTCCACATTCGATGTGCGTTTGGGTGGTCCGAACGTTTCCGCTTGATCTGGACAGTTGAATTCACATCGGGCGGTGCGAGAAGGTTGGGCTCACACCATGCGGCTACTTGACTGAGCCAAGTGAAGGGTTCGGGTCTAAACAGTGCTAGCTACTGGGTCTGAGTCTAAAGTTTGACTGAGATTCAAACCTAAGCTTCTACTTTGACCAGTGTCTTAAAATTAGAAATAAATTTCATAAAAATGTGAAATAAACCACGGGGGTTCCTGGGATGGTATAGTGCCCATAAAAATTATTAAACCTCACAGTTCATAATATATTTGGTATAATTCAAATTCAAACTTAGTGTAGGTCATTTAATTGTATTTAAATTTTCTGAGGGTTGTATGTAGTCCCATAAATCTGGAAAAAATTATATTAATTCATGATAATTAATATAGTATTTGAATAAATTGGTTCTAGAGGATGATCATAAGTTTTTGTTATTGATTTCTTTTGGAAGTTCAAATTAAAGTTGTATATTTTAATGTTTGTTTAAGATTTTCGAAGTGCAATACTTTAAGTAAAAGCTTGGAAACAATGATGCATGCTCATGAGATGCATAGTAATCCCCTTTATTAATTTGGGGATGTGAATGAATACACCGGATAGCTTACAGATACTAAGTGGGGCCGAAAGAAGAAGGTCTGTTGGGGTAGTTCCTGAACGAGTGCCCACGAGTCTTGCATAGCCTACACCTCGTTGGTCTTGGCTAGTCTCCACGTTGGCTCGCATCCATGTCGTTGTGGATGCACCTTGACCGACACCTCCCATGCCCTGGATGGCGCAGTGCTTCATTCAGTGACCACTTCATTGCTCCCGGCCATAGGCCCCCTGTAATGGCCTTCCACGCCATAGGAGTTGAACTCCCCATTCCATGTATCATACATGTGACATATGTCATAGTACTCCGACATGTACATGCCACAAGATTGGTTAAACACAGCACATGTAGCATATACGTGGGAGCTAGGCTTATGCAGGAGTTGAGGCTTGTTGCAGGTGCAAACTGCCACATCGCCTATGGTGCAAACATACTTTCGGTCACCTCTCATGTGGCCACGAACGTACTTGTCCCGCAAGTACATCTCGAACTTCCTCCTCACGCCATCCATTGTGTAAGCTACGTGGGATCGGGCCTTGGTAATCTTCTTCTCCATGTAGGCAAGGGTAGCCTCCGAGTACTGCTCCCCTTCGTCCAAATGGTGCTTGGCTATCATTGCCCGATTGACGAAGTAACCGACCGTGCAATTCCATATCTCCTCGACAACGGTGGTGATGGGCAGGGCACGGACCCCTTTCAACACACCGTTGTGCACCTCAGACATGTTGGTTGTCATGATGTTGTAGCGAGCACCATAGGTGTCGTGAAGAAGGGACCATTTCTCATAGTCGGGGGTATGCACGCTCATCCACTCAGTGAACTCGCTTTGCAGTGCGCCTTGCCCAGAACCTCCACTTGCATGCTCGGTTTTGACCTCAAGCTCCCGCCACACGACGTCGAACTTGCACTTCTGGTTTTGCAGGCAGAGCTTCTTGAACTTCTTCATGAGGTCCTTGCTCCAGAAGCACGTGTGGAAGTTGGCGGCTAGATGCCGCATGCACCAACGTGTGCACATGTCATTCCATTGGTATGGCGGGCTCGTACCGTGCCGCGTGGTCTGCAACGCGGATAGCAACCCGGCATGACGGTCGGTGGTGATCCACACATTCGGCCGGTCCCTTACAACATGTTACTTTATGTTGATTAGGAACCACAACCAACTTTCAGTGTTCTCATTCTCTACAATTGCGAAGGCAATTGAGAGCAACTGGTCATTGGCATCAGCAGCAATAATAGTGAGAATGGTGCCCTTGTACTTCCCGCAAAGGAATGTACCATCCATAGTGAGGACGGGACGGCAGTGGTTGAAGCCATGGACTACCGGGCCAAATGCCCAGAAGACTCGATCAAGGATTAGGTCATGTTGGATGTTTGATGGGTGGGGCCTCTCGACCCTGTTGACACACATCCCCGGATTAGCATTCGCGATTTGCTTTAGCATTCTGGGCACTAGGTCATACGCCTCCTTGTAGGTACCGTACAACCCTTCAAGCAATTTCCACTTCGCCCACCAGACCTTACTATAGCTAACGACATACCCTACTATATTCGCTACGTGAACCATCAGGACCTTCGACGAAATGGTCACATCGGCGACAACTAAATGGCTTATGATGGTCGCAATGTAGCCCGAGGTCACATTCCTATGCATTTGCAACGGCTCCTGAAGCTCACATGTGTGATCTGTGATGACTGTGATGCGGAAGTCCGTTCCCGCCCCAGGGAATCTTTACGCATGGACTTTCCCAGGGCAAGAGCTAACCACACACTGAACTATGTACGTGTCAGGGTTAGACCTACAGATAATGGAAGACATATAATGGTTAGTACAACGTACTGTAGATAGTTGAAGATACAACAAACAACGTCAAAACTCACTTGTAAACTCGGTAAGTCCGACTGGTCTTCACCGCGAAACTGGCGATAGCTTGCTTGGCTGCATTCTTGTGTGGGAAATATTGCCCCACAAGTAGGGTGTCCGCATCGAAGGCCCACGAAGACTTGTGGTCCTATGGCAGAACAAGGGAAGAGGCCGCTTGCCAATCCAACCGACTTGGAACATAGTCCGTGTTGGTGGAAACAACGCCACTAACGATCCCACCCTCATCGCCGGCTTCATCCTCGCTGGATTGCGAGTCAAAGTCATCCTCATATTCAGTGGTAGTGCCCTCGGACATGCCATCAATAATCTCGTGACAGTCCACATGAGCACCTAGCCATTTATCCACACCTTCATTCAGTTGGAAACTACCAGAATCTCCATCAACTGGAGTATCCTGCCTAGCGACGTCTCGCGCTTTCGAGATCTCTCCCGTCGTCAACGAACCGAAGAGGGGGACAAGACCGTCGCTGCCCCCTTCAACGGCGCCCCCCAGAGGACAGAGTGGGATAAACAAAATGGACATACACTATAGATTGTCGATAGATTGGAGCATGAGGATTGCTAACAATCTCTGTGCCCACATGGCACTGTTGGTCACCTTCGCCAGGCCCCACAACATCTGCCCGTGTGGTGGGACCGTGGTGGTGGTGACCACCTATATTACTATGTTGCTCCTGCGACATGCCTATCGAACAACTACCGAATGCACCATCATAGCTTGAGCAAATCGACGTCTGCCAGGTCGGGAATGTTTAGCAAGGCGTGTTGGTAGCTCGACATGTGAACTTCGTCTGGGCCGCCACGCACGTTACCGTGGAACACGTACAGTGTCTCTATTTCTGACAAAAATAGCACAATATTTCAACAAAAAAATTAACAAAAAACATACATACATTGCTAAAATGAACTTACTGTTACGACGTTACCGGCTCTTAACCTCAGACACGAAGGACTGCAAATTCAAACATGCATCGCATTAGTAACGACTTCAGCAAATGGTGCGAACAAAGGACTAACAAAGCAGTCAAGTACTAATTCACCTGCTCGAACAGAGGGACGCACCATGCAGAGAGGGACAGATGCCTAAGAGGAACGACTGAGCGACTTGAAAAATTTCGCGAGTGAAAACTTAGGCTTTTGAAGAATGAGTGCACGGCCGCACGTTTAAATAACCGAGCAAGGGAGAAAACGACTACCAGAAACGACCACAGGGTGTCACCTACCGCGCCTGGCATAGGGGGCAAGTCCCTACCGCGCCCCACACCGAGGGCAACTTTGCAACGTGACCCAACGACAAAGCAGCTTTGCACGGAAACGACGCTACAGTGCTCCAAGATTCGTCCTACGCAGCCAACGAGTGACTCGACGAGACACAACGTGACCATGACATGACGAAAAGGAGATAAACAAATGAAAAATAGGAATGTGTGATGCATGTTATACTTTTGCGTTCTTATGTGTACTCGTTCATACAATGCATGTTTATTCTATGCATATCGACGCCTATAGCGTAATGCACGCGACACATCAATACAACAGTCCACTCGAAAAAAGACAATCGCAATGACGCGTCGAACAATTAGTTACATGCTTTATGAGATTGAACATAATTACGTATAGAAGGGGAGAGTACGGAGGTGCCTAATGGTAGAAGGTGCCTCGCACTACCCACATAGAGTGTTGTACAGTGGGGCGCCTTCGACGTGGCTGGCCGTCGTTGTAGTGGCACGCACATATGCAGTTAGGGTTCACGCAGCAGCATGTGGGATCATAGGAACTCCCTATGTTCATGACCTCCTCGTTGCCCCTCTCGTGCTGCATTTGTTGGTGGATGTCATTGTTTTCCTCATTGAGATTGTCAATCCGTGCTTGCAACTCAAAGATTCGGTTCCACAATGTATCCACGTACATCACAATATGTCGTTCATGGGGAGGATCGATCCAACGAACAAAGTTGCATGTCGCCATCTGCTGGAAAGGAGGGTTAACATGGAAGCTCTATTAGCAGTAACATAAAGTAAACTATTTGCTAATTGTACCATAGAGTCTGGGCATCGGAAGAAACATCGTCCGCCATCGAAAGGGCCGTCAAGGACCTGCACGACAGCGTCCTCCCTGTGTCCGCATTTTGGCCATACCAGTTGAGCACGCTTGTTCGGCATCATCCGGTAGTTAGGGCCGAAATCCTCCCTCCTTTCGAGGGGAAGGTCTTGCTTCGGTGACCCAGGTTGGACTAGTCCCTCAGCATCTGCCATGGTATGTTAGTGGACGACGGAGAATGTCCTTCTTGCCATGGTTTGGAGGGTCCAGTGGTCCTACTTTCGGAGCGTGGGGCTATTATATAGCCATGGTAATGTGTTAGCTTGTAGATGAAAAGACCAGACCGGACAGACTGCTTTGCGCAGTGACAAGACTAGACGGGGTAGGCTGCTTTGTGCAGTGACAAGACCAAAGGAGATAGCTTTGCGCAGTGACAAAACCAAAGGAGGTCCTGAGGAAGGAGCAGGTGGCAAGCAATGGAGGTCGCTGCATTCAATGCACGCGACGGGGGCAAGTGAGGTCCAAAGGAAGAGGGTGGTCTTTGCAAAAAGAGAAGGTCGTGACCAACTGGGTGGTCAAGACCGAGAGGGTGGTTTTTGCAAAAAGACCGAGAGGGTGGTCTTTGCAAAAAGACCAAGATGGTGGTCTTTGCAAAAAGACTAAGAGGTCCTGAGGAGGAGGAGGAGGTCCTGAGGACAAGGAGGTCCTAAGGAGGAGGACGAGGTCCTGAGGAGGGGGAGGAGGTCCGAAAAACGATAGGAACGTTCGGAGGGCCGAACGTAACCAACAGATCTTGCCGTTCATCAAAGATTGGATGGTGCAAGGAGGGCGGTCGCGACTAGGTCGCAGAAAAAGGGAAGCGGATGAAGGAAACCCGATTTAAACTCCAAGTAAAAAGTGTTAGAGTTCGAATAAATCCAACTTTAAGTTGATTGTAGTTTGAATTATTCAAGTTAAATCATTTTTGAAATCTAAATTTTGAGTTAATCTAAGGCAACTTAATAAACCGAATGGTTCCTTTTTTGTTTTGAAAACTTGCAAGAACTCTGGACAAACGGGATGTTACAGACATGACCCGACGAGTCAGCTTTATGCAGCGACGTGACCAGACGAGTCAGCTTTGCCCAGCGACGTGATCTGACGAGTTAGCTTTGCTGCCTTACAGATGCGAATTTCCATCAACCGAATTACAATTCAGCCGCGTACGCAGCGTCGACCTGGCATATAAGTACTACCCTTTCTACGCCTGGTTCTCCTGCATCCAGACTTTTTAACACAATCTCGCTCAGATGGACAAGCACTAGCAGGATATCCACGAAATGCAAAGGGAGTATGCGGCTCAGGAGGAACAAAGGGAGCATGCCTGGAGGCCACCTCCCCGCAACGATGCCGCCCCCTGTAGCAACAACCCCTACCACAACATCTCAACCGAGCGTTCGCCACAACACCCGCCCGAGGACGAGACGCTGCCCCTGTGTTGGTGTAGGAACAACTGCAAGTTCTTAAAGTCCAAGCATCCGCTAAGCCTGGGCATGCATTACTAGGGTTGCGCGAACTAATCCAGCGACTATTTCGACCGCCTTTGGGACACTAGCCGCTATTGGTAGCAGGTAAGGAAAGGTAACTGTATGTTCCCCTACAAATTCTGGTTCAAAGTCCGCACTAACAACCTCTTCCGTCTACCCGCAGTCCCCGGATCAGCTATGTGGCTACAAGTGGATCGACCTAGAGATCCACGCACATGAATAGTGGACTCTGGACTGCCAGGAGTGCGATGCCAACAGGGACCGTGAGAGGAGGGAGGAGGAGCGCCGCACTGAAGAACACAACCAGCGTATCCGGTGAGAGACGCAGGCCCATCTCGAGGGGTGCAGGCATAGGGAACGCGAGGCTCGCGAGAGGGAGCGCGAGAAAAAAAGGAAATGGCGGTCGAGGCCAAGGCGGCCAGTGAGGAATACAACGCTGAGCTCGCAAGGAAGGGCAAATGGCCTCGGTCCACACAGTAGTCCGACCCTCTTCGTCCATATATATCATGTATTTCTAATTTTCTAAAGGCATGCGTGTACTGTCCTTGATTCATTAGCGTGCGTGCCATGTAACCCCTCTTATCGGATCAACTATCATGTTGTTAATGTTGCACCATTTCTCCAAAATTGTGCATCGTGTCTGAATTCTCTGGCGCATCGAAATATAACTTACCTTCGTACTTACGAATCAATGATACCTAAATCGTCCATGAGAAAGCACGGATAGTACTAATATGTTATTGGCAATGTTCTTAATTGATACCTCAAACGTCCACGATAAAGCACGAACAACAGTAATATGTTATCACTTATCTTCCTACATACGAATCATTAATATCTCAAACGTCCTCGCAAAATTCTACAGAAATTGACCGCACTGGAACAACATACGACGATCACAAAATGTTATTACGAGTCTAACATATTTCGTACCGTTGAAAATCTATGAAAATCACAAACAGACCAACTACTTCTGGGTTTGAACTTGCGATATATGGATTCACCGCTCTAGAACAACATACGACGATCACAAAGTGTTAAAAGGATGATGGTTCACATATACATTCTCTACTTTTAAGTTATGGATAGTTCGAGAGGGATTAACTCAAAATTATTTTTAAAAAAGGATTCAAAAACTAGCCTCCAGCTACTTTGCAAAATTTCTATTTTCATGGATTAATTAAAGCTTAATTGCAAAATTCCAAAAAATAAACTATTTTTAATGAATGAAATAAACTTCAATTAAATTCAGAATTTTTTTTGTGTAATTTGTTTGAAATTCTGATGTTTTTTTTTTCAATTTTTTTTGTTTTTGTCTTTTTTTTTTCCTCTGGGGGATGGCCTGTCGCGCCCGGCGTCAGGGCTAGGCGACTTGCCGTGCCCACCACCGGGGGCAGGTGCCTGCCGCGCCTGGGGCCAGGGGCAGGTCCCCTGTCGCACCCGAGAGAAGTGGTACGTGCACTGTGTGGAGGCTAATTTTGCTAATTATAGTGAAAGAGGACTACTTTTAAAAATTAAACTGACTAGAGGGCTAGATATGCCAAAATTTCTCGCCGCAGTTGGGTTTTGCCCAACAAAAGTTCAAGGAGATTCTAAATGCGCGATAGAAGGATACCCGTTTATAAGTTGGCTATGTAGTACACATTTGTGTACAAATTAAAGTGATACGCTTCAAATTATACTTTGCAAACCTTTATTTTAAAGAGAGTCAAATGCGACATTGGCCCAAAACATTGGACGGGCTTACCACTTTGGTACCGGAACTTAAGAATTACAAATTTAGGTCCCTAAGAATCTTGCTCACGGACTACATGAGACCCACCAACATTCTACGGCGATTACATATGATAGTAAGTTATTTTGTTTTTTAGCATCACATATGCTTGTTCACCACAAGACATGACCGGTATCATCAGGGTCTTCGTCTTCACAGTTCACACTGGCGGCCATTCCTATCCTGTTTCAATCCTGCGCACTGCTGGTGCCTAGCCTCTGGACTTGCTTAACACCTCTGGTGCATAGTTACCAGAAACGTAGTTCGTTCGAGTTACGTACGAGATTTGGGTTCGTAGTTCACCATTTTTTTTTTCAGTTTTCATTGCAAATACGAACCCCGTACTCTAAACCGATTCGGATTCAACAAATCCGATTCGTGATTTGTGGGATTTTATAACGAATCCAGTAACTATGCTCCGACGCCAGTCACGCCACCTCTTAAATATGCTAGGATCCTTGATGGAGCGCTGCGCGTGCCTCTTGCTTCTGCAAGCCGGCCCAGTAGTCAAGCAAATGACATATATGCAGTATAAGCATCGTTGGGTCAGAAACTTTGTGTCGATTTGTTACTGTATGCCTTCGGTGAGTTTGGTTGTTTGGCTTTCTTTAGGTTTTTTGGTAGACTATTGTCTTTGCTAGTTAGCTGGTGTCCCCAGCAGGTCTTGTAAGAAACATTTGTATCTTTTGGTATTAGCTTTTAAAAAGCTGGGTGAATCCTGTTTCAAAAAAAAGCATCGTTGGGTCAGGTAGCATCTTGCCAAGAAAAGAAGCACGTTCCATGTTTTCCACAAGGACCAAAGAGCTGCTGCTACTCCAATTATCACTGCATAACGAGTATTCCCAGCAAATTGTTTCAACAACACAGTGGTTAGATTTTGCAAAGAGCAAGGCGTGGTTCTGAAACATAAGGTGCGTTGAAACACTTTCCTTCATCTTTCCACCCTCTATGCTTCAGGTTCCAAATAAACTTATAAGGAAAATGAATCTGCTTGTCTTACTGAGAATAAGCCCTTTGAATCTGGTAGCCAAATAAGTTTGTTTGACTAGTCAGACAAAAATGACTGCAGCACATAAGGTTTTCATATGTTCCCGTTGCTGTAATTTTTCGCTCATCAGGGCTCTTCTGAATCTAATACTCCCCCAACCCTCAGAGAATACTCTCGCTACAGTTATACGAGTGCTAGTAGTTAGAGCATTGAGTCTTGGAAACTCCTCAGCCATGGGTTTATTGCCAATCCAAAAGTCCTCCCAGAATCTTGTATTTTTTTGCACTGACCAATTGTCACTTAAACAAGTGGTATTTCCTAATACCTTGGTCTTCTTGCCAAAGCAAACGCCCCCTAAAACAGTCCATCCTTTCTTAAACCCCTTTGACATGGTCTAAAATGACATCATGTATGTAGGGATGCTACCTAAACAAGAGTTACGTCCCCCAATGGAGTTTAGTGTTAGAATTTGGAACGTGTGTGTTGTTCAGTTATGCCATCTCCCCATACGAAAGGTGGAACGTGTGCATCTCCGGCATCCAACAGTCCACCAACGCTGTCAGCAGGTACCGATCGTACGGAAAACGCTGAGGCGTATGGCTGTCTAGGTCATCTTCTCACGTCGTCTCCACCATCCTCGCAAGCGGAAGCAGGCCAGATGCTCTCAACCTACATCAAAAAGATTAACAGGATACGTGAGTACACCCAAACTAGTCGGATTGAAATTGAGTATATAAAGGTCACAACTGCATGTACCTAGAAACCCAACGTGAGTAGACCCTCCATGCCCTCATAGGCGTCTGCAAGCGCAATGCGCCAAGTTCCGTGAGTGCCTCACCGACGGTATTGAGGCGGCTACGGTGGCCTGTGTCAATGGCCAGGTGTAGTAACTCGAAGGGCCACTACACATGATGAGATAATCGGTGTCCCGATCTTCCGATAGGATGATAACTTTGATTTAGAGGAGAACGACTTTGACCATGCAGGCTTCTAACTAGTCACGACCAGAACACCAAGCAATCGCTAAACCACACTCCGAGTCGTTATCAACCGTGCCAAAAACACTGTTGACCTGACCACGAAGGTCTATTCCTGCATGCAATCAAAGAACACGCAAGAACAAGATAATAAGCAATCTAAAATTGCAAATAGGATTGAAATATATGATAAAGTTAGGATTCTAAAATGGTATTATGGTTGGTCTAATTGACATAAGCCAATACACGAAGTTGTAATAAAATTAACTTTTAACTAAACAAAATCCAAAGAAACTAAGGCCTCCTTAAATACGGGAGGGGGAGCTGTACATAGCTAAGAGATAAGGGGGAGGTACTGTTCATATGAGCAGTACAGTTGTGAACAGTGCGGGCCAAGACAGGGGGTGCCTTCCCCTTAGGCCCAAGCATTACAAGGCCTAATTTGGCTCAAACACGTGCTGCAGCATCTTCTTTTGGTGATTGCGGTGCGCATAAAAGGAATTTAGAGGTTAGACCGGATCCGTTGGAAAGAGAACGAGATAAGCTTTCCATCAAGTACTCGTGGACATCAAATGGATCCTATTTGTGAAAGTTATGTACATTTGAAGTCGGTACTATCACTGGAGGCCGAATTGGATTCCAGAACGTGTCTAACTTGAACTCTTGTTTGGTACGTAGAGTAGCGGTTGTATCCGGAGGATTGATGTCCTCATCATCCTCCCCGTCTTGCATTTGAGTCGTTCTTGACTCAAGCTCATCGTCCAGCTCCAAGAAAAACTTGAAAACTTGTAGCAACTTATGCTTATCTTTTTGCAAAATATTAGCAAGAGTAGTTGGCAAAGAAATATAGAACACTTTGCAAATTAAAGGTGAGTGTGCATGCATCAAATCAACAAAGATACATTTTTTGCATAGTATTCAATGTGCAACTCATTTTGCAAGTATAAGTGAAGTATATAGCAGAGTTATTCATCACATAAGAATTGTTGTTCAAAACAGCAAGCTTCAATGCATTTATATAATCACAAGTTATCCATATCCGATATACCAGAAATTGATTGTCTACATCATAATCTTTAATTAATTTGAAACAGTAGGTGTAGGCTAGAAAGAGAATTTAGAGATGAAATTTCAAAAACTTTCTCCATAGCACATTCCAAACTAACGGGCTCATTAAGCATGATATAGCACAATGCTTTAGCAGGAGATATTCTATCAAATACTTTCTTATGTATAATTAATTCGACATGTGCAAAATTATAAGAATTCAAATAAGCATATGATTCGTTCAAGTCAACACAAGGAATATCAAAAGATTGCACTATAGCAGGTATATACCACAAGGTTGCTCTATGTCTTGTTGTAGCACCAAATCAGTACCTTTGTCATTATCGTCCTCATCAGATACTATAGGTACTTCAACCTTCTCCTCTAATGATTAAGATGCGCCAGATCATCCTTTATTTCTTCAAGCGTCTCGGCGATATCTGTAGATAGAGTAGGAGCCAAAACAATGTTAGCATTTTTAGTTACCTTCGGTTGCACCTCGCTTGTGACCGTGGGTGGTGGAGGTACAAAACGACGTCTCAATTTCTTCTTCATCTCCTCCCATGTGTACATGTAGTGGTACTCGAGATTCGACCACCAATGTTGAACATCACCGATCAGTGCCATCCTTGCCATACTCATCTTCTCATAAGGATCAAGATCCTATCTTTCAAAGTAGCTATGCAACATAGTAACCCACAGGATGTAGTCCAACAATGTACTCTCAGCAGTGAGTGGCAAGATGTATACTAGTAGTTATTTCTCTTTGAGTTCAAATTTGCCCGTGATGTCATTGTAATCTACCAACTTCCACCAACCTGTTATTGTTAGTAGAAAACAAGGAAACAAATCACAAGTATATGTTCCTATCAACTACTAGGAGGTAGAGTTTATCAAATCACACACGCTCAAGCTCTTACCAACCTCTTACAAGTTCTTACCAATGCAAACAGGTGGTGCAACTGGTGACTGGTTCGTGATAAACTTGACTCAAGTGATGAGTAGAGCGATTGCAATGGCCAGTTCAACATGATTGCTCGGTTAGTAGAAAGTGGAGCTTGGACAAACTTAATATTAGGTAGCAAGGAGAATAATCAGTTAATTCAGAAATTGCACATAATTGAATTATAGTTCGTATCTAGCACTTATCTTATGTTGCTGATCAACCAAGGATGGATGAAGGCTAAAACAAGTGTATAACAATGTATAGGAGTAGTAGACACAAGATAGTTCAATAGAATGCAAACTGGAATTGAAAAGCTCAAGGATTGACCCAAATATAAAAACTAAAGATTTCTGTCCACTGGACAGTACGTCAGTATTTTGGTCGTAACTTTTTTCAGTGCCTCTTTTTTATGATTCTTTTTTTTTTGTATTTTCTAATGGTTTTTTATGCAATTTTTCTTTTGTGGCCACATTCTAAAAACCAGCCAAAAAAATCACACAAAAATCACAACCGTTGACTGTTGCAGATTCAAACCAGAAATTTAGGTCAACTTTTACCTCAGATATCTTTTAACTCCCTAACTGGAATGAAGCAAAATTTTACAGGAAAATGGATAATGAAGTTATGAATCTAATGGTAGTGGTTTCACTCAAAAAGGATAAAGGAAACAAAAGTTATGGCATTTTTTGTGGCGGCAACACACAAGAGAGTCTTCTGGCCAAAAATTTAAAATTAGGGTTTGGTGTGTTTTGGATGGTTTTGGACGTGGGATTTTTTTTGGAGTTTATGGAATCAAGGATATGACCAGCAACTAGACAAAGCTAAAATAGATGCAAATTCAATTTAGTAAACCAAAACTAACTGATTGAAAAGCACAATGGGGTTTACACAACGAAAATTAACTCTTTTTGTAGGGCAATTTTTCTGGACTATGGGAAATAAAAACCAATCTACTAACTAGGGATATAAGAAATCCTACCAGTCAACTTTAGCTCTGATACCACCTGATGAGACAATGGGTGTCCCGATCTTTCGATGTGATGGATAACTCGATTTGGGTGGAGACGACTCACGATTCAGTTACCAGTCGCACACAACCAATATGCTCGACAATCGCTAAACCAACTCCAAGATTGCTATTAACCTTGTTAGAAGCACGATCAACCTGACCACGAAGGTCTATTCCTGTATGCAATCGAAGAACACACAAGAACAAGATAAATAAGTAATTTAAAATTGCGAATAGGAAAAGTTTCGTATTGAAAAGTAGGGTTTCGAAGAACAATATCGTTGTTGTTCTCGTCAAACAAGAGGACAAAGTATAAAGTAGCAAAGGCTAAACTTTAATCTAACAAAACCCAAGGAAACTAGAGGGGTGCGACCACCTTAAATAGGGGAGAGGAGCCGCACATAGCTAAGATATGGTGAAGTGGTACTACTATTCATGGTACTACTATTTACTTGAATAGTGTGGCTCCCTACTTGGCTGGCTGGCATATGGGCCAAGTCAGGTATGATTATAAGACCCAAATTGGGCCAAACAAGTGATGCAACACCTTCTTTTAGTGATTACAGTGGGCACAGAAGGAATTTGGAGGTGAGGTCAGATCTGATTGAAAGAGGACGAAATAAGCTTTCAAGCAAGTACTCGTGGACCTCAAACGGAGTCCGTATGTGAAAGTTATGCACGTTTGAACTTAGGGTTGTCTCTGGAGGCCGAATTGGATTCCAAAACGGGTCCAGCTTGAACTCTTGCTCGTCTTGGACCAAAAGTGATGTGGTGTTGTACAAATATATATTTTCATCATTAGGTAGTATCATATAGTTCATATAATAAAAAGTTACTCCGAAAAATGAGTTCACCTGATAATTTAAGTAAAGTGTACGAGCTCTTGTAATTGAACAACAAGTATATCAAATATGATTGTATCCATAGGGATCATGTCCTCATCAACACAGAAGCTCCGTGAATGTCGGTGACCCATATCTGCTGCTCCTATGTAGAATGACTGGTGAAATGGTCAACCATACCATAAGAAAACAACTCTGCACTCCAGGTAAGCATCACTTCTTCCTTGGTGAAATATTCAGGAAGGTATTGGCTAGCATGCTACGCTAACATCGAACATGCAACCATCAAATGTGAGCGTGGTCTATACAGAAGAAGTGGCTTGTTGCAAGTACAACTCAACGAGCGCGTCCAAGCGTGCACTCATGGATGATCCACTCACGGTTCATCCCACGACATCCTTTCTCCCTGCAAAGTTCCTCAAAACGAAGCTACTTTGTATCCATCTTGAATTTCCTGTGCATCTCACCCTTCTTGCTCTTCTTCTCCACATAATTGGTGATCATGGCGGAGTATAATACTCTGTCAATTTCTATGGAGAGCGACACAATATTGTTTCGATCAACAAAGTATTTTATTGTACCACGCAGAACTGCCTCTACAATACCAACCAAAGGGAGGCACCTCGCGCCACACATGACTCAATTGTTTACCTCAGCTAGATTCATTGTCATGACATCATACCGAGCACCATCCTTGTCATGTAGCAATGACCATCATGTTCAATCTAGTTCGAGAAGCATTTCACTTGCCTATCGGTCTTCCTCGTGGCTGGCTTCTTCGCTGCCTCCCTTCTGTGCGTCCTTGTCACTCATTTAGAGTTTTCTAGAGTGTTTTGAACTTCCTCTATAGGTTTTGGTTGCACAACCGCTTGAAAATGTTCATCAAGTCCATGTTGTGAAATTGTTTATAAAAGTTTTGCGCCCATGTTCGTCATGCACCACCTACTCTGCAGATCCACCCATAGAAGTGGCTCGTATTCCCCTTGCTGTAGCTGAGTTTTTGTACTCAACAGGATGGCATGCCGATCATGTATGATGTATACATTAGGATGACCCTATACAACAGAAATCTTCACATTCCTTTGGTGGACCGAAACAACTAGGGGGGTGGGGTTTCGAATAGGAGCACTACTTCTTTTTCACCTAGACCAGATTCAATTCCATTCTTACTCCAATAGTCAAGAAAGCTATGAAGATTGAATGTACACGCACAGTGGAAGTCCTATATTGAATCCAATTAAAACCCCGAGACACAATAACCAAAATCACCAAAAACTCGAAACAAAAAGAGTTGGACAGTCAGACCTCTGATGATGGGTGGTCTGACCTCTCATGAGAGGCGTTCTGATCTCTCACATGAATGAATAGTGAAATCAGCACAAGATCAAAATAATAATTGACTCAACTTTTGATTCAGTGATCCAAATCCCCCAAAATTTCAACAATAGCTCATCAAGAAGGTAAAAAATATATTCCAATCAGTGATCGGGAAGATCGAGGTCAAGATTCTACCAATTTCTTAGATGAGGGCAAAAGGGCTCAAGAATTGAGGAGATTCAAACTTTGATCCAAGGACTTGCTCGTGGGTAGATGATGGTTAAGATGATCATAGATATATTTCCACATGTCATAGCAAGCAAGATCACAACAAGAAACCAAAGGAAAAACCAACGGATCACAAAAATCCCAAAAGTCACCAAAGAGAGAGAAAGAACAAGAAGAGACTCATCTTGAAGAAATCTTGGTTGGATTGATTTGAGATAGATATTAGTTTACAGTTACTACACCATGGAGGATAAAAGCTCAACACTTGAGCACACAATTAATCTATCTCTCACAAATCCTAGCCTTAACTACTCTAAAATCCCCAAAACACAAATTAGGGGGTTTTTCTCTTGGAAGGACTTGAGAACTCCACATCTGGAGATTCTCCTTTTATAGTGGAGGCTAGACTAAGAGAGAACACCCAAATGGGCGCCCGTTAAGCCCATAAACAAACGGGTCTACACCCACGCACTCTTCTCAAAGCGGAGGATGAATCAAGCTTCTCGAATCCGTTTCTACATGATCTTTATCTTCACTCGACCTAAACCATCTCTTCTTGCACTGTCTTGTGCCGCAGTTTAGCCAAAGGTCATCAAGGTGATATTTTGGTGAAGATACCAAAGTACCCATTCTTGATTCTTCTCCGAAGACCGAGTCCTATCTTCATAAGCAATCCCATACTTCACCACGTGTAGGTTGATCAAGGGCTCTCTTTATGTCGGCAAGTCTCTCCCATTTGGTTTCCACTGAAACTACCATGGCACTTGCACCGACCTCTGTGCCGCTTGATGCACCCGTCGCACCGAACTTTCTTGAGTCCACTGACTTTACCCTACATCCTCGATCATTCTGGATCTTAGCTCTCCAAGCCCAGTTCTGATCATCCTCGCTGTTGGCTGTCGTTGACCTCCAAGCCTCTTGCACAACAATAGACTAAGAAACCGATTCCGAGCACAAGTTCTTCACAACTTGACCCACGTTAGTCAAAACACATATTATGCAACATATATGCACTGTAACCCCTGAAATTTACCTAACCTATGATCATTGCCGCCTTGCCGGCCAGCGAACAGGGCAAAACCGGTCAGACCACCACCCATGGTCAGTCTGATCGTCCCTAGCCGGTTTGACCGCCCAGCTTGGCTGGTCTAACGGCCAACACAAACACTTAGCCAGATTTTCTCCCTGAAAATCCAAACCCTCTTTGAAAATTAAAAAAAGAATAGCACTTTTGGCTCAAAACTCCAAAAATTATGAGACCAAGTGCAGAAGAATCCTCTCCCTAGACTACACCCTCTATTTTTGGCTCAGCCTTGTAACATCCCAAAATTTTGGGTTTTAAAAAACATTTTGTGTAGAGTAGGTCCCTAATTTTTTTTACCAATTTTATTTGAATTAACAGAGTTTAATTGGAAATTTCTAAAATTTGAAATATTTAATTTGACTAATCTAAACATCAATTAAAATAAAAACAATATTAGTTGGGTTCCTTGTGCTCCAAGGAATTTTTCTGTATTTTCTTGGATTTTTTTGAATTTATTTTCTATTTATTTTGCCTCTTTTGGATTTTCTGTCTTTTCTAAATTCCTAAATCAATTTGTAATTTGGAAAGTCTTCATGGGCCAACTTGGATTGGCCCATCGCCTGTAACGCTTTCACCCTGGCCCACCTTTCCCTTTCGGCCTACCCCGCCGCAAACCCTAACGAGCCACACCATCGTTTCTGGCCCAGCCATAGCCACCTAGGCCCGCACGACAGCCAGCACAGCCCCCACTTCTAGCGTGTGCATGTGCGCCCAGGACATGCCATCGCTGCCGCCTTAGCGTCCGGGTCGAGCACAACTCCCCGCGCCATAAATATCCTGCCTCCCGTGTGCCCTGGCTCTGCCTCGGTCTCCTCTCTCCTGTGCTGTAGCCGCCATCACCGGAAGACCCCCGTGCGCCGCTGCTGAAGCCCTTCTCCTCCATCTCGAGCCGCCACCTTCAACGCTCGTTCTCTGTCATTAAAGCTTCCCGGGTCGTTCCATTCGCATCACCAGAGTCGCCCCATCCTTCTCTCCGTGTTGCCACCACCCACTGGAGCTCTCGTGCCCCACATCTCCGGTGTCCACTTCATCCTCATCGTCTCCAGTTGCCTAAAATGCTTTCGTTGCGTTCCCCATGTCCCCGGTGAGTATCTCGAGTTTCTACTTGCGTCACCATGTACCTAATCTCCTGATCTATCTATCCCAACCTTTGATTTTAGGTTTCGTTCACCGTGGCCCGAGATCCCTCGCTTCTCTCTCAACTCTGGCTACTGCCCTTCACCGGCCAATTGCGCTACCTCTGGTGAGCTCCTGGCCTCATCGACACCACCATCGTGATCCCCGCGTGACGTTCTATCTGGTGCTCCTCTCCTAATCCCTGGAGCTTCATCGTAGCATGTCACCACCAAGGAACACGTCGCTGCTGACGTTTCTTTGCACACCACCGGCGATATGCACCGTTCTTCACCGCTGCAGTCGCATCATCTTGTTCAACGTCATGTGCTGATTTCGTTTCTGCCCTTGGCCAGACATCCCTCGCCGCCGTTCGCTGTCGATGCCACCACCATTACCGCTAGCCAAGGAGTCCCATGTTCTCTGTTCTATCTCTCTGCCACCTCAGCGTGCCTACGTCACCTGCCACCTCGCTGCCAGCTCACATCCTTTGGTTGACATGTCAGCCATGTCAATGTGCATATGGCATCCACCTGTACCAAACCCTAAACCCGAAATTGTGTGGACATGGTTCACCATAAGCCGTGTCTATGCCCCGTGGACCCTGCATGTTAGTTTCCTATTCCATGAACCCGATTCACCTTGAACTGTTGACCTTACTCCGTGGACATGGTCCATAGATCAGTGGCCCACATGTCACCCTCTCTATCTATTTTTGGAATTAATTCAATTCTTGAAAATTCATAAATATCAGTACGTCCCACATGTCTTACACCCACCCTTTTTCCATTATTTCTAAAATAAAATATTATGAGATTATTCTGTGGGTCCCGCATGTTAGTTTCTCTCTCCCTTTTCTTTTTCAGCATTTTCCTTCCTGATCAAACTTCCGAGAGCTCGTTCTTCTTCATACGAACTCTGATTGAACCCATTCAAGTTTATAAATTCATCTAAATTCAATACCTACCTTCTAGTAGCCTTAAATTTCAATTCAGAGTTTATATAATTTGTCTTTTTGAATTTTGTTTGTTTTTGTGGTTTTCTCTCGTTAGACGTTGAAGTCCTGGAATCGTTCAAAGGAGCTGAAGGTTAAGGAAGTAGAAGATCGAAGATAAAATAAGAATATCATTGCTATAGCAAGGCAAGTTGTACCTTTGACCATGTTAAACCCAGTTTTTCAAAATTATCTTGATTCAAATTATTGCATTTTATTTTAAGTATTTATTTAAATGCTTTGGGATTAGTTATACACCAATTGATTATATTCACCTTGCCTATTGTATCATCATGATCTTTTGTCACCCTAGCTTGGTTAATTATTAGTTGGTATTATCTTAGCACCAACGTGGGTTGGTTAGATACGAATAGTCTGCTTAGCCATGCAACAAGTCATTTATATCATTTGAGTTGCGAATATAAACTTGACTAAGTGATTATAGAACTTGTGTAAAACTGTGTGTAGTTTGCTGTTACTTATTGATGGCATGTGTTGCACTTATCCAATAGGGTTGGAAAAGATCTAGACTGACGTGAGTGGATGGTACTGTGTTATATGGTGGAGCTTACTGATTGGGAAATGGAAAAATGGTTGGTCAGTTAGAATTTGGCAGTCTCGCCTTGGTCAATTAAGGACTTAACTTTGTGCGCCATTGAATTGAGCCATAACTGTACCATATGTCTGGTATGGGGTGGTCCTAACTTAGTAAGTTACAAAATGTCAACATTCATTACTCAAGTAGTACGTTAGGTGCTCAGTGATGGGTGGAGGTGTGGATTACTCTGAATGTCGCATCGAGGGTTGGTTTGCTGCTTCCAGGTCCAACGGTGTGCGTCATACCAAAGCGCTGTGTCTAGGTTGGTACAACGGTAAGACACATTAGGAGGATCAATTGTCAAGATGAAGTTTCAAAAACATTTGTTGTGATTGTCAAGATGAAGTTTCAAAAAGATTTTGTTGTGATTAGCTCTGATCCAGTTGATTCGAAGCACACTTGATTCGAATGGGTTTCAAAAAGGGGTATACACATTGGATCAATCACGGTAAAGAGCAGATTATACAGGAAGGTAGTAATAACGACATCGTCGACGAAGTCAACGATATGCCACCGGATGATGTCGATTGTGGTTCCTATTCGGATAGACTGCATGATGACAATCTGGATCAGATGCTTCACGATGCAGAAGTGAACTATAGTGAGAGAGAGAAAGAGTTTGGTAAATTCGAGGGCTTGATGGAGGACTCGGATAAGCCTTTGTTCAAGGGCTGCAAACCGGAATACACAAGGTTGTCATTTGTGCTTAAACTGCTAAAATTGAAGGCAAGCAACGGTTCATCCGACAATAGTTTGATGGTGCCGTTAGGTCTCTTAGCGGACTTGCTTTCGGATGAAAACGAATTGCTCAAAACCACCAACAGATCCAAGAATGTTCTTTGTCGGGAATAGAAGTAGAAAAAATACATGCATGTTCGAACGGCTGTATCCTCTACCGTAAAGAGTACACAAACATGCATGTATGTCTGGTGTGCAATGCATCCCAATACAAGTATAAGAATCAATCAGATGATGATGAGGGAATCGAGGTGAACAAATGACCTCCTGCTAAGGTGGCGTGGTATCTTCATGTAATTTCCCGTTTGAAGTGGTTTTTTGCAAACCCAAAGGAGGCATAACTGCTGCATTGGCACTCGGAGGAGCGTAAGCAAGATGAAAAGCTAAGACACTCTGTTGATTCCACCCAGTGGAGAAACATCGATAGGAGGTTTGCAGACTTCGGTGCGGAACCGAGGAATATAAGGTTTTGATTGAGTACAGATGGAATGAATTCTTTTGGTAACATGAGCAACTGACATAGCACTTGGTCTGTGACTCTCTGTATCTACAACTTTTCTCCTTAGTTGTGTATGAAGTGCAACTATATTTTGCTATCGATACTTATCCAAGGGCCGAAGCAACCTGGGAATGATATTGATGTGTACCTAGCACCATTGATGGAAGATCTAAAAATACTATGGATCGAAGGGGTATAGGTATGGGATACGTACAAACGAGAGAACTTCACTTTACGCTCCTTGTTGTTCTGCACCATAAATAATTATCCCGCCTTTGCTAACCTATCGGGCCAGAGTACAAAAAGGGCCAAAGCATGTACTCACTGCTTAGATGATACCGAGAGTGTGTGGCTGAAGCACTGAAGCAAAACCATGTACATACGTCACTGTAGGTTCCTTCGGATGGCTCACTCATACCGCAGGATGAAGAAACAATTCGACGGAGAGAATGAGGACAGTTCAGCTCCAAGACATTTAAGCGGAAAAGAGGTCTATGATATGGTTAAGGATTTATATGTTGTGCTCGGAAAGGGACGTAAATCGAGGACCCGTGAGAAGAACATCTGGAAGAAGAGATCAATATTTTGGGACTTACCTTATTGGGAGCACCTAGAAGTTCACCACTGCATTGACGTCATGCACGTAGAGAAGAATGTATGTGATAGCTTGATTGGTCTCTTACTGAACATTCGTGACAAAACCAAGGATGGTGTCAATGCACGACTTGACTTGGTTAATATGGACATTAGGCCTGAGTTAGCACTGACAAAGACCGATAAAGGATGAACGTACCTTCCTTGTTACACTCTGTCCAAGGCCAAGAGAACTGAACTGTGCTAGTGCTTGTATGGTGTGAAAGTTCCGTCTGGTTACTCTGCCAACATGAAGAAACTTGTTTTGATGAAAAATTTGAAGTTAATTGGTATGAAGTCTCATGATTCTCATATGCTGATGACACAGATGCACCATGTTGCAATTAGAAATATTTTGCCGATCAAGGTCTAAGAGACAATCATTAGGCTATGTTATTTCTTTAACACAATTGCTCAGAAGGTCATCGATCTCGAAGGACTAGATGCTCTGCAGGACGAGGTGGTGATGACTCTATGTCATCTTGAGATGTATTTTCCTTTGTCATTTTTTGATATCATGGTCCATCTCATTGTTCACATTGTGAGGGAGATAAAGATGTGTGGGCTCGTGTTCCTACGTAGCATTTACTCATTCGAGAGGTTCATGGGAATTCTCAAGTCCTATGTACGGAATCGATCTCGGTCGGAGGGCAGCATCGTCGAAGGTTATGCAATCGAAGAGGTCATTGAGTTCAGCGTTGATTACATGACTCAGGTCGAACTGACAGGTGTGCCTTGATCTCGTCATGAGGGGAGGCTCGAGGGTATCGGGACCATCGGAAGGAAAGCAATCACTCTAGAGATGAGAGCGTATGCTCAAGCCCATTTCATGGTCTTGCAACACATGACTGAAGTGTCCCCGTATATCGACCAGCACAAGGACGTGCTTCAACAATAGAATCCAGAGCGGCTAGATGTTTGGATCACGAGATAGCACAATAATCGGTTCAACCAATTGTTGAAGGGCGACTCGCTAGGAAATTATCAAGTGATATGTTGACATGGTTGGCAAAAGGGCCAACATTTACAGTTGTGACATGTCAAGGATACAACATAAATGGGTACACGTTCTATACGTAGGCTTAGGATATAAAGAGCACTAAGAAGAACAGCGGTGTCTGCATAGATGCGTCCAGTACCGATTGGTTGAGGAGATCCTACCATGGGTTCATAGAGGAGATTTGGGAGCTCGACTACGTGCTTTTCAAGATCCCCTTATTTCGGTGCTGTTGGGTCCATCTCCCATAGGTGAAGGTCGATAGGTATGATGTTACTACCGTGGACCTCGAACGTGTTGGATACAAAGATGAACCATTCGTACTCGCCAACCAAGTTGTTCAAGTCTTCTATGTGACCGACTGGGCAAATAAGAAGCGCCACGTAGTTCTTCATGGAAAAAGGAGGATTGTCGGAGTTGATAATGTTGTGGACGAGGAAGAATACAATCAATTTGATGAGTTGCCTCCTTTCAAAAGCGACATAAGGGTCGAAAAAGAACAATGTGACGAAACTAGCTACATACGCGTCGATCATCATGAAGGGCTAATTTTTAAAGGATATAAGCAAGTGGAATGATGAACGAAATAGGCCATATTGTGCATGTACCTATTGTGGAGAAATAGGCCATAGTGCCGATGAGCACAATATCAATTGTTCCAGTTGCGAAGAAAACTATTCCGTTGGGGAATGTCTAGTGAGCAAATATTACATGTTTCTTTTGTGAAGGCAATGATTATTGTCCAAGCCAGTGCTCCATGTATTCAATGTTGACTTCTGCAACACAACATCAGCGAGAGAATTTTCGAGTCACTGTCAGTCAGGCATTAGCAACAAAATGCAAACCATTGTTAATACAAGAATTGTCAGCTGAGGAGTCACAGAAACAAAATGTTGATCATGGAAACGAGCCTCAAAAGAGAAGCAAGCCAATATCGTCAGTAGTGTGTTTCGAGTGTGGTAAGCAAGGCCACTATGCCAAGAGATGCCCTACAAAGCGACAAGCTTCAACTTTCAAGAAGGATAGTCATTCTACCATAGTCTCGTTAGAAAAGTCATAAGGTTCGACACGTTTATGCTACAACTATCGTGGAAAAGGTCACTATAGCCACTAGTATCCTCAGAAGAACCAACCACTCACTCCGGATGCAGGAATGCCAGAAGTCATTTCAGTCAAGATCGTAACACCCAGAGTAGGTTGTAAAGTACACTACTACAGAAACAGTCATCACAGACGGTTCGGAACCCTCATCACAGACGGTTTTCGAACCGTCTGGATAAGTTGGTCTCTGATAGCAGGTTGTTATTACAGACGGTTGGGTAACCGTCTATGATACGAATATCACGAGCGGTTTTAAATAAAAACCGTGCAGCGAATGTCGATATCCGAGCGGTTACTGTACACTAACCGTCTGTGAAGTCAGAGTATCACAGACGGTTCTGTACACGAACCGTGTGTGAAGTCAGAGTATCACAGACGATTTATGTTTAGAACCGTCGTGATACTCGACTTCCTGAGCGGTTGAGTGTCTGAAACCGTGCGTGATACTCGACTTCCGCAGACGTTTAGTGTCTGAACCGTCGTGATCTTGACATTCCGACGCGTTTTATTTAAAAACCGTCGTGATAGTTCATTACACTAACTAGTTTTTCTGATTTTTGGCTAGCCTCGGGAATTGCTAGCCATGCCCTCTGAAAACAAGCATGCGAAAAAGCAGATACATCACGGATAGTCAATTGTCGACAAACTCAATCGATCATTACTCAAAATAAATTACAAAAGATCACATTTGTTCAAGTATTGTTACAAAATAAATTTGATTACAATTGAGTCAATTGTTTGCGGTGGTTGAGAAGTGTCGGCGGGGTGATCTGTTGGGCGGCGTGAGTGAAATTCTCGGTGTCCTTAATTATCTCGATATGATAAAGTCTGCGAGCTTCCTCGAATGTTCTTGATCTCATTCTCAAAGAGTCCATCTAATTCTATATTCAAGGTGCATGCGTTAGCAAGAGTAAAGTGTTAAGCATATATATTTAAATTTATAATTATGAAATAATTATTTGAGATTCACAAACCTCGGGATCCTTCTTCCTAGCTCTAATGATTTGCTCCATATGATGGCAAACATAGATTGCACATAACTCATCATTTTTTTTGGCGACCTTGCAAAAATAGAATTACATATATCGATTCGAGATGCGTTATTATGAAGTATGATATAGGATTATCGTGTTGTAGCGTCGTCAGGAAATTTTGTCTGTGTGTTAGTTGGCGCTCTTTCCATCGTATATTCCTTTGTTGGCAACATAGTCGATGAGCGACCTACATGATTCCAAAAGTTATGCTCGACCATTTGAGCGAATGAAGACTAAAATAGAGTTATGTATGAAGGAAATAAGCATACACATCGAGTATTCCTTGCGAGAATCTTTGAAGTTGTGGTCGTTGCGGATTAGGGAATCAAGGTATATCACATGGTTCCTCTTTGGTATGATGACTAAAAGGATCCAATGGTACCTACTCATGTATGTCACTATAGTCATTAAACTGAGTTCGTCTTTGCGTATAAAGTACAAATAAAATTTGTAGAGCAAGTAGTGACACTTACCCACGGTTGTAGGGCACCACGATGTACTTGATGTTCTGTTGTGAAGCAATGCTCGCGTTATGTATTTCTCGGCGAAGGGCGAGTCTTTTGGATGGTTTGCAATGATACCACATGTGGGTCGAGAAACCCACGGTTCTTTCCATTCTGGACATTTTCATCATGTATCTATAAATAAGAAATGAGTTGTGATATTTATCGGTATTATGTGAATGTAGAATTTGATTGTATGCGCTTACGATGTCCAACATCGTAGAAGCGGCGTCAAGGCCAACGAGTTGAATAGGTCATATAGGTCGTTGAAGCCCACGGCGAAGTGGTTTGTCCGTTGAAGAAATGCTTATGCTCGTATCTAACGGTGATTCGATGTCGCACCCTCCTTTTGGGCCTTATCCAAGTATCGGGCATGCAAAGCACGGCAAGCATATCGGCACACCCTAATCTGCGTGGGAGCACAACGGTTTTGGATGATGTACTTCCGGATATTCCCGACTTCTTTGGACTTGAGAGCGCCTTAACGTTCGTCGATTTCGATTTGGTCTTAAGCTTTGGCGGCGTCTTCTGCGAGGCGACTCGGGACCCGTCTGGCGGCACGCTTTTCTTGTTCCTTGGCGTCTCCAAGGGAACCGAAAGGTGGCCTACGAGGCGAAATATGAGGTGGAGTCATGGAGGCCCGTTGGAGAGGAATGGTCGTGTTGAGATCGCAACATCTGCTGGGTCGGGGCGAGGTCCTTCTTGGGCCTTTGGATAAAGCGTGCACATCATCCCTAGTGTTGTGATCTCTTCGTTGAGGCGAATCTCGGTAGGGCGGCCATGAAATGTTCATGTACCATGTTCACCTCCACCTTGGTGTAACCTGCACCACTGGACACCGTCTTTGCATTGCCCTTCACGGTATGGATGCACCATCCCCGCCCGGCCTCAATAGAAATGGACCCAACTAACCTCACTTGGATCTTGCGGCCGTGGCTCCTACAAAGCGATCGCAATTAGCTAAGGTGTCCTATAGGTCTATGTTTGCTGCATTCCATAGATGTACATTACCTTGATGTCGTCTATCGGTAATGGATATCGTCATGTTGAATTATGCGTGGGCGCGCGCTACTCGATGTCGGCGGGTGGCTCCCAAATTAACGAGGCGGTTTGTGATCGCGGCGGCTCAGAGTTGATTCATTTGATCTGCAATGCGCCGGCTTTCCTTCAAACTTTTGGTAATCATCGTACCAAGCGGTCCTCGCGCTCGGCCTTAGATCTCTTCCTACTCACATGCGTGCGATGATGTCGCGAATCCATGACTCCAAGGTGCGTTTACCCCAAGACCTCGCGTGCGACCAGGTGTTCCTTGTTTCCCGGGCGTGAGAGTATATCCTTCTCCTGTCTACATGGAAGGAGCCTTGGAAGTTTGGGCGGACAATTCACGTTGCAAGAGGTCATCATGTTATTATAGACACTATGAAGTTATATATGGAGTTATTAACTAGGTAGTTCGACATACTTACCAAGCGTTGAGACACTTCCTCGTCTGCGGGTTTGTGAAAGAGATCTTGCCGAAGATGAGACTTTTGCCCTCGCTTTTAACCAGGCTAGGGAACGCGGGTCTGTGACATCAGGAAACGCGTTGTCCTCCGCCGCCGTCCATTCATCATATTTACCTACGTATCCAGCGGTGCCGAGTGCATGCGGATGAGTGTTTCGTGTCAGAGAGCTTTGTGTGCGCACTTTGCTCATTAAATTGGGCGTCGTCTTCATAGTAACAATGGCGTCCCATGTTTCTGCGTCAAGAATCCGTACTTGCGAAGGCGTCGACCGTGTTCACGTGCCGTGACAAGAATGCTCTTGAACGTCCTCCACGATTTATCAATCGTGAGCATCGCCGTCTGTTCCACGCGTGCCATGTCTGCTTCTGGGATAGTGAACTTTTGTAATAGTTCTGTTCACAGCGCGCCTCTCGCTTCTTTCGTCAGATCCTTTCACCTTGGTGTGGTGATAGGGACCCGTTTCCTTGCAAGTATCTCGCACATGGTCTGGAATCTCGCCGCTGTGCTCTTGGGACGCAGAGGGACCCCAAACTCACTAACCTCCGTGATGACCAGTCGGCCCACAGGCATCTTCGATTCTCCTCTGCCGTCTCGCTTTTGTATAATTGTCGTCGATGGATTAGGCAGCGAAGATGGTGCCTCTGCCATCTGCGGCGTCGGCGACGGCGGCGAAGATGGTGCCTCTGCCATCTCGCTTACTTGCTATCTATATAATTTATATATGCATAAATATGTAACAATAATTAATTCCAACAGATTATACTGGAGTGTACCATTTGCTTCATGCCGTGGAGGATTGGCATGAAGCAAAGGTACTCAAGTGTCGAGATCGACGAAGGAATGCTAAGCAAAGGTTTAATGCAGAAGAATAGCCTTTAATGAAGACATAGAAACAAAATAGAATCAAGTAATAAGAACAAATAAAAACATATTTTTTGCTGACAAATTGCTCTCAGTTGACAAATTGCATAAGACATAGTCTTTGCAATCTTAGTCCTCTATCAAAATCTCTTCACCAATCAATTTTGATAATTACAAAACAGATCTTGAGCTCAAACTACAACACATAAAGCATTCTGTAAACAGAACATCTAATCGTATGTCTTCAGAATAATTCACAAATTTATATCAACAATAAGCCTAATTGACAGATTGAGAATAGAAATATGCTTAAGCTCAAGTCATGTTTCTAATCATCTATTTGATTTTAGATTTCGACTATCATCACAAAAACATACAAGTGTATCTTAATTCCGCTATAACTGAAAACCAAGAGTATAAAGGCTACTAATTATAACTGACCATATAAAGCAATATGCTTAAGCTCAAGTCATGTTTCTAATCATCTATTTGATTTCAGATTTCGAATATCATCACAGAAAACATACAAGTGTATCTAAATTCCGCTATAACTGAAAACCAAGAGTATAAAGGCTACTAATTATAACCGACCATATAAAGCAATATGCTTAAGCTCAAGTCTGTTTGTAGTTATCTATATGATTTCAGATTTTGACTATCATCACAGAGCATCAACAAGGCATCATCAGAACCCATCACAGAGCATCAACAAGGCATCATCAGAACCCATCACAGAGCCCATCACAGAGCATCAACAAGGCATGATCAGAACCCATCACAGAGCCCATCACAGAGCATCACAGAGCATCATCAGAACCCATCACAGAGCATAAACAGAGCCCATCACAGAGCAACAACAAGGCATCATCAGAACCCATCACAGAGCATAAACAGAGCCCATCACAGAGCATCAACAAGGCATGATCAGAACCCATCACAGAGCCCATCACAGAGCATCACAGAGCAAGGGAGGCGCGAGGGAGAGGAAGTGACGAGTAAGAGCAAAATCTAGTGTCGGGTGTCGAGGTCGGGGGCGGCGGTGTGGGGGGTGCCGAGGTCAGGGGCGGCGGTGTCGAGTCGGGCGGCGGTGCGCGGCTCGAGGCGCCGGTGTGAAGCGCCGAGTCGGGCGTCGAGTCGCGGCGACAAGGTCGGGAGTGCCAAGGTCGGGGGCGCCAAGGTCGGGAGCGGCGGCGCCGAGGTCGGGGGTGGCGGTGTCGAGGTCGGGGGCGGCGGTGAACGGGCGAGCCCTAGAGGAGGCAAAAGAGCGCACGATAAACTCAGGGGCGCGGGAGAGAGTGAAAGTGAGCAAAACCCTAGCGACGTTATGGAATAAATTAATTACAATGGATTAAATTCTCAATTAAAATATAGCCCTTCATGATGATCGGCGCGCATATAGCTAGCTTCCTCACTGGGTTCTTCCTCGAGCCTGATGCCATCTCCGAAAGGAGGCAACTCGTCAAATTGATTGTATTCTTCCTCGTCCACTACATTCTCAACTCCAACAATTCTTCTTTTTCCATGAAGAACTACGTGGCGTTTCTTATTTGCCGGGTCGGTTACATAGAATACTTGAACAACTTGATTAGCCAGTACGAATGGTTCGTATTTGTATCCGACACGTTCAAGGTCCACGGTAGTGACGCCGTACTTGTCAACCTTCACCGTGGGAGATGGACCCAACGACACGAAATATGGGGATCTTGAAAAGCACGTGTCGAGCTCCCATATCTCCTCTATTTGCCCATAATCGAGCTCCTCGGCCCATCGATGCTGAATGCATCTATGTGGATACCGCTGCTTACATCAGGTGTGCTCTTCCTATCTGGTATGCGTATAAAATGTGTACCCATTTATGTGGTATCCTTGCCATGTGACAATTGTAAATTGTGGCCTTGCGCCAACCATAGCAATGTTTCATCGCTTGATGACCTCGATGATTCGCACCTTTAACCATCCGTTGAGCCGAGCGGTTGTGCTCTCTCATGATCCAAACCTCCGACCGGTTTGGATTACGTTGGCGTACCATGTCTTTGTACTCGTCGATGTGCGGGGACACTTGGTCATGTGTTGCAAGACCGTGAAATGGGCTTGAGTGTATGTATCGGATCGGGGTGATTGATTTTCTTCCGATGGTCCCGATACCATCGGTCTCCCCTCATGGCGAGATAGAGGCACACCTATCGGATCCACGAGCCATGTAGTCGACGCGAACTCAATGACCTCTTCCATTGCATAACCTTCGATGATCTTGCCTCGGTCGAGATCGATTCGTGCGTCGACTTGAGAATTCCCATGTACCTCTCGAACGGGTACATATGACGTAGGAACACAGGGCCGCATATCTTTATCTCTTTCACAAGGTGAACAATGAGATGGACCATGATATCGAAAAATGACAGAGGGAAATACATCTCAAGATGACATAGAGTCATCACCACCTCGGCCTGCAGAGCATCTAGTCCTTGGGGATCGATGACCTTCTGAGCAATTGAGTTGAAGAAATAACACAGCCTCAAGATTGCCACTCGGACCTTGTTTGGCAAGATACTTTTAATTGCAACAGGAAGCATTTGTGTCATCAGCACATGACAATCATGCGACTTCATACCAATTAATTTCAAATCTTGCATAGAAACAAGTGTCTTAATGTTAGCAGAGTAACCAGACGGGACTTTCACACCACGCAAGCTCTAGCACGTTCTTTTCTCGGCCTTGACAGTGTAGCAAGGCGGGGAAGGTACGTTAAATCTGTATCGACGTCTCTTGCGGTGCTAACTCAGTCCTTATGTTCATATCGACCAAGTCTCGCCGTGCGTTAACACCATCCTTTGTTTTGCCACTAATGTTCAGTAAGAGACCAATCAAGCTATCACATACATTCTTCTCCACGTGCATGACGTCGATGCAGTGGCGAACTTCTAAGTGCTCCCAATAAGGCAAGTTCCAAAATATTGACCGCTTCTTCGAGATGTTCTTCGGACGGGTTCTTAATTGACGTCCCTTCCCAAGAACAACATCGATATCCTTAACCATATCATAGACATCTTTCCCTCTAAAAGCCCTTGGAGCTGAACCGTCCTCCTTATTTCCGTCGAATTGTTTCTTCATCTTTCGGTATGGGTGACTCTCAGGAAGAAACCTACGGTGTCGCGTATACACAGTTTTGCGCAAGTTGTTTAGCCATACACTCTCCGTAGCATCTAAACAATGCGGACAAGCTTTGACTCCTTTTGTACTGAAGCCCGACAGGTTACCAAGGGCAGGAAAATCATTGATGGTGCAGAACAACATGGCGTGTAAAGTGAAGTTCTCTCGTTTGTACGCATCCCAAACCTGTACCCCTTCGTTCCACAGTGTGACAAGATCTTCCAGCAATGATGCTAGGTACACATCAATATCATTCCCAGGTTGTTTCGGCCCTTAGATAAGTAGTGACATCAAAATGTACTTCCGCTTCATACACAACCAAGGAGAAAGGTTGTACATGCATAGATTCACGGGCAGTGCTATGTCACCGCTCATGTTACCGAAAGGATTCATTCCATCTGTACTCAACCCTAACCTTATGTTCCTCGGTTACGCCGAACTCTTGAAGCTCGATCGAAGTTTCTCTCTGGCGAGAATCAGCAGGTGTCTTAGCTTTCCATCTTTCTTACTGTGAGGACCCCAGTTTATTCGACTTGTAATGCTTAGCCTTCCATTGACCCTAGCATTACAATTCAAATAAACCAAGCCTCGAGATATGTATACTTCCAAAATGCGATATACACCCGTTACAAAATTAAGCATCAATTCCATACACAGAGGTTACAATAATAAAACTTCAATAAATACAATGAATGAACTTACAAGATAAATAACAAACTACAGTGGAAGCAAAAGCCATAAGATGGCGATAAATAAAAGAACCAATTAGTGTGCCTTTACCCACAAGGCAACCAACCGGCCATAAGCTAGTCGTCAAACCATGACACATCTCACAAAGGGAAGCCCTTGGGGCTCACCTTCTTCCTCTGCAACAAAAACGTTAAGCAAAGCATCGAGTACAAAAATTGTTTTTGTACTCAAGACCGACGTGTAAGGGTATGAACTATAATTTAACTACATGCAAGCTTTATTTAAGTGGAGGGCTCTGGACTTACTTTTAGCGAGAAGCAAGTTTTCTTTTGCAATAATGTAATAGTTTTGAAGGCGGTTTAACAATTCAATTTTTATTTGCGAAATAACACGTCTGATGAAGTAGTGACAAAAGACATCACGGAGATGACCAACCCAATGGCCATCACAACAATAGTATGAGCATGCGTTCATACCAACCCATCAAGTTTTAATTAAAGGTTGTAGTCTAACTCTTGAAAAGCTTACCCAAGCGTGTCCATCACCTAGGGCGAGGCTATTCGAATAGTTTTTAACCTGCGAGGTGTACCACTGCACCCACACTTGAGACATCGCTTTAAGCCAAAGCACACTTAGAAGGTATCTTTGTACGGCTAAGTCCTACGAGACTTTTTCCAATATTGTGTATTAACTACGAGCCGCTCGTATGGATAGAAATCCATACGCTTACATGAGTAAAGCCGAAAGGACAACTACCCACTCAGGATAAAGCTTTTGGACAACTACCATGCTCCCACCTCCATCCCTCCTGCGACCTCCTGCGACCGGAGCCAATACACGCCAAAGTACTAGGTCAAGAGAGGTCCCATATACTCTAGTGTGGTTAGCACGCGAAATGCTGGATAAAAATTCACTCACAAGATGTTCGGTCCTTAATTGACCCGGGCACCATTCCAGTCACACCCAAGAATCACACCATCTTACCATTGTGCCCGCGTCGAAATCATTTTGTTTTTAGTTTTAAGTTTTCACAATTAAACATAGCAAAAATGCTGAAACATAAAGTTATAATAATTTTTGTGTGATCAAAGTTATCGACTAAGTCGATAACCGCCCAATTCTACCGGTATCTAAGCATGGCTAAGCATCATATCGCAAAGACAAATAAAAGGCCCTAAATCATTCACCGGGCTCTAATTCACCAGTGAGAATAATATTCCTAAGGTAGAGGCAGGGGTGAACAATTTTCAGGGCAACAATGCAATGGGATTAACTACCTCTAATCGACAAAATTACTTTGACACAAAAGCATGCATACATACAAGTTAAACAAAATATTAGACTTGAAAATAATGGGAATGAACTGGATATGATCAAACTGCTTGCCTTTGCTTTGCTAGAGATATTCGACTTGCTGCAGAGGGTCACTCTCGATAATCAACGTCATCTATCGATAAAAACTGCCAAAGCGAAAAACAGCGAATAAACACCAGAACGCCAACAAGATCCAAAAATTAAAAACACACAAGATAGATTATGAGTTTAGATAAATTTAAAGACACAAATGATTGGACTAGGAGTTTATTTGAATTGGGTATGAGTTAATGAAATAGAAATGAAGGCATAACTCTACTGTTGATTAGCTAACTAATTATTCAAATATTGACTTATGATAACTTTTACCCTTCTAGGTTAACTAGGTTAAATACTAGTGGCTAAACATACTTTCTAAGTAATTTATTTTAGCACTTGATATGGCTCCATCTTACTGTTACTTGGCAGCACTGCATTCCAATTCTTGCATCTTATTTAGTTCTAGCTCTTTAGGACTAAATGCTAAGGCTAACTATATCTTTTAAATACTTGAATGTGAAAAGGCATTAGCTTACTACCTGATTCAGGTTTTCCCTTCTGCACATTTATTTCATTAAACCTTGGTCTAGCTAGGGTATTCTCTAGATCATTTAGTTCTTTAACTCATTCTTTTATTCACAATTTAGTTTACTATTCATTTGGTTGTAAAATGGCTACTAAGCACTGCTAGCCAATTTCTTCACTACTGGGCTCCAGCTATTAACAAGAAGTCTAAAGATTTTGAAAGATCCACTAAATATTAACTTGATTTGTTTTGAACTTGACAACAGCCCCCTGCTATTAGTAGGCTTCAAATTGAGACCATTGCTAGTCTTTAAAATTTACATTTAAGAGTGTTCTTTTCAGATTAGGATGCTGGTAGCTAGGGAATTGCTAAAAGACTAAATGGATCAAGGAACTTCTATTTACTATAATTGGTCAGCTTTTGACAAATCTGAAACTGGTCAGGTTACTGCCATATGATCAAACACTGAAATCTAACACAGAGTGGGGCTACTGCTAGTTTTATTCAAAAACTCACTTATCTAACAGCTTTTGATTACTTTACGTTCATACACCTAACTAAAGAATATTGTTGTAAGTCTTTTATTCATAACACACCAAGATAATCATTTACAATATTGAACAATTCACTACTAACCTAAATCCGAATTATCTTGTCATCCTTGTTTAGAAAAGTGAGACTCGAATTTTACGTAATTCAATCACACAGAAACCTCAATGACTCTGAACATGACTAATACTGACTAACTATCAATTCCCCTTACCATCTTTGCTCACAGGTAAACATACACATGCACACTTGCATTCTCAGAGAGCTAGGGAGATAGAGCGATGGCTCACCTGCAACAGAAAAGGAGGAGCCGAAGGTGGCTTAGGTAGGGGCGTGGAGGAGGGCGCAGCTCGGGCGGCTGGTGGCTGCGAGCAGCTGTCGGGCGCGGGGAAGACCGGGAGGCGACGGCACACGAGCGCGTTGAGGGGCGACCGAGCCGAGTCCCACCTGTAGAGAAGCAAAAACCATCCTTTGAGGCATTCATACAAACACACAGAGGGCAGGGAGGAGGGAACCAAAGGCAGCTCATCCATGGCCTGTCGCCGGCGGTCGGAAGGTCGGCGGCGGTGGGGCAACCGAACCGGGGCAGCTCCGGGGCTTGGCGATGGCAGGGAGGCTGTGCATGCAGCAACCGGGGCGTGGAGGAGCCGGAGTAGCACCGGCAGCAGAGGGGGCCGATGGCGCTCGGGTGTTGGGGTGGCGGTGCAGCTCGGACGGGGCTCGAGCGGCCCGTGACAGCAGCGGCTGCCGGACAGAGCAGCGGCAATAGAGGCGGAGGAGAGAGCTCGGTGGGGCGGCATGGGAGGCGGTGGGAGAAGGAGTCTGGGGCGGCGGATCTGGAAGAAGGAGATGCGGCGGGGTGGGAGATGGCGGCGGAGGGCGGCCGGTGTGGACCTGGTGGCGCACGGCCGGGAGGCGAGAGGAAGACGGAGCCGGCACCGTCGGGCAACCGGAAGGCGGCGGCGGTGGAGCAGCCGGCCAGCTGGGCACAGAGGAGGAGAGGCACCAGGTAGGGCGACGGTAGTAGAGGAGGGTGGCGGGCTTGCTGAGGCCAGCGGCGGCACCATGGACCAGGGGGAAGGGAGACGGGAGGGAGCCGGCGGTCGGGGCAGCTGTGCCGGGCCGGTGGAGGGAGGAGCCGGCATGGGGAGGCCGCTCGGTGGGGAAGGCGAGGAGGGCGCAGCTCGGCAAAGGAAGGAGCCGGGGCGAGCTGCGGCACCAGGGGCGGCGGCTTTGCTGAAGAGGGCCGGCGACAGAGCTTGGCTCCATTTTGGTGGAGAAAACAAGGGGAGATTAGCTTGGCTGTCTATGGAGAAAAAGGAGGCTGAGAAGAGATGGCCAAGACTAGGAAAGAATTAGTAGAGGGCTCTAGCGATCTTTGCGTTGAACATCACGGACAGCGCACGAGCAATGACAGTGGCGCACATGCGAGCGATGGGGTTGGTGAGAGAAGTGGCCATGAGTGAGTTGGAAAGTTTGCCTCCTATTAAACTACTTTGACTACTGTTTAAAATAGCAAATTATTTTGAACAATTGTGAAATTTTGAAGGTGAGTTACTTGGTTGTTCTAGAACCTAGGAAAAATATTTGTAGATCTTTGTTCACAAGAGATGTTGTTGGAAGAGAAATGGATTAGAGAAATGGCGAGGAAAAGAAGGGACACGCCGGCGTTTCACAGTGCCGGATGAGCAAAGTGGCATGGCGCTGAAGACGATTGATGCTAACGCCGAGAGCGGCTCGGTCGGGAGAGGAAAATATGCTAAGGACCGAGGTAGGACTTTAGGGTTAGCAAAATATATTCGGAGATTTAGGTTACGAGCAGTCTTTGACCTAGGTTTTACTTTAGTAATATTTAACGAGGCAACATCTTAGGTTAACCGCTTTTATAATTTGAGTATTAGAGTTTTTCGTTTCTAGGGTTCGCGTCTTTAGGATTTATGTTCTTAGGGTTTTACTTCTCATTACTTGTGCCGGCAAAATAAATTCAAATTAAATAACTCACAAAGATTGCAGACAAACTGAACGACAACAGATAAGATAATCATACAAAAAGTTTAAAAGTCTTGTATTTTTGTATTTTGGAAATTTTGGGATGTTACAAATCTACCCCCCTTAAATAGAATCTCGTCCCGAGATTCCGGTAGTTCGGAAGTCGGAACGAAAGGCTGTGGCAACCTAGGTGGGTTTGGTCACGGGGTCACTTTTCGGATTTTTGCCGCAAACCGAACACAAATCTGAGTTCAGAGAGGTTCTTTGGAAGTCTTGGGTTCTAAAGTGGGAAGCTTTGTTGAAAGATTTCTAATGTCTTTTTGTTAGATGTTTTCTAGGTAGTTCTTTTCAATTCTAAATGAAATGTACCATCTGTTGTGTTGATTTCCTTCAAAGATCGTGCTGGAAGATCGTGTCGCACTATCCCGACGTTGCTGACACATTTTCCTTTCCATTGCTTTGTTTAACCTTTCCTTTCTTGATTCGAAGGTACCTCCAATATATCAAGCTTCACGTCGCCTTCCCGTTGGACAAACGACTACCAACTACTAGTGTGGGAAAGGTTACCTAAAGAGAGGGCTCAGATCCGAAACTTTTCGGACCTAAAGGGCAGAGAAGAGAGGTTAAAGCAAGGTTTATGGTGGTCTTACTAACTCGTGCCTTTCTAATCCTATTTGCTCGGCTGGGAGAGGGAATGCACAGGATGAATGCACAAGGGGATGCATGTGTACAAATTAGTCCTAAGGCAGATTTTTAAATTTTTAAATTTTGGGTTAGTGAGAGTGCAAATGCTTATGTGCTTCTTGTTTTATGCAACTTGAGTAACGTGGCATTCTTTAAGTTAATTTAGAAACTATATGCATGATCAAAGTATAAGAATCAAGATATCTGACAAGTATTTTGAGGTATCTGCTACCCCCCTTAAACATTTTGGTACATGAAAGATAAGTTGAGGAAAGAATGGGCATAAGGTGAGGGAATGGCAATGAGTATGCGATTTAATTCTAACATGTACTAACTACTCCAAAAGGTTCCGACATAGTTGCTATACATACCGTCCGTAGGCGATGTGCAACTACTTGGAACAAGGAGAGCAAGTGGTTACAAAATCTAGCGTCTATATCCTAAGTAATACCATTAGTGTAACAGCCCCAAGTTTATAAGCAGTAATTAAATGCTTTATGAGCGAATGAAGTCTTGTTCATAGCATTCTTGTTCATTTTACACTTTGGGCGACATGTTACAACTTAAAAACTTTCCTTTTAGCCAAAACCTAAAGAACCATTTGAAGTCTTAAAGGAATACAAGATAAAACTTGTATTATGGCTGGGAAGTATTTTTATTAAAGCCTAGATAAATTATCTTGGCTAAAAATATTTTGTTGCATTTTTAGAAATTATTTGGGCTTAAAGAAAAATTTATTGTCTTTAAATAAATATTTTCGATGCGAAATGAATATTTATGTATTTTACAAAGTGAAAATGTGGTTTATAAAATTTATCTGGAAATATGTTATCGGTAGCTTCGATAAAAATTTCATGATTTTATAAATTTATTTGCTATTTTTAAAAGCCGGTCAAACCTTTTAAGTATTTGAATAAGGTTTGGTCAACCAAGCCAGGTCTAAACCCAAACTCAACCTTTGTAGCGACTCAAGTCATGTGGTTGGGTCCAACCCGTGCAATTGGTGCAGCTCGGTCACGTTCGGCGCAAGCCCAAAACTCCACGCGTGATATGAGCCGTTGATCTTCAATCGAGCGAGCGGTTATAACACCCCGCGAGCCGTCCCACGTGTGCATCTTAATCTCATTGTTGGATTTTGATCTAACGGCGAGATCGATGTGTCTGTCGGACAACTCGGATCCCTTTTCAATCTCCACCGTTCATTCTCGATCCAACGGCGCACCTCTTTCGTTTTAAACTTAAAGCGCGCTTTTATCGGCCGTTAGATTCAAATCCTCGGCTTTTCCTTTTACTGCGCGTGTTATAAAGCCCGCACTCCTGGGGCGTTGGATCTTCATCGTGTGGTCCAGATTAGTGTATGCATTCGGACGACTCGGATCCCTCACGATCGCGCCATTCATTCTTGATCTAACGGCGTCGCTTATTCCAATTTGAAATCGAGGCGCGTTTATGCGGGCCTTTAGATTTCAATCCTACGGCGCTCCTTTTTGACCGTGGGCCTTTAAAGCCCAAAATCGGTGGATCGTTGGATTTCAATCGTAAGGTCCATATGAGTGTATGCAATCGGACCATCCGGTTCAACTTTCCATCCTGACCGTAGAAATCAAATCCAATGGTGTTGTGCCATCGCATCTAAAAGGGGTGACGTGTATCCTTTTAATCGATCGTTGGATTTTAATCCAACGTCTCTCTTTGAAAGCGGAGCCCCGCAGCCCTTCGGGATTTTGATTAGATCTCGATCAACCGATCTAGATCGTGCGGTCCATATTAACTGGTACCGATTCAAATCATTTAATCTCTCTATTTATCACAGCCGCCCATTTCCAATCGGACGGCTGACATTCGTTTGAGCCTTTGTGAGGCGCGCGCGGCTGTGACTGCCAGCGGGACCCACATGTCAGATGATTCTTATCATCTTCCTCGTCTCTCTGTGCGCGACTCTCTCTGAAATCAAGGAGAGATTTATCCCAAAGTTTTGCAACTAATTTTTGGGATAATTAGCCTAAATGGACACCTCATCAAGCTCTAGACTTTTCCCAATTGTCCTGTAGCTCAACTCCTTATATATAAACCCTAGCTTTTGAGTGCGACCATTGTTGACCACTGAAGCTCACTTTCTTCCTTGTTGCCCAGTGGGATTTTGCTCCTATCCTTTGCTTATCCATCCTTAAGCACTGGTTTTACCTTGCATTAAAGATTTGATATCTTTTGCAGGTTAAATCAGAATTTACCTCTCTGTCGATCAACTTCGAATTTTCAGAATCTTGGTATCTTTCCTATACTGGTAAGCCAAAAACCCTAGTTATGATATCTTGAACATCTTAAGGACTTAAGAAGCTCCTGTGAATCATTCTTTTGAACATCAGTAGCTTCAACTTGCTTCAAACTGAAAAGTTGATATTATACCTTTTCGGTTTTCCATGTCATTTTCAAGACCTAGGGTTTCTCCTGTCAACTTATCATCTTATTTAGGTTTCGACTAAACCCTAGCAGCATGACAAGTTGATCTTTCAATTCTTGTCATCATCTATTTTAACTTCTAGTTGAGATCTGTCTCTGTTTCTTTTTGTCGGTTTAACCGACAAAAATGAATTTCTTCTTAGTTGATGTAATCTAACTAGTTAGGGTTAGACTAAGGTTGGTTTGGGATATTAATTACCCTAAAAGATCATGCTAAGTTTAATTTATGAACTTTTGCATGTTCTACATTCCTTTTTCCGAAATTGCAGCACGCCTGTTTTGACTCTTTTAAAATCAAAAGCTGGAACTTTGCACTAAAACCTAGTTTGTCTTTTGAAAGCAATAAGCTATATAATGGGTTAATATCATTATTATGGGTAGTTATGGCTTAAGCATCTTGTAATCATGCATTTCCAAATTGATCATGCATTTTTCCTTCATTTTGAGCTTATTGTCAGATTTGGCATTTATTGGATTTATTTGCTTTCTATAGAATCTGGTTCATTTGAAGTTTTTGGATCTACCTCAGAACAGTCTGAACCTGCAACAGAAGTATACTACTACCGAGGCAAGCATCCTCTTTGCACCATATTGATCCCAAATTTTGTACAATAGCTTTTACAAATCCAGTGACATCTGTGCATGCTATTTTTCTGAAAGTACAAAATGTGATCTGTTAGTAGTTAGTTATGACCAAACATGATGGATTACCTCAAATGTCACCATACACTTAACCCTAGCATAGTACTGTATATCATAACCTATATTTTCAGTTTTAGCTTAGACATGCAGTCTAGAGATTTTAGAGTTTGACAAGCATATCTTGTCAAACATGGGAATCACAAATGAACTATTGTTATTTTAAACTCTTTGTCCAGTTTCTTTAAATAAGTTTTGTATTTGAAATTCAAATTGATCTGGACAAGAGGAAGCTAGTGATGGTGCTTTTGTGCACGAGATTGGGTTTTGTGGTGGACTTGTCCGGGTTAATTAAGGACCGAACTCTGACTATTCAGTTCAAGTCCCCACGTACTTCCACATGCGATGTATGGTATTTGTTTGGTTAAGTAAAATGTTGAGACTATTGAGTTGGAAACAGGAGAGTAAGGATATGTGTATTGACCTTGTATGGCATAGATGCTCAGTGCGAGGACTGCGTTTTATGCCATGTGAGCTTGTATGTCGATGTCGGATGTTCTTAGGAGGGTGAGGCGTATATGTGCCTCGTCGCATATCGATACCTTAATGGTGCCGATAGCATTCTACTATGGGTAGGGAACCCAATTCGCATTAAATTGTTTGGATCGGCATTCGACGCAACATGTGTGTCCCGTTAGCGGATGCTATCGATCGTTGTTTAAGCGGGATCGGTTCACACATGGGGTCCAACTCAATAGTGTTGGCTTGTTGAAAAATACCAAATCTTAGTTTCCCGGTCGGCATACCAAAGGAAGTATGTCATCATTCGGAGGCATCCGAAGGCAGCGACGGCTAGCTAAGTCATGTGGGTAAAGATGTACACCCTGCGGGGTATAAAGCTGTTCGAATAGCCGTGTCCACGGTCATGGGCGATAACTTGAATTGATGTCACTGTATAGAAGTTTTGATTTTCAAAAATCTGGTTTGGGTTTATTTTCGGTTTGCATGAGGAATCATGCCTTTGCATCATTTACTTTTATGTCATTTACTTATCGTTCTAAGCAAACTTTGATTTATTAAATTGCTTTATCAAAAGTTAGCCTTTGTAGGTTAAGATGTATCGCTTTATGCAAATCTGAACCTTTATACCTTCCTATTGTAACCTTATGCATGTAACATTTCTATTCCTTTGGTTAGGCTCTAATCAACACTTTATTTTAATAGTTTGTGTAAGACTTGCTGAGTACCTTCCGTACTCAAGGTGCTATCACCTATTGTTGCAGGTGAGGGCGGTTTTCTTTATGAAGTACCGTTAGCGCCGATCGAGGAGACGCTAACGAGTAATGCTACTTCTTAACCTCCACGCAATTACTGCGGGTGGATGAGGCCATTGGTGGACTTTTTCGGTTTATTTTGCTTCATTTGTTGAATATGTTGTAGTGACCAAGTCACTCTATATTGTAGTACTAAACCCAATGTTGTAAACTTATGTTTAATTAGGCAAATGTACGACTTGTATGTGTATGATGCAATATTGTTAAAGGATATATATATGCAATGGTCATTGATCACAGGAACCATTGTGAGATATATATATATATATATATCAGGATCTGTTTATTGGAATTGTTACTTATTGAATTTATACCTTTAGCATGATCTTTAATTGAGGGCGATCTTGTTCCTTCATTAATAATCATGTTCTTGTATGAATTTAATTAAGTACATTTCCAATAACCGAGAGCCACAGCGTTGGTATCGAGCATACGTTGCACTGTAGGTTAGAAGTAGCTGGCGAAACAATTAGAGAGTTTCTGATAAAATTATTTTTAAACGATAATGTATTTTCAAAGCTTAAGTATGACATCTTTTATTCCTTATCCTCCTTAATGTCACTTCTTGCCCAACTTTACTGTTGGTTTATTTAAAAGTGAATTGTTTCTTATCTGTCTTTTTGGCCTATAGATGAGCGGTTGGTACTTGGTCAAGGAGACTCGAGCTGAAGATGTTGATGGGTTCCCAGCATTACTTCGGGACATGATGTGGCGCTCCAATTTCACCTATCAGCCGGAGTATGCCATTTATCGACGAGACCGAGGACCAGGGATGGAGGAGTACCGTGCCTTCATCAATGTCATCGCTAGGCACGTAGCTGGCAGTGTTCCTTTCTGTGTCCAAGCACTTGCCACCTCTGAGGCTATGGCAGTTCAGGAAGCTGCAAGTAGGATGATGAGCCTTCTTCGTCATGATTTGACGGAATTGTCTCAACCACCCTATGACCACTTCCCGAATCAAGGCCCTACCTCCGAAGTGAACATGTTTGCTGAGATACAGTTTGGCGAAGACCCTCAGGTGCGACAGTTGGCGAGGATGGTCCGCATCATGGACCAAATCCATCGCTGTCTTGTGAGGGAGCTATGGGAAACTAGGCATCGTCTTAATGAGGCCCAGGAGTACCTGCTTCTTGGAGTCAACATGAACGCGTTCCTGCAAGCGTGCTTTATGGTGACAACGAGACCTCTCTGCTGCTCTTCTTGCACCACCTCTTTACCGACTTCCGAAGTGGCGGGTGCGTGCTGTTTATGGACAAGTGCGCCAAGCCGGATGATGCAGTTTTCCTCGCACTCTGCGGATCGCACCTCTGGAGGCCATCGACCATTGTTGGGTTCCCGAGGCGTCTCATTAGCCCGTGGATCTGTTGATCTTGGTTCCCTGGAGCTCATCTTTTGAATGAGTTTCCGGTGAACTTTAACCGGATCTCTCGCTAGCACCTCGACGATGAACCCTCGTGGTTGAGTGTCTTTTAGTCTAGTAGTTGCCCTTAAATAAATTGTATGTAATAGAGCGGTAGTATTTTGTACAAAGTATGTAAGTTTAACTTTCGGTTTGTGTCGACATTATGGCCGACTATAATGTAAGACTGGAACCAAATTTTGTTGTATATGAAGTTTAGTTTGGTGTTAATTTGAATGCATAACATAACATGATGCATTATATATACGATGTTTGTTTCTTTTCTAATTGCAACCTTGTTTGTGTTTGCAGTATGTCCTTGTTATGTTGTTAACCATGGTGTGGTAACAGATGACAGGACCTACTACTCGTCTTAAGCGCAACAAGGGAGGGCATGTCGACTCCCATGCCTCATTCTCGGGAGGGCCGGCCCGAACCCTCCGGCTCTCGGGAGTCGCAAGGTGGTCCCTAGGAAGAGGAGCTTCCTCCACCACCTTCGATGGCGATGTGCTCATGCAAATTGGCGCAACCGGATGGACCAGACGGGCATCTTGGAGCGGTGCGCGCAATACTTCTTCCCTGTTGCATCGGTATCGAGCGAGAGGCCACCATGTGCGGGCGGTCTTGCGACTTTCACGGACTAACCGTCGGTGTTCTCGGTTCTCGGGATCCCATGGAAGCGAGGATTGGCTTCGGACCATTGAGAAGAAGCTTTTGATTGCTCAATGTTCGAGAGGAAAAGGTTCTTTTGCGATTATCACTCGATGGGCGGCTAGCATATGGTAGGATAATCTTCTTGCCATTCACTGCTGGACATGTCCCTACTTGGGATGAGTTTGTGGAAGCTTTTAGCAAGCTCATATTCTGAAGGGTCATGATGATCAAGCAACAAGAATTTCGCTCTCAAGCAAGGGCGAAAGTCGGTGACCGAATATCTTCATGAGTTCAACTTCCTTGCGGATATGCCCACGATGGCGTTTAGTGACCTTCGTCGTCGAAACCGGTTCTTGAATGGGCTATCGAAGAAGCTGCAGATGGCGGTGGCTTTGCATGACTTGAAAATTTCTCTCATTTGGTCAATAAAGCAATTGTGGCGAGTAAGAGCAAGGCGTTGGAGGAGTCACGTGGCGGCGGCGGACTTCTCGATTTATTCTGGTGGCGGCTCACCAAGGCCTCGTATGTGGTTGTCTAGACCACCACGAGCACCACTCCATTTTCACCAAGGCGGCGGTGTTTGCCCCTCGTCCATCTCCTCCCACGATCGATCGGGACCAAGTGGAAATCAGCCCGTCCTGTTAACAATGTTAACCGGGGTTATCTGTTTTCATTGTGGTCGTCCGGGCATTATGCCAACAAGTGTGTGGCAAGCGGCAAGGATTGCCTCTGTTCGAGCCTATCCGATTGCACATGCGACCAGCCCTTCGCGAGGTCCCCTATCAAAGCGATCGGCTCGGTCCGTGGGCATGTGAACGGATCAACTGCTTGAAGAGGCGGTGATACACAGAAGTTGTTATGGGTATGCTCCTAGTTAATTTCATCCACTCTTTGTTTTATTCGACTCTGGAGCATCTCATTCTTTTGTTAGCAATCATTTTGTTACTCAACACCGATTAGACATGCATACCCTCCAACCATCTTTTATTATTCAATCACACAGGTCGGTCTTTAAAACCGATCGGATCTGCTTTAATGGGTCAACATAACAATCCTTGGGGTAAAGTTTTTAGCAAATCTAATTGTGATTGACTCTAAAGGATTGAGCGTCATTTTGGGTATGGATTGGTGTCCAAGAACGAGGTCAAATCAATTGTTCCCAACGGTCTATTTCTATGACCAATGCGAGCGGTATTCGAGTTGTTTACCATTCCAAAACAATTGACTCTCATCTTTGTTCTCACCGAGTTGATACCACTCCTTCTTTGGAGTTAGTACCAATTGTCGGTGAGTATCTTGATGTTTTCTGAAGACCTTCGGTTTGCCACGGATCGGAAGTGGAGTTTGTTATTGAACTCGTTCTCGAGGCGCTCAGATATCGAGTCCGTGTCGAATGCTGTCAATGAGTTGGTTGAAATGAAGAAGCAACTCGGAGAATTGCTCGACAAAGGATTTATTCGACCGAGCTCCTCACCTTGGGGATGCGGCAATCTTTGTCAAAAGAAAGATAACACTTTACGGATGTGTGTGGATTACCGTCAGTTAAATGAGGTCACTATCAAAACGAATATCCTCTCGCCTCGAATTGATGATCTTTTGATCGGTTGGTTGGTGCCGCGTCTTTTCAAAGATTGATTTGAGGTCGGGCTATCATCAAATCAAGGTTAGAGCGAGGACATTCCTAAAACAGCTTTTCTACTCGTTACGGTTTATGCAGTATCTTTATTATGTCCTTTAGTCCGACCAATGCTCCGGCTTATTTCATGAATCTTATGAATTCGGTGTTCATGGAATTCTTGGATAAGTTCGTTGTCGTGTTCATTGGCGACATCCTTATCTATTCAAATCGATAAGGATCATGAACAACATTTGCGACTTGTCTTGAAACACTTCGTTGGCATCGATTATATGCTAAGTTCAGCAAGTGTGCTTTACGGCTCGAGAGAGGTTGCATTTTTGGGGCATGTGTTATCTCGAAGGAGGCATTCTTTGTTGATCCAAGCAAGGTACAAGATGTGCTAAATTGGAAGCCTCCCAAAAGTATCCCGAGATCAGAAGTTTTATTGGACTTGCGGGTTATTACATGAGTTCATTGAAAATTTCTCCAAAATTGCTAGACCTCATTTCGGCTCTTGCGAGAAATAGAAGAAATTTGAATGGTCACTAAATGTGAAGAGAGTTTTGACACGAGAACCCTCTTGACTAAAGCTCAGTTCTTACTCTTACGGATGTTCTTAAGAGCTTCGACATTTATTGCGATGCATCTCGCCATGGACTTGGCTGTGTGCTTATGCAAGAAGGCCGAGTTGTGGCATATGCATCCCGGCAGTTGCGCCCTCATGAAGTTAATTATCCTACTCATGATTTAGAATTGGCTGCCGTGGTCCATGCATTGAAGATTTGGCTATATTACCTCCTAGGTAATCGTTGTGAGATCTACACTGATCATAAAAGCCTGAAGTACATATTCACTCAATCTGACTTGAATATGAGACAAAGAAGATGGCTTGAACTGATCAAGGACTACGACATGGGTATTCATTATCATCCTGGTAAAGCCAATGTTGTGGCAGACGCTGATCCCCATCTAAGAAGTCTAATTCTTAGAGAGGCTCATAATTTCAAGTTTTCTCTACATCCTGGGAGTACCAAGATGTATCAAGATTTAAAGAAAACATTTTGGTGGAGTCAAATGAAAATGCAAATCGCTCAGTATGTTGCTGAATGTGATATTTGTCAAAGGGTTAAAGCTGAACATCTGAAGCCAGCTGGTACCCTTCAGCCTTTGCCTACTCCACAATGGAAGTGGGAAGAGATCGGTATGGATTTTGTGACTGGTCTTCCCAAGACTTCCAAAGGGCCTGATGCCATTTGGGTAATCATCGACCGTTTAACTAAAGTGGCCCATTTTATTCCGGTCAGGACCGATTTCAATGGCAAGCAACTAGCAGAGCTTTATATTGCTAGAATTGTTTGTCTTCATGGTGTTCCTAAGGTCATTGTTTCCGACCGTGGTCCTCAGTTTACTTCCCATTTTTGGAATAGCCTTCATCAGGCTATGGGGACTGAACTCTCTTTGATCTTGCTTATCATCCTCAAACCGATGGTCGATCGAGAGAGTGAATCAAGTAATGGAAGATCTTCTTGAGCCTATGTGTTATCTTATAGCAAAGACTGGAGAAATCTTTGCCATATGTGGAATTTTCCTACAATAATAGCTACCAAGCAAGTATTCAAATGTCACCTTTTGAAGCCTTGTATGGGAGAGCTTGTAGACTCCATTGAATTAGTCAAGTGCGTGAAAGGTCATTCTATGGTCGGACTTGGTAAAGGAAGCGAGAAGAGCAAGTTAAATGCGATTCGAGATTGTTTAGCCGCAGTCTCGTCGGAAGAGCTATCTTGATCATCGCCGTCGTGAATTGAGCTTTGAGGTGGATGACCATGTCTATCTTAAAGTGTCACCCATGAAGGGTACTCATCGTTTTGAGTAAAGGAAAGCTCGCACCTCGTTATATCGGACCCTTCGAATAATTGCCAAGCGGAGTGTAGCTTACCAATTGGAACTACGAATCACTCTCGATGCATGATACTTTTCATGTGTCTCAATTGAAGAAATGCCTTCGTGTTCCTATTGAGGCAAGCGCTTATGAGCATCTTAATCTCAACGACCTTTCATATCAAGAACAACGATGCGTATCCTCGACACAATGGAGCGCGGGACAAGAAATCGTCTTGTCAAGTTCTTGAAAATTCGATGGGCTAATCATTACGAAGATGAAGCCACTTGGGAGCGAAGATCGATGCAGATTGAGCACCCCATCTTTTGTTGTTTAGTACTTTCCTTTGGATCAAGAAAGGAAAGTTTAAACAAGCGATGTAAACAAAGATGTAATAATAACACTATGTTGTTATGTAAAGTTCTTCTTTGTTATCCTTGAAGAAATCAAGATAACAGATGTTGAATTTCCTCATAAGTCATTTTCACTTCACTTCTTCCTAATCTCTAACTTGTTCCAAATCTAGGGACGAGATTTTCTTAAGAGAGTAGGTTTGTAACAGCCCCAAGTTTATAAGCGATAATTAAATGCTTTATGAGCAGTAATGAGGTCTTGTTCATAGCATTCTTGTTCATTTTACACTTTGGGCGACATGTTACAACTTAAAAACTTTCCTTTTAGCTAAAACCCTAAAGAACCATTTGAAGTCTTAAAGGAATACAAGATAAAACTTGTATTATGGTGGGAAGTATTTTTATTAAAGCCTAGATAAATTATCTTGGCTAAAAATATTTTGTTGCATTTTAGAAATTATTTGGGCTTAAAGAAAAATTTATTGTCTTTAAATAAATATTTTATTTGAAAATGAATATTTATGTATTTTACAAAGTGAAAATGTGGTTTATAAAATTTATCTGGGAAATATGTTATCGGTAGCTTCGATAAAAATTTCATGATTTTATAAATTTATTTGCTATTTTTAAAAGCACAGTCAAACCTTTTAAGTATTTGAATAAGGTTTGGTCAACCAAACCGGTCTAAACCCAAACTCAGCACTGTAGCGACTCAAGTCATGTGGTTGGGTCCAACCCAGTGCAATTGGTCTGGCTCGGTCACGTTCGGGCGCAAGCCCAAAACTCCACGCGTGATATGAGCCGTTGATCTTCAATCGAGCAGGCGAAGCTATAACACCCATGAGTGTCCACGTGTGCATCTTAATCTCATTGTTGGATTTTGATCTAACGGCGAGATCGATGTGTGCTGTCGGACAACTCGGATCCTTTTCAATCTCCACCGTTCATTCTCGATCCAACGGCGCACCTCTTTTCGTTTTAAACTTAAAGCGCGCTTTTATCGGCCGTTAGATTCAAATCCTCGGCTTTTCCTTTTACCGCGTGTTATAAAGCCCGCACTCCTGCGGGCGTTGGATCTTCATCGTGTGGTCAGTTAGTGTATGCATTCGGACGACTCGGATCCCCTCACGATCGCGACCATTCATTCTTGATCTAACGGCGTCGCTTATTCCAATTTGAAATCGGGCGCGCGTTTATGCGGGCCTTTAGATTTCAATCCTCTGGCGCTCCTTTTTGGCCGTGGGCCTTTAAAGCCCAAAATCGGTGGATCGTTGGATTTCAATCGTAAGTCCATATGAGTGTATGCAATCGGACAATCGGTTCAACTTTCCATCGACCGTAGAAATCAAATCCAGCGGTGTTGTGCCATCGCATCTAAAAGGGTGGCGTGTATCCTTTTAATCGATCGTTGGATTTTAATCCAGCGTCTCTCTTTGAAAGCGGAGCCCGCGACCTTCCGGGATTTCGATTAGATCTCGATCAACGATCTAGATCGTGCGGTCCATATTAATCGATGCCGATTCAAATCATTTAATCTCTCTATTTATCACGGCCGCCCATTTCCAATCGGACGGTGACATTCGTTGAGCCTTTGTGAGGCGCAGGTGTGTTGCCAGTGGGACCCACATGTCGGATGATTCTTATCATCTTCCTCGTCTCTCGTGCGCACTCTCTGAAATCAAGGAGAGATTTATCCCAAAGTTTTGCAACTAATTTTTGGGATAATTAGCCTAAATGGACACCTCATTAAGCTCTAGACTTTTCCCAATTGTCCATAGCTCAACTCCCTTATATATAAACCCTAGCTTTTATTGCGACCATTGTTGACCATGAAGCTCACTTTCTTCCTTGTTGCCCGGTGGGATTTTGCTCCTATCCTTTGCTTATCCATCCTTAAGCTTTGGTTTTACCTTGCATTAAAGATTTGATATCTTTTGCGAGTTAAATCGAAATTTACCTCTCTGTCGATCAACTTGAATTTTGGAATCTTGGTATCTTTCCTATCTTTGGTAAGCCAAAACCCTAGTTATGATATCTTGAACATCTTAAGGACTTAAGAAGCTCCTGTGAATCATTCTTTTGAACATCGTAGCTTCAACTTGCTTCAAGCGAAAAGTTGATATTATACCTTTCGGTTTTCCATGTCATTTTCAAGACCTAGGGTTTCTCTGTCAACTTATCATCTTATTTAGGTTTCGACTAAACCTAGCAGCATGACAAGTTGATCTTTCAATTCTTGTCATCATCTATTTTAACTTCTAGTTGAGATCTGTCTCTGTTTCTTTTGTCGGTTTAGCAGGCAAAATGATTTCTTCTTAGTTGATGTAATCTAACTAGTTAGGGTTAGACTAAGGTTGGTTTGGGATATTAATTACCTAAAAGATCATGCTAAGTTTAATTTATGAACTTTTGCATGTTCTACATTCCTTTTCAAAAATTGCAACTTTGCCTGTTTTGACTCTTTTAAAATCGAAAGCTGGAACTTTGCACTAAAACCTAGTTTCTGTCTTTTGAAAGCGATAAGCTATATAATGGGTTAATATCATTATTATGGGTAGTTATGGCTTAAGCATCTTGTAATCATGCATTTCCAAATTGATCATGCATTTTCCTTCATTTTGAGCTTATTGTCGTTGGCATTTATTGGATTTATTTGCTTTCTATAGAATCTGGTTCATTTGAAGTTTTGGATCTACCTCGAAACGATGCAGACACACAATGCAGTATACTACTACCGAGGCAAGCATCCTCTTTGCACCATATTGATCCCAAATTTTGTACAATAGCTTTTACAAATCCGGTGACATCTGTGCATGCTATTTTTACGAAAGTACAAAATGTGATCATTAGTAGTTAGTTATGACCAAACATGATGGATTACCTCAAATGTCACCATACACTTAACCTAGCATAGTCTTGTATATCATAACCTATATTTTCAGTTTTAGTGAGACATGCGATCTAGAGATTTTAGAGTTTGACAAGCATATCTTGTCAAACATAGAATCTAAATGAACTATTGTTATTTTAAACTCTTTGTCGAGTTTCTTTAAATAAGTTTTGTATTTGAAATTCAAATTGATCGGACAAGAGGAAGCTAGTGATGGTGCTTTTGTGCACGAGATTGGGTTTTGTGGTGGACTTGTCAGGGTTAATTAAGGACCGAACTCGACTATTGGTTCAAGTCCCCACGTACTTCCACATGCGATGTATGGTATTTGTTTGGTTAAGTAAAATGTTGAGACTATTGAGTTGGAAACGGAGAGTAAGGATATGTGTATTGACCTTGTATGGCATAGATGCTGCAGTGCGAGGACTGCGTTTTATGCCATGTGAGCTTGTATGTCGATGTCGGATGTTCTTAGGAGGGTGAGGCGTATATGTGCCTCGTCGCATATCGATACCTTAATAGTGCCGATAGCATTCTACTATGGGTAGGGAACCCAATTCGCATTAAATTGTTTGGATCGGCATTCTTGGCGCAACATGTGTCCGGTTAGCGGATGCTATCGATCGTTGTTTAAGCGGGATCGGTTCACACATGGGGTCCAACTCAATAGTGTTGGCTTGTTGAAAAATACCAAATCTTAGTTTCCCGGTCGGCATACCAAAGGAAGTATGTCATCATTCGGAGGCATCCAGAAGGCAGCGACTAGCTAAGTCATGTGGGTAAAGATGTACACCTGCAGGTATAAAGCTATTCGAATAGCCGTGTCCACGGTCATGGGCGATAACTTGAATTGATGTCACTGTATAGAAGTTTTGATTTTCAAAAATCTGGTTTGGGTTTATTTTCGGTTTGCATGAGGAATCATGCATTTATCTTTATTACTTTTATGTCATTTACTTACTGTTCTAAGCAAACTTTGATTTATTAAATTGCTTTATCAAAAGTTAGCCTTTGTAGGTTAAGATGCATCGCTTTATGCAAATCTGAACCTTTATACCTTCCTATTGTAACCTTATGCATGTAACAATTCTATTCCTTTGGTTAGGCTCTAATCAACACTTTATTTTAATAGTTTGTGTAAGACTTGTTGAGTACCTTCCGTACTCAAGGTGCTATCACCTATTGTTGCAGGTGAGGACGGTTTCCTTTATGAAGTACCCGTTAGCGCCGATCAGGGTGACGCTAACGAGTAACGCTACTTATTTCCTCCACGCAATTGCCTGCGGGTGGATGAGGCCATTGGTGGACTTTTTCAGTTTATTTTGCTTCCGCTGTTGAATATGTTGTAGTGACCAAGTCACTCTATATTGTAGTACTAAACCCGAATGTTGTAAACTTATGTTTAATTAGGCAAATGTACGACTTGTATGTGTATGATGCAATGTTGTTAAAGGATATATATATGCAATGGTCATTGATCACAGGAACCATTGTGAGATATATATATATCAGGGGATCCTGTTTATTGGAATTGTTACTTATTGAATTTATACCTTTAGCATGATCTTTAATTGAGGGACAGTACTGTTCCTTCATTAATAATCATGTTACTGTATGAATTTAATTAAGTACATTTCCAATAACCCGGGGAGCCCACAATTAGGGTGTAGATATATTCTACGAATAAACCCTAATTTAATCCTAATATCGCAATAAGGCATCGTCTAGGGGAAATTGACATTACCCTAACCCGATTGCAAACACATAACAATAAATGAACTCCAAATGTTTGTATGAAAGCATAAGATCACTGCAAAATCACAAAGCAAAAGATTTGCTTCCTAGTACGACTAACTCGTATTGAATGAACGAGCAATCGTTTAGGATGATAGAATTTTGGAACACAACTCACGTTCTAACGCATCTAAAAGGCATGGCAAAAACCATAAAAGGGTAGATTGGGCACTAGCCTTCTAATATCACATCTTACCCTTTTAATCCCATGAGTTTTAGTTGATTTAACATCTCATTTTTAACTCTAACGACGAACTAAATGTTCGCAGTCCAAAACTTGTGCTTGTTGTCCAGGTTTTGTATCCGAGCTCCGAGATGAGTGCTTCAACTCCGAGTGCTTCAAATCTTCACTAAATAACAACCAACACTTCATATTTTCAACTCTCATTATTCCCCAAACCAAATTTAACCGATAACCAACTAACTTTGAAAAGAGAAGAGAGGGGAACAACTTTTTCAAAAACTCAACAAGAATAAGGCGAGATGAGCAAGCTAAGATAGGTAAGGAGTAAAATCTGAGAACTTACTTAAGTTTTCATAACCCATTTGACATTTTGAAAATAAGTTTTCAAAATATCCTAATAACGACCAAGCTAGGGTTTCTACGGTCGATCTGACTCTGATACCAACTTTGTGAGGACCCAGTTTATTCGACTTGTAATGCTTAGCCTTCCATTGACCCTAGCATTACAATTCAAATAAACCAAGCCTCAGGATATGTATACTTCCAAAATGCGATATGCACACCAGTTACAAAATTAAGCATCAATTCCATACACAAGAGGTTACAATAATAAAACTTCAATAAATACAACAGAATGAACTTACAAGATAAATAACAAACTACACAATGAAGCAAAAGCCATAAGATGGCGATAAATAAAACCAATTAGTGTGCCTTTACCCACAAGGCAACCAACCGGGCATAAGCTAGTCGTCAAACCATGACACATCTCACAAAGGAAGCCCTTGGGGCTCACCTTCTTCCTCTGCAACAAAAGCGTTAAGCAAAGCATCCGAGTACAAAAATTGTTTTGTACTACAAGACTGACGATGTAAGGGTATGAAACTATAATTTAACTACATGCAAGCTTTATTTAAGTGGAGGGCTCTGGACTTACTTTTAGCGAAAGCAAGTTTTCTTTTGCAATAATGTAATAGTTTTGAAGCGGTTTTAACAATTCAATTTTTATTTGCGAAATAACAATGATCTGATGAAGTAGTGACAAAAGACATCCCGGAGATGACCAACCCAATGGCCATCACAACAATAGTATGAGCAGCAGTTCATACCAACCCATCAAGTTTTAATTAAAGGTTGTAGTCTAACTCTTGAAAAGCTTACCCAAGCGTGTCCATCACCTAGGGCGAGGCTATTTGAATAGTTTTAACCTGCGAGGGTGTACCATGTACCCACACTTGGACCGCCTTTAAGCCAAAGCAAACTTCGAAGGTATCTTTGTACGGCTAAGTCCTCGAGACTTTTTCCAATATTGTGTATTAACTACGAGCCGCTCGTATGGATAGAAATCCATACGCTTACATGAGTAAAGCCGAAAGACAACTACCCACTCGGGATAAAGCTTTTGGACAACTACCATGCTCCCACCTCCATCCCTCCTGCGACCTCCTGCGACCGGAGCCAATACACGCCAAAGTACTAGGTCAAGAGAGGTCCCATATACTCTAGTGTGGTTATGCGCGAAATGCTGGATAAAAATTCACTCACAAGATGTTCGGTCCTTAATTGACCGGGCACCATTCGGTCACACCAAGAATCACACCATCTTACCATTGTGCCGCGTCGAAATCATTTTGTTTTTAGTTTTAAGTTTTCACAATTAAACATAGCAAAAATGCTGAAACATAAAGTTATAATAATTTTTGTGTGATCAAAGTTATCGACTAAGTCGATAACCGCCAATTCTACGGTATCTAAGCATGGCTAAGCATCATATCGCAAAGACAAATAAAAGGCCTAAATCATTCAGGGCTCTAATTCACGGTGAGAATAATATTCCTAAGGTAGAGCGGGGTGAACAATTTCAGGGCAACAATGCAATGGGATTAACTACCTCTAATCGACAAAATTACTTTGACACAAAAGCATGCATACATACAAGTTAAACAAAATATTAGACTTGAAAATAATGGGAATGAACTGGATATGATCAAACTGCTTGCCTTTGCTTTGCTAGAGATATTCGACTTCTTTGCGAGGGTCACTCTCGATAATCAACGTCATCTATCGATAAAAACTGCCAAAGCGAAAAACAACGAATAAACACCAGAACGCCAACAAGATCCAAAAATTAAAAACACACAAGATAGATTATGAGTTTAGATAAATTTAAAGACACAAATGATTGGACTAGGAGTTTATTTGAATTGGGTATGAGTTAATGAAATAGAAATGAAGGCATAACTCTACTGTTGATTAGCTAACTAATTATTCAAATATTGACTTATGATAACTTTTACCCTTCTAGGTTAACTAGGTTAAATACTAGTGGCTAAACATACTTTCTAAGTAATTTATTTTAGCACTTGATATGGCTCCATCTTACTGTTACTTGGCAGCACTGCATTCCAATTCTTGCATCTTATTTAGTTCTAGCTCTTTAGGACTAAATGCTAAGGCTAACTATATCTTTTAAATACTTGAATGTGAAAAGGCATTAGCTTACTACCTGATTCAGGTTTTCCCTTCTGCACATTTATTTCATTAAAACTTGGTCTAGCTAGGGTATTCTCTAGATCATTTAGTTCTTTAACTCATTCTTTTATTCACAATTTAGTTTACTATTCATTTGGTTGTAAAATGGCTACTAAGCACTGCTAGCCAATTTCTTCACTACTGGGCTCCAGCTATTAACAAGAAGTCTAAAGATTTTGAAAGATCCACTAAATATTAACTTGCAGACTGTTTTCAGAACTTGACAACAGCCCCCTGCTATTAGTAGGCTTCAAATTGAGACCATTGCTAGTCTTTAAAATTTACATTTAAGAGTGTTCTTTTCAGATTAGGATGCTGGTAGCTAGGGAATTGCTAAAAGACTAAATGGATCAAGGAACTTCTATTTACTATAATTGGTCAGCTTTTGACAAATCTGAAACTGGTCGGATTCTTGCCATATGATCAAACACTGAAATCTAACACAGAGTGGGGCTACTGCTAGTTTTATTCAAAAACTCACTTATCTAACAGTTTTCAGATTACTTTCTGTTCATACACCTAACTAAAGAATATTGTTGTAAGTCTTTTATTCATAACACACCAAGATAATCATTTACAATATTGAACAATTCACTACTAACCTAAATCCAGAATTATACTGTCATCCTTGTTTAGAAAGACTGAGACTCTGAATTTTACGTAATTCAATCACACAGAAACCTCAATGACTCAACATGACTATCTTGACTAACTATCAATTCCCTTACCATCTTTGCTCACGGTAAACATACACATGCACACTTGCATTCTCGAGAGCTAGGGAGATAGGCGATGGCTCACCTGCAATGAAAAGGAGGAGCCGAAGGTGGCTTAGGTAGGGCGTGGAGGAGGCGCGGCTCGGGCGGTGGTGGCTGCGGCGGTGTCGGTGCGGGAAGGCCGGGAGCGGCGACACGAGCGCGTTGAGGCGGCCGAGCCGAGTCCCACAGTAGAAAGCAAAAACCATCCTTTGAGGCATTCATACAAACACACGAGAGGCGGAGGAGGGAACCAAGGCGGCTCATCCATGGCTGTCCGCGGCGGTCGGAAGGTCGGCGGCGGTGGGGCAACCGAACCGGGCAGCTCGGGGCTTGGCGATGGCGAGGAGGCGTGCATGCGACAACCGGGCGTGGAGGCGAGTAGCACCGGCAGCAGAGGGGCGATGGCGCTCGGGTGTTGGGGTGGCGGTGCGGCTTCGGACGAGGCTCGAGCGGCCCAGTGGCGACAGCGGCTGCCGGGGCGAGCAGCGGCAATAGAGGCGGAGGAGGAGAGCTCGGTGGGGCGGCATGGGAGGCGGTGGGAGAAGGGTGCTGGGAGGCGGCCGGATCTGGGGAAGAAGGAGATGCTGCCGGGGTGGGAGATGGCAGCGGAGGAGGGCGGCCGGTGTGGACCTGGTGGCGCACGGCCGGGAGGCGAGAGGAAGACGGAGACGGCACCGTCGGGCAACCGGAAGGCGGCGGTGGTGGAGCAGCCGGCCAGCTGGGCACAGAGGAGGAGAGGCACCAGGTAGGGCGACGGTAGTAGAGGAGGGTGGCGGGCTTGCTGAGGCCAGCGGCGGCACCATGGACCAGGGGGAAGGGAGACGGGAGGGAGCCGGCGGTCGGGGCAGCTGTGCCGGGCCGGTGGAGGGAGGAGCCGGCATGGGGAGGCCGCTCGGTGGGGAAGGCGAGGAGGGCGCAGCTCGGCAAAGGAAGGAGCCGGGCGAGCTACGGCACCGAGCGCGGCTTTCTTTGAAGAGGCGGCGGCGAGCTTGGCTCCATTTGGTGGAGAAAACAAGGGAGATTAGCTTGGCTGTCTATGGAGAAAAGGAGGTGAGAAGAGATGGCCAAGACTAGGAAAGAATTAGTAGAGGGCTCTAGCGGTCTTTGCGTTGAAGATCACGGACACGCGCGCAGCAATGACAGTGGCGCACATGCGAGCGATGGGGTTGGTGAGAGAAATGGCCATGAGTGAGTTGGAAAGTTTTGCCTCCTATTAAACTACTTTGACTACCTGTTTAAAATAGCAAATTATTTTGAACAATTGTGAAATTTTGAAGGTGAGTTACTTGGTTGTTCTAGAACCTAGGAAAAATATTTGTAGATACTGTTCACAAGAGATGTTGTTGGAAAGAGAAATGGATTAGAGAAATGGCAGGGAAAAGAAGGGACACGCTGGCGTTTCACCTGGTGCCGGGATGAGCAAAGTGGCATGGCGCCCGAAGACGGTTGATGCTAACGCCAGGAGCGGCTCGGTCGGGAGAGGAAAATATGCTAAGGACCGAGGTAGGACTTTAGGGTTAGCAAAATATATTCGGAGATTTAGGTTCTGAACAGGTCTTTGACCTAGGTTTTACTTTAGTAATATTTAACAGGGCAACATCTTAGGTTAACTGCTTTTATAATTTCGAGTATTAGAGTTTTTCGTTTCTAGGGTTCGCGTCTTTAGGATTTATGTTCTTAGGGTTTTTACTTCTCATTACTTGTGCCGGCAAAATAAATTCAAATTAAATAACTCACAAAGATTGCAGACAAACTGAACGACAACATATAAGATAATCATACAAAAAGTTTAAAAGTCTTGTATTTTTGTATTTTGGAAATTTTGGAATGTTACACTTACGGTCCTCCGAGTGCCAACGCACCAATCTTGCCTCCTTTGGGTTCGCAAATAAACGCTTCAAACGTGGAATCACAGGCAGATACCACAACATCTTAGCGGAGGTCCTTGCTTCAACCTAGCGATGATCGACGCTTGTATCGGGATGCTTTGCACACGGGACATACATGCATGTCGCATACTCTTTCTGATCAGGATACAATCGTTCGGACATGCATGTATTCTTTCTACTTCCATTCCCAATGGACAAAGAACCTTCTTTGCTTGGTAGGTGGTGTTGGGCAACACGTTTCCCTCCGGAAGAATGTCCGCTAGGAGACCTAACAACGTCGTGAAACTCTTATTGGACCAACCATTACTTGCCTTTAATTTAGCGGTTCAATCACGGTTGACAACCTTGTGTATTCCGGCTTGCGGCTAGGAACAAAGGTCTCACCAAGTCCTCCATTAAGCGCTCGAATTTACAAAACTCTCTCTCACGTAGTTCTCTTACGCATCGCGCGACATTTGATCAGTTGTCATCGTATGACCTATCTAATCAAAAGCACGATCTACATCCGGCATATCGTTGACTTCCTCGGCGATGTCGTTATTACTAACTTCTGTGTAATCTGCTCTTCACGTGTTGGTCCAACATGTATACCCTTTTTGAAACCCCTTCAATCAAGTGTGCTTCTATCTGCGCGAGTTAGTAAACATCTTGATTACATAATCAATGCATGGGCGATACATAAATTTTATCCCTTCTTTAACATATCACCTTGCGGCTCTTCTAAAAGCAACCACGCCATTAATGTACTCTTGACTCACACGGTTCATACCATACATCCAGTTTGGTCCATCTACGCTACACATGTAACAAAATATCTGATGTCAAATTAGATTAATAAAATCTCTCTCAACCGCTCTCTCTCTCCATTTCCTTCCCCCTCACAGAACTTTAATGCATATGCCAACCACTCAATATGAAAAATATTATTCTATTCCCTTGCATCCGAATGAAAAGTTTGCATCGATTCCTAGAGTTTTGCTTCAGAATAGGCAGCTTCCACATGTGGAATCGGTTCCTAGCATCAAATCTAGCCATTTGAACCGACTAATTAAGCACATAAATTACAGATGCTCTAAAGGGTTATAGATTGTTACCCTCGGAGCTCACGACGAAAATACCAAATCTCTTGAGATTTCTCTCCTTCTCCCTCCCTTTCTCCTCTCCTTCTCCCCTCTCTCTCTGTCAGCGGCGCAGTGTGTTTTTATCTGGGTGGCGGCTCAAATGGGAATGGGCAGGGGGTACTCCAGGTATTTATAGCGGCGAGGATATCACAAACGGTTCAAAATATGAACTGTCTGTGATATACACATATCACAGACGGTTTTTAAATAGAACCGTATGTGAAATATCACGGACGGTTCTATTAAAAAACCGTCTGTGATAATCTCCAGTATCACCGACGGTTTTATATAGAACCGTCGTGATATTTCACATACGGTTCTATTTAAAAACCGTCTGTGATAAAGGAGATTATCGCAGACGGTTTATTAATAGAACCGGCTGTGATATTTCACAGACGGTTCTATTAATGAACCGTCTGTTATATATGCTTATCACAGACGGTTATTAATAAGAACCGTCTATGATAGGCCGACACTACAAATGTCGCGTCCCAACAGACCCAACACAGACGGATTCAAATGAACCCGTCTGTGATAGGGTGTCTACTATAGCCTGTTTTGTAGTAGTGGTAGTAAGATCCGTGTGTCCAAAGAAGCAGTCAAAGAAGAGGCGTTTGAACGATGATGTTACCAAGAAAGCCTAGATTGGTGATACCAGATCATATAGTGTCATGCCTCTGTTCGTAGAAATAAAGTCAAAGAATCGTTGTACCCTTTCCTTTGGTTAGGAACAAAAAGGTGGACATCTTTGTATGCAAGTTATGAAGAAAAAGAATTGTTGGATATTAAATCATTGGATACCGCTCTAAGCATATACCATTGCAAGTCGAGTAATTAGGCATTGAGTTATGTTGATTAAAATCTATATAGCTGTAATCAATGAATGTGATGTTGAATGCTAAGTCATCATTTTGCATAGCAGTGAGGCAACAGTAAATTGTTGAAGAATTTAACCATAGGATAATGTTCATATCCGCAAGAGAGTATGCAATTATCATTGCAAGTGATCTATGCAGTATGCAACCATATCAGAAGTGAAGTTGGTCTTTGACTTGGTACCCAGGATCAACCAATTTTAGAAGGAATTACGTCAGAGATGAATTATGGCAGAAGTTGTTAAATGAGTTTGCAAAAATAACAGAGCAGAGCAGAGGATTCTCTTAGATGAAGGGAGTGTCAATTCACATTAATCAGTGTGGCAATTAATCAGTGTGGCAAGCACTAATGTTGATTGTAAATTAAAATGGTAGCACAAGAATTTTAGTTTATTCAGGAGCTGACCTTGAAAACCTCAGAATCTGCCTGTTTGAGTGTTGAGAAAGAGTTGCAGTTTCTTTAAGATCATCTATGAATAGGATAGTGTCCGTTGAATACCAACAAAATAGTCATTTTGAGAAGTGTCAATTGAAGATCAGTGAGATCATTGTTCAGGACAGCCAAGCCCTCTCCCTGTGGTAAGCGGAGAAGTTCACCTAGATCGTCAGAAGTGAACTAAGTTTGTGAGAATTATAGAAGAGATTGATCACAACTCTAGTGTTTGTATTGCCAGATACCATGAAGAACCTTGGCAACTTCTTATCATGGAACATCCAAGAATCAGTGAGTTAAGATGTTTCACCTGCACTTCCCAACATCTAAAGTTTCAAGCAGTGAATTATCCTAGTCATAATTTGAAGTTTGTTACCATGGAGCAACAAAGATGGTTTAAATGGATCAAGAACCACGAGGTTGAAATCCATTATCTCTAAGCTAGATTAGTATAGTGATAGAAGCACGACTGCATGAACTTGTTAATCAGAGAAGAGTCAGCCAAAGTTACCTATGAAAATCAGAAGTCGAATCTTGAGTGAGTTGCAAGAGAATATTTGTTGAACCCAGAGTTCAAACCGATGATAGAAAATCAGACTTGACCAGACAATTATGTCAAGAAAATCAGTCCTCACGTGAAGTAAGGTAAAGCCTTGGAATCCACTGAAGGCTGGCAAAATGATCCACAGATCAATGAGTATATTGGTGTATTTGATGACAAGAAACCCAAGTAGCTGATACTCAAACCAACATTTGAGTGCAAGCATTCCCTTTTCTCTAAAAGTGCCAAGGAGTACAAGGATCTCGAAGTTGAATTGTAATGATCCAAAATAAAGCAAAAAGGTCGCAGAAGGTGTTACCATGTATCTGATATACAAGAAAGTTGGACTAGTATGTCAAAAGCTAGCTGGAATTCTCCTGCCTCCAAGAATTCAAACATGGGATTTCCTAGGACCCAATCGGGACATAATTTCTTAAAAGGTGATTGCTGATCATTTGATAGAAATTTGCCGCTTCATGCCTGCTAATATCACCTAGTTGGCGACCATTTAACAGAGTGGTATATGACAGAGGTTGTATATGACAGAGATGGTATTCACCAGAATTGGTATAGTGCTAGATCGACAGAGATGGTTAGTTTACACAATGTGCCAGCGGAGTTAGCATCAGACCGATGATCCCAGTTTACCTCATGTTAGCGACAGAGTGTGTATGAAGCCTTGAATACTCGTTTAAATATCAGTATTGTGTATCACCCCGAACTGGTAGACAGATTGAAAAAGATTAATGAGTTGTGCCTTAACTCATAGTACCAAGTCGAGCAAGTAAGTGTTGTGTGCAGAGTTCTCCTACAACACCAGATGTCAGCCAATTCACAGTTGTCATTATTTGAAGTCCTCAATGATTGACCGTGTGAGACATCGCTCATCCAGAAGCAGACCAGTTCACAAAGTATGTAGACTTTGTATTAATCATGAAGTAGAAGGCCAAGTGTCTTTAGTCTAAATGGATTGTAAGTAGATCGGTACAAGCAGAAAAGCTATGCAGATAATCATCCTCGCAGTTATGTCTATCTTTAGGATACCTGTCTAAGTGTTGTGTTAAGAATTTTACGATAGAGATGTGTTAGTCAGTTTAGATCCTGAAGCTTAGAAGAAGAATAACTTGTTAACCTTAATTACCAGTTAACAGCAAGAGTTCCACAACTCCAGAAGTGTTTTCTAGATCGATCAAGCAACCCCACTAGAAGCAATCAAGTTGCAAGAGGCCCTTGCTTGCCGAAGGCCAATTCATCAAGTTTTGGTTGTAGCAAGAAGTTCAGCTAGAAGTAAGATGTTTGTTTTGTAAGTGTTAAGAAGAGCAGTTCTGTCAAAGCCAAAGCAGTTTAAAAAGCAAGAAGATAACCCAAAAGCTGAGTTCCCTAACCTATTCCATAGCCAGCTTAAATCTCGGGGTTGAGATTCCTTTAAGGGGGAGGTTTTTAACGTCCCAAAATTTGGGTTTTAAAAAATCTTTTGTGTAGATTAGGTCCCTGAAAAATTTAAGCAATTTTATTTGAATTAATAAAGCTTAATTAGGAATTACCAAAATTTGAAATATTTAATTTAACTAATCTAAACATCAATTAAAAGAAAAATACTTTATTTGAGTTCCTTGTGCTCCAAGGAATTTTTCCGTATTTTCTAAGATTTTTCTGAATTTATTTGCTATTTATTTTGCCTATTTTCGATTTTCAATCTTTTCTAAATTCCTAGATCAATTTGTAACCCGGAAAGTCTGCATGGGCCAAAATGGCTTGGCCCATCACCTTCTTCTACTTTCACCCTGGCCCACCTTCCCCTTTCTGCCTACCTCGCCGCAAACCCTAACGGGCCACACCATCGCCTCCGACCAAGCGGCAGTCGCATGGGCCCACACAGCAACCCGCATAACCACTGCTGCTAGCGCGCGTGTGCAACCAGGACACACCATTGCTGCCACCTTGGCATCCGGGTCGAGCATGACTCCCCATGCTAGAAATAGCTTGTCTCCCGTGCGCCCTAGCTTCGCCTCGATCTCCTCTCTCCCGTGCCCTAGCCGCCATCACTGGAACACCCCCGTGCGCCGCCACTGAGGCCCTTCTCCTCCATCTTCGACCATCGCCTTCAACGTCCGTTCTTCGTCGTTAAAGCTTCCTGGGTCATTCCATCAGCGTTATCGAAGTCGCCCCATCCTCCTCTCCGTGTTGCCACCACCAACTAGAGCTCTCGTGCCCCACATCTTCAGCGCCCACTTCATCCTCATCGTCTCCAGTCGCGCGAAATGTTTTCGTCGCGTTCCCCGTGTCCCCAGTGACTATCTCTAGTTTCTACCCATGTCATCGTGTACCTAATCTCCCGATCTATCTATCCCAAACTTTGATTTCAGGTTTCGTTCACCGTGACCCGAGATCCCTCACTTCTCTCTCAACTCCGGCTACCGCCCTTCGTTGCCAATTGCGCACCTCCAGTGAGCTCCCGGCCTCATTGACACCACCATCATGATCCCCGCACGACGTTCTATCTGGTGCTCCTCTCCTAATCATCGGAGCTTCATTGTAGCTCGTCATCGTCGAGCAACCCGCCACCACTTCTCTGCTCGCCGCCGCCACTTCAATTGTCTAGTTGAAGCTTTGGAAAGGTTTTGTTGTGATCAGCTCTGATCTAGTTGATTGCATCTTATGGGTAAAGTGTACAACCTTTGCAGAGTGTTAATCAATATATTTGAATAGCTGCGTTCGTGCTCATGGATATGCTCGGGGATTTCACACGACGGGTTGATTTTCATAAAATAATTGGGAAGGGGCAGCTGTGTGGTTAAACTCATATGACTGTGTGAAAGAAATTGATTAGACTTTGTTTTTTTTTATGAAAATAATTGTTAAACTATTATGGTTTATTTGTTTTAAATTACGCTTTCAATCTATTATTCATATTTAACTGCAACTGTTGCTTTTATGTAAAAGAAACATAGATGCCATATTATCTGGAATAAGCCATCATCTATAATTGCATTGTATGGTGCAACATGTTAAGTATTCTATGTACTCATTCTTACTATAAACAATGTTGTTTAGTTGAGAAGGCTACATCAGTTCATCGTCGGTCAACAAGGTTTACTTCAATGAGCGTGGAGAACTAGGTCACGCTACCCCAGACGATTGCCTGTGGGCATATGGATGGGCTTCACTGAAGTTACTCTGTTTCCTTCCGTTACAGCTTATTTGTGCTACTCGCTTTCTGAGGCATTAATTGTAAGCTTTGACCGTAAGGTTGTTACTCAGATAATTACTGTTATTGGCCTATTTATTAGTTATCTTTGCATATGGAATGATATTTCATTGATGTTGCCACTGTGTGCATTAACGTGATCCTGGACTAGTGTAGTATACACAGAGGGTCTAGATTTGTATATTTGGGTCCTGACAAGACTTAGACTCAAAAATACATTTTTGGCTGGTCGGACCAGCACTCACAGCCGGTCTGACTACTGGCCCTTTGGCCTGCCCCTAGGCCGATCTGATTGCCAAAGATGGCCGGTCAAACCACCAGCAAGACCGGTCTGACCATCGCCTTGGTTGGTCTGATCGTGAGTATATCCCTATGATATCCACAATCTCTCTCTTCATGAACACATTGGTAATTTTCCAAAAATGCAAGTTGGAGGTTTGTTTTCGAAAATATTCAACGTTTTCGCGCAAAGGCATAACTTGGTCCAAAAGCAAGAGAAAGCAATGGAAATTATGAAGTTGGATTTGGATTAGCAGAAACAAGTGTGATAAGGCAATAGAGGGCATGAAAGCTTCAATTTTTAGAGAATAGTAAAAAATCTCACTAAGGTCCATACGGAAGAACATTGTTCAATTTGACCTTTAATCATTGTGAGGCTTCAAGAATTGCAATGCAAGTTCAGAAATGGCAATAAGAGAAAATGAGATGCTGTCCCTCACTATGATCACACATTTTTCAAAATTTCCATTTACTCCCTTTTTCTCCAAATGGTTCCCTTTTTTAACATTTTTGTTATATCTTCTCCCCTTTTGACAATGAAGTCATCAAGGAATCACGCGTTTCTCTCATCCAGAGATGACAAAAGCAGAAATGAGAAAGAAGCATAAGAAAGAGCATGCATGAGTGCAACGGAGTGGCTTCATTTTTAGTTTTTTTCACATTTTGAGTATAAGAAGCTTTGGACATTACCTAAAAGAAGAAGCTAGCATTTCTACTATTACTCAGAACACATCAAGCATGAAAGTGCTATCAAGATTATGTTAAGACATATATATCAAAGCTAAGCTAGAAAGCTCAAGATGAAACGATGAATTTTTTGCAAGTTAAGCAAAGTGTAAAAAATTAGCAAGTTCATCAAATGAGATCCTAAAGTGATAATGGTTATGTCAGAATGTCAATATGAATTCAAGAAGCTAACAAAGACCATTATAGAGACCTAAAGTCCCAAAGTGAATCATTTTGCTCAAAGTACCTCAAACACCCAATTTTTACTACAATTTTTATTTGCAATGAATGACACATGTTGAAGTTAATTAAAGGTCTATCTTAGTGAAGAAGATTCTAGACTAGGAGCCATCTATAGCCTCTTCCTAAGCTTCAACTGTGTGACCAATCATGAGGTTCATGTCAAGTTTGATAAGCAGTCCCCATGAGATTATCAGGATCATCAAACAATCTTCAAGTTCATGTCTTTGACAGGTAGTCTTGTGAGAATAGTTTGGCATAATTTATCCGCATGAGAACCATAAAACTTGATTTTTCATTTTGCACAAGAGCAATTTTGAGATTCACAATAGAACTAGAGGCTCAATTAATGGTGCAACTAACTAAAAGATCCATAAATTATAATTTTTAGTTCAAGTTGTCTTAAAGTTCTAGATCATCAAACAAAGACTAAGCTACACATATGAAAGCATGATAGTTCTATCAGTCAATGAACTAGACATGGCAATGAGAAAGAATTGAAATACTAAAGCTCAAGATGGTAATAAGCAAAGATTTATCAATTTAAAATACAAGCGGTAAAACTTATATTACAATGCATCTTTTTGTGATTTTAAAATGAATGCAATATGATACAATGAGATGCAAGAAAAGCTCAAAAACCTAAAGGATAAAAAAAATATCAGAAAGTTCAAAGGAAAATCAAGGAAAGATCAGATGAATGAGGAAAGCTCAGAAAAGAACCAACTCCCCCTCAAACCAACCCAAAGCGGTAAATTACCCCTAACTCACTCCTCAAGGTGGCAAAACAAGTTGGTTATAAAGGCTTGGTGAGAATGTCATCTAACTGTGATAAACCCGAAGGTCCGATTGTTGGCCCGATCTTTCGATGAGAACGATAAGTTCGGTAGGCGTCGCTCAACTCTCACGATCCTAGCTACGAACACGCAAGGCTCGAAACCACGCAATCGCTGAACTGATTGACAAGTCGTTATCAACCGTGCACGAATACCCGGATGACCTGACCACGAAGGTCGATTCCTGCATACACCGAAGAAGCACGCAAGAAAAAGATAAAGCAATCTGAAATTGCAAATATGAATTGAAATATTGAATTGAGTTGGGATTCTGAAGCGGTATTATGGTTGGTCTAGTCGACACAAGCCAATACACGAAGTTGCATAGAAGCTAACTTTTAACTAAACAAAATCCAATAAAAACTAAAGGGGTGCGGCCTCCTTATATAGGGGAGGGGGAGCCGCAAATGTCTAAGAGCTAGCAATGTGGTACTATTCATGGGGGTTACTGTAACATCCCAATTTTCAGAGCCTTAAAAATCCTTTGAATAGTTAGTAGGGAGAAAATTCACCATTTGGATTTATTTGAATTTAATTTCAAAAGCTTAATATTGGACTTTACAATCAAAAACATTTAATGTGAATAATCCCAACATGAACACTAACCAAAACTATTTTATTTGGGTTCTATGTGCTCAGATATATTTTCTAGATTTTTCTAGAATTTTTCTGAGTTCATTTGCTATTTTCCATTGCCTATTTAAATTTCTGGTATTTTACAAATTAGAAAAACTAATTAAAATCTCGAAATCTCTTTGGGCCGAATCTCTGCCCAACTCCTATTCCAGCTCATGACCCTTCGACCAGTGCCAGCTGTGCGGCCGCCTTCCAGCGGCAGTGGACCCGTCTGTCGGTGTCTCTCTCTCTCTCGCGCTCGCTCATCCTCCACCGTTGGATCAGGATGAGCGACCGGATGCGCGTAAGGCAACCGGAGTTGTCAGAATGTTCCTTGATTTTGGGCGTTCGATCAAGATCCAGCGGTCGAGATCTCGAAATCTGTTTTGCGGTGCGCCGTTTCACACGCGGACTCACGCGGCCGTGTCTCGGCGTGTGGGTCCCACCGCCACGTCATCATCGTCTCGAGTCGGGGCGGCCGGGACTCCGCCGCCGCCCGCTTTCTCGCCGTTCGTGCCTGGACTCTCCCGAGCCTCGGGTATAAAGGAGGTAGCCCTCGGTCTCGCGCTTCAACCAGCGCGCCGCCGCTCGAACCCTAACCCTAGCGCGCAAAACTTCGGGAAGCGATCTGCGCCGCCGCAACTCCGGCGAGCTCGTTCTCGCCGTCGGTGCGCCGCGCCTCTTCGTGCACCGTTGACATCGCACGAGCTCCTCTACCTCTGGTAGCCCTTGTCTCGCCGGGCGTCACCGGGCGCCATTGCCGTCAAGCACGAAGCCCCTCCGCCGCTCTTTGCTCGCGCCGACCGCCACCGTCCACCGAGCATCGGTGTTGCACGATGGGTTCGCAATAACGCCCTCTACATCTTTGGTACCACTCACCGCGGTGAATTGCCGCCGTTCGCCGTGCCGTTGGTTCCCGAGCCGTTATCGCCGTCGATCGGCGTGGCGGCCGTGTCGGCGTCCACCTCGGCCGTTTACTGCGTGTCATCTGCGTGGCGCCGTGTCGTACGCACGCGGCGATCCACCGGTTCGCTTTCCGAGGCTCGGTGAGACCAGTCTACCGTGAGCGTGCCACCGACATGGGTCCCACATGTCGAGTTTTCTTTATTTTATCTTTTCCGAAATCACGAGGGCGGCGCCGGCTGCGCAATAATCTGATTTTCCTTTAGGAAAATAATTGAAATTCATGAAATCTTGATTTTGAGCATTTTATGTATTTTCAATCTTCAAAGGCCATAACTTTTGCATCTTAACTCGATTGAGCCCATTCAAATTTCTAAATTTGTCTAAATTCGAGATCTACCTAATTATTATTTTTATTTAATTTTTGGAGTTTGTTTTGCCTCTGTTATTTATTTGTTTTGTTTGTTTGTGTCTCGTTTGCAGTGAGCGTCGATTCGTCGGGAATTTTGTGGAAGAAGGAGCACCCCAAGACCAAGATCAGTACATAGACTTTTTCCAAGGCAAGTCATACCTTTGATCATCTTGAACCCAGTGTTCAAATTACTTTGTGTTAAATTATTGCATTATAGTTTAATTATTTATTTAAATGCTTTGGGCATAGTTATTATCAAATTGTTATCACACCTTGGCCTTGTATGTCATATATCCTTGTCACCCTAGATTGGTTATGAGTTGGTAATATTGTAGCACCAGCGTGGGTTGGTTAGATGCGAGTATAATTGGGGGGGCCCCAGGTTGGTGGGTTGTGGGGGTTTTGGTTTTGGGTTGCCCTTCTTGGGGTTTATTCCGGTTTCGAAAACAACGGGCAGAGGGAAGGGGGGAGGGGCGAGACCCCGGGGAGGGCGACAAACGGAACCGGTCTGGAGGAAATCATTGGTGGAAGGTTCCGAATCGTGCGGGGCACGTAGAAATCTGGAAAAGAACCGTCTTGTTAAGGTGGGTTTGGGTTTGCCCGGCCCTTCCCGGAGGAGAAAGGTTAGAATCCCCTTGTGGGGGGGAACTTTGGAAGAATATCAGGGTTATATGTTAAATTCCGGGAAGAGGGCCCCCAAAGCCCGACCAAGAGAAAGAGGGGGGGTCAAAAATGGGGAAGGCTTGGCAAGAAAAGCCGGGGGGGCGGGGGGCCCCCTTTTCCCCCTTCCACGGGATCGGGCCCCCCCGGGGTCTTTCCCCCCGGGGCCCTCCCTTTTGGGGCTTTCCCCAAGTTGGCTTGCAGAGAGGAGAAAGGAGGGGGGGGAGGGGAGGGGGGTTTTTTTGTGTGGGGTTGGTCAAAGGTTAGGCGTTCACCAGTGACCCTTTTAAATTTTATTTGAGGGTTGTTTTGTTGGGTTTAATCCCCTTAGTTTCCAATTTCCTTGCTTTTCTAATAGGGCTGGGGTTTAAATTCCCTTTTGGTTGGTTGCCCGGAGCGGAAATCATCATTCCGAAGCACCCCAATTATTGAAAATTTAGTTTCTGGCCCAAACGGGAGAATATTGCTGGATCAAATGAAAAAAAAAAACCAAATCACCATGGGGGTGTAGGTACCATACCTCAAATTAAATTCATGGGAGTCCCCATTTGGGTTTGGTGGGCGGTGTTGGTGGGGTTTCGAAAATTGACAGTCTATGTGAAAAGGTTAAACCAGGATGGAAACCCCGGGGAATTGGGAAAAGTCCCTTGACCCCGAATTCAGAGGAAATTTTTGGGCATTTCCGTTCTGTCGAAGGATTATGAGAAAAGGTGGTTCCCGCTTAACGGAGCTAGTCGTGTGATCCTAACGTTTTTAACTTTTTTTTGGGGGTTAGGGGGAAAGGCTCGGGTTTAAGGATAAACACGGACTCAAATCGGTTTGAGCCCATACTTTACATTTCCGGGGAAAAAGCCTTTTTTTAGGCAAGGAAAGGGGGGTACGTAAATCTAAAAATTCAATACCGGGGGCAAGAAACCCCGGGTTCCAGTTTAAACCTTGGAAACCAATTTCACCCCGGGTGGGAATTCCCCCTTTGCAACCCCAATGAAAAAAAGGGGGACAAAATTATTTTGGGGGAATTTGAACCATTTGTGCAGGAAAAATTGATGGTTAATACCCCCAAAACCCGGGGGATTAGGGCTCACAATTGGGTAAGGGGAGAAAGGGGTTTGGGTTCAGGGGGGGAAAATTTTTCTTGGGTAAGTTTTTAATTCGAAAAGTTTTGTTTGATTCGGGCTTATTGGGGAAGTTTCACAAGTAAATTGGGTTATATTGGAAAAACTCGAGAGCATCGGTTGTATGCCAAGTTCGGTAAGTGTGATTTACGGAAGAAGGAAGTCGATTTCCTTGGTCATGTGATGACAGTAGGGAGTAGCGATTGACCCGGTAAAGTTAAGCGATGCTACATTGGGAGCAGACCAGGCGTAACTTCAGTTCGCGATTTCTTGGGAATGGCGAGTTATTACCGCCGTTTCATCGAAGGATTCTTATCAATTGCTAAGCCTCTTACGCAATTGTTGAAGAAGGAAAAAAGTTCACTTGGACTCCAGCCTGTGAGGAAAGTTTTCAAGAGTTGAAGAAGCGTTTGACTTCCGCCCGATCTTGATTCGCGCGATATTCGCAAAGATTTCGATATCTATTGTGATGCTTAGCGTCAAGGATTAGGATGCGTCGATGCAAGAAGGAAGAGCTGTCGCTATGCGTCAAGGCGATTGAGAGCTCACGAGGAGAATTACCCTACTCATGATCTGGAATTAGTTGCGTAGTGCATGCTTTAAAGATTTGGCGTCATTACCTCATCATGTCATTGTGAAGTCTACAGATCATAAAAGTCCAAGTACATCTTTACTCGATCGATCTGAATATGAGACAGAGAAGATGGTTGGAATTGATCAAGGATTATAATCTTGGAATCCACTACCATCCCGGAAAAGCCAACGTAGTTGCAGACGCTCTAAGTCGTAAGATTCTTGTAATGCTTTGGAAGTAAAGAAAAGTTGCCAGAACTTTATGAAGAATTTGAAGCTAAAGCTAGAAGTTGTGTTGAAGGATTTGTAGCCAATTTGGAAATACAGTCTACCTGGAGAAGCAAATTCGTGAAGCACAACCAAAGGATCTGTGTTGTCGGACATCAAGGTCAAAATGATGAAGGGAAATTCAAGGATTTCACCAAAGATGATCAAGACATACTCTGGATTAATGGTCGTATCTGTGTACCAGATATCGAAGGTCTGAGACAGTTAATCTTAAAGGAAGCCCATGACTCAAAGTACCCAATCCACCTGGAAGTACCAAGATGTACCGGGATGTTAAGACTAAATTTTGGTGGCCAAATTTGAAAGCGAGAAGTCGCGAGTTCGTTGCTTTGTCGCGACACTGTCGAAAAGTGAAGGCGAGAACACTAGAGGCCGGCGGGATTACTGCAACATTGAAGATTCAGAGTGGAAGTGGGAAGAAATCGGGATGGATTTCATCACCGGTTTACCCAAGACCCAATCGGGTTACGATTCAATCTGGGTAATAGTCGATCGTTTGACCAAGGTCGCCCATTTCTTGCCAGTCAAAACCACGTACTCAGGAGATCGCCTTGCGGAATTGTACATGGCTAGAATCGTCAGTTTGCATGGTGTGCCCAAGAAGATAGTGTCAGATCGAGGATCTCAGTTCACCTCTCGTTTTTGGCAAAGCTTGCATGAAGCATTGGGTACCATCCAATTTGATCTGCGTATCATCCACGGACATATGGATGATGAAAGGGTTAATCGATATTGGAGGATATCTTTGAGAGCTTGTGCTCTAGCTAATGCTACCCGTTGGGATAAAAGTTTACCATATGTAGAATTTTCGTACAACAACAGTTATCAAGCCAGCCTACAAATGTCACCATTTGAAGCACTGTATGGTCGTGCCTGTAGAACCCCGTTGAATTGGTCAGAAACAGCTGAACGATCAGTTTTCGGTCCAGACATTATTCAGGAAGCAGAAGAGCAAGTGGCCATGATAAGAGAAAGATTGAAGATAGCTCGGTCGAGCGAGAAGAGCTATCGCGATAATCGTCGTCGAGATCTCGATTTTGAACCCGAGGATTTCGTTTATCTTGAGTGACTCCGCTCGAGGTGTCAAAGGTTTCATGCCAAAGGAAGCTTGCCCTAGGTATGTTGGTCCATTCAAGATTTTGGAACGCCGTGGAGAAGTTGCTTACGGTTGGAGCTACGCGATCGTTAGCGAGAGTGCATGATGTCTTTCATGTCTCGCGATTGAAGAAGTGCCTTCGTGTGCGGAAGAGCAAGCCCGCTAGAATCAATTGATCTAAAGGAGGACCTTACCTACAAGGAGCGACCAATCAAGATTTTGGATGTCGCGGGCGCTCACGAAAGCAAGACCGTTCGTTTTGCAAGGTCGGTGGAGCAACCACTCGAAAGGAGAAGCAACGTGGGAGCGTGAAGAAGAGCTGGCCGAGTTCCCTAGCCTTTTCTTTAGCTAGCTTTGAATCTCGGGTCGAGATTCCTTTAAGAGGAGGTTTGTAACATCCCAATTTTGAGCCTTAAAAATCCTTTGAATAGTTAGTAGGAGAAAATTCACCATTTGGATTTATTTGAATTTAATTTCAAAAGCTTAATATTGGACTTTACAATCAAAAACATTTAATGTGAATAATCCCAACATGAACACTAACCAAAACTATTTTATTTGGGTTCTATGTGCTCAGATATATTTTCTAGATTTTTCTAGAATTTTTCTGAGTTCATTTGCTATTTTCCATTGCCTATTTAAATTTCTGGTATTTTCCAAATTAGAAAAACTAATTAAAATCTCGGAAATCTCTTTGGGCGAATCTCTCGGCCCAACTCCTATTCCGCGCTGCGCCCCATTCGGCCAGCGCGCGTGCCGCCTTCCACCGACAGGTGGACCCCGTCTGTCAGTGTCTCTCTCTCTCTCCGCGCGCCCGCTCATCCTCCACCGTTGGATCAAGGATGAACGACTGGATGCGCGTAAGGCAACCGGAGTTGTCCGAATGTTCCTTGATTTTGGGCCGTTCGATCAAGATCCAACGGTCAGATCTCGAGTCTGTTTTGCAGCTGCGCCGTTTCACACGCGGACTCACGCGAAGCCGTGTCTCGGCGTGTGGGTCCCACCCGCCACGTCATCATCGTCTCAGTCGGGGCGGCGGGACTCGCCGCCGCCCGCTTTTCGCCGTTCGTGCCTGGACTCTCGGGCCTCGGGTATAAAGGGAGGTAGCCCTCGGTCTCCGCACTTCAACCCGCGCGCCGCCGCTCGAAACCCTAACCCTAGCGCGCAAAAACTTCGGAGAAGCGATCTGCGCGCCGCAACTCCGGCGAGCTCGTTCTCGCCGTCGGTGCGCCCGACCTCTTCGTGCGCACCGTTGACGCCGCGCGGAGCTCCTCTACCTCTGGTAGCCCTTGTCTCGCCGGGCGTCACCGGGCGCCATTGCCGTCAAGCCCGGCCCTCCGCCGCTCTTTGCTCGCCGACCGCCACCGTCCACCCCGAGCATCCGGTGTTGCACCGATGAGTTCGCAATAACGCCTCTACATCTTGGTACCACTCACCGCCGGTGAATTGCCGCCGTTCGCCGTGCCGTTGGTTCCGAGCCGTTGTCGCCGTCGATGCGGCGTGGCGGCCGTGTCGGCCCACCTCGGCCGTTTGCTGCGTGTCATCTGCGTGGCGCCGTGTCGCGACGCACACGCGCAGCGATCCACCGGTTTGTTTCCGAGGCTCGGTGACCCGGTCACCGTGAGCCGTGCCAGCGACATGTGGGTCCCACATGTCGGGTTTTCTTTATTTTATCTTTTCCGAAATCACGAGGGTGGCGCGACTTGCGCAATAATATGATTTTCCTTTAGGAAAATAATTGAAATTCATGAAATCTGATTTTCACATTTTATGTATTTTCAATCTTCAAAGGCCATAACTTTTGCATCTTAACTCCGATTGAGCCCATTCAAATTTCTAAATTTGTCTAAATTCGAGATCTACCTAATTATTATTTTTATTTAATTTTTGGAGTTTGTTTTGCCTCTGTTATTTATTTATTTTGTTTGTTTGTGTCTCGTTTGCGAGTAGACGTCGATTCGTCGGGGAATTTTGTGGAAGAAGGAGCACCCCAAGACCAAGATCAGTACATAGACCTTTTCCAAGGCAAGTCATACCTTTGATCATCTTGAACCCAGTGTTCAAATTACTTTGTGTTAAATTATTGCATTATAGTTTAATTATTTATTTAAATGCTTTGGGCATAGTTATTATCCAAATTGTTATCACACCTTGGCCTTGTATGTCATATATCCTTGTCACCCTAGATTGGTTATGAGTTGGTAATATTGTAGCACCAACGTGGGTTGGTTAGATGCGAGTATAATTGCTTAGCCATGCTACGAATCATCATCTCATGGGAGTCGCAAATATTAAATATGACTAAGTGTCTATGGAACTTTGTGTAAAACTGTGTGCTATGTGTTATTACTTCGTGATGGCATGTGTTGCACTAAAACCAACTGGGTGGTAAAGGATTTGGACTGGGGCAAGTGGTGGAGACTGTGTGACATGGTGGACTATGTGATGGGTATGATAATCTGTGTGGCTTAGTTAGAACATGGAAGTCTTGCCTTGGTCAATTAAGGACTTAACTTTGTGCGCCATTGAACTGAGCCTTACTGTACGACCACATGCCTGGTATGGGACGGGCCTAACTTAGTAAGTTATGGATTCTCGGCATTGATGTTCAGGTGGTAGGTTAGGCTTTGTGATAGGGTGGAGGTGTGACTACTTGGTGGTTGCTTCACGGGAGGATTCTTCGTCCCTGTCCAACGGTGTGTGTTATGCATGGGCTATGTGATATGTATAACGGTTTGTAAGCACACTGGGAGTGTCAATGTTGGAGATGAAGTTTCCGAACTGTTTTGTTATGATTGGTGCTAGCTACACATGTTATATCGTGTGGGTAAAGTGTACAACCTCTGCAGAGTGTTAAACAAACTATTCGAATAGCCGCGTCCGCGGTCATGGACATGCTCGGTGATTTCACATAAGGGGTAGTTTTCATAAAATGTGGGAATGGGAGCTGTGTGATCTCAATCATATGGCTATGTGAAATAATCTGTTTAGCTGTGTGTCTTTGTGAAAATAACTGTTAAATTAATATTGTCTATTTGTTTTGAATTATGCTTTCAATCTATTATTCGTATTCAATTGCAAATGTTGCTTTTATGCAAAAGAACCACAGAAGCCTTTTCTTTGGAATAAGCCTGCATCTATACATTTCATTGTGTGGTATGATTTGCGAGTACGGTTGTGTACTCACGCTTGTTGTAAAACTTGCGCCCAAACCTACAGAAGAGGAGGAGTCTACGCCTGCTTTCAAGGAGGAGTTCGTTGAAGGCTGATCGTTCGTTAAGGTCCGGATCGATTGGTTGCCTGTGTGAATTGGTGGGATCTACGCTGGAGTTTTCCGTTCCGCTGCTGCTTTATTTCTTTGTTAGCCCTGCGTGGCTTAATAAGTGTAAACTCGACCATAAGGTCAAAACCGTTATTTGTTATTCAAACTAATCGTTTACTTTACCTATCGCTTGTGTGGATCGATATTTACCTGTGTTAACCCTGTGTGCACTAGCGTGATCCTGGACTAGTGCAGTTTACACAGAGGGTTCCAGAATCGTAATTCTGGGTCCCGACAGTTACTGTTCACATAAACAGTAACCATGAATAGTGTATCCGGCCCGGGTGGAGGCGGCCTAGGAAGTGGTTGGCCCAAATAGGCCAAGGAGGTGGCCGGTCCAAATAACCTAGAGTGGTGGCTGCCTTTTGGGCCAAATAATTGATACAAATACAAGGCCCTCGGCCCAATGTGAGGTGTCGCAGCACCAGGTATAAGTGGAGTAAATTCGTCGGCGCGTTGGAGTAGCGCTTGACGCAGCCGAATCGATGGCAGTCGAATCGCCCGGTTGGAGGTGGAGTAGTGGTCGTATCCGAAGGGTTGATGTCCTCATCAAATTGAGCCTCGAATTCCACAAACTCTAGCACAATATCACCTTTCTATACATGGTCTCTAAAGAAGTCATGGCGAATCTCTATGTGCTTGGTTCTCGAGAGTTGCACTAGGTTCTTGGCTATGTTAATGGTGTTAGTGTTATCACAAAGGAGTGGAATACTATCAAAGGATAACACGAAGTCCCTGAGGGTGGACACCATCCACAGAATCTGACTACAACAGCTAATGGTAGCTACGTACTCAACCTCAGCCGTGGACTATGCAACAGAGGACTGCTTCCTAAAGGATCAAGAGACGAGATAAGTGCTTAAGAAGTGACAAGTGACTAAGGTTCTCTTCCTATCTATAGCCTACAACCTGCAAAATTAGAATCCAAAAACCCTTGAATAGACAAGGAAGATAAACAAGAATACCAAATGCCATACTAGAGGGTAGACTGGAGGTACCTGAAGATGCGCTTGATGACTTGGTGATGAGAAGTCCCTGGAGACGCCTGAAACCTCGCACAGAGGCAGACTACGAAGTGGATGTCCGATCTTGAGGTTGTTAGGTAGAGGAGGGAGCCGGTCATGCCACAGTACTCACATTGATCCACAGCTTCTCCTTCCTTGCCTGGATGTAAAGCAGTTGAAGTCGCCATGGAAGTGGCGATTGGCTTGGAGTCACCCATCTCGAAGCACTTGAGCAGATCCTTAGTGCACTTTGTCCAATGGATGAAGATCCTTTTCTTGCATTGCTTGATTTGAAGTCCCATAAAGTAGTTGAGCTCTCCCGTCATACTAATCTCAAATTCTCTAGACATGGTCTTAGAAAAATTATAGCGAGTGACTCGCTCATGAAGATGACCAATCATCTGATCCAGAGGATGACGCCTCTGATTGTGAAGTGGAGCGCCCGCGGGAGATATCACTTCTTCGACCTCCGTGGGTACTGCTAATGATGAAGATGCAGTAGGAGCCTCAATTTAAGGTTGTAACACCCCAATTTTCTGAGTTTCAAAACCTTTTGAGTAGTTTAGTTCCTTGAAAAAATTCACCAAATTTTATTTGAATTTAATCAAGCTTAAATGGGACTTTCAAATGTCAAAACAATTTAATGTGACTAATATGAACATTAATTAATTCCAAAACTATTTTATTTTAGGTTTTTCTACTTGAAAATATTTTCTAGATTTTCTGGAATTTTTTCGAGTTCAATTGCTATTTTTAATTTGCTATTTGGATTTTTTGGTATTTCTAAAATGTAAAAGCTTATTAAAATCTCGGGAAATTCAGTGGGCCAAATCTTTTCACCCCAGCCCAACCTTGTTCTCTTTCCGGTCCAGTCTGCTACCCATTTTCGCCAGCCCACTCGCCCGCGCGTTTTGCCACTACCGTTGACAGGTAGGACCCACATGTCGACCACACGTGTGTCGTTTCCGATGCAAACTCACCTGAGCCACCGCCACTAGCATGTAGTGTAACACCCTGCCTTAGTAAAAGCCCAAGATGTCACCTTCATCTATTAACACTACAAGGATCTACCTCAAACTCAAGTATTCCTAGCTTTTAGGAGTCACGATTAAACCTTCAACAATAAGATAAACGATATTTAAACAAGCTAGCTAATCAATTCAATCATAATTCGAATTAAGAAATTATCAAAGGCATTATAGTAAAGTTTCATTTAAGGGAAACAACTACTCGCCATAAAATTCAACCATGAGGAAATAAAGGAATCACAACCTATTCAATTATTACAATTTATGAAATGAATGAATCAAGTAGTGTAGTGAAGTGCTCCTCAAGTGCATAAGCCATGTTGTACTTTCTCCCAAGGTATGCCGTTCTCAACGAACACCTAAAACATTAGACAGACAAGCGTGAGTTCAAGTCTCAGCAAGTACAAATAAACAACAAACGGAAACCTCATAACAACGACAGATCATTCTCATTGAACAACTTATGCAACATTGAATCATAGACAGATCGTTCTCAAGAACAAGTACATATGTAAATATTATGAATGAAATGCAACTCATGCATATGACTCGACTTCTCTTCTACATATACCGGTATAGCCAGTGAACACCCGTCGGTGTTCACTCAGGCTCGCATTATACAAAATACAGGGATCCAAGGCCCGTATGAAGAATTTTTCAAACGGGGATCTAATTTGCCCACATTGGAATGGTGAGTCTTACTTGCCCATATTGGAATGATGGGACTTCACTACCCACTCCCATGGGTGAAACATGAATGAATGAATGAAATGAAATGAACCTCAATACCCACTCTCGTGGGCTAAACATGAAAACTTGGAATGAAAGCAATGAAACGAAATTAACTCTTCCGTATCTTCTAATTGTTATAAGCTTGTAACGGAAACAAGCCATCAAGGGAAAATAAATAATCATACTTCATAAGATTAGTCAGATCATAGTAATTCAACCAATTTGTATAACACACATCAAAGATGACTCAAGAATGTACTTGCCTTTCGCGTTGCAACACGTTGAAAGATTAAGAAGGTGAAACCAACCCCAATGTCACTCCTACAATAAGTAAGTTACTCAAAACAAGTTTGACAAGATAACAATAATACTATTCACAACGCTCTTATCCACACTCCCAATAACCCACATTCAGATATTTAATCTACTCAAGTATGACGATGATATAGCAGAAAACCAAAATTGGACAACGACATTCTAAAATACGTAACTCCCAATCCGCTCATCATAAAAAAGCATTTTTCAGTCTCTCTGGAAAGATCGCGAGATTATCTACAAAAGTCTAGTTGGTGAGATCCCCTAAATCTGCCTTTAACTAAGTATAACAAACGGATGAAAAACCTACTATTAAAACCGACAAACAAACTGGACAGCAGCATTAGAACAATCATAACTTTCAATTGGTTGATCCAAAAATTGAGTTCTTTATCAATCTGGAAAGCTAAGATAATTGCCTACAAAATTCGTGTTGGGAGACAACCCTAATTCGGCCATTAGCAAATTGTGAGGACCTGGGGTTTTTAACTAGTAATACTTAACCTCCACATGGTTCGAGTATCACTAATTAGATATCCTAAGCCTCGATGGACATATGCTTCCCAGAATCGCAGCACACATACATCCATACAAAATCATGCATCATTTCCATACAACTTACAATATCAAGTCTAGCAAAAGACATACAATATATAGAGCTATTACAAAAGAGCCGACCGGCCAAATAACATCAAAGTAACAATTAACAGCGAAAGTAAAAGTGCCATAAGATGGCTATAAAGACGACCGGTTAGCCAACACAACCCATAAGGCAACCGACCGGGCCGCCAAGCTAGTCACACGATCCACAACAAAACTCACAGAAGTAGACCCCTTGGGGATCCACTTCCTCCTCTGCAACAATAAAGCAATGCAGCTGAGTACAAAAATGTACTCGCAAGACTTACGAGTAACAAGCCTATACATATCTACATGAAAGCTGAACAAAAGAGATGGTTATATTGTTAGTTGGACGCATAAAGCAATTTTCATTGGAATAATGTAATAGCTTGAAGGCAATTTATCAAATATGTTTTTAATCATTGAAATAATAGCGAGATAACAATAAACAACATAAATAACAACCTAGAGGTGACTAACCCAATAGCCACCACAACATAGCACGAATTACCCATTCGTACCACCCAAGTTCAAGTTTTAATGAAAAGGTTATAGTCTAACTCTTGCAAAACCTAACCAAGCATGTCCATAACCTAGGACGAGGCTATTCGAATAGATCAAACCCTGCAGGGGTGTACCAATGTACCCACACTTCAGACCACCTTTTAGCCACAAGATTAGCACACTTCCAAAGGTATGCCGGCATGGCTAAGTCCTACGAGACGTTTCCAATATTGTGTATCAACTACGAGCCACTCGTATGGATAGAAACCCATACGCTACATTGTAAAGCCGAAAAACAACTACCCACCCAGGGTAAAGTTTTCGGACAACTACAATGCTCCCAAACATCTACCTCCTACAACCTCCTGTGACTCGGAGTTAACACACGCCAAAGTACTAAGTCAAGAGAGGTCCCATACCCCGTAGTGTGGTTAGCACGCAAAAGTGCTTGGATCAATGGTGCAAGTAATTCAGTCCTTGTTGACTCGGGCACAAACCATTCACACCCAAAAGCACACCATCTTACCATTGTGCCCAAGTCTAAATCATTTTGTTTTCAGTTTTAGTTTTATCAATTAAGCATAGCACCAGGTGCTGAAAATAAAGTCGTAATAAGCTTTTGTGTGATCAAGGTTGTCAACTAAGTCGACAACCGCCCAATTCTACCGGTAGCTAAGCATGACTAAGCAACATCAACTCGCAAACTACTAAGTGACAAGGGCTCATCCAACGAACCCCAATCACAGCAAGATAATCCTAGGCTCAGTAGTCGAGAATAAATATTTTACCTACAGATTATGCATCTAATGGGTCAATTATTCGACAATAGGTTAACACAAGATAGCAATGCATACGTAGAATTTGCAAATAATATATTAGACTTTGAAATTAATAGGAGCAATATGATCAAATGATGCTACATCTGCTTACCTTGCTGGAAGTGCTCTTGCTGCAGAGGTTCACTTTCAGGCTCAACGAATTCTTCGGAACCTAACGCACGAACGCGAAAATCCAATAAGAACGAAGAACACCAAAAGAAATTTAAAAATCAAAGTCATCCAAATTCCATGAAATTTACACAGCAGCAAGGTTATGATTTTAAATAAATTTAGCAACAAGAATAACTCAATTTGTACTAAGCATGCAAAAGTTATATCCTAAACATTTTCTTTCAGCTAGACAATTCAATTTAAATTAATTTCGGGTACTGTTCATGGCACAATTTTCCATAAAGTTCTAGAACCTAAAATTTTTAGGGTAGGTAGACCATGGCATTCTAAGAATAACAAAACTGGATTTACTTCATTTGGAGTTAAATTGAATTACTTATGATTTTTCTAAGTTGTGAAATTAGGGCACATCATTTTTCAGAGGCAAGTGCATGAACAAAACCTATCCTATATTAAAGTGCATTATCAGAGGAATTTAAAAAATTTAGTTTGCTCAATTTGGTGCTACAGAGAATTACTTATGCATTTTTCAAGTTTTAAATGGATTTCTAGACAATATTTAATGTTAAAACAAGTTGATACAATCTACACAATTTTCTGCTATAGAACAACACCTAACATATTTTTATATAAAAGCTTAGGTAAATAGAAATTTAACCCAACAGGAATCATCTAAAAAGGAGCTAAAATGAATTAGTTATGATTTTTTGAAGTTTTAATACCATTTTTAGTTGACAAATAAAGGCTTATTGAAATTAAATCAAACTTATCGAAAAGGAAAAGACGTGGACGAATGTGGGCTGCAGATCGCGAATCGAATGGCCCAAGCGCGAGGGCCGAACGCAATGCACACAACGCCACACATTGTCGACCGTTGGATTAGATCCAACGATCCACAGTGGGGGAGGTGCTCGGGGTCCGAACGTCCCAACGAACGTGGACTGTAGATCTAAAGATGAGCGACCCACAGCGAGAGCTCCGGTCAGAGGTCCGAACTCTCGCGCCATCCGAGCAGTAGATCAAGAAATGAACGGCGAAAAAGAGATCGGAACGCTAAGACTTTGGAAACACTAAGGAGGTCTAGACTATCGGATTTAGATCTAACGGTCCAGAGCTACGGGGAAGTCCTAAAGCTAAGGATCTAATGAAGGAGATCCTGGACAACCCAGATCTCCAAGGAGAGATCCTAGACGGCCAAGATCTAGACTAGGGAGGTCTTGACGGCTAGGATTTAAGCTGGCGGAGGCCCTAGGGGTCAAACCCTAACAAAGGGAGGTCCCGATGGCTAAGATCTCACAGTGGGAGGTCTCAACGGTCAAGATTTACCTAGGGTGGTCTTAAGGGTTAGGATCTGCGGGGGAGGGAGGTCCTGAGGTTTTCTTTACAAAAGACCAAGGGGTGGTCTTTTGCAAAGAGGACCCCAAGGGAGGCCCCGAGGGTGGTTTTTACAAAAATGACCGCGGGATGGTCATTTCGCGCGGGGGTGATCCTAACGATGAAGATTAAAGCCAAGGAGGTCCTAAACGGCTAGGATCTAAGCTGGGGGAGGTCTTGGCAACTAAGGTTTCTGAAAGGGAGATCTAACGGCTCATAGCTAAACCACAGAGATCATTAACGTCTAAGATCACACCAGAGAGGTCCTGAGACTTGTCGAACTTACGACAACAGGGCCGTACTCCGCACTATGCCCTCCGACTCACCGCCGGTCACTCCGGTCGCGGCGGTGCGAACCAATAGGTGCAATACGTGCACAATACAAATGCGAACATAATGGGGATACTCTCGACGGCGGAGCTGGCCTAAAACGCCGGCGAGCTGGAGAGGAGCGGAGGAGCAACTACGACAAAAACTGAAAATGACAAAAAGCTTCGCCCCGATCTACACTAGTAGGTACTCGAGCACTACAGGGCTATTGCGAAGGTACCTGGGCCCAGAGGAGGTACGAAGGAGCTCAGAGAAGTCCTGACGGCGGAGACCAGCGCTGGAACTGAGGACGACAACGATGACAAGTGATCCTGAGCAAAGTGAAGGGAAACGGATGGTAAAGGCAGTGTCGCAAAGACCCAGGGGTGGTCCACGAGCGAAGAATCAAAGGGAGGAGGCCCTTACTGAGGTTGGGGCCGAAGTCGGAGGATCGCGGCCGAAGATGACCCAAAACGCGGTTCAAGCCGCACCTGCAAGGGCAACCCAAATCGAGTTAGGGAAACTACCCCAAAGGATGAGGTGGTCCAGGCGACACGAAAAGAAAGGCCAGGGCACCACTAGAGCACCGCCGACGATGGGGAGCTCGAGCGGCCGATAATGGTGGAAATTGGGGCTTTCGGCGATTTGCACACAACGCACAGGGAGAGAGCTGGAGAGGGAGGGAGGTGGTAAAGAGAACCCAGAGGAGGAGCTCGGAGGTCCTCAAGTAGCTCGGGGGTCAACGGTCGTGCGAGGATGAAGTGTAATGGTGACATGACTTAAAGTGTGCTCGGGACAACGCGGAGACGACGGGAGCAGTTGAGGACAAAAAGTTCACTGGCTACACGCTGACACAACTGAAAAGTGGAGCTCAGCGCTGTGAATAGGGGGGCCCGTGAAGTGACCAAGCCTGACCTCTCCCTGCCATGGCGCGCACACGAGTACGGACGCAAGGAGGAAGAAGAAGAACAGAAGAGGTCGGGGAGGTCGTGAGCGGTTACATCAGGGATGGACGGCCTAGATTACTTGAGATCTCCAAAGGTCCAGCTTAGCAGGAGAGGTCGTGAGCGTTGGATCAAGATCCAACGGCTCACACACGTGCCCAAACGATCGCGCCCGAGTGCGGCTTGGCAACTTGCTTCGACCAAGTCCAAAGGTTAGGCTCGGGTCTGACTCGAGCCCAACAGTGGTTTTGAAATTAGGGTTTAGAATTGAACAGAACTTTGAGGAATTATTTGAGGTAGCAATTTAACTCCAAAAATTCTAACATTTTAACAGGAGCTTGATAACTTTGATATTGACCTTGTATAAAATTTTCAGAGGTTTTCATGCTGTACATTTTCCTCCAAAAATTCTGCAAGGTGCTGAGCTAGGGTTTGACTTAGAGTCAAACTGGTTTGACTGACCTCTTAAAATATTCAAACAATTTCTAAGAATTGTGAAATTTTTCAGAGGGGTCACACATTAACCCTTGAACTTAGGAATTGTATTTCCAGAGGATGATCATAAGGTTAGAGAAGAAAGTTTTTTGAAAGGCAAGGTTTAGATCAAAACAGACTTGTGGTTTTGTATTTCCATAATTCTTTCACAAGAATTTTTCATAACATACATGAAATAAAATATGTAAGAAAAGTTTTTAATTTCTACACATTTTCTTACATTTGAAACACAAGCCAATACTTGGGATGTTACACAAATTCTTATCTATTAGTTAATACAACTGATGTAATCCTGACAGAGTTCTGGACAACAGCAATGAAGTCATCATAACTTCCAAACTACAACTCCAAATAACGTGATATCAGATCCTACTAAAACCTAACAACATTTCCCACAATTCTCTAGGAGACCCTAACCTCCGAATTCGCATAGAACTATACGCAAACTGACGAACAAGACAACTGCAAATTATTGACTCAAATTCAGCAAGAACAACAATACGCTATTCGACATCAATCGCATAGAAAAGAACTAAAAAAATCAACAAAGAATTGAGGATACCCTTGAGGACACGAAGGAACCCACTAAAATCTCACGAGGATCTCCTCTCCCCTTCGTTCTCCCTCTTCCTCTTCTTTTTTCCTTGGCTGGTGGCACCCGAAGGGTTCTTCTCCCTCCCTCCTTGGACAGTGGTAAGGGGGTGGTGGTTATTGTAGCAGGGACGATGGTACTATAGCATAGGCTATAGTTTTGCTGACTTATCCCCCTCCCTTGCCTTCAAGTGGGCTGTTGGCCTCCCATGGGCCTTGGGCCTCTAAGGCCAGCTCTTCCCCCCTGTGACTATGGGATGGCGTCCCAAAACTCTCTCAAATTCTAAACTTTAACTATGACACTCAAATTTGTTAATTCCAAATTATTGATATTTAAGCAGGATATTACATGTAGGCCCCATAGGTGCATTGTTCATCGTCTCCATCTCGAAGACGAGTTGGACTCCGCCGTTGTGCCACGTTCGGACTCTCCCTTAGCCCCGCTACTACAGGCTATAAAAGCCCTCGATGTGCGTGCTAAACTGATCGCCTCAACCTCCACCGCTAATCCCCTGGATTTGGAGATGTAAACCTAGCGCCGTCATTTCGGGAATTTTTCAAATCCGTTGCCGCCGGTGATACCCTGTCGCCATCGTCTACACCATCGGGTTCGCCTTCTTATTGTCTACCTGGTGTGCACCTTTCCATCACCGAAGGATCACCGTAGTGTCGTCGCACCGTCGAAGCCCTCACCACCGCTTTGCTTCACCATTGCCGCCGATGACTATTGGGTCCCGTGTGCCACCCATTAGCATCGCCAGAGTGTCAAGAACCCAATGTGTGTGTCCAAGACCTCGCCGGAGCACCCTACTGCCGTTTCACAATTGACCTGAGCCACCGCCTTCGCCCTCGTCGACCCTTTGCCACCCTTCATCATCGCATCGGAGCCGCTAGATGGATTCGCCCGAGCACAAGCATGCTAGCGATGACCCCTTTCATCGCTAGTCACCGCCGTTCATCATCGCCGCCGTCAAGCTGTGGCAGCTGTCGATTTCAATCGACGTGGCTGCTTGTGTGTCAACCTCGTCACCGCCACGTGTGCGCCGCGTTAGTGCCACACGTACCAAAACCATAGACCTAAACCTAGTCTACCCTAGACCTAGGCTCTGACATGTGAGCCCACATGTCCGTCCACTGACCATAGACCCGTGAAACATAGATCAGTAGACTAGAGTCGTAGACCTGGTCCATAGACCAAAGTCCCACCTGTCAGCCTCTATTTATGATTTTCCAAATTTTTCTTTTAGTTTTGAAATCATTGCTGATGTCATGTTGATGCAATATTTTAGGATTTCCTTTAGAAAAAAATTGTGAAATTTGAAATAGTAATTTCTTTATCTTTTTCTTAGATTTAAATCTTCCGAGAGCCCGTTCTTCCTCATACGAACTCCAATTAAACCCATTCAAGTTTCTAAATTAATCTAAATTCAAGGTCTACCTTTCTAAGATTTTTATTTGATTTTTAGAGTTTATTTATTGCCCTATTTTTGGAGCCAGAGTGTTCTCAAAGATCGATCTACGATCAGGTTATTATCAATTGAAAAATTGTCCGATGGATGTATCGAAGACTGTTTTTTCTTCGCGATACAAATATTATGAGTTCTTAGTCAAGTCTTTTGGTTTGACTAATACCCCTGCATATTTCATGAATATGATGAATAAGGTTTTCATGGAATATTTAGACAAGTTTGTGGTAGTGTTCATTGATGATATTTTGGTCTATTCCAAGACAGAGGAAGAACATGCCAACTACTTGAGAACAATACTAGAGAAACTTAGAGAGTATCAATTGTGTGCTTTGTTCAGCAAGTGTGATTTTTGGAAACAAGAAGTTGATTTTCTTCGTCATGTGATGACAACTAAAGGAATAGCAGTTGACTCTAGTAAGGTTAAAGCAGTGTTATATTAGGAGCCGCCCAAGACAGTGACTCAAATTTGTAGTTTCTTAGGAATAGCAGGATATTACAACTATTTCATTAAAGGTTTTTTGATGATTGCTAAGCCTCCTACGCAATTGTTGAAGGAAGAGAAAAAATTCGCCTGGACTCTAGTTTGCGAGGAAAGTTTTCAGGAGTTGAAAAAACGTTTGACATCAGCCCCAATGCTAGTTCTACTAGATATTTAGAATGATTTCGATATCTAATGTGGTGCTTCACGTCAAGGATTAGGTTGCATTCTGATGCAAGAAGGAAGAGTTGTTGCCTATGCATTGAGACAACTGAGACCTCATGAGGAGAATTACCCTACCTATGATTTGGAATTAGCTGTCGTCGTGCACGCATTGAAAATTTGGAGTCACTATCTTATTGGTAATCCCTGTGAGATATATACAGATCATAAGAACATGAAGTACCTTTTCACTCAGTCTGACCTAAACATGAGGTAGAGAAGATAGTTGTAGTTAATAAAGGATTATAATATCGAAATTCACTACTATCCTGGTAAAGCCAATGTTGTTGCAGAAGCGTTAAGCTGTCAGAGCTATTGTAATGCCTTGGACTTAAAAGAGAATTGCCCAGAACTTCATGAAGAATTTCATAAATTAAAATTAGAAGTTGTAACCGAAGAATTCGTGGCCAGTTTGGAAGTAAAGTCTACATTAAAAAAATAGATTTGTGTAGACCAACAAAATGATCCTGTGATTAAAGATATTAAGCTCAAGATGGAAGAAGGGGAATTTAAGGATTTCACCAAAGATGATCAGGATATGCTTTGGATCAATGGACGTATCTGTGTGCTTGATATCGATGGTTTGAGACAGCTAGTTTTAAAGGAGGCTCATGATTCGATGTATTCTTTTCACCCTAGAAACCCTAAGATATATCAGAATGTTAAGAATAGACTTTGGTGGCCAAATCTAAAGCGATAAGTCGTAGAATTTGTTGCCCTATGCGACACGTGCCAGAGAATAAAAGCAAAACATCAGAGACTAGTAGGCCTATTACAGCCCTTGAAAATTCCAAAATGGAAGTGGGAAGAGAACAGAATGGATTTTATCACCAGTTTACCCAGGACTCAATCGTGTTATGATTCTATTTGGGTAATAGTAGATCGTTTGACAAAAGTTGCACATTTCTTACCTGTCAAAACCACTTGAATCAACTAACTTCACCAGGAAACCTTGATCATTTTGGACCTCAGCTGTCGAAGCCAAGTCCCAATCATCCTCGCCATTGACCGTTGTTGACCTTCAAGCCTCCTACACAACAATAGACCAATAAAATGATCTCGAGTACAAGTTCTTCACAACTTGACCGACGTTAGTCAAAACATGAATCATGCAACATATATGTACTATAACCCATGAAATTTACCAAACCTATGATCATCACCGCCTTGCTGGTGTAACATCCCAATTTCTAGTGTTTTTGAAGATTTTCAAAATTTAAAAGTAACCATTTGATTTTATTAAGTTGCAAAAGCTTAACTTGAAATTTAGAAATAAAAAACCATTTAAATTGAATTAATGAAACTTCAATTAAATTAAAATTGGTTTATTAGAGTTTTTTTGGATTTTATTTGGATTTAAAAGTCAAAATTATTATTTTAAGTCATTTCTTGCTTTTTTGGAATTTAAAAAGAGTTCTCCTTTTTACCCGAAATTAAAATCTATTTTATTTGCAAAATTAAAAGCTAAAATGTAGTTAAATTATTTTTATTAAGTACTAAATGATTCCAAGATTTTCTGTGCATTTTCCTAGAATTTTTGGATTGCTTTAGCTATTTTCTAAAAAAAGGTTTTTACATTTATGGTATTTTCTTAAATCAAAAACCTATTTAAAATCCTTACCTTGCTTTGGGCGAATTCCAATCTTCGGCCCATCTTTTTCCCTCGCCTCGGCCCAGCCTCCTGGCCCCTTTCGCACGCACCAACCCAGCCTCCCCGCTCCCGCCCCTCTCTTTGTCAATCAGGGCCACCCACCAGCCTCCTCCACCCTTCTTCCTCACTCCTCTCTCACGCAGCACCCGAGCCCTGCCATTGATGCGACAGGAGCTCCCATCTCATCCCCTCTTTTCCTCCCCCTTTCTCACCCGTTTTGCACGCATTGATTTCCCCGTTCTCCGCCGACCCCGCCTGTGTTATCACCTCCCCCTTTCTCCGTGCGGAATCATCGGAGCACGCGAGCCCCCCGTGAAAGTCATCGCCGCTCCGTGCATGTTTCCCTTCTTCCGAACCTCCCCGCGTCTAATAAAGAGGAGCACCGGACGCGCCTCCCACCCTCTTCGTTTTCCCCCTCCTCCCCTCTCATTCTCGCTCTCCTCCGACTGTAATTCAAGAAAAGCTTGCCGCTGGCCGTAATGCTCTCCGCCGCCTCTAGCATCCCCGCCGAGTCCCCTCCGCCGCCTTGGTCACCCCGTGCGTGCTTCCCCAACCCCGGAGTCCCACCGGAGCTCCTCCGCTGTTTTCACCTGCCACCGCCGCCGCTTTTCGTCCTCACTGCCGGCCTCCCTGTTGCTCCCTGTCGACGAGACCTAGCGCGCGTGTCCACCGTGAGCTCCTCTTCATGTGGTTGTCCTCACCTTCGGTTGGGGCGCCACCAATTGCCGGCGAGCCCTAGGGCTTCAAGCGTCACCGCTTGGGTGCCCACGTGGTTGCCTAGGTGGCGCCACATCAGCACCGCATGGCGTCACGTCACCCTTTTTGTCTATGTGGCTGCCCAGTCAGCCCGTGTGGCATTTTTCCAATCTTTTTCTGTTGAAAATTATTTCGGTCGAAAACAAAATCTCTAGGGTTGACGTCAGCTGACGTCATAAACCCAATTTCCTTTACAAAAATAATTCCAAAAATAGGAAAAATCCCTTTTCTTCATTTTATGTGATTTTCAAACTTCTAAAGGCCATATCTTCCCCGTTCGAACTCCGATTCGAGTGATTCAAATTTCTAAATTCATCTAAATTAATTATACTTCTATTGGTGCTTATTTGGTAATTATGTGGATTTTATTTTGGATTGTTTTATTTATTTGGCTTCATTCGCTTGTATAGATTCGGGCGTTTCGGACGAATTCTTGGACCCGACGATCGAAGCTCCTCAACTCTTCAACGAAGGCAAGTCGTAGACCTTTGACCATGTTGTATCCACTCTATGAAACTATATTGTTTTATATCAACATGCATTGCTAGTTTTATATTAAATAGTTTCAAGAATAGTTAATTACCTAATTGCCATTATATCTCCTTGATAAAATGTGAATAACATGTACCCTTGAACATCATAGGAAGGGTAATTTTAGTTGGACATATTTAGACCAACTTGGGAATCATATTTGCTTTGCTATGCTTTAGCTATCCGAAAGGATTCATGATCACATGCTCATTTGTTTAAACTTGACCTCATGGAATATGGATTGGTGGCGCGGCCACTAATGTTAAAAGTTTGTTGTGCCATGGCAAGGGTTGCCATTTGGTCGGGTTGAATCCAAAAATGATTTCATACTCAGCCGAATGATCGTGCAGTAAAGGGGGTGCAGTAAGCACGCTAGGATGAGGATGCTTCTCCTGAGTAGTCTCTGAGGACTTAACTTTGTGCACCATTGATCTGGGCCATACCGTACGACCACATTCTAGGATGGGGTGGACCTGGCTGAATAATTAGTAATGTGTTGATTAGGTTCTGTTTTGGTTGTTGAATTGGCGCAAGAGGGGGTCAGGGTGGCGAATCCTTAGCGAGCAAAACCGGGTTAGGACAGAGCTTTGTAAAAGCCTTGTGATACTCACTTAGTCACACGCCTTCGAAAGCGTGAAATGCATGATAGTATAAGATGATTGTCTCTTGTGGGTCAAGCTGTACAACCTCTGTAGAGTGTAAAACTTTTCGAATAGCCGTGTCCTCGGTTATGGACAATGCCTTGTGATTTTACACGAGGGATAGATGTTCACTAGTTGTTTCAAAGAACTGAATTATTTATGTATTAATCTTTTAACTAGTGCTCTTCAATCTATTTATTGTATTTACTGTCAATATTGCTTTATGCAAATTAGCCATAAAGTTATCCTTGTCAAGCTTTGCATGAATACTATGTGCATACATTTCCCTACGACTTGCTGAGTACTTTAAAGTACTCACAGCTTTATGCTATTTGTTGGTGAGTCACTGAAAAAGAACAAGGGAACTCGGAGTTCTATGGAGAGGAGTACTTCGAAGACTATGCGAATTAGGTCGCATCCTCCACTCGATTGCCTGTGGGCATGTCGAATGGCGTCCACGAGATAATTTGGTTCCGCTGCAAGTTACCTTTTGGTGTTAAACCCTGCGTGGCAAACTTTGTAAGACTTAACCATAAGGTCCTTTTGCTACTAAGTAATATTAATTTGTCTACTTCATCTTTGTTTGGTTGTATGGATATGATTTCATCTATATTGCAACTGTGCAAGCTAGCTACTAATCTGAGACTAGTTTAGAATGCACACAGGGTCCCGGGGTTGTATACTCAGGGTCTCGACAGCCGGCCAAACAATAGGGCAAAACTAGTCAGACCGCTACCCATGGCTGGCCTGACTGCCCCTGGCCGGTCTGACCGCCCAGCATGGTCGGTCTGAATGCCAATACAAACACTTGGCCATATTTTCTCCCTAAAAATCTAAACCCTCTTTGGAAAGTAAAAAATAATAGAACTTTTGCCTCGAAACTCCAAACATTATGGGACCAAGGGGAGAAGAATCCTCTCTCTTTACTACTGTGGGCTCCCGAGTTATTGGAAATGTACTTAATTAAATTCATACAGTAACATGATTATTAATGAAGGAACAGTACTGTCCCTCAATTAAAGATCATGCTAAAGGTATAAATTCAATAAGTAACAATTACAATAAACAGGATCCCCGGATATATATATATCTCACAATGGTTCCCAGGATCAATGACCATTGCATATATATATCCTTTAACAACATTGCATCATACACATACAAGTCGTATATTTGCATAATTAAACATAAGTTTACAACATTGGGGTTTTGTACTACAATATAGAGTGACTTGGTCACTACAACATATTCAACAGCGGAAGCAAAATAAACTGAAAAAGTCCACCAATGGCCTCATCCACCCACAGGCAATTGCGTGGAGGAAAGAAGTAGCGTTACTCGTTAGCGTCACCCTGATTGGCGCTAACGGGTACTTCATAAAGGAAACCGTCCTCACCTGCAACAATAGGTGATAGCACCTTGAGTACGGAAGGTACTCAGCAAGTCTTACACAAACTATTAAAATAAAGTGTTGATTAGAGCCTAACCAAAGGAATAGAATTGTTACATGCATAAGGTTACAACAGGAAGGTATAAAGGTTCAGATTTGCATAAAGCAATACATCTTAACCTACAAAGGCTAACTTTTGATAAAGCAATTTAATAAATCAAAGTTTGCTTAGAACAGTAAGTAAATGACATAAAAGTAATGATGATGATGCATGATTCCCTCATGCAAACCGAAAATAAACCCAAACCAGATTTTTGAAAATCAAAACTTCTATACAGGTGACATCAATTCAAGTTATCGTCCATGACCGTGGACACGGCTATTCGAACAGTTTATACCTGCGGGTGTACATCTTTACCCACATGACTTAGCTAGCTTTGTTGCCTTCGGATGCCTCCGAATGATGACATACTTCCTTTGGTATGCCGACCGGAAACTAAGATTTGGTATTTTTCAACAAGCTAACACTATTGAGTTGGACCCCATGTGTGAACCGATCCGCTTAAACAACGATGATAGCATCCTAACGGGGCACACATGTTGCGTCGAAATGCCGATCCAAACAATTTAATGCGAATTGGGTTCCCTACCCATAGTAGAATGCTATCGGCACCATTAAGGTATCGTATATGCGACGAGGCACATATACGCCCTCACCCTCCTAAGAACATCGACATCGACATACAAGCTCACATGGCATAAAACGCAGTCCTCGGACGGAGCATCTATGCCATACAAGGTCAATACACATATCCTTACTCTCTGTTTCCAACTCAATAGTCTTAACATTTTACTTAACCAAACAGCGCCCATACTGCATGTGGAAGTACGTGGGGACTTGAACTGAATAGTCGAGTTCGGTCCTTAATTAACCCGGACAAGTCCACCACAAAACCCAATCTCGTGCACAAAAGCACCATCACTAGCTTCCTCTTGTCCAGATCAATTTGAATTTCAAATACAAAACTTATTTAAAGAAACTGGACAAAGAGTTTAAAATAACAATAGTTCAGTTGTGATTCCCATGTTTGACAAGATATGCTTGTCAAACTCTAAAATCTCTAGACTGCATGTCTAAGCTAAAACTGAAAATATAGGTGATGATATACAATACTATGCTAGGGTTAAGTGTATGGTGACAATTGAGGTAATCCATCATGTTTGGTCATAGCTAACTACTAACAGATCACATTTTGGTATTTTCAGAAAAGTAGCATTCACAGATATCACTGGATTTGTAAAAGCTATTGTACAAAATTTGGGATCAATATGGTGCAAAGAGGATGCTTGCCTTGGTAGTAGTATATACATTGCGAGTTGATGTTCGAGGTAGATTCAAAAACTTCAAATGAACCAGATTCTATAGAAAGCAAATAAATCCAATAAATGCCAAATCTGACAATAAGCTCAAAATGAAGGAAAAATGCATGATCAATTTGGAAATGCATGATTACAGTATGCTTAAGCCATAACTACCCATAATAATGATATTAACCCATTATATAGCTTACTGTTTTCAAAAGACAGAAACTAGGTTTTAGTGCAAAGTTCCAGTTTTCAGATTTTAAAAGAGCTGAAAACAGGGCAGGTTGCAATTTTCGGAAAAAGGAATATAGAACATGCAAAAGTTCATAAATTAAACTTAGCATGATCTTTTAGGGTAATTAATATCCCAAACCAACCTTAGTCTAACCCTAACTAGTTGGATTACGTCAACTAAGAAGAAATTCATTTTTGTCGGTTAAACCGACAAAAAGAAACAGAGGCAGATCTCAACTAGAAGTTAAAATAGATGATGACAAGAATTGAAAGATCAACTTGTCATGCTGCTAGGGTTTAGTCGAAACCTAAATAAGATGATAAGTTGACAGGAGAAACCCTAGGTCTTGAAAATGACATGGAAAACCGAAAATGTATAATATCAACTTTTCAGTTTGAAGCAAGTTGAAGCTACTGATGTTCAAAAGAATGATTCACAGGAGCTTCTTAAGTCCTTAAGATGCTCAAGATATCATAACTAGGGTTTTTGGCTTACCAGTATAGGAAATATACCAAGATTCTGAAAATTCGAAGTTGATCGACAGAGAGATAAATTCTGATTTAACCTGCAAAAGATATCAAATCTTTAATGCAAGGTAAAACTAGTGCTTAAGGATGGATAAGCAAAGGATAGGAGCAAAATCCCACTGGGCAGCAAGGAAGAAAGTGAGCTTCAGTGGTCAACAATGGCTGCAGCTCAAAAAGCTAGGGTTTATATATAAGGGAGTTGAGCTACAGGACAATTGGGAAAAGTCTAGAGCTTGATGAGGTGTCCATTTAGGGCTAATTATCCCAAAAATTAGTTGCAAAAACTTTGGCATAAATCTCTCCTTGATTTCCAGAGAGAGCTGCGCACAGAGAGACGAGGAAGATGATAAGAATCATCTGACATGTGGGTCCCGCTGGCAGTCACAGCCGCGCGCGCCTCACAAAGGCTCAAACGAATGTCAGCCGTCCGATTGGAAATGGGCGGCTGTGATAAATAGAGAGATTAAATGATTTGAATCGGTACCAATTAATATGGACCGCACGATCTAGATCGGTTGATCGAGATCTAATCGAAATCCCGAAGGGCTGCGGGGCTCCGCTTTCAAAGAGAGACGTTGGATTAAAATCCAACGATCGATTAAAAGGATACACGTCACCCTTTTTAGATGCGATGGCACAACACCGTTGGATTTGATTTCTACGGTCAGGATGGAAAGTTGAACTGGATGGTCCGATTGCATACACTCATATGGACCTTACGATTGAAATCCAACGATCCACCGATTTTGGGCTTTAAAGGCCCACGGTCAAAAAGGAGCGCCGTAGGATTGAAATCCAAAGGCCCGCATAAACGCGCGCCTCTGATTTCAAATTGGAATAAGCGGCGCGTTAGATCAAGAATGAATGGTGCGATCGTGAGGGGATCCGAGTCGTCCAATGCATACACTAATCTGGACCACACGATGAAGATCCAACGGCCCGAGGAGTGCGGGCTTTATAACACGCGGTAAAAGGAAAAGCGTAGGATTTGAATCTAACGGCTCGGATAAAAGCGCCTTTAAGTTTAAAACGAAAAGAGGTGCGCTGTTGGATCGAGAATGAGCGGTGGAGATTGAAAAGGATCCGGAGTTGTCCGACAGACACATCGATCTCGCTCGTTAGATCAAAATCCAACGGCGGAGATTAAGATGCACACGTGGACGGCTCGCGGGCGTTATAACCGCGGCTCGATTGAAGATCAACGGCTCATATCACGCGGGAGTTCGGGCTCGCGCCGGCGTGGCCAGGCAGACAAATTGATTCGGTTGGACCAAGACCACATGACCGAGTCGCTACTGATCTTGAGTTTGGGTTTAGACAGGTTTAGTTGACCAAACCTTATTCAAATACTTAAAAGGTTTGGTGGGCTTTTAAAATAGCAAATAAATTTATAAAATCATGAAATTTTCTATGGAAGCTACCGGGATAACATATTTCCCAGATAAATTTTATAAACCACATTTTCACTTTGTAAAATACATAAATATTCATTTCAGGCCGAAAATATTTATTTAAAGACAATAAATTTTTCTTTAAGCCCAAATAATTTCTAAAAATGCAACAAAAATATTTTTAGCCAAGATAATTTATGTAGGCTTTAATAAAAATACTTCCCAGTCACAATACAAGTTTTATCTTGTACTCCTTTAAGACTTCAAATGGTTCTTTAGGGTTTTGGCTAAAAAGGAAGGTTTTTAATTTGTAACATGCTGCCCAAAGTGTAAAAATGAACAGTAATGCTATGAACAGCACCTCATTACTGTTCATAAAGCATTTTATTACTGTTTATAAACTTGGGGCTGTTACAACTACACCCTCTATTTTTGGCCCAGCCTTAAACTCAAAAAAATACCTTTTTGGCCGGTCAGAGCAGCGCTCATAACTGGTCTAACCACTAGCCCTTTGGACTGCTCGTTGGCCAGTGTGATCACCAAAGGTGGCCAGTCAAGCCGCTAGCAAGGCCAGTTTGACCGCCGACCCTTTGGACTACCCCTTGGCCGGTCAGACTACCAAAGTTGGCCGTTCACACCACTAGCAAGGCCGGTCTAACCGCCTGAAGTCTAACAACCTGTAATTGTTGCCGAAAATGCATGTTTCGACAAACCCTCGCTACCATTGCCAATTGTATCATCATCCTATGATCATGAGCATATTCCCATGATATCCACATCCTTAACAACCACAACAAATTGTTGGTGTTACCCCTATTGAAAAATGCAAATGCCATGGGAAGAACCTGGTTATTCCCATCTGTTGCAATTGCAGTAAGTATATACCCCTTGTACTTCCCAGTCAGGAACATACCTTCCACACACAAGATCGGATGGCAATGCTAGAATGCATTGATACATGCACCAAAGGCAAAGAATGCTCGCTTCAGTAACCTCTTTTCGGTGAGCTGGGATGCGTGGAATCTTGAATAGCGACATGAGTAGTGGAACCTTGCTTCTAATGCCTTCTGCTTTGTCCTCCATGCCTTAGCATAACTGATTGTGTACTAGAACCTTGACTCTATTGCCCGAATGATGGATCGTGGCTTGAAATCTAGGTTATCCACGATCTCGCTGTACATGACATTCGCAATTAAGGCTGATGATAGGTTCTTTTGATATTACATTGATTCAGAGATGACACATGTGTGAGGGATTACTATAGAGCATTTCCAGTAGATGTCCCACTTATGTTGGAATACGTGCGCTTGCCAAGGGTATCCTGCTATCTCGCATTTGACATCATAGCACCTTGGGTTCGACTTAATGTTAGGACCCAAAAATGCAATTCTGGACCCTCTGTGTATAATGCACTAGTCCAGGATCACGCTAGTGCACACAGTGTCAACAAAGATGAATATCGATCCACACAAAGCGATTAATAGCATAAACGAGTAATTTGAATAACAAATAATAGTTTTGACCTTATGATCGAGCTTACATTTATTAAGCCATGCAGGGCTAACAAAGGATTAAATAGCAGCGGAATAGATAAACTTCAACGTAGATCCCATCAATTCACCACAGGAAACCGACTGGGATCCAGACCCTAACGATCAGCAACCTTCAACAAACTCCTCCTCGAAAGCAGGCGATGACTCCTCTTCTGTAGATTTGTTAGCAGAGTAAACATGAGTACACAACCGTACTCGCAAGACATACCACAAAATGCAATTTATAGATGCAGGCTTATTCCAAAGGAAATGACTTCTGTGGTTCTTTTGTAGAAATACAACATTTGCAATTGAATACGATAATAGATTGAAATGCAGTTCAAAACAAATAGACAATAATAATTTAACAGTTGTTTTCACAAAGAACACAAAGCTAATCAGTTTAGTTCACACAGCCACATGACTTAGATCACATAGTTGTCCTTTCCCAAAGTTTTATGAGAATCTACCCCTCGTGTGAAATCCCCGAGCATGTCCATGACCGTGGACGCGGCTATTCAAATAGATTGATTAAATACTCTGCTGAGGTTGTACACTTTATCCACACGATACGATCAGTGTAGCTAGCACTAATCATAACAAAACGTTTCAGAAACTTCATCTCAAGCATTGACACTCCTAGTGTGCTTTACCACTATACCAAAATCCAACACAATTCTTTGGCATAACACACACTGTTAGACAGGGATGCGGCGAACCGTCCCGCGATGCGACTACCTGGTAGTACACACCTCCACCCATTCCAACACAGCCTAACCTACTTCTTGAGTAATCAATGGATTCCATAACTTACTAAGTTAGGCCCGTCCCATTCTAGACATGTGGTTGTACGAAAGGCTCAGTTCAATGGCGCACAAAGTTAAGTCCTTAATTGACCAAGGCAAGACTTCCAATTTCTAACTACGCCACGAAGATTATCATTCACATCCAACACAGATCCACTATAACAATACACAGCCACTTGCGTTAGTCTAAATATTTTTCCACCCTGTTGGTTAAGTGCAACATATGCCATCAACGAGTAATAGCACATAGTACACACAAAGTTTTATCACATAGTTCCATAATCACTTAGTCAAGTTTATAATTGCAACTTACATGAGATGATGACTCGTAGTATGGCTAAGCAATCTACTCGTACTAACCAACCCACGTTGGTGCTATAGTATTACCAACTAGTAATGAACCAATCTAGAGTGACAAAAGATCATGGCATAACAATAGATAAGGTGGATATAACAATTTGGATTAATAACTAAACCCAAAAACATTTAAATAAATACTTAAAATTTAATGCAATAATTTGAATCAATATAGTTTTGAAAACTGGGATTCAATATGATCAAAGGTATGACTTATCTTGGAAAAGGTCTAGGTACTGATCTTGGTCTTGAGGCATTCCTTCTTCAACAAAGCTTCCTGAAGTATCAACATCTACTCGCAAACAAAGCAAATAAACAAAAAAAATAAATAATAGAGGCAAAACTAACTCCAAAAATTAAATAAAAATCTCAGATAAATAGATCTCGAATTTAGATGAATTTAGAAATCTGAATGGGCTCAAACGGAGTTCAGATGCAAAAGATATGGGCTTTGGAAGTTTGAATCTAAAGAAAACCCTGAAACCTGATTTACTGGAATTTCTGAATTATTTCTTAACAGAAAAATCAGATTAATGCACAACGATGACGTTGGCAAAATATTTTCGAGAATAAGATAAATAAAAGAAAATACTGACATATGAGACACACAAGTCAGCCTCAAGGCTCACGGTAGACCAAATCCACCGAGCCGATTGGATCTAGGCTTGGTGGGCTGCACACGTGGGCACGCACGTGGCACTGACGCAGCACCACATAGGACGACACGCACACGGGGACACTGAGATGGCTGCGCACGTGGAAGGCCACATCAGATCGACGGCGGCGACGCTCGGAAACCATCGGCAACGGTAAACGGCGGCGATCCACCGGTGGTGAGTGGTACCAGCGTGAAGCTGAGGTTATTGCAAACCTCTGGGTGCAACTCCGGGTGATCGAGGACATCGGTGGTGGCCGGTGGTGAGCTCAAAGCGGCGGAAACCTTTGGTTATTGTCAGACGACATCTCCGACGAGGTACTGGCGACGGCGAAGGACTCAGGAGGTAACCTGAGCGACGTAGAACACGGTGGCATGCTCCACGGAGGCAGGGTGACAATGACGGTGATGCAAATCGAAGAAAACAATCTACGGACGAAACCCTAGAACTTGGATTTGCAGCGGCACTGGGGCTCTTGGGGTGGAATTGACCTAGGGCTCGTGGTGTAGGCAATAATGCGATCCCGGGGGCGCCGATGCACGAGATAAGGAATCCCCAAATCGGGGTTCAAACGGACTCGCTGGTTCTTAGAGATAGAGATCAAATCGAGATACGATTGTGATCCCAAAAGATGCGGAAGAGATAAAGATTAAGTTTGGAAAGATTTATCAGGATCATTTAGTTGGGAAGTTTGATTTGCCGGACAAGCTTTTGGAAGGCGGCATTGGCGGACGCGGTGAGGAGTCCACGAAGAAGACTTCTTTGGAGATAAAGGTGGTGGGGTCCACCAGTTAGAGAGAGAAGGGCACGGGCCCACGCATCAGCTAACGAAAGCGAGCGCGTGCGTTTGGACTCAACTTGATCTGACCATCCATCCTTGATCGGACGATTCAAAATGATATGAACGTTCGGACCGCCGAACGTCCTAACTCCATCGGGCCATTCAAAACAGATTGGATGGCTCAAGACACTGGTGATGTTCGGACCGACGAACGCGCAAACACCATCTGACCGTCCAAAGACGATCGGACGGCTCGGACTGAGTTGCGCGCGCGAGGAGAGGGGAAGAAAAAGAGACTGACAGGTAGGGCCCACCTGTCAGCGGAGGCGAGCGCGGGTGCGCTGGGCCGCATAGGACTGGGCCAGGGTTGGAAAAGGATTGGGTTTTGGCCCAAAGAGGTTTTTTGAGATTTTAATTAGGTTTTATATTTTATAAAATGCTAGAAATTCAAGTAAGCAATAGAACATAGCAAATGAACTCAGAAAAATTCTAGAAAAATCTAAAAAGTATATATGAGCACATAGAATCCAAATAAAATAGTTTTGACAACAGTTCATGTTGGAATTATTCATATTAAATGGTTTTGATATTGAAAGTACAAGTTAAACTTTTGAGTTAAATTCAAATAAAACCAAATAGTGAATTTTCTCCCTACTAACTGTTCAAAAGGTTTTTAAAAGCTCAGAAAATTAGGATGTTACACTTAACTATTGTGAATGTCTGCCATGGTCACATGGCCTAGAATTTCATAACTTCTTGCACCACCTCTTTGTATTTGTACATGGCTCCTTGTCTGAGCTCGTTCAGGTTACTCCCACGGTACACAAGATCCATTGGCCACGATGAGGTTGTCGAATTGGTGTAATACCCCAAATTTATTTAAGTGAGAAGAAATAATTTAGGGAGAAGAACCAATTAGGAAATAGATTTAACAGAAGTTTAGAGGGGGGTGTATTACTCCGAAACATGTTAGAGAGAAAACAAAAATAGTTAAAGGGTTTTTAAAATTTCTTCAAAACACAGGCTATGGGCTTTTGGCCCACAAACACAAGGCCCAAAAGGAAAACCCTAAAGCGCTCAGTACCAACCCGTGCTCAAGAGCGCGCCATGCTACGATGTCGCGGTGCTACGGTGCATCACCCTCCCCTCCCCAAGCAGCCCCCTCCGTTGGTGCCTCCCTTCCTCGACGTCGGTGCTCTCTGCTGCCGATCAAGTGAAGAAAGAAGAGAAGATTGTCTTCGTGGGGAGATTTCTTCATATTTCTGCGATTCTACAAGGGTAACGTCGTGTGTTCTTGTGGATATCATGGGGATATGCTCATGATCTTAGGATGATGTGTCAATTGGCAATGACGTTGAAGGTTTGCGGAAACACGAGTTTTCGGCAAAGTTCAGGTTCTGTCAGTCTCGGCGGTCGATCCGCCTGGTGGCGGTCGATCGCCCATGCCTCGTGAATGTGCCGGCGGTCGACCGCCGGTCGGCGATCGACCGATTTGGTAGCGATCGGCCGGCGTCGTTGAGCGGCCGGACCGGCAAGTTGAGTGACCTTGAAGTTTGAGGCTGGGCCAAAAATAGAGGGTGTAGGCAAGTGAGGAGATTCTACTGCACTTGGTCTCATAATTTTTGGAGCTTCGAGTCAAAAGTTCTATTCGTTTTAAATTTCCAGAGAGGTTGCGGATTTCAGCGTTGAAATTTCGGCTAAGTCCTTTTGTGGCGGTCGGACCGCCTTACATTGGCGATCGGGCGGTGGTGTCGACCGCCAAATCTTGCGATCGGCCGGTTTTCCATTTTTCGTCGCCTGTGGCGGCGATGGTTGCTTGTTAGGTCAAGTTCGTGGATTTCATAGCATATGTGTTGCATGATGCATGTTTTGACTAACGTGGGTCAAGTTGTGAAGAACTTGTTCCCGAATTCGATTTGCTTGTCTATTGTTGTGCAGGTTGCTTGGTGGTCAACGACGGTCAATCGCGAGGATGATCGGGACTAGGCTTGGAGAGCGGAGGTTCAAAACGATCGACGATGCGGGTGAAGTCATTGGACTCAAGTATGGTGCAAGATGGACAAAGGTGACCGAACAGGCGATTCGGTCGGCCGGTTGAATCAAGCGGCACGGGGTCGGTGCAAGTGCCATGGTGGTTTCGGTGGGGCCGGATGGGAGAGACTTGCCGACATGATGAGAGCCGTTGGATCAACCTACACGTGGCGAACAGCGAGTGCTTCGCACAACATGAACACGGCGCTTTAAAATGCGTGCATGTGTCACCCGTTTGTTTTGGGCCTTAACGGAGCCCATTAGGGAGACTCTATTAGAAACCCTAAGCCTCCACTATAAATAGAGGAGGAGGTGGCAGCACCCCTTCGACCCTTTCATTGTTTTTGAAACCCTAATTTGCTTAGGGAGAGGAGGAGCGGAGGTTAGGGTTCTTGAGAGTTGGATTTGATTTCGTGCTCATGTATTGAGTCTTTGCCATCCATTGATGGAGTGGCAGTAAACTGATCAAATCAATCCAAAGAAAGTTTCTTCAAAAGTGAGTTCATGTGCTTTCTTTCTCTTTTTGATGAATTGAGTCTTTGTTTGATCCGCGAGTTATTGCTTAGTTTCTTAACGTGATTTAGCTTGCTGTGACGTGTGAGAATACATCTAGGATCATCAAGATCATCAATCACCCACGTGCAAGTCTTAAGATCATATTTTCGTTTTCACTCGGTTTTGACCTAACTTCGCTCAAACGGTAAAAGGTCTGAACCTGAGCAAGAATTATCACAATTGTTGCTTGGAATAGGTTCCCGACATCCTTAGGAAGTTGTGTGTCAAGTTTCACGAAGTTTGGGCGCACGAATCAAAAGTTTGATCAATTTGCGTTTGGTTTGTCGGGCTGTTTTATTGTTCATCGAACGAGGTCGACCTCCGTGAAATCGGTCCGACCGCTCGAGGAGCGGTCCGATCGTTGGTATCGGTCGACGGCCGGATCGGTCGACCGCCACCGACCGGTCCGACCGCCCGTGAGAGGTCGGACGCGATGTCTTCGTGTTTTGCTTTTGTGTTGATTTTACTTTGGGGTTTTGAGTTGATTCAATACAAGTCTTCCGCTGTGCATGATTGATTGATCTTCATAGCTTTCATAGCTATTGGAGTGAGATTCGTATTGAATTCAATTTGGGAGAAAAAGAGTTCGTGCTCCTATTCACCCCCTCTAGTCGCTTTTCGGTCCAACAAGTGGTATCGAGCACGGTTAGTTCAATCTTGATCTTAACCGGTCCTTTGAACTTTGGCGATGGATAAGTACTCTTCCAAACCGCATATCTTCGATGGGCACGACTATGCCTTTTGGAAGAACCGCATGCGTGTCTTTCTTGAGAGCGAACCACGAGGTATTTGGGAAGTCGCTCGAGGCCCGCTTATCTTGCTGAGGTTGCTACGCCGCCTTTCAAGCTCTTTTGGCTAATGACCGTAAGGCAAAGAATTTTCTGTATGGTGGGCTTGGTAGACGGAATATGATAGGATTTGCAATCTCGAGATCGCACATGAGATTTGGAAGACTCTCAAACCTATCATGAGGGTTCTTCCCAAATCAAACAAGTGCGTCAGCAGGTCTATAAAAGAGAATATAACAAATTCGAGATGCGTCCTGGTGAGAGCATCGATGACATTTTCAGTCGCTTCAACACAGTGATAAATCAGATGAAGTCTGTTGGTATTGAATTTACGATCGAAAATGCCATCCATCTCCTGGCTGCAATCAACACCAGGGAGTGGGAGATAAAGGCTACCGCCATTCAGGAAAATGTCAACTTCTCTGATCTGACTTTGGAGCTGCTCTATAGCAAGCTCAAGACTCATGAGATCCAGAAGGCTGACCATTCTAAGAAGGGTAACATGGCTTTGGTAGCAGACCCGCTCAAGAGAGCCTCTGATGGGTCGTTTGAGTCCTCTTCTGGTTTTTCACTTGCTTCTTTATCTGCAATTCAAGAAGAGGATCTTGAGAGTATTCCTGAGCCTGAGATGGCGCTTTTGATTAAGAAGTTCACAAGGGCCTACAACAATATGAGAAACATGTAACAGCCCTAACTTAGGGTTTGTATTTCAAATGTAAAATTTTGAGGAGAAATAAAAACTTTTGTTGTCTCTTCAAATCATTTGAAAGTTTCTACAATTTTCCCTAGCAATTTCCAATTTGTAGAATTTAATTCTTGTGATTGGAAATTGTTGTTATCAGATTCTTAGCCTTCAAACTTGTGATCATCCTCTGAAACTATTTTTCCTAGCATCTTGATCATCCTATCTACCTCCCTGAATTATTTCACAATTTTTAGATTTTGTTTGCTATTTCAAATGGCCAAGTCAACTCTGTTTGAAATCTGGTCAAACTCCTGTACAGCAGCTTGTGAATTTTCTCTAGAACAATGCAGTGCATAAAAGTTCTGGAAAAATTATACAAGGTTGTCCTCTGTCCCTAGTAGCTACCATAAAAATTTCGAAATTTTTGGAGCTCAGGAGCTACCTCTAAAATTCCCCAAACCTTCTCTGTCTTTTAAATCAAATTCTAAAGTATCGCTCCTCGGGCCGAACCCAACTCGGGCTCGAGTCCGACCCGCACCACTTGACTCGGTCGCACCGCCTAGCTGCACCACGCGCGAGTCCAATCGATCGTAATCGTCCGATGAAGATCGAACGATCCACGCCGCGTATGCAACCGACTGTCGAATGCATACACCAATCCCGGCCGTCCGTTTCGATCCAACGGGCGGTGTGTTGGCGATCAAATCAAACCACCGGGTCGCACCGCTTCGTTTTTCGCCGACATGTGGGTCCCACCTTGCCAGCATCAACCTCGTCTTCTCCGCACCTCACGGAGCTCGCGTCGCGTCGTGCATGTTTGCCACGTGCCTGTCGCGCCACCTTTATGCCCTCGTGTCCGGCTGGGAGGCATCGCCGTGACTTCATAAAAGCCCTGAGCTCATCCACTTCTTCTCCTTTGCGTTCTCGTGTTATCTCCGCCCGATTTCTTGTTTCGGCCGGAGAAGGAAACGGGTAGCACTGCCGCGTTGGAGAAGCCCTTGAGCCCGCAACCTCACCATCGTGAACCACACTCGGTGCCGCATCCATTTTTCCCATCCGAGCTCGTGGCATCCAGTGAATCGTCCGGAGCCACTTCTTCGTCCCCAACTCCGTTGGTCTCGGCTCTGCAAGCTTGCTAGTGCTCTGGTGAGTTTCCAGCTTCGACACTTGGTCCCTTCGGATCGCATTGATGCACTGAAGCTAATGATGGCTTCATTTTTGTCTTTGGTGCATCGTTGAGGCTGCGCGACCCTTTCTTCTCCAATCACGGTGTTCGCGCGTAGCAATTCCGCCGCCTCGGACCTTCTTCTTCGACGTTATCTTGTGCTTATTGCTCACGAGTCGAGGCGATTCCGTGGCGCACCTTCCCGAAGCTTCTCGAAGTCTGTAGCGTCTTCTCTGCGAGAGCCGTAGCTTCTTCTCCGCCTCCGGCCGTCGTGAGCCCATCTCCGGCGACCATTGGGCTCCGCGTCACCGTCACCGTTCGTGAGGTCTTTGCGAACCTTAAGGTACCACTCACTCGTCTTGAAACTCACCGGTTGCTAGAACACTGCGCGCCACCCGTCCCGTCGCGTCTTGACGAGCCGCCGGCGGCTTAGTTATCGCTAAACCTAGTTCTATTAGGTCAGCGACTTGTGGGCCCTCTCGGTGTTAAACCCGCTTTAGGATTCAAGTCTAATCGTTTTAATTCTCTGAGTCTCGTATGTGGGCCCGAATGTCGGTTAGGGTGTGTGTAGTTTCCTTAATCGTTTTCTCGGTGGGAGGTGTATTTCTCTGTGAGAGTGTTTAGGTTTGCACCTTAGTGAGCCAAGACGTATTCTTTGAATACGCCGACGCGTCACTTTAGGCGGGTGTCTTTATCTGGTCGTGATCGTGCGAGGCCGTTATCGCTGGTGGGAGCTTCTTGATCGCGGTAGAAAAAGGATTTAATGCTTTAGTATTTACGTAATATGTTTTACATTGCTCGATAATTCATTTAAACTTGTAAAATGCATAGCTAATTCAATTTTATCCAAATTGCATGAAACCAGTCTTGTTAATTTTCTTTTAAATGTATTATTTACAAAAATTAGTTTCATCCATGTCTCTGTAGCAAGAATCTGTTAATTAATAAAATGATGCCTTAGGTATCTTCTAAATTAGAAAATGCATATCTCTTCCAATAATTGTCCAAATTCAATGAACCCAATTACAGAAAATTTCATTTTCAGTATACTAACTATTAGAATAGGTTTTGCACACTGCTTCTGTTCATGAAAATCTGTTAAGTAATTAACTAGTGCTTGTTGTGTTTTAGCTTAGAAAATTCATAGAAAATTATTAATAACTTAAAATGAATTGTTCTCTGTTTCGAAATTTTGTTATTTCATGCTTAGGCTCTGTGTGAGTTTTGGCTTGTTTTGATGTTGTTGTATGTTTGAGTTTTGCGGTGTTATTCGTTCTTATTTGTCGTTATGTTCGATCGTTAGGATTCGATATTTGCGGCAACCACGAGGACGATCCTCCGCACCTTATTGAGCAACAACACCTGAGCAAGCGGTTTGATCATTCCTATCCCAGATTTTAAAGTCTAATATTTTGTTTCACTGTATGTATGCATTGCTTAATTTGTGTTAAATTGATTAGTTAAATCCGTAGTCGCATATCACGTAGACAAAATATTGATCTCTACTACCGAGCCTAGGTTATTTGTCGTGATTAGAGGCATTGGATGGTCTCTTGTCACTTAGTAGATCCGGGTCAAATTGCTTAGATATGCTTAGCTATCGGTGAATCTGGCGGTTATCGACTTTAGTCGGTAACCTTGATCACACAAAATTTACTATAACTTATTGTTTCACATTTTTGCTATGTTTAATTGCAAAACTAAAGCTGAAAACCAAAAATGATTTAGACTTGGGCACAACGGTATGATTGGTGTGATCTGTTGGGTGTGATCGAATGGTGCCCGAGTCAACAAGAACCGAACATCTTGTTACACCGAACCAAGCATTTTGCGTGCTAACCACACTAGAGTATATGGGACCTCTCTTGACCTAGTACTTTGGCGTGTATTGGCTCCGGTCGCAGGAGGTCGCGGGAGGATGGAGGTGGGAGCATGGTAGTTGTCCGAAAAGCTTTATCCCGAGTGGGTAGTTGTCTTTCGGCTTTACCATGTAGCGTATGGGTTTCTATCCATACGAGCTGCTCGTAGTTAATACACAATATTGGAAACAGTCTCGTAGGACTTAGTCAGTGCGGCATACCTTGGAAGTGTGTTTTGGCTTAAAGGCGGTGCAAGTGTGGGTACATTGGTACACCCTGCGGGTTCAAACTATTCGAATAGCCTCGTCCTAGGTTATGGACACGCTTGGCAAGGTCTTCCAAGAGTTAGACTACAACATTTAAATTAAAACTTGATGGGTGAGTACGAATGCGGGATTCGTGCTATTGTTGTGGTGACTATTGGGATAGTCACTTCTAGGATGTTTTTACTTACTCTTTTGCTATTATTATCCTTACTGTATTTCAACATTAAAATGAATTGCAAACTTGCCTTTAAACCAGTATTACATTATTGCAAATGAAAATTGGCTTTATGCAAATGAACCATATGACCTCCACCAAACAAGCTCGCATGTAGCATATGAGCAGTGCGCTGGTTCACACGTCGGTCTTGCGGGTACAAAGACAATCTTTGTACTCGGTGCTTTGCTTAATGTTTTTGTTGCGAGAGGAAGAAGGTGAGCCTCGGGGCCTCACTTACGTGAGTCAGTCTTTGTCGCCGTGGGTGACGACTAGTCTTGGCGGTCGGTCGGATGCCTTGTGGGTTGGAGGCACACCGATTGGCTTTGTTTATAGCCATCTTATGGCACTTTTGCTTCATTTGTCGTTGTTGTCTATTTGTGTATCTTGTGGCACATCGGCCTATGTCCATAATATTGTTACTATTTGTTTATCTTCCGTTTGTAGTGTGATGTTTGGACTCTATGTTTGGAATGGAGTTGATGCATACTTTTGTTGTGAGGTGTGTATCTTGCGTCGGAAGTATACATATCTCGAGGATCGATTTATTTGATTTGTGATGCTAGGACCAGGTGGTTGGTTAAGCATTACAAACCAAATAAATTGGGGTCCTCACAAAGTTGGTATCAGAGCCATTCTGACCGTAGCAACCCAAGCATAGTCGTCCTTAGGATATTTTGAAAGTCTTATTTTCAAATTATAAAAGGTTTATGAAAACCTAGGCGATTCTCAGATTTTATTCCTTACCTATCTTAGCTTTCTACTCACCTTACTCTAATTTGAGTTTTGAGAACTTGGTTTCTCTCTTCCTTTTCAAAAGGTAGTTACTTAGTGGTGGAATTAGTTTTGGGAGAACTATGGAAAATCGTGGGAGTAATAGGGTAAGATGTAAAGTGAGTAGTTATATGTCGATTTTTTGGTCGAACTTTATCTGCGTTGTGTTTGTTTAATTTGCTTTCAGAAATTTCGGCTTTCTTGCTTTTAAATTGTTGCTAACTTGTTTTAGTGGAACAGGATGGCTGGCGGAACCCGTAGTGGTCGGAATCAGCCAGCTGGTCATGATGAGGAGCTTCCCCCTCCTCCGACCATGGCTGAGGTTCTCGCGCAGATCGAGCGAAACCGCATGGACCGAGCGCGCATCTTGGAGGTTATTGCTAGGAATACCTCCACTCCTGCCGTGGTGGCGGCCACCGGACTCGCGGGGACTTGCGAGTTCCTCCGTCGCAGCCGCCGACTTTCTCCGCTCAGGGACCCTCTCGATGCAGATGATTGGCTGCGCATGGTTGAGCGAAGCTCAACATAGCTCGATGCCAGCGCAGATAAGGCACTCTTCGCGTCCCACCACCTTGAGGGCGCAACTCATGGTGGGAGAACTATCTCGCCATGCGGCCGCGCGCCATGTGGTCGCGTGGGAAGAGTTCGATCGACTTTTCGTCGGGCCCACATCCCGATGGCCTGATGAAGTCAAGAAGAAGGAGTTTCGTGCTCAAGCAAGGGCGCAAATGCGGACGGAGCACATGCGAGTTCAATCATCCGGCTCGTTATGCTCGGGAGAGGTGGCCTCGATGAGGCTAAGCGGAGAAGTTTATGGATGGCTTGTGCGAGGAGCTGCAGGACAAGCTATCTATTGTGGACTTCTCGGACTTTCGTGCCTTGGTAGATAAGGCCATTGTTGCCGAGCATAAGGCGAAGGCGCGGCGAGTCCATAGCGCAAATGGGGGCGCATCGGTCTACTCACACCAGCCTCGTTCGTCCTCGGGCTGGGCCAGCACCTGTGGCTCGTTCTTTTGCTCCACCGGCGCCGAGGCCATCTGCACCAGCTCCTCGCCCACCACAGGCCGTGTTTCAGCCACGTGCGCCTGCGATCCAGCAGCAGAGCGGCCTCCGCAATCCGGCGGCCGAGGTCACTTGTTTTCGCTGCCACAACAAGGGCCATTATGCGAATGCCTGCCCTCAGAGTGTTGCAGCAGCCCCTCGTCCTAATGGAGGACGCGGGCAGGGGAGTGGTCACCCACCGACTGAAGATGATCCGAAGCCCTGTGCGGCGGCTGCCGAGTGAACCACCTTTCAGCTGAGGAGGCTCAGGAGGCGCCAGATGTTGTGATGGGTACACTTCTTGTTAATTCTCGTCCTGCTGCAGTATTATTTGATTCTGGAGCATCGCATTCTTTTATTTCAAGATCATTTGCTGCTGCTAGTGGTCTTCATTGTGTTCCTTTAGAAGTTCCTTTGCTCATCCGCTCTCCGGGGTCGGAAATGAGAGCTGATTTACAATGCCGGGATGTTCCTATCATAGTCAAGGGAGTGGGATTTTTAGCAAATCTTATTCTGCTCTGTTCAGCAAGTCTGGATGTGATTCTTGGCATGGATTGGTTGTCCCAGCACTTGGGGCAGATTGATTGTGCCAGGAAGACTGTCTATCTTACCAGCTTCGAGGCGGCGGTCGGATTTTCGCGCGCCTTCGGGGCGCATCTATGTGCAATAGAAGCGAAGCCACCTTGCGGTCGTGGATGTTCCCATAGTATCTGACTTTGGGGATGTCTTTCCCGAAGATTTACCTGGGATGCCTCCGGTTCGAGATCTGGAGTTTGTCATCGAGTTGCTGCCCGGTACCGCTCCGATTTCGAAGGCGCCGTATCGAATGCCTCCCAATGAGCTAGAAGAATTGAAGAAGCAGCTTGGTGAGCTCCAAGCAAAGGGTTTCATCCGTCCCAGTTCATCTCCTTGGGGTTGTCCGGTGATCTTTGTGAAGAAGAAGGACAAGACTTTGCGCATGTGTGTTGATTACCGTCCTCTCAATGAAGTGACGGTGAAGAACAAATATCCTCGCCCGCATTGATGATCTTTTGACCGGTTATGCGGAGCCCGGTGTTCTCCAAGATTGATCCGAGATCGGGCTATCATCAAGTCGGATCGGGGCGAGGATATTCGAAGACGGCTTTCACTACTCGTTATGGCCTATACGAGTACACCGTCATGTCTTTCGGTCTAACCAATGCTCCAGCTTTGTTCATGAACCTTATGAATTCAGTATTCATGGAGTATTTGGACAAATTTGTGGTGGTCTTTATTGATGATATTCTTATCTATTCCAAGATCAAGCGAGCATCTTTGAGCATCCAAGATTATTTTGGGCAAGTTATGGAGCATCACCGTATGCAAAGTTCAACAAATGTGAGTTCGTTGAAGGAAGTGGCATTTTGGGCCATGTTCTTTCAGCTGGAGGAATAGCTGTAGATCCCAGCAAAGTCAGCGATGTTCTATCTTGGGGCCAGCCCAAGTCAGTCACTGATGTGCGGAGTTTTCTTGGTCTAGCGGGCTACTACCGCCGCTTTATCGAGAACTTCTCCAAGATCGCAAAGCCAATGACCGAATTGCTCAAGAAGGACAAGAAGTTTGTGTGGTCCTCTGCTTGTGATGAGAGCTTTCGGGAGCTCAAACAGCGATTGACTTCACTCGGTCCTTACTCTTCCCGATATCCACAAGAACTTCGATATTTATTGCGTGCCTCTCGTCGGGGACTCGGTGTGTTCTTATGCAAGAAGGCAAAGCGATTGCCTATGCATCTAGGCAGTGAGGCCTCATGAGCTCAACTATCCCACCCATGATTTAGAGCTTGCTGCGATAGTTCATGCACTCAAGATTTGGCGGCATTATTTGATCGAAACCGTGTGAGGTGTATTCCGATCACAAGAGTTTGAAATACTTATTCACTCAGCGGATCTGAACCTCGAGGCGAGAGAGATGGCTAGAATTGATCAAAGATTATGATATGGGTATTCGATATCATCTCGGCAAGGCCAATGTGGTTCTTGATGCACTTAGCCGAAAGGTGTATTGCAATACTCTGATGATCCAAGAGCAGCAACCTGCACTTCTTGCAGAATTTCAGCGTCTCAACTTGGGTTTGGTTGAGCACGGTTCCCTTACTGCCCTGATTGTGCAACCAACCTTGGTGGATCAAATCAAGTCGGCCGGAGAATCGGATGTTGGTATGGGCAAAATCAAGCAGAACATCAGGGATGGTTCAGCTAAATGCTTTACAGAAGATGAGCACGGTGTTGTGTGGTTTGGGCAGCGTCTTGTGGTCCCAAAGGTCCCGAGTGCGGGATTTGATTCTTGAGGAGGCCCATGATTCGCCTTTGTCCATCCATCCCGGGGCCACCAAAATGTATCAAGATCTGCGTCAGAGATTCTGGTGGACTCGCATGAAGCGCGAGATTGCCAGGTTCGTTGCGAGATGTGACGTATGTTGTCGCGTCAAGGCGAGCATCGGCGTCAGCAGGTCTTCTTCACCTTGCCTATACAGTGGAAGTGGGATTACGCAGGCATGGATTTCATCACTGGTTTGCCCCGTTCATCCAAGGGAAACGACGCCATTTGGGTTGTCATTGACAGGCTAACTAAAGTGGCGCATTTCCTTTCGGTCAAGAGTCAGCTCCGTGTGGAACCTCTAGCCGAGCTCTATGTATCAAGGATTGTGAGTTTGCATGGTGTACCCAAGGCGATTGTGTCGACCGTGGGCGTTGTTTACCTCTCGGTTTTGGCATAGTCTGCAGGAGGCCATGGGAACTCGTCTTACTTTCAAAGACGGCCTATCATCCTCGGGCCGATGGTCGACGAGCGCGTCAATCAGTGCTTGAAGATATGCTCGTGCTTGTGTTCTTTCCTATGGGAAGAATTGGGAGAAGTGCCTACCACTTGCTGAGTTCTCTTACAACAACGACTTCCAAAGCTAGTCTCGGTATAGCACCATTTGAGGCTTTATGCGGTGTGCGCAGAACACCATTGAACTGGTGGCGGTGAAAGCGGTTCTTTGGCCCGGATTCGATCAATGAGGCAGAAAGTCAAGTGCAGTTGATTCGTGAGCACTTGCGCGTAGCTCAGTCCAGGCAGAAGAGCTATGCAGATCGTCGTCGTCGTGAGCTAAGTTTCCAGCCCAATGACTTTGTGTATCTCAAAGTCTCGCCTTTGAAGGGACACCGTCGTTTCGGTGTCAAGGGCAAGCTAGCTCCTCGATATGTCGGGCCATATCGCATCATCAAGAAAGTGGGAGCTGTTGCATACAAGTTGGAGTTGCCGGCTACACTTGAAGGAGTGCACGATGTTTTCCATGTGTCACAATTGAAGAAATGCCTTCGTGTTCCAGTTGAGGAAACACCATTGGAAAATATCGATGTGCAGGAAGATCTGTCTTATCGTGGCGTCCGTTCGTATCCTCGAAGAAGCTGAACGCGAGCGAGGAACCGTGTGATTAAGTTCCTCAAAGTTCGATGGTCGAACCACTCCGAGGATGAAGCCACATGGGAGCGGGAAGATCGTCTCCGGCGATTACCCGTCCTTCTTCTCCGGTGATCGAGAATCTCGCGTAGATTCCTGTAAGAGGGAGATTTGTAACAGCCTAACTTAGGGTTTGTATTTCAAATGTAAAATTTTGAGGAGAAATAAAAACTTTTGTTGTCTCTTCAAATCATTTGAAAGTTTCTACAATTTTCCTAGCAATTTCCAATTTGTAGAATTTAATTCTTGTGATTGGAAATTGTTGTTATCAATTCTTAGCCTTCAAACTTGTGATCATCCTCTGAAACTATTTTTCCTAGCATCTTGATCATCCTATCTACCTCCTGAATTATTTCACAATTTTTAGATTTTGTTTGCTATTTCAAATGGCCAAGTCAACTCTGTTTGAAATCTGGTCAAACTCCTGTACAGCAACTTGTGAATTTTCTCTAGAACAATGCAGTGCATAAAAAGTTCTGGAAAAATTATACAAGGTTGTCCTCTGTCCCTAGTAGCTACCATAAAAATTTCGAAATTTTGGAGCTCAGGAGCTACCTCTAAAAATTCCCCAAACCTTCTCTGTCTTTTAAATCAAATTCTAAAAATCGCTTCCTCGGGCCCAACCTTTCTCAGGCTCGAGTCCGACCCGCACCACTTGACTCGGTCCGCACCGCCTCTGCTGCACCGCGCGAGTCCAATCGATCGTAACCGTCCGATGAAGATCGAACGATCCACGTCGCGTATGCAACCGACCTGTCCGAATGCATACACCAATCCCAGCCGTCCGTTTTAGATCCAACGGTCGGTGTGTTGCTGATCAAATCAAACCACCGGTTCGCACCGCCGTTTATCGCTGACATGTGGGTCCCACAGCCGGCATCAACCTCGTCTTCTCGCACCTCACCGAGCTCGCGGCCGTGCGTGCATGTTTGCCACGTACCTGCCGCGCGCCACCTTTATGCCCTCGTATGCGGGCCGGGAGGCATCGCCGTGACTTCATAAAAGCCCTGAGCTCATCCACTTCTTCTCCTTTGCGTTCTCGTGTTATCTCCGCCCGATTTCTTGTTTCGGCCGGAGAAGGAAACGAAGGTAGCACTGCCGCGTTGGAGAAGCCCTTGAGCCCGCAACCTCACCATCGTGAACCACACTCGGTGCGCATCCATTTTCCCATCCAGAGCTCGTGGCATCCGGTGAATCGTCCGAGCCACTTCTTCGTCCCCAACTCCGTTGGTCTCGGCTCTGCAAGCTTGCTAGTGCTCGGTGAGTTTCGGCCGACACTTGGTCGCCGGATCGCATTGATGCACCAAGCTAATGATGGCTTCATTTTTGTCTTTGGTGCATCGTTGAGGCTGCGCGACCCTTTCTTCTCAATCACGGTGTTCCGCCGCGTGGCAATTCCGCCGCCTCGGACCTTCTTCTTCGACGTTATCTTGTGCTTATTGCTCCCGAGTCGAGGCGATTCCGTGGCGCACCTTCCCGAAGCTTCTCGAAGTCTGTAGCGTCTTCTCTGCGAGAGCCGTAGCTTCTTCTCCGCCTCCGGCCGTCGTGAGCCCATCTCCGGCGACCATTGGGCTCCGCGTCACCGTCACCTGGTTCGTGAGGTCTTTGCGAACCTTAAGGTACCACTCACTCGTCTTGAAACTCACTGGGTTGCTAGAACACTGCTTGCGTGCATGCCGTCCCGTCGTGTGCGACGAGCAGCCGTGAAGCTTAGTTATCGCTAAACCTAGTTCTATTAGGTCACTGACTTGTGGGCCCTCTCGGTGTTAAACCTGTTTTAGGATTCAAGTCTAATCGTTTTAATTCTCTGAGTCTCTGTTATGTGGGCCCGGAATGTCAGTTAGGGTGTGTGTAGTTTCCTTAATGCGTTTTCTCTGATGGGAGGTGTATTTCTCTGTGAGAGTGTTTTAGGTTTGCACCTTAGTGAGCCGAAGACGTATTCTTTGAATACGCCTTGCGTCACTTTAGGCGGGTGTCTTTGTCTGGTCGTGATCGTGCGGGCCCGCCGTCGTGGTGGTGGGCTTCTTGTTGGCGGTAGAAAAAGGATTTAATGCTTTAGTATTTACGTAATATGTTTTCTGTTGCTCGATAATTCATTTAAACTTGTAAAATGCATAGCTAATTCAATTTTTATCAAATTGCATGAAACCAGTCTTGTTAATTTTCTTTTTAAATGTATTATTTACAAAAATTAGTTTCATCCATGTCTCTGAGCAAGAATCATTAATTAATAAAATGATGCCTTAGGTATCTTCTAAATTAGAAAATGCATATCTCTTCCAATAATTGTCCAAATTCAATGAACCCAATTCTGTAAAATTTCATTTTCAGTATACTAACTATTAGAATAGGTTTGCACACTGTTTCATTCATGAAAATCTGTTAAGTAATTAACTAGTGCTTGTTGTGTTTTTAGCTTAGAAAATTCATAGAAAATTATTAATAACTTAAAATGAATTGTTCTCTGTTTCAAATTTTGTTATTTCATGCTTAGGCTGCTGTGTGAGTTTTGGCTTGTTTTGATGTTGTTGTATGTTTGAGTTTTGCGGTGTTATTCGTTCTTATTTCTCGTTATGTTCGATCGTTAGGATTCGATATTTGCGGCAACCACGAGGACGATCCTCCGCACTTATTGAGCAACGACACCTGGCAAGCGCTTTGATCATTCCTATCCCAAATTTTAAAGTCTAATATTTTGTTTCAATTTGTATGTATGCATTGCTTAATTTGTGTTAAATTGATTAGTTAAATCCGTAGTTTGCATATCCTGTAGACAAAATATTGATCTCTACTACTGAGCCTAGGTTATTTGTTTGTGATTAGAGGCATTTGGATGGTCTCTTGTCACTTAGTAGATCCGGTCAAATTGCTTAGATATGCTTAGCTATCGGTAGAATCAAGGCGGTTATCGACTTTAGTCGGTAACCTTGATCACACAAAATTTACTATAACTTATTGTTTCAGCATTTTTGCTATGTTTAATTGCAAACTAAAACTGAAAACCAAAATGATTTAGACTTGGGCACTGTGGTATGATTGGTGTGATCTGTTGGGTGTGGCGGAATGGTGCCCGAGTCAACAAGGACCGAACATCTTGTTACACTTGAACCAAGCATTTTGCGTGCTAACCACACTAGAGTATATGGGACCTCTCTTGACCTAGTACTTTGGCGTGTATTGGCTCCGGTCGCGGAGGTCGCAGGAGGGATGGAGGTGGGAGCATGGTAGTTGTCCTAAAAGCTTTATCCCGAGTGGGTAGTTGTCTTTCGGCTTTACCATGTAGCGTATGGGTTTCTATCCATACGAGCGGCTCGTAGTTAATACACAATATTGGAAACAGTCTCGTAGGACTTAGGCATGTGCGCATACCTTGAAGTGTGTTTGGCTTAAAGGCGATCAAGTGTGGGTACATTGGTACACCCCTGCAGGGTTCAAACTATTCGAATAGCCTCGTCCTAGGTTATGGACACGCTTGGCAAGGTCTTCCAAGAGTTAGACTACAACATTTAAATTAAAACTTGATGGGTGGTACGAATCTGGGGATTCGTGCTATTGTTGTGGTGACTATTGGGATAGTCACTTCTAGGATGTTTTTACTTACTCTTTTGCTATTATTATCCTTACTGTATTTCAACATTAAAAATGAATTGCAAACTTGCCTTTAAATCAGATTACATTATTGCAAATGAAAATTGGCTTTATGCAAATGAACCATATGACCTCCACCAAACAAGCCTGCATGTAGCATATGAACAGGTCTGCTAGTTCACACGTCAGTCTTGCGGGTACAAAGACAATCTTTGTACTCAGGTGCTTTGCTTAATGTTTTTGTTGCAGAGGAAGAAGGTGAGCCTCAGGGGCCTCACTTCTGTGAGCTGTGCTGTCGCTTCGTGGGTGACGACTAGTCTTGGCGGTCCGGTCAGATGCCTTGTGGGTTGGAGGCACACTGATTGGCTTTGTTTATAGCCATCTTATGGCACTTTGCTTCATTTGCCGTTGTTGTCTATTTGTGTATCTTGTGGCACAGCGGCCTATATCCGTAATATTGTTACTATTTGTTTATCTTCCGTTTGTAGTGTGATGTTTGGACTCTATGTTTGGAATGGAGTTGATGCATACTTTTGTTGTGAGGTGTGTATACATGCAGGAAGTATACATATCTCGAGATCGATTTATTTGATTTGTGATGCTAGGACCAGGTGGTTGGTTAAGCATTACAAACCAAATAAATTGGGGTCCTCACAAAACAAAAAGAGAGGCGGCCCTGTGACTTGTTATGAGTGTGGAGAGCTTAATCACATCCGGGCAAATTGCCCCAAGCTGAAAGGTAAGAGCAACCACAAGGATGAAAAGCCAGCTTGGAAGAAGCCTCAAGGGCGCAAGTCCAGGTTTGATGATGCCAAGCTCAGGAAGGCTGCTCACCGGGTTCTTGCCGCTCTTGGAAATCGATCCTTGAGTGATGTGGACTCCGGGAGCGAGGAGGACAAGGAGGAGGAGCTCTCTCAAGACAAGAAGGGGAAGGCCAAGGACTTCACCGGGCATGTGCTTCATGGCTGACTCCGACGACATCAATGACAACAATGAGGTATCTCCTTCTTATGATGTTCTCTTTGCTAGATGTGAAACTGTCTATGAGCAAATGCTAGGTCAGGATAAAGCTTTAAAGTTCATCATGACTAAGAATGAGGAGTTAGAGTCACAAGTAAAGAAACTCACATTAGAACTTGTGAATGCTAAGAGTCTTGAATCTGATGAATGTTCATCCTGCTATGCTTTACATTCGAATTAGCTAAACCGCAATCGCTCATGATCTTGCTTTGCAACAACTTGAAAATGCTAGAACCGAGTTAATTGAAGTTAAATCTGCTCCTTGCGAAAAATGCTTAAAGTCTAGCACGTTGGTTGCTTCGATGTGGTTGAATCTAGCTCTTGCTCGCATCGCTTAGAACGTGAACGTGAATTACATGATGTTGTAGAAGCAAATAGAGCTAAATATGCCAAGCTTAAGGACGGTATTAATTCGCTACTTGTGCTTCATGTGAAGTTCTTAAGCTTGAAGTTGCTCCTTATAAGAAGAGGTTTTATGCTAAAACTTGTGATTCATGTGTTAACCTTAGAAAAGAAATTGCTTACCTTAATGACACATTAGAAAGATTTTCTAAAGGTAAGCAGTTAAACATGATTCTTGACAAGTCAAAACTCCCTATAAGAAGCAAGGGTTAGGATACAACTTTGCCCGGGATAAATCTAATGATATTCAAATTTTGAGAAATGGCTTAGTTGAATTTGATACCCAACCTGCAAAGATCACTTTCAAATCTGCAGCTTTGCCCAACCATCTGTTCGATCAAAGGTGCTTCTCCCGGTGGTACCAAGTACCATTGCACCTATTGTAAGAAAAATGGGCATTTAGTTGAGTTACTGTTGGCGTAGGTTGAAAAATGCTAAGAAAAATCTTGCTAGAATGTCATCTAATCAACCTAGAGCTTTTGTGAGACATGGTAATTTAGAAAGGAAGAAACCTGGTTTAGGATTTATTTCACATGCTAATCATGCTCATGCTCCTAGACAGGATAACTCTCATGTTAGAGTAACCATTGCTCACAAATGAATTTCAAATAGAGTCAAGGATAGCATACGCTTTGCATACTACTCGCGATCGTGTGTCTCGATCTGGGTTCCCAAGTCATGTTTAACTAACTTGATATTGAGACACATCGTTCTTTGTACCTTGATTTTCAGGATCACCGCGGAAGGAAGGACACATGGTTCGTCGACTCACTGCATCACGCCACATGACCGAGACTCAAAATGGTTCACCTCCTTCACGCGGTCGATAGGTGATGTCCTCATCACCTTTGGAACAATACTCAAGGGCGGATTGAAGGAAGGAACAATTAGGGTGAATGACAATTTCATCCTAAAGGACGTCGCCCTTGTGGACAAGCTTAGGTTTAACTTACTCTCGTCTCACAACTTCTTGATGATGGTTATGAGACAATATTTAAGAAAAATGCTTGTCGGTGCTTGATTCTGCTGGTGAGCTCGTTTTGGGATTTATAGAGTTGCTAGGATCTTTGGAGCTGATTTTTCCGAATCTTTGGTGGTTCTCTTAAATGTTTGTTTACACCTTCTTACGAGTTCGGCTTTGCACCGACGTTTGGGGCACATTGGTTTTGATCATCGACGCGAGTTAGCAACCTTGATCTCATGAGAGGGTTGCCCAAACTCAAAGCCGTCAAGGATCTCAGTATGTGCGCCACAGGCATGGCAAGCAAGTTGCCGCCTCACACCCTTCAAGTGACTTTGGTCATGACCGACGACCGGACAGTTGCTTCATATGGATACTGTTGGTCCTGCTAGGGTTCGATCAATTGGTGGCAAGTGGTACATTCTTGTCATAGTTGATGATTTCTCGAGATACACTTGGGTGTTCTTTCTTGCTTCGAAGGATGAAGCTTTTGGTTTTTATCGTGATCTTGTTCTTCGTTTGGCTTCTGAATTTTCTGGTGCCTTGAGAGCGATCCGCGTGACAATGGCACGGAGTTCAAGAATGCCTCGTTTGCCTCTTTTTGTCTTTGGCGCGAATTGAGCATCAGTTCTCTTCTCCACACGTCCCTCAACAGAATGGCGTTGTGGAAAGGAAGAACAGAACCTTAGTCGAGATGGCTAGGACAATGCTAGATGAGTATAGCACACCGAGGAGGTTTTGGGCCGAAGCTATTTCTCTGACTTGTCATATTGCAAATCGTGTCTACTTGAGACCTTCTTTGGGCAAGACTTCATATGAGCTTCGTTTTGGTAGAAAACCCTCTGTTTCTCATTTTCGAGTGTTTGGAGCTAAGTGTTTCATTCTCAAGACAGGAAACCTAGATAAATTTGAATCAAGGACTTTTGATGGTTTATTTACAGGTTATCCCGCACATTCGAGGGGTTTTCGGGTTTTTATGTTGAAACTAACATTGTCCAGAGACATGCAATGTCACTTTTGATGAGACTAGCCACAGAGCTAGATCAGACATTTCAGTGATACAGTGTGACAGAAAGCATTTTGTGGAGGAAGATGATGACGAAGGCGATATTTGTCCTCCACTGCCGCTCGAGGCTCTGTCCAAGTTCCGAACACTCACTCTGACGCTTCACCTCCAATTGAGGCTCTGCTGCATCTTCTTCATCAGTGCATACTGCGGAGGTTGAGAGATATTGTCTCCCAGGCGCTCCACTTCATATTCGAGGCATCATCCTCGGATCGGATGATTGGTAATCTTAATGAGCGAGTCACTCGCTCCGGTATCACGATCCAAGTCTCTACTCTCATTACGCATTTGTTGCTTCTTTGAACCCCGCGATATATCACATGCGTTATCGATTCTAGTGGGTTAATGCCATGCATGAGGAGTTAGAGAATTTTGAGAGGAATAAGATGCGAATCTAGTAGAACCTCCTAGTGGTCATAATGTGATAGGAACCGTTGGGTGTTCAAAATAAACAAAATGAGGATGGTTCTGTGGTTAGAAACAAGGCTAGATTGGTAGCTCGTGGTTTTAGCCAAGTTGAGGGTTAGACTTTGATGAGACATTTGCTCTGTTGCTAGATTGGAAGCCATTCGCATTCTCGCTTGCATTTGCTTGCTTCTAAGGGCTTTAGATTATATCGGATGGATGTTAAGAGTGCCTTTTGAATGGTTTTATAGAGGAGGAAGTGTATGTTAGACAACCCCTGGCTTTGAGAATCCCAAGCATCCACATCATGTTTTCAAGCTATCCAAAGCCTTGTATGGTCTTAAGCAAGCCCCTAGAGCATGGTATGATAGACTTAAGACCTTTACGCTTAAGAATGATTTTGAGATGGGTAAGGTAGACAAGACCTGTTCATCCTTAGGCGTGGCAATGACTTCTGCTTGCTCAGTTATGTAGATGATATTATCTTTGGTGGTTCTTCTCATGCTCTTGTTTCCAGCTTTTACGAGACCATGTCCAGGAATTTGAGATGAGTATGATGGGAGAACTCAACTACTTTCGGGCTTCAAATCAAGCAATGCAAGGAAGGGATATTCATCCATCGACGGCAGTACACCAAGGATCTGCTCAAGCGCCGAGATGGGTGGTCAGAAGCCGATCGCCTCTCCATGGCGACCATTTTTTTGGATCGGATGAGGAAGGAGAAGCCATGGATCAGCGCGAGTACCGCGAGCATGATTGGCTCCTTCTGTACTGACGGCCTCAAGACCGGACATCCACTTCTCGATGCGCCTGCATGCGAGGTTTCAGCGTCTCGAGGACTTCCCATCGCCAGTATTAACGCATCTTGGTATTTACACTCTACCCTCCGATATGGCATTTGGTATTCTGCTCGTCGTCCTTGTCCATTCGGGGTTTTGATTCGATTTTGCGGTGTCGGCTAGATAGGAAGAGTACCTCGGGCACTTGTCACTTCTAGGCACTTCTCTTGTCTCTTGGTCTTCTAGGAAGCAATCTTACATTGCACAATCCATCTTGAAGCCGAATATGTAGGCTTTGCTAGTTCTTTGTAGTCGATTTTGTGGATGGTGTCCACTCTTAAGGATTTTGGGTTGGCATTTGATAGTGTTCCTCTTTTAGTGATAACACTTCTGCTATAAACATTGCTAAAAACCCATGCAACACTCTAGGACCAAGCACATAGACATTCGCTATCACTTTCTTAGAGATCATGTCGAGAAGGGTGATATTGTCTTGCATTCGTGGAGTCAGAGGCTCGGTTGGCTGATATCCTCACCAAGCCTTTAGATCCAACTAGGTTTGCCTCCTTGAGAAGTGAGTTAGGGGTAATTTATCCTTACGGTTTGGTTTGAGGGGGAGTTGGCTCTGTTCTGAACTTTTCTTGCTCATTTGAGCTTTTCTGTTTTTCTGATACCTTCTTCTAGTGGTATTTTCTTTTGATCTTTTTGATCTTTTTAGGCTCTTTAAGTTTTTGTGCATCTCATTGTTTCATACTGCATTCATATGAAAAACCAAAAAGATGCATTGTTATATAAGCTTTTCTGCTTGTCTTTTAAAATTGATGAAGCTTTGCTTATTACCCTGTTTGAGCTTTTAGTATTTCAATTCTGCTCAATGCCATGTCTAGTTCCTTGACTTGCTAGAATTATCATGCTTTCACATGTGTAGCTAAGTCTTTGCTGAATGAGCTAGAACTTTAAGACAACTTGAACTAAAAACTGCAATTTGTGGATGTTTTAGCTAGTTGCGCAATTAGTGCTCCTTTATGACATTGGCCTGTCAAAATTAAGGTGTTAGCTCTTGAATCTAGTATTGATCATTACTTGAGCTTCTTGTTCTTTTGAGAATCTAAATCTGCTCTTGTGAAAAAAAGGGAGGTCTCTTTTGTGCGAAAAACTGATCTCACCAATTCTTTCTCATGAGACGGCTTGCCATAGCACTAGGCATGAACTCGGGGAGTTTTGGATGACCTAGATCATTCTTTTAAGCTTTTGTGCTTAAGATGGTGTGGCAAGGCTTGAGATCTAGCACGTGGATAAGAAAATGAATTTTCAAATGGGTAGAAGCTTAGGAAGAGTTTGTGGATGGCTCCTAGTCGGGATCTTCTTCACTAAGATATACCTTTCATCAACTTCAATATTCCTTTGCAAATGAAAATCATTTGAAAAATGGGCGGTTGAGACAATTTGAGCAAAATAATTCAATTTAGGACTTGTTTGTCTCTTAATGTGGTCTTTGTTAGCTTCTTTGTCTCACATTGACATTTTGACATGGCAGTTTCATTTAGGATCTCTGTTGATGAACTTGCTAGATTTGAAACTTTGCTTAAAATGCTAAAATTCATTGCTTTATATTGAGCCTTCTTGCTTTAGCTTTGTTATATATGTCTTATCATGATCTTGCTAGCGCATTGGTGATATGGTGTTTATGCAAAATTTGAGATGCTAGCTTGTTCTTTTGGGTAATCTCCAAAGCTTCTTGTAATCCAAAATTGAAAAATACAAAAATATGAAGCCACTCCATTGCATTTCATGCATGCTCCTTCTTATGCTTTTCCTCATTCTGCATTTGTTATCTCGAGCGAGAGGAAGGCGTGTTTCCTTGATGACTCCATTGTCAAAGGGGAGAAGATATTTCAAAATGTGTAAAGGGAGAGGATTTAAAAGTATTACAAAGAGGAGAAAATTGGAGAATTTGAAATTTTCTGAAATTTGAGGATCATAGTGAGGGGAGTTTCTTATTTGCATTCTTATGGTCTTATTGCTCTTTCTGAACTTGAATTGCAATTCTTGAGCCTCATCATGATCAAAGGTCATTTTGAACAATTGTTCTTTCATATGGACCTTAAGTGAGATTTTGACTCTTCTTTGAAATTGAAGCTTTCTTGCTTTCTTTTGCCTTATCTCACTTGCCGATGCTATTCAAGCCGACTTGGTTATTTTCATTGCTTTCTCTTGCATATGGACCAAGTTGTGCCTTTGCAAAACGTTGAGTTTTACCTTTCAAACTTCAAAACTTGCATTTGTTGGGAATTGCCAATGTGATCATCAAGGGGAGATTGTGGATATCATGGGGATATGCTCATGATCTTAGGATGATGTGTCAATTGGCAATGGCGTTGAAGGTTTCTTGAAACACGAGTTTTAGCAAAGTTCGGGTTCTGTCAGTCTCAGCGTCGACCGTACCAGTGGCGGCCGACCGCCATGCCTCGGTGAATTGTCTTTGGCGGTCCGACCGCCGGTCGGCGATCGACTGATTTGGTAGCGGTCGACCGGCGTCGTTGAGCTGATCGGACCGCAAGTTGAGTGACCTTGAAGTTTGAGTGGGCCAAAAATAGGGTGTAGGCAAGTGAGGAGATTCTCGCACTTGGTCTCATAATTTTGGAGCTTCGGTCAAAAGTTCTATTCGTTTTAAATTTCGGAGAGGTTGCGGATTTCAGCGTTGAAATTTCGGCTAAGTCCTTTGTGGCGGTCGGGCCCGCCTTACATTGGCGGTCGGGCCGGCGGTGGCGATCGAGCCGGCCAATCTTGTGATCGACCGGTTTTTTAAGTCGTCGCTGTGTGGCGGCGATGGTTGCTGTTAGGTCAAGTTCGTGGATTTCATAGCATATGTGTTGCATGATGCATGTTTTGACTAACGTGGGTCAAGTTGTGAAGAACTTGTTCCCGAATTCGATTTGCTTGTCTATTGTTGTGCGAGTTGCTTGGTGGTCAACGACGGTCAGCGGCGAGGATGATCGGGACTAGGCTTGGAGAGCGAGAGGTTCAAAACGATCGGCGATGCGGGTGAAGTCATTGGACTCAAGTATGGTGCAAGATGGACAAAGGTGACCGAACAGGCGGTTCGGTGCGGCCCGGTTGAATCAAGCGGCACGGGGTGGTGCAAGTGCCATGGTGGTTTCGGTGGGAGCGGATGGGAGACTTGCCGACATGATGAGAGCCGTTGGATCAACCTACACGTGGCGAGCAGCGAGTGCTTCGCACAACATGAACACGGCGCTTTAAAATGCGTGCGTGTGTCACCCGTTGTTTTAGGCCTTAACGGGAGCCCATTAGGAGACTCTATTAGAAACCCTAAGCCTCCACTATAAATAGAGGAGGAGGTGGCAGCACCCCTTCGACCCTTTCATTGTTTTGAAACCCTAATTTGCTTAGGGAGAGGAGGAGCGGACGTTAGGGTTCTTGAGAGTTGGATTTGATTTCGTGCTCATGTATTGAGTCTTTGCCATCCATTGATGGAGTGGTGTAAACGAGATCAAATCAATCCAAAGAAAGTTTCTTCAAAAGTGAGTTCATGTGCTTTCTTTCTCTCTTTTGATGAATTGAGTCTTTGTTTGATCCATGAGTTATTGCTTAGTTTCTTAACGTGATTTAGCTTGCTGTGACGTGTGAGAATACATCTAGGATCATCAAGATCATCAATCACCCACGCAAGTCTTAAGATCATATTTTCGTTTTCACTCGGTTTTGACCTAACTTCGCTCAAGCGGTAAAGGTCTGAACCTGAGCAAGAATTATCACAATTGTTGCTTGGAATAGGTTCCTGACATCCTTAGGAAGTTGTGTGTCAAGTTTCACGAGTTTGGGCGCACGAATCAAAAGTTTGATCAATTTGCGTTTGGTTTGTCGGGCTGTTTTTACGCTCATCGAACGAGGTCGACCTCGTGAAATCGGTCGACCGCTCGAGGAACGGTCGACCCGCCGGTATCGGTCGACCGCCGGGATCGGTCGACCGCCACCGACCGGTCCGACCGCCCCGAGAGGTCGGACCGCCCGATGTCTTCGTGTTTTGCTTTTGTGTTGATTTTACTTTGGGGTTTTGAGTTGATTCAATACAAGTCTTCCATTTATGCATGATTGATTGATCTTCATAGCTTTCATAGCTATTGGAGTGAGATTCGTATTGAATTCAATTTGGGAGAAAAAGAGTTCGTGCTCCTATTCACCCCCCCCTCTAGTCGCCTTTTCGGTCCAACAGTTCTTCATTGGTTGATGCGTGGTAGTTGCGGTTGATGTCGTTTGGTAGGTCAATTTTCGTCGGTTTAATAGATCGTGTTCTGTCCAGTAGTTTGCGCGGCTGTTTTCGTGATCTTAGAAGCCGAATCAGAGGATGCCATCTCCTAGAGTTATGTGGGGTTCGTTCTTAGCTTTCAGTGGGCGTAAAGATCACTTAATTCGAGTTACGGTTCCAAAGTTATGTACATTTCAATGTGGCTGTCCAGATTGTATGTAAGTTTCTATCATTAGTTTTGACCCGTGTGCCACTTTTTGTTAAAGGCAACATATGAATGTCATTCCAACTAGGTTATTGTAGAGAATTTTATAAGCTTTCGAGATTGATAAAGAACGTCCAATTTGGAGTTGTAGAACAAAAGTTATGGATATTTTATTTCAGCCAATATTTCTGTCTGTTAATTCTGCCAACAGATTTGAGCCGTGGGCCAAATTTTGTTAGATGCAAAATCTGAAATTTTGCCCAACTAGACTTTGGTAGGTTTTGTTCTTAGCTTGTCAGATTGTTAAAGAACACTAATTTTGGTTCAGCCAATCAAAAGTTATGTCCGTTACCGTGCTGCTGTCCAGACGTGTTAGACAGATCTGGACAGATGTTGTTCATTGATCTATTAGAGTCATTTACATACAGAATTTGAGATGTCCACCAACTAGGTTTAGTTAGAGAAATTGATAACCTTTCAATGAAGTCTAAGAACACCTCATTTGGACTCCTGTGCTAAAAGATACGAATTTTAGAAGTTGGCTGTCCACAGAGGGGACATATCGATCTATAGGAGTTGGAATTGGGAAATGCGCTTGAGAGTATAGCGAGTTCGGTTATGCTATTATTTATGCTTTTGGTCCAGTATGAATGTCTTAGTGCGCCTTATAAATATATTCAGGTGATGGATTGATCCGAGGCAGTACCTTCGCACATCCCTCGTTCTCTCGCGGTTAAGGCAAGTATAATGATGGATATAATTGGAATTATTGAATGACATTCTTTGTTAAATACTTATAGAATTTGTGTTATCATGATTGTTATGGTGGTATGATTGGTAATGTTCATGGTTTCTAGTGATATGAGTTACGTGTTATTCATGGATGTTTGAAAGTTATGAAGTCTATGATTAATTGTTATTCATGAGTGATTGTTCATGTTTGCTAGTATTATGAATATATGTGCTATTCATGGATGCTAGAATGCTATGAATGTCAACGATGATGAATGCTAGAAGTATGGATAAGTTTATTCATGTATGACGTTGTGAATACAAATTTATGATGGTTTAAAGTTTTGTTCATGTGCATCATGCTATCATATGACTATGCATATTCGAGGTCCCCGTCATGTGGATGACGGGTTGAGGTCCCACATTCGTGGAATGTGGGCATTGAAAGAGGTCCCCATCATGAAAACGATGGGCTTATGGTCCCCACACTTGTGGAGTGTGGGCTTGAGGTCCCTTTACTTGCGGAGTATCGGGCAATTGGTCCTGCGCTTGTGAGCACGGGCATGGGTATGCAATGACGGTTGCATACTTTGCATTACCTAAAATGCAAAAGATAAAGAGAAAGAGAAAGTGCACTTGAGCTTCTTGCATAGCATGAGCATATGACATGTTTATAATAGAGATTGTAGATGGATGTTGATGATTACATTGTTTATGTTATTATTGCCATTTATTGCACTTGCTGAGTCTTTGGGCTCACTCTTCATTGTTGTGTTTTTAGGTACCACTTTACAAGAACGGCATGCATGGGAGGAGTAAGACTTAGAGTGGTTGCACAATGGCACGAACTACACACATTTGAATTGATAGAATGATAATTTAGTAGATGAGAAACTTGCTTAAAGAATTCTTTATGATTACTCCTCTGCTTGGAATAACTTGTAATAGAGTTGATTAGAGGATCATGGATGTCCTTTTATTTATGCTTGTAGTTGTTTAGCATGCTATGGATGATATAGTGTTGATTAGCATAGTTTTGGTGGTCTCTTGATTATCTTTGGATGTTGGATTATTTAACTATGTTACATTTAAAAGTTGGGATCTCGGTTTAGTAACTAAACAAAGGAGGTTCTGTCGGATTTTAGAGAATTATATCAATGTTAAAATGGTTATAGTGTTAGTTTAGTAGCATTCCGTGCCCTTGTCAGTTGAGGTGTTACAGATTGGTATCGAGCGGTCTGTAGGTCCGTGGTTCATGAAATATTAATTTTGACACACTAAGCACGATGGGATGGGAATGGGCATAGCATTGCATTTATGTTTCCGCTTTATCATAGTGTTGATTGCTGATATGAATTGAGTTTTATTGCTCATTAATTGATTGTGATTATTATGTGTGGGGATAACCCATGTTGAGAGGTGGAGGTAGTGGTTGTGATCTGGGCTATACTGGGTTACACCACCGCTCGTGGTATAGGAATAGCGAAGTGTACACACCGAGATCGTAGTACAAAGCGTTGATAGCGAGTATTTTTAGAAGAGTTGTTCTCTCCCTTGAAATTTGATTTGGTCAACTCTTATCTTGTGGTGATTGATGAGTTTTTCCTTGGGCTTTTAGTTCATCCCGGTTGAGGGGTTGCTTTGAATTTATTCTTCTATTGGCTTAATTTGTCCCGTAAAGAAATCGTTGCTTTCCCAACCGATGGGTTATTCTTGTGGCTGGTAAACTTGGTTAAGTTTGACCTTTGTGTTGGAGTTTGTCTTTCTTATTGGAAAAAAAACTTGACCCACTTATTCATGTGATGTTTTTGGTTAATGAAAGCTTTCTTTTGCAAGTCCTTTAGTACGTGAGGGTTTTTGACTCAATATATCTCTCTTGGGTATTTTGAGTGTTGAAGATTAATGGATTTCTTTTATGAAAGAAGATGTTAAACCTTTTAGTGTTGTGTTGTCTTGGTTAAGTGAGAGGTTATACCAAAGAAATTAATGGATATGATATGGGTCAATATGTTAGATCGGCAGTGTGCATGATCGATCCTAACAAAGATCCTTGAAAGGAAAGTGATTAATTTGAAAGTGTCTTGTAGTAGTTCTTGAGGAGCTGTGATTAAGAGTATGGTTATACCTAGTTGTAATCAATAGAGTTAATAAGAGGTATAGAACGTTGATGAAATTGAGTCAATGACTAAGAGTGATACATCTGGTAAACTTCTTTGGTAAATTGGATTAACGTGTCTCAATGGTTTCATCTAACCTTTTGGGATTGTTAAGTTCAAAAGGAGTTAGATTTTTGTCTTAGTGGGTGCTAATCTTGGAGTAACCTTTTTGTGGATACTTAGTGATTATAAGTAATTGCTAGCGCAAATAATGTCTATTAATGTCTGGTGATGAGCATCACTAAGAGATAAATTGATGGGATTTAATGGATGAACAATGTTTACATCATGGTAGAACTATCATATAAAAGCATTCCTTTGATGAAAGGGTGTTGGTAGGACCTTTTCAATTGTGTAGTAGACCCCTTCTAAACTTAAGAGGTTGATGTAGTGAGGTTATATGGTTTTGGTATACTCTCGTTTTAAAGATGGGATAAAATGTAGTATGGAACAATATAGTGAAACTTTGGGGTTTTCTAATGGAATAGTCGATGATAAAAAAAAAAATCGTGTTCGGAGTGTATCAATCTTGATGTTAGTAAAATTACCTGCTAGAGATTGTGACTTGTGTGTGTGGTGATGATTCTTTTAGAAAAATAAAGTAATTTGATCGTCTTTCGTAATTTTGATTCAGTGAACGTGTTTTGAGTTTTGCGTTTGTGATCAGTGGACCTCTTGCGTTATGTGGTGATTGAGGTTGTTTCGAGCAAAGTGTTATGATGAAAGATTTTATTGGTTCTTAAGTGGTTCCTGTAATTTGGGTTTTAAGAGCTTATCTTGTTTAGGCTGGCAAAGTGATGTAGTAATCATAGAAAATAACTTTCTTTGTTAAAGGAAGGAGTGATGTATAAGTATTTGAGATTTAAGTCGTTTCGCAACTCGCAGTTTATTTGAGTGTGCTTAAACCTTATGCAGTTGTTCCATAAGAGTTTATCAATTTTCAAAGGGCATTACCTTCTTCTCATTTGTGGTTTGGAATTCACTTTTAGTAGGGCTTGAGCCCTCGACTATTGATTTTCCCTTATGTTTTCTGAGTACTTTGCCTAAGTGACTATTTCCTTAGTCCAGTGATCACTACGGGTGGCACATGTTTTCCTAGTTGATGAAAATTGATTCCTTTCGCTCTTTCTTTTGAGAAAGAGTCAACCTATTCGTTTCACCGGAGTCTTTTGATGTGCTTAATAATTGTAGTTGTGAAACTTTGGGTTAGAAGTTATTCGATGAGTATTGGAGGATGAAATAATTTCGTAATATACTTCTTTGGGAGAAGTTTATCTCATTAGAAGATTGTCTTTGAAGGTTAAACTGATTGCATTGTTACAACTAGTAGAATATATAGCGGCGTGGTCCAAGTTATTTTGTTCATTTCAATGGAACATAGAATTATCCAAAGTATGGAAATCTTGATCAATGTATTAGGCGTCGCGATTGTGTACCTTGCACGGTTGTGCGGATGAAATATGATGGTGTGTTGTAATGAGAGTAAGATTAGCGAAGTAATCTAATTGTTAAAGCGATTATGGAGATAGCGAGCTTGATGGATTATCGTCGGTATGATTTGGCGTCAATGAGTAACTCTGGAAGTTAGACTCTTTATAAAGATAATTGGGTCGAGAAAATGTTTCCATATTGATGTTATTGCGTGGGTATGATTGGATTGTGATAATTTTAGGGATTTAATATGAGATTTTCCCTATCTTCTATATGAGACGTTTGTTGTAGGGGTCTTGGAGGTTAAAAAAATTGGGTTTGCATTTTTATGCTAGAATGTTGGTCGCCCAATGATTGTGTGTAGAGGTAGCAGAATAAGGGTGGATTCTGAAGAGTGGGATGATCATTGAAAGAACCTTTGATGAAGTATATGAATGTGTGTGCTGAGGATTCGAGTTGTTTATTCTTAAATGATGGAGGTGATGTGATTGTGTGTGAGATTTATTTTGATATGTATTGGGAGTCATCTGTCAAGGTAATTCCACAAGACAAGAGTTGACTAGAGTATGTTATGAGTCAAGAGAGCCTCTCTACAAAGTTGTAGATGATGTATCCAGTTTGAGCATGGCGTTGAGGTTGTCAATTTAAGAGAAATAAGTTAGTGTGATATGGATAAAATGAAATTCCATAATTCAAGAGAAATTTTATTTCTAAAAGGAAATTGAGAAAAAAATGTTTCTCGAGTAGTGAAACGCTCTCTTGATTCATGTTTGAACTATGTGTTGATGACGGATGTCTTTCAAATTAAAGTTTGACTTTATGATTGATGTGCGGTTCTTATCAGTTCGGAAAGAATAAAGGAAGTGTTTGATTTTGGTATTTAAGTGGTTTCTCTTTCGGCTTGTGTGGTGTTCATTTGTAAACTACCTACTTGGAAAGCGGAAGGGATTTCATGATGAATTTTTGCTTTTGAATTTGACCCTTTGGTGTGAAGTTTCCATTTTGTGGTTGCGATGTGAATCCTTCATTTTTCAGATGGGTTTTGTCGGTAAAAGAGGTTGTTTACAGAGAGTGTTGTTGTGTGCTCCTGGTTAAAGAAGGTAATCCTTGTTACGGTGAAGAGTTCGATTGAGAGGTGGAATAAAAGTTCCGCGTATTATGTGCATGTTGTGTGGTTCGGTACCAATGAGGAGGTTAGCCCAAGGTTCATTGGGTTGTTTTCGCTAGTGGGCGTATCGCTAAGACCGTTTCGGGTCCCTACGCGGTGAACGCAACTTTTGGTATGTTCTGGTGCCGAGTGAGTACCTAGGAGATCCAGAGTTTTAATATTTGTTAACGTCTTGGACCATCGAGTAGGATCTTACCTTCGATTCTCTTTTAATGAGTGTACCTGGAAATTTCCGGGTCGAGTGTTATGACAGACGTCGTTGTACGTCATTTTGTTGTGGTCTCAACAGTCCGAGTGTGAGGCCTCTTGGGAATTAGAGTCTCGCATGTGCCAATGATATCGATATTATTTACAGCAGGTACGTGAAAATATTATAAGGTTTTAGCTGTGATTACATTGGCGTAAGTGGTTTAGAATTCGGGGACGAATTCCGTTTAAGGGGGGTAGAATGTAATACCCCAAATTTATTTAAGTGAGAAGAAATAATTTAGGGAGAAGAACCAATTAGGAAATAGATTTAATAGAAGTTTAGAGGGGGTGTATTACTCAAACATGTTAGAGAGAAAACAAAAATAGTTAAAGGGTTTTTTCTCAAATTTCTTCAAAACTCGGGCTATGGGCTTTGGCCCACAAAGACCAAGGCCCAAAAGGGGGAAAACCTAAAACTGCTACAGTACCAACCCGTGCTCAGATGGCCGCCGCCGTGCTACAGATGTCGCGGTGCTACATGCATCACCCTCCTCCCAAGCAGCCCCCTCCGTTGGTGCCTCCTTCCTCGACGTCGGTGCTCTCTCGCCGATCAAGTGAAGAAAGAAGAGGAGATTGTCTTCGCGGGGAGATTTCTTCATATTTCTGCGATTCTACAAGGGTAACGTCGTGTGTTCTTCATTGGTTGATGCGTGGTAGTTGCGGTTGATGTCGTTTGGTAGGTCGATTTTCGTCGGTTTAATAGATCGTGTTCTGTCCAGTAGTTTGCGCGGCTGTTTTCGTGATCTTAGAAGCCGAATCAGAGGATGCCATCTCCTAGAGTTATGTGGGGTTCGTTCTTAGCTTTCAGTGGGCGTAAAGATCACTTAATTCCGAGTTACGGTTCCAAAGTTATGTACATTTCAATGTGGCTGTCCAGATTGTATGTAAGTTTCTATCATTAGTTTTGACCCGTGTGCCACTTTTTGTTAAAGGCAACATATGAATGTCATTCCAACTAGGTTATTGTAGAGAATTTTATAAGCTTTCGAGATTGATAAAGAACGTCCAATTTGGAGTTGTAGAACAAAAGTTATGGATATTTTATTTCAGCCAATATTTCTGTCTGTTAATTCTGCCAACAGATTTGAGCCGTGGGCCAAATTTTGTTAGAGGCAAAATCTGAAATTTTGCCCAACTAGACTTTGGTAGGTTTTGATCTTAGCTTGTCAGATTGTTAAAGAACACTAATTTTGGTTCAGCCAATCAAAAGTTATGTCCGTTACCGTGCTGCTGTCCGGCGTGTTAGACAGATCTGGACAGATGTTGTTCATTGATCTATTAGAGTCATTTACATACAGAATTTGAGATGTCCACCAACTAGGTTTAGTTAGAGAAATTGATAACCTTTCAATGAAGTCTAAGAACACCTCATTTGGACTCCTGTGCTAAAAGATACGAATTTTAGAAGTTGGCTGTCCACAGAGGGGACATATCGATCTATAGGAGTTGGAATTGGGAAATGCGCTTGAGAGTATAGCGAGTTCGGTTATGCTATTATTTATGCTTTTGGTCCAGTATGAATGTCTTAGTGCGCCTTATAAATATATTCAGGTGATGGATTGATCCTGGGGGCAGTACCTTCTGCACATCCCTCGTTCTCTCGCGGTTAAGGCAAGTATAATGATGGATATAATTGGAATTATTGAATGACATTCTTTGTTAAATACTTATAGAATTTGTGTTATCATGATTGTTATGGTGGTATGATTGGTAATGTTCATGGTTTCTAGTGATATGAGTTACGTGTTATTCATGGATGTTTGAAAGTTATGAAGTCTATGATTAATTGTTATTCATGAGTGATTGTTCATGTTTGCTAGTATTATGAATATATGTGCTATTCATGGATGCTAGAATGCTATGAATGTCAACGATGATGAATGCTAGAAGTATGGATAAGTTTATTCATGTATGACGTTGTGAATACAAATTTATGATGGTTTAAAGTTTTGTTCATGTGCATCATGCTATCATATGACTATGCATATTCGAGGTCCCGTCATGTGGATGACGGGCTTGAGGTCCCCACATTCGTGGAATGTGGGCATTGAAAAGAGGTCCCCATCATGAAAACGATGGGCTTATGGTCCCCACACTTGTGGAGTGTGGGCTTGAGGTCCCCTTTACTTGCGGAGTATCGGGCAATGGTCCTCGCGCTTGTGAGCACTGCATGGGTATGCAGTGACGGTTGCATACTTTGCATTACCGGTAAAATGCAAAAGATAAAGAGAAAGAGAAAGTGCACTTGAGCTTCTTGCATAGCATGAGCATATGACATGTTTATAATAGAGATTGTAGATGGATGTTGATGATTACTGATTGTTTATGTTATTATTGCCATTTATTGCACTTGCTGAGTCTTTGGGCTCACTCTTGTCGTTGTTGTGTTTTTAGGTACCACTTTACAAGAACGGCATGCATGGGAGGGAGTAAGACTTAGAGTGGTTGCACAATGGCACGAACTACACACATTTGAATTGATAGAATGATAATTTAGTAGATGAGAAACTTGCTTAAAGAATTCTTTATGATTACTCCTCTGCTTGGAATAACTTGTAATAGAGTTGATTAGAGGATCATGGATGTCCTTTTATTTATGCTTGTAGTTGTTTAGCATGCTATGGATGATATAGTGTTGATTAGCATAGTTTTGGTGGTCTCTTGATTATGCTGGATGTTGGATTATTTAACTATGTTACATTTAAAAGTTGGGATCTCCGGTTTAGTAACTAAACAAAGGAGGTTCTGTCGGATTTTAGAGAATTGTATCAATGTTAAAATGGTTATAGTGTTAGTTTAGTAGCATTCCAGGCCCTTGTCAGGCTGGGGTGTTACAATTGGTATGTGTTCTACTCAGATGGAACTGTCTACAGTTCTCCACCATCCTCATCATCCGAACCTTCATCTTCTGACAATGCACTGTAGTCCCGGTCTTCGAGCGCCATCGTTTCGAGTAAAGCTTCGATCTCCTCACCATCGTCTCCAATCCCACTAGCTTCATGGTGCCAATGAGCTTCTTTGACCCCATCTTCATCGGTGAAATTAGGAATTCTCGGACCTTCGGTCGTTGCGTGTGCCACGCTGTGGCTGGAGTCTCCAACTTTTTCGGCATCACCACCAAGTACCCCCTGTTCAGCCGTAGGCGAAGCTTTGACATATGCTTGGGCTAGAAAGAACAAATCCCACCTGTGATCCCTCGCTATGCTTAGGTATGACTGCCATGACCCCGTTTCCTTCATCTGCACTAACTCCTAATGTGTACACATCTCAATTTCAAATTGAGCAAAGCATGGTCCAACTCGAAGGTGTAATACAACCACCTCATCACAGCGCCCCATGTACGTTGCTCTGATCTTGTTAGGCTGACTACCACTGATTGGAAATAACGCAAATCAACCTGCTAGGGACCCTTCAGAACAGTCCCTTGTCCGTAGTAAATTTTAAAATTGACTGCGTTCAACCTATCTACATACTACACCGTAAAAAAATCTATATGATTAACCACATATCTAAAACTAAACTACACACCTAAAAAGATGTACTACAACAAACTACACAATATAACCATACATCTAAAACTATCTCATTTATTCAATTATTGCATCATAAAAAAAGATCTATACGATTAACGACATATCTAGAACGAAACTATACACACCTAAAAAGATGGACTACAACAAATTGCACTACATAACCATACATCTAAAACTATCAAATCCATTCAATTATGGACCTCTAGATTTATTTGCTAACCTACCAGGGTTTCAAAATTAAATATAAAGTTACAAAAAATTACCTACAAGGTAAGCGACCGGAACGGCTCCTTCCTCTCCCCCTTCTGCTATGGACAGACAACAGTTCGCTAGCTCCTCTCCTCCCCTATTCTCCTCTCCCTTCCGTCCCCTCTTTCCTTTTTCGGATTAAAAGTGAATTTCAATCGAATTTTTGGGCCTTTTATAGGGGAGCTGATGTCACTATTTTAAATGGTGATAGGAAGTTGCGGGATCTCTATTGCCATTTGTAATGTCGATTTACTTCTATGTCGAAGCAAATCGCTATTCCAAATGCCGACAGAGACATTTGGCGGCCGACATGGCTCTTGTCGCCAATCCAACTAGCGAGAGGATTTCGAAGGAAATCGCTATTCCAAATGGCGACAGAGGCATTTGGTGGCCGACATGGCTCCTGTCGCCAATCCAACTAACGAGAGGATTTCGAAGCAAATCACTATTCCTAATGGAGAGAGGTATTTGGTGGTTGACAGGGTTGTTGTCGCCAATCCAACTGGCGACAGGGGCATGTCACCATTTGAAATAGCGATAGAATCTCATTTTTATAATTTTATTAAGCAGTCATTTATTTATGTAATTCTATTAAAAATTCGAATTATGGAACTCTTATTTTATTTTGAGTATTAAGTCTAGCGACAGTATTACAGAATTCTCGTCTATTCTTTTTTGGAAGGATAGTCATCGTCACACTAAATTCATGTCAACTACTTTCGTCGAAATCGAGCTGGAAGTCGTCGGAGTTTGATTTTCTGCTACAGTATTTTTAAACTCCCCCCTACCTCTCGTTTTCATACTATTTTTACCTTTTCGATTACAAAGAACAAGCATTCGCACACATACTGCATACACACAAGCAAGTGCGTCTCTTCGGTACACGTCTAGACAAATGATGACCGGGGAATAATCCATTATCTTATAAATTTTCTACCGAAACGTACTCATGTGTGCGTAAAAGTGAGTATCAGAATTTGAACCTTAGTGGGTGGAGTCGTACATCTACAACTCCATCAGGGAACAAAATGATTCCCTTTGTACTATTTCTGATGACGTGGCCAAATTACCTATCTCTCCGGTGGGCCGAGGTGGTCTTCCAGCGTGTTCCTAGAATACGTGTGCATGATCGATCATTGCCTCCACGGATCCACCTCCATGCATGGGGTGCGTTGCAAATGGGACCCAACAGATGAGAACATGACAGCAGCTCAGCTCGGACATCCTGCAAAGCCCAAAACATCCCGAATCTGCTAATCCGAGATCCATCATTTCCGTTCTCATGTTGTGGTGTTTGCTCACGAAGTCCCGAAACTGAAAGCAAATGTAGTAAAAGGTATCTAAATCTGAAACTGTACCGCCTTATATATTAGTCAGCTTTTAGCGCACACAAAATTTGAAACAACTAGCACAATTGGAAGCGACTAGACTGAAGGATCGCGGGAAGGCTACGATAGCACAAACAAAATTTTTACCGCGCAACCAAGGAACCTCCGCTAGTAATAGATCACAAGATTACCACTAGACGCTCCGACTCGTAGCGGAAGTAGAGTCGATGTAGCGAGTTGAAGCAGTCGTAGTCGTACTTGCCGCGCGCCTTCTCCTCCTACTCCGATGAACGTCGTGAGTCGCGGATCGTCCTAGTGCTGATGCTTCCCAACAACACCTCCAAGGTATCCACACGTACGGGGCAGGGACACCACGCGCAGGAGTGCTAGTGCCGGCGACGTGGTTGAGGAGACGTGGCTATTAGGGTTTCGTGATTTCTTCTAGAAAGATTCATCAATCATACCCCATGCCACCGCCCCTCTATATATAGCCATCCATATTGGGTCCTCAACCTGAGGCCCATTAGGAACTCGTGGCCTATAAGAATTCAGATTTCCATCCAAATCAAATCCTCGCCCTTTAAGTGTGTGACCCTATAAGTTCGTGTGTAATCGGTTGTGACTCGGAAACTCTTTCCTGATCACGAGTTGTCAGCGGTGCCTAGCAGCACATAACGATTCCCGAACACACACAGAATAAATCGGACGAACCTTAATGCAATATGATCTACGGCCAGGTCCTTATCACTTACGACCAGCTCGTACTTAGTCACGACCAGTTAATAATCAGTTACAACTAGTTCGTAACTCCTTACGACCAGTTAGTATCTAACTACGACTAGTTTGCAACTCCTTACGACCAGTTGGTGATTACGTCCGAGTAGTCTTCGACTAGGTCGCATCTCCATACGACTTCGACCAGTCTATGACCTCGGCAACTGAACGACCTGCTTGTGTATTCTCCCTTTGCCTCACGACATCTGGTTGAACTCCAGGTGAGATAATATGTCATCCATGGATTGTTCAATACTTTCTCGATCAAGTGTCGAATAACTTCATGTGGTCGACACTTCGACCACTAGTGGCATTGCCATGCACTTTCTTTATTCGACCACAACGAGGGGCCCAGAGATATCTCTCCCGTTATGTTAGGAGGGGCAAATCCCATATCCGACCAGTCATATTTCTCTGCATGTTTCATAGCATACCCGAAAGCGACCTTTATAACTACCCAGTTACGGAGTAGCGTTTGGCAACCCCTAGGAGTGCTATTACACATGTAGGAAACCATGCTGATCTCAGGTCTAAGGATTATACATCATCATTGCTTGAGACCAACTAACGACACATAGAATCATAACAATCTCAATAGTGTCTAAAGGTGGGTCTTATCCAACACTATGTTCTCTAACATATGTCCACATTATTAATTTGATATCTCTATATCCATGACCGGTGAAACATGGTCATCAATCAATATATGTACTGGTCGTAGAGTCACTGGTGTTCCGACCAGTGACATTCGACTAGGGATACTTTTAGAACGACATCATATAAGATAAAGAGTTTCACCAACAAGTCACATACTCATTGATCTATATAACTGATGATTCATTCAAGGAACAAGATAACGTATTATCAAAAGTTATGAACATAATGAAATATAATCATCTCTATAATTGTCTCTAGGGCATATTTCCAACAGTCTCGCACTTGTACTAGAGTCAATCATTTAAGTATCTAATACCAATAGCTCTTGTGTGCGCCTCATGCTTTGGCTGTGTGAGAGGCTTTGTCAACGGATCAGCAACATTTAAATCCGTATGAATTTTGCATATCTTAACATCTCCTCTATCCACCAATTCGCGAATAAGGTGGTAACGCCTGAGTATATGCTTGGACTTCTGATGGGATCTAGGCTCATTAGCCTGCGCAATGGCTCCATTATTGTCACAATAGAGATCTATTGGGCCCAAGGCACTCGGAACCATACCCAATTCAGCAATGAAATTCCTTATCCAAACACCTTCCTTAGCAGCTTCAGAAGCCGCAATGTACTTGGCCTCCGTCGTAGAATCAGCAACCGTCCCTTGCTTCGAACTTTTCCAGCTCACTGCTCCTCCATTCAAAATGAATACATAACCAGATTGCGAACGATAATCATCTTTGTCGGTTTGGAAGCTTGCATCGGTGTAACCATTTACAACGAGCTCTTCATCACCGCTATAAACTAGGAACACATCCTTAGTCCTTCTCAAGTACTTAAGAATGTTTTTCACAGCTGTCCAGTGACCTTCACCGGGATCAGCTTGGCATCTACTCGTAACACTTAGAGCATATGATACATTTGGTCGAGTACATATCATGGCATACATGATGGATCCAATAGCTGAAGCATACGGAATACCATTTATACGGTCTCGCTCATCAGTTGTCGAAGGACACTGACTCTTGCTAAGACTTATGCCATGTGACATAGGCAAGAACCCTTTCTTAGCATCCTGCATGCTGAACCGAATCAACATCTTGTCAATATAAGTACTTTGGCTTAATCCAATTAGCCTTTTTGATCGATCTCTATAGATCTTTATTCCTAAGATATATGCTGCCTCTCCTAGGTCCTTCATAGAAAAACTATTTTTCAATGATACCTTAACAGATTCCAGCATTGGAATGTCATTTCCGATCAATAATATGTCATCTACATATAAGATCAGAATAACGAGTGTGCTCCCACTAACCTTAATGTAAACACAAGGTTCTTCTTTGTTCTTGACGAAACCAAACCTTTTGATCTCTTCATCAAAATGTATATTCCAACTCCGAGATGCTTGCTTCAACCCATAAATGGACTTTTGAAGTTTGCATACTTTCGTAGCATTCTTTGGATCGAAAAAACCTTCAGACTGTGTCATGTACACATCCTCACTTAGGTTTCCATTAAGGAAATCCGTTTTGACATCCATTTGCCATATCTCATAGTCGAAATATGCAGCAATAGCTAGAATGATCCGTATAGATTTAAGCATCGCTACCGGTGAGAAAGTCTCATCGTAGTCAACCCCTTCAACTTGTCGAAACCCTTTTGCGACTAGTCGAGCTTTATGAATGTGAACATTTCCATCCATATCAATCTTTTTCTTATAGATCCATTTGCACTCAATGGTTTTAACACTATCAAGAGGATCGATCAGATTCCAAACCTGATTGTCACTCATGGAGTCTATCTCGGATTTCATGGCTTCAAGCCATTTCTCAGAGTCTGGGTCCATCACCGCTTCCTCAAAAGACTTAGGCTCATCATTATTCAACAATAATCGTCATGCCCATACCTTATAGGCAATTGACGTGGCCTTTTAGATCTCGTGGGGTGATGCCTCATCTCTGAGTTCAACAACAATTTGTTCATCTTGTAGAGGTTCAGTAGGAGTTGAAACACTTTCAGATGTTTCCCGAATTTCTTCGAGTTGCACCTTTCTCCCACTGACTTCTTTTGAAAGAAACTCTTTCTACAAAAAGACATCATTTCGCGCAACAAAAACTTTGTCCTCTTCCCTGTTGTAGAAGTAATATCCTTTGGTTTCCCTAGGATATCCTATAAAGAAGCATTTATCAGACTTGGGTGTGAGTTTATCAGACGTCAAACGTTTAACATAGACATCACATCCCCAAATCTTTAGAAAAGATAAACTAGGACTCTTCCCAGTCCACATCTCATATGGTGTCTTATCTACTGATTTTGATGGTAACTTATTTAAAGTGAAAGCGGCAGTTTCAAGAGCGTAACCCCAAAAATATAATGGCAGATCAGATTGGCTCATCATCGACCGAACCATGTCCAACAAGGTCCGATTACGCCGCTCGGATACCCCATTCCATTGTGAAGTGCCCGGTGGTGTAAGCTGTGGAACAATTCCACATTGCTTCAAATGATCACCAAATTCACGGCTCAAAAATTCACCTCCACGATCAGATCATAAGGATTTGATTCTCTTGCCAAGTTGATTCTGTACCTCACTCTGGAACTCCTTGAACTTGTCAAAGGATTCCGACTTGTGCCTCATTAAATAGACATATCTATATCTACTATAGTCATCGGTGAAGGTAATGAAGTACTGAAAACCACCTCTAGCTGTCGTGCTCATTGGTCCACATACATCGGATGTACGAGTGCCAACAGTCGGACGCCTCTCAAAGACGACCAATGAAAGGAGTCTTGGTCATCTTTCCGAGTAGGCAAGATTCGCACGTTTCAAATGATTCTAAATCAAATGAGTTTAGAATTCCATCATCATGGAGCTTCTTCATACGTTTCTCACTTATGTGACCCAAACGACAATGCCAAATAAAAGTGGAATTCATATTATTAGGCCTAAGCCTCTTCGCATTAATATTATAGACAGGTGCAACATCAAGATTCAAAATAAATAACCCATTCAAAACAGGTGCATAGCCATAAAACACTTCATTCAAAAATATAGAACAACCATTGTTCTCAATAATGAATTTATAACCTTCTGCCATCAAACATGAGGCAGAGATAATGTTTCTACTCATGGCTGGAACGTAATAACAATTATTTAATTCCATAATAAATCCTGAAGGCAAAAATAATGGCAAGGTCCCGACGGCTAATGCAGCAACCCTTGCTTTATTCCCGACGCGAAGATCCATCTCGCCTCTTGCAACTCTCCTAATCCTTGTTAGACTCTGCATCGAATTGCAAATATGAGCAACCGATCCGGTATCAAATACCCATGAGTTAACAGAAGAATCAGCAAAAAAAACATCTATAACATTAATACCTGAAGTGGAAGGTTTAGTCCCACCATTCTTTTTCAGATCAGCCAGGTATTTCTTGCAGTTTCTCTTCCAATGGCCTAGCTCCTTGCAGTAAAAGCATTCATTCTCTTGAGTCGGGCTAGACGTAGTCTTGGGCTTAGGCTTATTGGTTTGGATCCTATCCGAAGCTTTAGCCTTACCCTTTCCATTGACCTTAGTCTTAGCCTTCTTCTTGAAGCTCGTACTCTTTTGCACCATCATCACATGACTGTTGCTTTTCTTAATGCTGTCTTCCGCAGTCTTGAGCATCATATGCAGTTCGGTGAGATTCTTGTCTAAACTATTCATATGAAAGTTCAGAATGAACGACCCATAGCTTGCAGGAAGTGAAGCAAGAATCAAATCTGTAGCCAACTCTTGACTAAGTGGAAAACCAAGTTTTTCCAAGATCTGTGTGTAACCAACCATCTTGATCACATGTGGGCTCACCGGACTACCCTCAGCCAGCTTACAACCAAACAATTTCTTTGAGATCTCATATCTCTCAGCTCTTACTTGTGTCTCAAACATGCCTTTGAGCGCCACGATCATATCGTAGGCCTCAATGTTCTCAAACTGATTCTGAAGGTCTGAGTTCATAGCAGCAAGCATGAGACAGCTAACATCAAGGGACTCATCACATGCCTTTTTATAGGCGCTTTTAAGAGCGGCAGCAGCATTTTCAGCAGGCACATCTGGAATTGGTTCCTCTAGAACATGTTCCTTTTTATCTTGCCTAAGAACAATTCTTAGGTTGCGGGACCAATCCGCAAAATTTGTTCCATTTAGTTTTTCCTTATCAAGTACTGAACGCAAAGCAAAACTGGATGTAGGTACAGCAGTTGGTGCCATGATCTACATCATAAAATATGCAAAACTAAGATATATGTTCAAAAAGTAACTTGTATTAAACAATTTAATAAAGATACTCCCACTAAATACCATATCCCTCTTATGACATTCTAGTGATTCAAGATCCATAATTAATTAATCTCCTAGTGAGCTTTGGCATCACTGCTAGAAGATTAGTGAATATGGTAAGCAACCCTTTGCTAATCATATCTCTATATGACTCTTGTTGTTGGGCAGCATCTCTATGCTCCGGCACCCAACCCTATGCCCCAAGGTCCATAACCGTTATGATGACCTTGTCAAGTTAGACCAATGCTAAACGTGTAAGTGTCTGACACAAACCCATCTAATCAAGGAGAGTTAATGGCACTCTGCTTTGGCAAGATCTACCATTAAAATACAAGACTTTGGATGGTGCAGCAAATTGGGAGGGCATCAATTTTAACTCAATATTAAGTGAGGGAATTTTACTTCTACCATGTCAAGAGCATTCAAAGCAATTAAATAACATGCATAGAAATAAAAGAACAAAAGAAAGGCATTCACAGACAATCATATTGTATTGTGATATAGTATGACCCTTCCACAAGGTGATCTCTATCGCCGTGTTTCCTGTGCGCCATGTCTCCAAGTAGCCAAAACCTCCAAGTACTCCCACTAAACCATTACTGATAATAGCACTAGTGATAAAATACAAAGAGTAAAAGGCATCACAAGTCGACACGCAGGCCGTTATACAAATATAGACAGCCTTGGGCTGCAATAAGCATGACACATAGGTCATGAACATTACACACATACATGCATCTCATATATTATGGGTCATACTATTCACAAAATCCTGCAAAAATAAGTTAGATATAGAATCGCATTCTATCTAACGAATGACGTGAATTAGCAATACTTAAACCAAGTTAAGGTCCTAATCCACAGGGGTGGCAACTCGCACCAGAAGGGCGGAAATCCTATCTATATTCGAAGGTCCTACTCGGCGGTTCCGCTCGCCGGTGAGCGGAGCGGGGTCACAGCCCCTGTATGCGAAAATTTTCGGACAATGTAGATCCAATCTACTGCTTCGTCCATGTAAATCGCATTGGATTAATCACATTAACCCTTTCCGATCGCAACTCTGATTCGATCAACCAGATTGATCTTCGCGTGCTCCATGGATTTACGATCACTGTCTGCCCCGATGGCGGAAACCCGACCAATAGAGGCAAGTCATGATACGACCATGAACACACGATCACAGAATAACGATCATCAATCACCTTACGACCACCGCGCCTGGACGATCATATCGACCATCGCCAAGAACGATCTATCACATAGAACGACCAACAGAAAAAGAAATGGATCACATCTATGACCCCCCGCATATCACCATATGCATCTAATCCGAATCTAAAACTAAACGGGATGGCTCTGATACCACTGAAGGATCGCGGGAAGGCTACGATAGCACAAACAAAATTTTTACCGCGCAACCAAGGAACCTCCGCTAGTAATAGATCACGAGATTACCACTAGACGCGCCGACTCGTAGCGGAAGTAGAGTCGATGTAGCGAGTTGAAGCAGTCGTAGTCGTACTTGCCGCGCGCCTTCTCCTACTACTCCGATGAACGTCGTGAGTCGCGGATCGTCCTAGTGTTGATGCTTCGCAACAACACCTCCAAGGTATCCACACGTACGGGGCAGGGACACCACGCGCAGGAGTGCTAGCGCCGACGACGTGGTTGAGGAGACGTGGCTATTAGGGTTTCGTGATTTCTTCCAAAAAGATTGATCAATCATACCCCATGCCACCACCTCTCTATATATAGGCATCCATATTGGGTCCTCAACCTGAGGCCCATTAGGAACTCGTGGCCTATAAGAATTCGGATCTCCATCCAAATCAAATCCTCGCCCTTTAAGTGTGTGACCCTATAGGTTCGTGTGTAATCGGTTGTGACTCGAAAACTCTTTCCTGATCACGAGTCGTCAGCGGTGCCTAACAGCACATAACGATTCCCGAACACACACAGAATAAATCGGACGAACCTTAATGCAATATGATCTACGGCCAGGTCCTTATCACTTACGACCAGCTCGTACTTAGTCACGACCAGTTCATAATCAGTTACAACTAGTTCGTAACTCCTTACGACCAGTTAGTATCTAACTACGACCAGTTTGCAACTCCTTACAACCAGTTGGTGATTATGTCCGAGTAGTCTTCGACTAGGTCGCATCTCCATACGACTTCGACCAGTCTATGACCTCGGCAACTGAACGACCTGCTAGTGTATTCTCCCTTTGCCTCATGACATCTGGTTGAACTTCAGGTGAGATAATATGTCATCCATGGATTGTTCAATACTTTCTCGATCAAATGTCGAATAACTTCATGTGGTCGACACTTCGACCACTAGTGGCATTGCCATGCACTTTCTTTATTCGACCACAACGAGGGGCCCAGAGATATCTCTCCCGTTATGTTAGGAGGGGCAAATCCCATATCCGACCAGTCATATTTCTCTGCATGTTTCATAGCATACCCGAAAGCGACCTTTATAACTACCCAGTTACGGAGTAGCGTTTGGCAACCCCTAGGAGTGCTATTACACATGTAGGAAACCATGCTGATCTCAGGTCTAAGGATTATACATCATCATTGCTTGAGACCAACTAACGATACATAGAATCATAACAATCTCAATAGTGTCTAAAGGTGGGTCTTATCCAACACTATGTTCTCTAACATATGTCCACATTATTAATTTGATATCTCTATATCCATGACCGGTGAAACATGGTCATCAATCAATATATGTACTGGTCGTAGAGTCACTGGTGTTCCGACCAGTGACATTCGACCAGGGATACTTTTAGAACAACATCATATAAGATAAAGAGTTTCACCAACAAGTCACATACTCATTGATCTATATAACTGATAATTCATTCAAGGAACAAGATAACATATTATCAAAAGTTATGAACATAATGAAATATAATCATCTTGATGATTATCTCTAGGGCATATTTCCAACATAGACTGCATTGATCTCTGATGAGTTGGTACATTTTTTCCTGAAGGATATGTCCCTTGAAAAACCAATCTAAACTCTGAACTCTGAAGTCTATACTCTTGAGCACAAGTACTCACTGACTGACAGCCGGCGCCGAGCTAGAGTTGGACGACTGCGTCTCCGTCGCAAGGCTGGTCGACGAGTACGGCATGGTAACCGCAGATCCGGCGAGAGGTGGTGCGCCACCGTATTTCATGGTGGAAGGACCGAACGGCTGCGGTACACGCCACCGGCATGTTGTCGCGGCAGCACCGGCATCTGAACTTCTTCGATCGCAGCGCTCGTTGGCTCGCTCGATCGCGGTCGCATCTTGGTCCGGTGCGCGCATCGAGCCCGACGCCACCACCCGCTCCATCTCCCACCGGTCGAACGCGCCACGAGCTGCTCGTCTGCGGCGTCGAGTGCGCGCCCGCCGTAGAGGTCCCACGCCCACTCCACCACCGGAAGACTGGTCGTCCTTCCGCCGGCGGATGGCTCCATGGGTCGCCGCCGCAGCGACCTCCGCAGCAGACGATGCCGGCTGTACATGTCGGACTCGGTGGGCGCCTTGCCGGTGATCACGCACCGGTCGAGGTAGCCGGGTGCCGCCACGGCGGTCATCGTCTGCAGGCTCATGCCATGATCGATGAGCCGCGCGAGGCCGAAATCGCCGAGCTTGGCGTTGAAGGACTCGTCCAGCATGATGTTGCTTGGCTTGATATCGCCATGGACGACACACTGATCCCATTCTTGGTGGAGGTACAGCACGGCCGAAGCCAATCCAAGAACTATCTGGTATCTGATAAAAATTAAAGACACAATTAAGTCACTTTAATCTGATTCAATACTTCTGGACTTGGAACTCTGACCCAGTTTTCATGAGAGTAGATTTCATGATTAGTTCTGGGATCAAAACCGAAATTTGGACGGTTTATTCATAAATTGCCTGAAATTTTCTTAAGTTTAAATCACTTGTTATAACCATTGGATCAATATCCAATCATATGACATCCATTAGATCAATATCTAATCATATGACAATTATATGACACACCAATCTCTACACAAATCCAATAGTCACAACAAGTGATTTAACTTAATAAAATTTCAGGTAATTTAAAACTAGCAAAACCGAAATTGGTATGCCATATGATTAGATATTGGATGTTGATTCAATGGATTAAAAATGTGACTTATGTTTAAGAAAATTCAGTGACCTTATAAATAAACAATCCCAATTTAATTAGGCACATTTGGAACGCATGATATTTTTCAGAACGGTATTATGTAAAGTACTAAAGTTCCTGCTTTGTAAATAGGGCTTTAATATACAATTTCACCTATATACTCGAGGCAAAATGACAGTGAAGGCCCTGTACTTTCAAGTGATATAGCCCTGTACTTTCTGATAATTACAAAAATTACGATATATGAAATTATTTCTGATGAAAAGTTTACTTTTACCAGTTTTTTTTTATAACGTTTGACTGCAAATCTGATAGTTTCACTTTCTTTTTTTCTACTGGAGAGAGTACTAACTAAATTGAAGTGTTCAACACATGCTAGCAACATTGCGAAATGACCATATACACTCCATTTGTTCTTTCTTATTTGATGCTATTGACTTTTTACGGTGATCGAAACGTGACTTTGACAATTTTTTTATAAATCTATACTAGTACAGATTAATAAAATTATAAGATTATGAAAATAATTATAGCAACAAATTTAGTGATATGGTTTTGCTACGTTCAACTAAGAATTTTAAATATATTGACGATCAAAATTTAGAAAGTTTGTACTTCCTAGACACTCCCAATTATAAAACATCACGTGAAAAGAACGCAGTGAATATCAAACTAGCTATAAGTGAAAAGAACGCAGTGAATATCAAACTAGCTATAAATGTGAGAAAAATGTAGGCCGTACACCGTCATTTTGTCAAGGTATGAATATGACTGATGGATAGCGATAACTCAACAAGCATGCATACCTCATTTGCCAAGTCAAAGTCTCCGTGCTGTAGAGGTAGCCATCGAGGCTGCCATTGTGCACGAGCTCATAGACAAGCAGCAACCGCCTGCGGCCATGGCACCAGCCGATGAGCTGCACGAGGTTCCGGTGCCGCAGCCGGCCGATGACAGTGACCTCGGACCTGTACTCCTTTCTCCCTTGCAAGGACGCCCCCCTCGAGAACACCTTGATGGCGACGTCGCGGCCGAGCTCCTTCACGTGCCCGCGGTACACCGACCCGGACCCGCCCTCCCCCAGCTTCTCCTCCTCCGCGAAGTCCCTCGTTGCCGCCGCGAGGTGGGCGTACGGGATAGGCCGGGGCCCCGTGCCGGACTCGAAGTCCTCGTCGTCAACCTCGAGGGAGTCCTCGCCCGTCAGCATCTCTTCGTCGTCTCGTCGCTTGCTCCTCTTGCTCGCGCGCCAGAGCAGCACCGCGACGGCGACGGCGAGCAGGAGCACCAACGCGGCGGCCGAGTGGCCCCAGGCACTGAGATGTAGTGTGGCCTTATTGGCGGACGAGGTGGATAGGAGGGAGGTGTGATTCCTGGTCGGCAGCGTGGAATGGAAGGAGCACGAGAGTACGGTGTGGTTGCTAACGAACGTGTTGCCAGTGGCCGCTGAGAAGCCTAGAGCAACCTGCTCCGGCAGCAAGCTTCGCAAGTCTACGGTGGCAGCAAGGGTGTAAATGGCGCCACTGACGCTTAGGGAGATGTCCAGCCTCCTCGTGGCGTTGTCGTAGTCGACCGTCGCAGACATCACGCCGGCGTTGACGAGGCTGTCGTCCGGCAAGATCTTGTAGTTGCCGTGCGAGTCGACGTTGTTCACGTCGACGCCGATGTGCCGGCTGCTCGGGTCCCACGCGTCGCGGTGGGTGTCGAACTCCACGGCGACGAACCTGGCGTTGCCGGACGCATTCACCATCGCGTACTTCAGCTTCGAGCTCTCGTTGAAGAGCCCAAGGCAACCTTCGTAAGACTCCTGCGGCAAGTCAGGCGGGAACGGCGCGAGGAAGAACGTCATGCCGTGCCCGGCGGTGCTGCTCCGGTTGGGCAGTGACTGGATGCTGAAGTTGAAGCTCGCGGAGAAGCTGGCCGCCTCGCCCGTGGCGCTGTCCCACAACTGCACCGGCTGCCTGTACAGCGCCCGGCCCCTGGCCCGCGCGTCCGAGTCGTCGCCGAGCAGCTCGATCCTGCCGCCGGTGACCATCGCGTCGTCCTCCGGCCTGAAGTCGTTGGAGTCGAAGGCATCGTAGCTGAAGGAGAGAGAGGTGGCATGGGGCACATGGAGTGAGATGAGTAGCAGCAGCACCAGAGTTGTACAACTCGAGCACAAGTTTAGCAAAGCCATGTTGGAGGTTCTGTGAGGGTTGCACTGACATAATAACAGCACTCGTGCTAAAATTCGTTCTATATGGATCTGGATCCTCTGCTGTACTGCACTGCAGAGAATCTTTGTGTAAACAGTGATTTCAGATTATGTAGGTAGTAATATTCTTGGGTACTGTAAGACTTGATCTAGTTGGTTCGTTTATAATCAGAAGGTGAAGAGAAGAAGTTAATATGTGTCACTATGCTCCTCTGCATTAGTCCATTTTGTGTGAAGAATATAACGAAAGAGTCGTCGCATTAGCCTATTTTATGTCTTCTCCATTTTGTGTGGAGAAGACTGCAGAGAATCTTGGGGTTTGCTAGGGAGTACTCGAGTGTTTTTTGGGTTTATGAGTACTTAAGTTTTTTTTACCTATGCTATGCTTGGTGATATCTCATTAGGGGAAGAGCCAAAGTGATCTCATGCATTGAATCTAGATCTAAAAGTTCAAAATTTGAGTACTAGTTAGCAACAAAATACTCGAGTACTCCTAGACATCACCGAGAATCTTTGTGTGGAGGCCTGTACTTTGGGTGACAGCATGAATATTCTCAGCCGGGTCCTGAAAAGTTCCCACATGAATTAGTCTTTTCCAAGCTAGGCGACACAAAAGTTGCACACATTAAAACAGGTCTCACCGGTTAGATTAATCTTGTTTTGGTTTTTTAGTTTTTAAGTTTAGGATGTTGAGTCCGTGTACATATCGTATACGAGTTGGATACGGCTTGAGTCCGTATACAACGTTGAGTCCTATACGGTTTCGTTTTTTGAGTTCTCAGCCTTTATAAGCAACATAGCCTTGTAAGTTTGTGAGTCGAAGAAATAGAAAAGAAAAAAGAGGAGCAGCGCGCTCCCGAAACAAGAATCGTTCTGTGTGTCGGTGTTCTTTCGGCAAAATTTGGTTTGCTTGCTTTGGTGTTCTTTTTCAGCAGGAAGGACCGAGGCCGTGTGCTGCGGAGCACAACCTTGCAGAGACTAAATGGGTGCACATGAATAACCAAAGGTCTGGTGCTAGCTTTGCGTGAAGTCAAGAAAAGACAGAGGCAGGGGCGCTGCTTGTGTTGTTCTGTGCTTCGTGAGGGTCACGTTGGTGGTGAGAGCAAGAACCAGGCACGGCACGTCCGTGAGGGTCATTAGAAGTGATGTCTGGAGATAAGTTGTTAAAGAAGGAGACACCACCGGCGGTGAAGATCGTCGAAACATCGACGACAGGAAGATCGCTGATGAGAGGGGTTCCGATTCAGTACCCGATGTTGACAGAGACGAATTACGGCATGTGGGCAGTAAAAATGAAAATCATCCTACGATCCCTTGGTATATGGGCTGCAGTAGAAGGCGATGCATTGGTTGAGGAAGAAAGAGACTAGGGCGCTTTAGCAGCAATCTCCCAAGCTGTGCCGGACACGGTGATGATGGTCATTGCGGAGAAGGAAACGGCCAAGACAGCATGGGATGCAATCAAGGAGATTCATGTGGGTGAAGATCGCGTCAAGAAAGCAAGGGTGCAGGTACTGAAGAGACAATTTGATCGTATGATCATGGGGGACTCCGAGACGATCAGTGTATTCTCTCAGAAGCTCTCCACAATAGTTGGAGAAATTCGCTCTCTCGGTACTGAAGTAAAGGACAATACAGTGGTTGAAAAGCTATTTGGTGCTGTTCCTGATCGTTTTCTTCCAATTGTCGGGACAATCAAGCAATGGGGAGATGTCTCCACAATGTCCATGTCAGAGGCAATTGGAAGACTCGGGGCATTTGAAGAAAGTTTGAAGGGGAGACGACATCGCAAAGAAGAAGAAGGTGACCAGCTGATGCTCTCTAGAGCACAATGGGAAGCATTGTCTATAAAAGAAAAGGAAGGGGGTCAAGACTCCAGCAGTGGCATGAGGAATAGAAGTGGACAAGGCGGCTAGAGTGGCCCAGGCGACAGAGGAGGACATGGAGACTGGGATGGGCAAGGCGGTGGTGCCAGATCCTGTGATAAGTCACATGTCAAGTGTTTTGAATGTGAAGCATTCGGTCACTACGCGTCGGAGTGTCGCAGCCACATAAAGTGCTTCAAATACGACAAGTATGGGCACTGCGCTTCGGATTGCCGAAACAAGAAGAAGAATGAGGAGGTAAACCTCACACGTGCCTATGAAGACGATGAAGAGCCTACCCTGCTTCTCTCCTTATGTGTCAAAGAAGTGTCGGTTATGGTGATGTTGAACGAGGAGAATGTAGTTCCTAAATTACGCATGGAAGAAGGCAACCACGATCACACTGATTTGTGGTACTTGGATAATGGAGCAAGCAATCATATGACAGGAGATCGCTCCATGTTCCATGAGCTTGACGAGAAGATCGCGGGCAACGTCAAGTTTGCTGACGGCTCCACAGTGAAGATAAGAGGCAAAGGTACAATACTACTGCAATGCAAGAACGGCGATCAGAAGTTGCTACCTGAAATTTATTTTATATCAAGTTTGTGCAACAACATACTCAGTCTCGGACAGTTGGTTGAAGAAGGATGCAGGGTGGTGCTGCAGAATGAGTTCTTACGTGTCTATGATAAGAACAAAGATCTGTTGATGAAGGTGAAAAAAATCCCCGAACCGGTTGTATAAAATTTCCCTGAAAATTTGTAAGCCGGTTTGTGTGAATGACAGTCTGGAGGAGCCAGAATGGAACTGGAGTATTAAACCAGGACATGACGGGACCCAGAAGCGGCACGCAGTTGACGCAGCAGGCGGAGCCTCGAGAGGTCTAGACGACGCGCAGAACGCTACGGAGGATAGTGAATCGCACGTACACGAAGGATACGGCGTGCAAGTTGCTGGAGGCGCGCAACCTGTTGGTGCTGGTACCAGAGACATCCACACACGGCGCCCACGCGCAAGGAGTTGGCCTAGGAGGGGCAGCAAATGCTGGCGCGGGCGTTGCGTCTGATCGGCAGTCCCACATGCATGCGGCTGTCGGCAGGAGGAGTAGCTTGGGAGAACTGGCGGGTGGTCCAGGCGGCTGCTCGGGTGGCCAAAGAGTTATGCATGCAGTAAGTTCAGGAGGCCAAGGAAGTGGCTTGGAAGGTCAAAGCATCAAGTCTCATCAAGTCCCTTCGGTTGGAGGTTTTTGCACTGGTGTGCATGCTGCAGGCGCAGGAGGTGCCCGAGAGAAAGGCAGACACAAAGGGGCACTGGGGCAGCGCGAAGGCCAAGCCACGCACACGCAATGTAGGAAGCACCCGCACAGATCATTTTTTTGTCCTGCCGTCATCTCGCCGAAGCATGTTCAAGAAAATGAAATTGCTGCTGGAGGTAGCAGCTCGGAAGTTCAAGGTGGTTCGGGAGTTTCAGGAGGAAAGTCCCATCTGCAGCAGAAGGTGCCAGCTAGGCCAAGCGTTGGTTTGTGTATTACTCATAATAGAGCAAGCATAGACGGTAGAGCGGTATCTGTCCAGGAAGGAACGGCACACGGGAGTACAGGTAAAAGAGGAAGATTTGGAAGTTCAGATGAGCGAGAAGATCAGCGTGATCAAGATAAAAAAAAACAAGATTAAGGGGGTGATTGTTAGATTAATCTTGTTTTGGTTTTTTAGTTTTTTAGTTCAGGAAGTTGAGTCCGTGTACACATCGTATACGAGATGGATACGGCTTGAGTCCGTATACAACGTTGAGTCCTATACGGTTTCGTTTTTTGAGTTCTCAGCCTTTATAAGCAACATAGCCTTGTAAGTTTGTGAGTCGAAGAAATAGAAAAGAAAAAAGAGGAGCAGCGCGCTCCCGAAACAAGAATCGTTCTGTGTGTCGGTGTTCTTTCGGCAAATTTTGGTTTGCTTGCTTTGGTGTTCTTTTTCAGCAGGAAGGATCGAGGCCGTGTGCTGCGGAGCACAACCTTGCAGAGACTAAATGGGTGCACGTGAATAACCAAAGGTCTGGTGCTAGCTTCACGTGAAGTCAAGCAAAGACAGAGCGGGCGGAACTAGAACGAAAATGATCGGGGTTCACTACTTCAAGCAATAATGTACTAAATAGTAATTTATGTGGTAAACATTGACAAAATGCATCATCCAGTCAGAGGTTGGGCTGAACCGGGGTGCATAACTTTTGAGTCAGGGGGTGCACACATAGTAAAATTAGACTAATCTTTGCTAAAATTTTTTTTGACCCGGTGTCCTGTGACACCGGGTACTTCTATTTGCTTCCGCCTTAGCACTGCTTGTGTTGTTCTGTGCTTCGTGAGGGTCACGTTGGTGGTGAGAGCAAGAACCTGGCACGGCACGTCCGGATGGAGACTAGTGAATTGGTTTCACCGAGCGGAGTCTCCTTGAACTGTTCCAACATCACCAAGGTCTGCATAAAACACTTACTGATCACGAGTTCACGACAGTGACAAGTAGACTAGCATGCCTCGCATGGTGAAACCTTATCCTTCCATGCGTCGACTGTTCCGGCCGGTCAACATCGTCGAATTAAGTTTCGGGGGTCAGTTTTACTTTTATTAGAGCATGCATCTCCAACGCTCCATATTGCATGGGTGAGAGCACCGTAGCCATCATGTTGAGCTACACTGGAAAGGTGGGCGCTTCTGGTTCATCGGATTGCTTCCTGAGCAGACCTGGAGAAAAATAAAGACAACGATAGCTCGATGCTCACATGCTGGCCCGATCTGGCTGGCGAGGACGGCTAAGCGAGGATGGCAGCAGGCCTAGTGATTTGGGGAAGTAGCGAGAGGTGGAAGGGTTGGTGACACGAGGACCGCACAACGGTTGGGCCAGATCTAGGTGCAGGCGACTCGGATCTTGCTAGATCGTGGACGGTGACGGTGAACGAGCTTGTACGGCGACGGTGCTGGGTGATGCATGGTGAAGGAGTTGGACGATGCGAGAGGTGCTTGGGTTGAGGTGGTCGGAGATGTTTTGGAGGAGCTTGGGCGGCGACGAAGCTAGGCAACGGCAGCGGTGGTGTTGATTTTTGCGACTGAGAAAGGGAGGAGTGTAAAAGTGATTAAATATACGGAATTGCTGTACATCACTCGAGTAATTTTTTTGTGAAATCAGCCAAAATATTAACCTTCCGATCTCCTTGAAGATTCGTGCTCCGGATGACGGTTGGTCGTCTTCTCCGGCTCTAATGGCCGCGAGTTAGGGCGAGAGGGAGGCCGGGGCGGTGGAGGACTGGCGGCGGCGAGGCAGCGGTGGCGCCGCCGGCCATGGGATTGGGGGAAGTGAGGGATGATCGAGTGATCCCGACCCTCATATGTATTTCTGTACTAGTCTCACGATCAGTAGCTAGTACACACAGTTACTCAGAGAATATCATCAATATCTATACACGAATTTAAATAAAAGGGTACTTCCATAGTATTAAACAGTCATACATAGATCATAATAGTCAGGTGTTGCAAACTGGGCCATATAGACCAAAATATCATAAAAGAAAGTATGCAATGGAAGAAAGTTCCCATGTGGTTTGACATAACCCTCAGGCAACCGACTGGGGTTGCACTCTAGTGTTCGGCCTCATCGTCTTCTCTAAATCCGGTAGAATAGACTTTCATACTCCGCAAGACTTTCAGAAATGCTAATAACTACATGCAACACTATTCAAGGGAGGCTATAATATCTTGTTGCAAAAAGCACATTTTCAGTTCAAATATGGATAATAGTAATTTTGAAACAATATTTGTAAAAGCAGAAATTTAACAAATAGTAAATATGACAAATAATGATATTCAAATATAATATCAAAGGCACTGTCCATATACCTACACTAGTATGGTGGCACGAGCCGTTAGTGCACCATATACATTCACCCCATTGTGTCCAAAATCAGTTTTCTAGAAATCCATTTTCTAAGACCAAAGTCTAACCAAGTGTGGCCTTTCCTTACAATGCCCATGGGAGCATGACTATTCGAATAGATTTGATATAACTCTGCAGAGGATGTATAACTTTATCCAGAAGATGTAGATCATATTGTCCGCTCATACGTAACATTATAGCATACGACTAAGATGACTACAACACGACTTTACAATAATAAGTCGTAACATCAACCCACCCGATGACTCCTCAAGGCATGGATGCCCCATCGCAATGAGGTTCATCATTGTGTTGGGCAGCCTTGCAAATTGCAAGTGTGCCCTCAGACATGGATGCTTGTCCATCGTCTACACACCAAAATAACCTACAACTATAGCATGCGGATAATGCTAGCACTCAGCAAATTATTTAGCCATGCCTTCCCCATAGGACATGTGGTTGTACGGTATGCTTGGATCAATGACACTAGAGTTCGGTCCTCAGTTGACTCGGGCGAGACTACCACTAACCCCAATTCCACACTACTTTTTTTTCAAGAACGTGCAAAAGCCTTGCGTGTTATTCCATTAAGAAGAATAAAAGCGGAGTTACAGGGCTAGGAAAACCCAATCAAGACAAAACAAGGACGATTAAAAAAAGGAACCTAATGGGAATTGCTCCCGGTTGAATGTGCCTCCCAACCACTAGCTTCTGCCATGCGCCAAAGGTGATGCTCGTCATGGATCCGCTATGAGAGAAGGTGCAAGGGACTCGCCTCGTTATTGAAAACCCTACTATTCCGCTCATTCCAAAGCATCCAAGAAATTAAGATGACATAGGAGTCCAGGTCCTTCTTTGCTTGTGAAGAATGAGCACCCTGAGCGGAAATACAGTACTGTTGGAAAGAGGATTGCCCAACCGAGACAGCTCCTGGCAACCCCATACACGTAAGGAAGTGCGCCCAAACCTGAGAGGTTATGGCGCACCCAACAACAAGGTGATCAATGGTCTCTTGGGAGTGATCGCAGAAAACACAAGCACCGTGGTTTTGAAGACCATGACGCTGGAGGCGGTCTGCCGTCCAGTAACGACGATGGATAGCTAACCATACGAAGAACTTGCATTTCAGGGGAGCTCGCGCCCGCCAGATAGCCTCCGCACAGGGGAACCCGCTGGAGCCCAGGAAGAATGCCTTGTAGGCCGACTTGGCGGAGTAGTGCCCTGAGGCTTCCCAGCGCCACATAACCTTGTCTTGCTGACCCTCGAAGAGGTTGATGCCTTGTAGCGTGTAACATCCCAATTCTCAACTTGTGTTTGAAATGTAAGAAAATGTGTAGAAATTAAAAAAATTCTTGCATCTTGAAGTTTTTCAACTTTTCTGTAATTCTTGTAAAGGAATTGTGGGAAATCAAAAACCTAAATCTCCCATTTGACTAAAGTCATGAATCCTTGTTGAAAATCTTGTGTTCAACTCACTGGAAATATTTTTCCTTGGTTTGGTAACCCCACTGAAAAAATATCATTTTTAGAAATTGTTTGAATATTTTAAGAAGCTAGTCAAACTAGTTTGACCTTAGTCAAACCTTCACTCTCAACATTGTAGAATTTCTAGAGAAAAATGCTTTGCATAAAAACCTCTGGAAATTTTACATAAGGTCAATCTTAAAGTCAGCAAACTCTTGTAAAAATTTTAAAATTTTTGGAGTTAGTTTGCTCTATTTAAAAATTCCTCAAATTTTCCAGCCCAATATCAAACCCTAAGTCAAACTTTTGGTTTTGGTTCGAGTCAGACTCGAGTTCTTGGTCGAACTCAACCTCCTAGCGCACTTGGGCTCAGCCCTTTAGGCACGATCAATGTCAGCCGTTGGATCTCTTGTCCACCACTGAGATCTTTAGAAGCGCTCGGACCTCCCTCCCGTTTAGACCACCCTTGGTCACGACGACCTCGTGTCTTTTTGCAAAGACCACCCCCTGTGTCTTTGCAAAGACCATCCTAGGTCGGGTGCAAAGACCTCCCCTGAGACCACCCCATTGGTCTTTTGCAAAGACAACCCTCCAGACCACCCTTGGGCGTACGTGTGTAGCGCCTAGGTGATCGTGCGTCGTCCATGTCTAGATCTCTGTCTCAGATCTCCTTGGACATTTAGACCTCCAAACCTTACTTTAAATCGCAGCCCTCCTTTTCTAATCCAACCGCCAAGACCTCGGGACTCAAATCTGGGTCTAACCTAACCCTTTCGGGCTTTTGACCGAACCACGTCGGCTTTCTCTCACTGACTGTGGGCCCCCTCTGAGCCTAGTCATCGTCTTCCTCACGCACGAGCGCCATGGCAGAGGAGTAGAGCCTTGTCTTTTCTTCATTGTCCTTGTCAACGGCTCTTTACTGCCAACCTTAAATGCATACCAGTGACTTTGCCCCCAAAGTCCCCCTTCTACCTGCCCCTGTCAATTCGAGTGCGCCCATGGCAGGACCTTGACTCGGTGCACCCGTGGAGCACTGCCGTTGCTTAACCCTTGCTCCCTCGGCTATAAAAGGTCCCCGAGCACTTCCTTAGCTCTCTTTCCACATCGCCTCGCCAACCCGAACACCCCTCTGTGTTTTTGCGCTCAAAACACTAGAGGACCCTCTTTTCTGCCATTGTTGGCCGCTCGAGCTCCTCGTTGTCGACGGTTCTCCAGTGGTTCCATTCCAGATCTCTTTGTGTCGCCCGGTCCCTCTCATCACCTTGAGCAAATCCCCTAATCCAATTTTGGTTTTCTTTTAACAGGAAGCAACTAATTCTGGATTTGCCCACATGCGGCCGAAGGGGGTCGTTTCGTCCCCAACTCCGGTAAGGACTTCTCCCTTCAATTGGGTTGCTTGTGGACCACCTTGTATCATCCTAAGTTTAGGCTTGTGTTTCAAATGTAAGAAAATGTGTAGAAATTAAAAACTTTTCTTACATTCTGTGTTTCATATATGTTCTGAAAGATTCTTGTAAAAGAATTATGGAAATGCAAATCACGATCCACTTTTGACCTACAATCTGGACCTTTCAAAAACTTTCTGGACTAACCCTGTGATCATCCTCTGGAAATAATTTTTCTTGGTTCTAGGGATGTTGGGTGACTCCTCTGAAAAATTTCATAGTTCTTAGAAATTATTTGAATATTTTAAGAGGCCAATCAAATCAGTTTGAGCTTGGGTCAAACCCTAAATCAGTACCTTGAGAAATGTTTAGAGAAAAATGATGTGCATAAACACCTTTGAAAATTTTATACAAGGTCAATCTTAAAGTTAACAAGCTACTGTAAAACTTTCAGAAATTTTGGAGTTAGTTTGCTATCCCAGAAAATCTCTCTAAGTCTCAGTCTTAAAATCCAAACCCTAAGTCAAACTAGTTGGGTTTGAGTCAGACTCAAGCTTGACTCAAGCCTTGTGGCTCAACCCAACCCTCTAGCATGCGTTCGAGTCGGATCGAGATGGGCGTGCGTTGTTAGCTGTCCGATTTTGATCGCACCACCCAGATCGTGCGATACTTTCGGACCTCTGAATCCCACATTTCTTTTCAACTGTTAGATCCTAATCTAACCGCTGGGGGCCTCACCCTTTTTGCGCGCTGAGCCCAAGCCTAGCTCGAGCCACTTGGTTGGGTCAAACCAACTTAGCGTACCGGTTCGCTTTTAAAAGGGCGCATCCATTTGAGCCGTTTGATTGCAATCTAACAACCCGCGTTGATTGGGCCATTCGGACTAGCCATTTCTGGCCTTTGGATCTCAATCCAACTGTCATTTTTGCATCCAGGCTCGTTCTAAGTGGCGCGTGTGTTCTGGACCTTTGGATTTTGCCTCAACGGTCTAGATTGATCGGGCCGTTCGGACCGTCCGAATGTCCTAATCAATCTCAGCCGCTCATTTCCGATCGGACCGCTCGCGTTGTTTTAAACGTCGGGACCCCCGATCATCTCTTTTAAATCTGGGCTGTCCGTTTTTAATCCAAGGGTTGAGATGGGTTGACTCAGCTTTTGAAACTTAGCCTAACCTCTTGGTCTTTTTCAAACCGAGCCATTTTAACCCCTTTCTCTGACATGTGGGCCCTCGCCGTGACTGGTCATCTTCAACCTCTGGATTGTGTGTGCGTGCGACAAAGCACAGGGCGTGGGGGAGCTTGTTTGGTCACCTCCATGGCGTCACCCTCAACGACTCTTGAGCCCTCATTTAATACGCATCAGGCTTTCGCCCCAAAGTCATGGTCTTTGTCACAGCCCCAACTATTAAAATGGATTATAATGCATCTCACTAACGTGCATTATCAAATTCAAATCATTTCATAATATATTGTACTTGGAAAATCTCATTTCATATAAACATACACTTCAAAACTCGAATTTCTTTTAGCATCTGTAATAAAAAGTTGTGATCATCATCTGGAATCAATTTATTTAAATACTACATAAATTCTCATGAATAAATATAATTTTTCCAAAATTTTTGGGACTAGTTTGAACCTAATTAAAATTCAAACAACATTCATAGACATACAACATGTTTGAATTTAAATGTCACAAATTTTAATATGAACAGTGGGTTTTCATAATTTTTATGGGAACTATATCTTCCCAGGAACCCCCACAATTTATTTCATGATTTTAGAAATTTTATTTCTAATTTTAATCCCCTGGTCAAAGTAGAGGAAATGAAATAATTCCAGTCAAAACCTCGACTCAAACTCGTGCCTTTGCTTCCTTGGGTCCAAGCCCGACCAAGGCGAGCTGGCTCGGTCGAGTCCACTAAATGCACCGCACGTGAGCCGCCGGATGAAAGATCAACGGCCCAGAATTCATACCGCTTCACCAACCAAACCACTTAACTCTTTTAAACCTCAGCCCTTGGATCTAGATCTAGCGGTCCACGGTGGACCACATTTCCAGCTCACGCGTGAACGAGGAGACGCTGACCTGTGGGGCGTCGGCCGCCGCATCGCCGTCTTCCTCCCGTCGCGTCGCCGAGCACGCCGCCACGCCGCCGCCTCTCTCGCGCGCTGAAGCTCGTCGGTAGCCGTGAGTCGTTGCCCCATGCAACCACTCCGAGCATTCTCCACTTCACGCCGCTCCATCTCCGTCATCGCCCGAGCATAAGACACCTCGTAACCCTAGTTCTCCTCACTCTTCCTCTCGGCGGCCGAGGAAGGAAGCTCTCCGTGCTCCTCGCCGGTGTAAGCTTCCTCCGCTGGTTCCGATCGCCCCGTGATCGATGCCTTTTCCATTTTTGCTAATCTCAACTCTTGTATTGTCGCGTAGCTCTCGGTTCTTCTTCGTGCTCTCGCGAACCCGAGCGTGCCCCAAGGCCATTTCTCAGGCGACCTTCATCTCGGTGAGTTCTTTTCTTCTTCCTTGTGCGCCACCTCATGTTCTAGATTATGAGGAGTAAAACCCTCTTCGATGACATGGATGGCTTACCAGGGTTGTCGGATTTTGGGAAGGTTTACGTTCCGACCGATTTTACCCCTTTCGTCTCCATCTCCGGCTGGGTGAGTTGCCTCTCGATTTCTCCCTTCGATAGCACCTTATGTGCCTAAGTGACCTAGTCCGACCACCCTTGGTGTGTTTACTTGCTCAGGGTATCCTGTCGTCATGGAGCTTTTGTTGCCGCTTCTCGGTCACACGTCGCCGGCGAGCTCCAAAGATTCTCGGTCCTCTTCCGACTGTAGTTTCCTATTGCCCCTAGGAGCTTAGGCATGCACTCGCTTGCTTGATGCACTATCGAATCCGACGCACTTTTGTCAGTAAAGCTTAGCTCGCCATCTCCCGCCAGCCGACGCTTTCACCACTTCGCCGTCGCCGCCACCACCGTAAGGTGCGCAGGGCTATTGCGGCTTCATTCTGAGCCTTGGTTGGCACCCTCGTGCACGAAACCGCCGGCGAGCCGCCTGGCAAGCACGGCCGACGCCGCTGTTGTCGGTTTCGTCCGGCAAATCACTGTAGCCGGGCGATTAAGGGTCAATTATTTGATTAAGTGTTAAGGTTAGGAAGTTAGTCTATCACTGACTGGTGGGACCCCGCGCAAATCCTATGTTAGCCTCTCTGTTAAATGATTGCGTAAAGTTAAGAGTTTACGTTTTCTGTAAAGGAAAACGTAATTATTAGTTGGAGAAACCAATAGTACGTTTTCATGTTTGGGAAAACGTATTTCTGGAAATGCGCTTTACTTGTGGTTTGCCAAGGTGGTCGTAGTCGATCGAGTCAACCCGACTTCGGTCCCGCGTCGACCATCGTGGCTAGCACGTGGCTCGGTAAGAAAAGCATTAGCCGCTTAAGAAATTCTGAGAATGAATTATTGATACACTGAAAAATGTGAATAACTTCTAAAATACATAACTAATTGATTTTAACTCCAAATCACATGAAACCACTTCTGGAAATTTTCACTTTTAGTAAACTTTATATTAAAATTAGTTCCAAACATGTCTCTATAGCAGAGAGCTTTATTTGGAGATTAATCCATTAAAACCATTATTGTTGAAATAGGAAAAGGACTGATAACTTCAAAAATGCATAAGTAATTATTGGAAACTCCAAAAACAGTGAGACCACTTTTGATAATTTTCATTTTTAGTGAACTTAATTCTAAAAATGGTCTCCATATTACCTCTGTCACAGAAACTATTTTTGGGAGAATATAATCTTTAACTCCATTACTTTTATACTATAAAAGGCTGATAACTTTGAAAATCAATAACTAAATCATAAGAACTCCAAATGGGACAAACTCAACTATTCTGAACTTGTATTAATATTACCTATTTACCTATGTAATCCTCTACCCCACCGCTGTTATACAAATTTTGGCCAAATAATTAAATTACATGACTTAAGGTTTAATGAAACCTGAAATTCAAAATAGAATAACTTCCAATTCATAACTTCAAATGGAATAATTCTTTTACCTAAATCCATCTAAAATCATGACCTAACTACTGCAGAAAAATCATGCATTTTTGAGCATTTTGGTTTTTGAGTTATTTTCTCGGTATTTATTTGATGTTATAATTATATAGATCCCGAGCATATTGATATCGACACTTACGCTACCGAGAGTGAGCAGCTACTGTACCAGTAAGGCAAGCATCATTTGAACTTTCTTTTGCATCATATTTGATCCCAGTTTTGGTTAAGTTAGTGCAATGATAATTGCTTGCATGCTATTTTGATTATGTAAATATTCTTGTGATGTGTAGTTTAGTTATGTCCTATGCTTGAGGTTAATCTTGAATTATGTCAGTACCTACATGCTTAAGATAGGATGTAATGATTATTGAATATGGGTTGTGTCGGGACCCAAAAATACAATTCTGGACCCTCTGTGTATACTGCACTAGTCCAGGATCACGCTAGTGCACACAGTGGCAACATCGATGAAATATCATTTCCATATACAAAGATGACTAATAAATAGGCAAATAACAATAAATATCAGAGTAAGGACCTTAAGGTCAAAGCTTACAATTAATGCCTCGTAAGGCTAATAGCTCAACGAAGTCGCAATGAACAAACGGAATAACTCAGTGAAGCCCATCCATATGCCCACAGGCAATCGGCTGGGGTGCGCGACCTAGTTCTTCTTGATCCTTGAAGTAGACCTTGTTGACCGACGATTCCTTCACTCTGTAGGTTTGGGCGCAAGTTTTACAACAAGCGTGAGTACACAACCGTACTCGCAAGTCATACCACAGAATGCAATTTATAGATGCAGGTTTATTCCAAAGGAAATAGCTTATGTGGTTATTTTGCAGAAATACAACATTTGCAATTGAATACAAGTAATAGATTGAAAGCATAATTCAAAACAAATAGACAATATTAATTTAACAATTGTTTTCACAAAGACACATAGCCTAATCAAATTCTTTCACACAGTCATATGACTTAAATCACACAAATTGTCCCTTCCCAATTGTTTTATGAAAACTACCCTCGTGTGAAATCCCGAGCATGTCCATGACCATGACGCGCTATTCGAATAGATTGTTTAACACTCTGCAGAGGTTGTACACTTTACCCACACGATATAACCAGTGTAGCTAGCACCAATCATAACAAAACAGTTCGAAACTTCATCTCCAACATTGACATTCCCGGTGTGCTTACAAACCGTTATACATATCACATAGCCCATGCATAACACACACCGCTGGGCGGGACGACGAATCCTCCCGTGATGCAACCACCAAGTAGTCACACCTCCACCCTATCACAAAGCCTAACCTACCACCGAACATCAATGCCAAGAATCCATAACTTACTAAGTTAGGCCCGTCCCATACCGCATGTGGTCGCATGAAGAAGGCTCAGCCAATGGCGCACAAAGTTAAATCCTTAATTGACCAAGGCAAGACTTCCATGTTCTAACTAAGCCACACAGATTATCATACCCATCACATAGTCCACCATGTCACACGCTTCCACCACTTGCCTCGCTTCAAATCCTTTACCACCCAGCTTGGTTTTAGTGCAACACATGCCATCACGAAGTAATAACACATAGCACACGCTTTTACACAAAGTTTCATAGTCACTTAGTCACATTTAATAATTGCAACTTTCATGAGATGTGAGACTCGTAGCATGGCTAAGCAATCTACTCGTACTAACCAACCCACGTTGGTAATACCATAGCACCAACTAAATATGAACCAATCTAGGGTGACAAAAGATTATGACATAAATAGACAAAGTGGATATAACAAATTGGATTAATATCTAAACCCAAAAGCATTTAAATAATTACTTAAAGTAAATGCAATAATTTAAATCAAAGAAATTTTGAAAACTGGGTTCAATATGATCAAAGGTATAACTTGCCTTGCTATAACAATGATGATCTTATTTTATCTTCAATCTTCTACTTGCTTGATCTTCAGCTCCTTCGGACGATTCCGGGACTTCGGCGTCTAACGAGAAAGAAAGCGCAAAACAAACTAAATTCAAAAGACAAATCAAATAAACTCCAAATTGAAATTGAATGGTACTGGAAGGTAGATATTGAATTTAGATGAATTTAGAAACTTGAATGAGTTCAATCGGAATTCAGATGAAGAAGATATGACTCTCTAAGATTGGAATTCACATGAAATGATGAAAAAGCTCTACGGAATATTCCCAGAATATTCTATTCCGAAAATATTAGAAAAGAATAAGTGTATGGTAGGTGGGACCGATCAGATTTATGGATTTCTAGAATTAAAATAATTCTAGAAATAAGGTAGAGAGAGTGACATGTGGGACCAATAAGATAAAAGGACTTTTCAAGAATTAAATTAATTCCTAAAATAGGATTATGGGTTGACATGTGGGCCATCGGTCTATGGACCAGTCCACAGAGATATGCTAGTCCACGGTGGACCAAGCTCATGAATAGGGTTTGACCAAGGGTTGACTAACATACGGGACCCGCATGTAAGAGAGATAAATAATTAGGATGTTTAATTGGGTGGATGACATGTAGGGCCTACATGTAAGTGAGAGATAGATATTTGGCTTGGATTAATTGGATGTATAGATTGATTGTTGAATTATATGTGGACTACTCAACAGAGAGAGGAAGAGACCGAGAAGCATCAATAGGATAGCGTGCATGGCGGCATGACTTCAGAACTAACATGACAAAGCAATGAAGGAGAGGATTAAAGAATCAAAGATTAGAGAATAGAGAGCACATGAACTAACAGGGACAGATCACTGTATGTTGGGTTATGGTGTAAGAAGACAGCATCGCATGGCAGGGTTTTAGCATGAGATGGCAAACAAGGAATAAAGGATGGAGATAGAAATACTTGGATCTTCACAGCAAAGAAGAAAGGAAGACAAAAAGGATTCCATACCACGGAGATAATGCATGAACGGTCGGAGACAACGCATGAACGAAGCAACAAAATGCATGAAAACGCTTACGATGTATATGCATGAACAAGACACATGCATGAACAAGGCGCGCGAGTGGCCGCGGCCGGAGGCGACGAGCAGCGCGAAGGGCAAACGGAAAGGAAACGACGAGCCGGACGCGATGGCACGGTCGGATTTTGGAAAAACTCACCGAGGAAGCGAGAAACACGATGAACACGGTTTGGCTCTAATGGCCGACGGTGCTCCGGCGATCTTCGGGTGAAGTGGATGGAACCATGACGTAGAGGACGACGACGCGAGGCCAACGCCGCAGACGGTTCGGCCAACAGACGTCGGACGAAGGCGCAGTTCGCCGGAGAAGACTTTTGGTTGGAGCTCGGTTTTCTGGAGATTGCGGCGAAAATAGATTGGTTTGGAGGAAACCAATTCAGGGGATTGGAAGAGGGGATCAATACGGACGCGTGAGCGCAAACGACTCGCTTTTATATGCACCGTAGAAGAAGATATGGAAGTTTGAATTTTTCAGTTTGGAACGAACACGTTCGGGAGATGCGTTCGGTTCGGCTAGAGGAACACGATGAACAGTACCTTGCGATTACTGTAGCACATGGACAGGAGAGAGAAAAGGCTGATTTTCAGAATTAAAATAAAACGCCAAAAATCAAGGGGGTCAAATAAATAGCAAACAAATCCAGAAAAATCTCAGAAAATACCCAAAAATTCCTTGAAACACAAGGAAGCCAAATAACACAAGTTTTTATTTAATTCATGTTTATATTAGTCAAATTAAATATTTTTAATTTAGAAAATTCCCAATTAAGCTTTATTAATTCAAATAAAATTGGTGAAATTTTCCAGGGACCTAAACTACTCAAAAGATTTTTGAAAAGACAAATTTTAGGACGTTACAAACCTCCCCCCTTAAAGGAATCTCGTCCCCGAGATTCAGGCTGGCTATAGAATAGGATAACGAACTCAGCCTTCGGGTTCACTTCTTGCTTTCAAATTGCTTTGACTTTGACTGAATCGCTCTTCTGACCACTTACAGAACAACGCCTTGCTTCTTGCTAAACTTTTCGCTTCACTGGAAACTTGACAAACTGGCTCTTGGCTGGAAGACATCTTGAAACTTGATTGCTTCTACCGGGGCTGCTTGATCGGTGCTTGAGGGCACTTTTGGAGTGGAGGAAATCTTACTGCTGATTGGCAAATCAGTTGGCAAACTATCTCTTCTTCCGCGCTTCGGAATCTGAACTAACTGGCATATTTCTGTCAACTCTGTCATATAATTCTTAGCACAGAACTTCGACAGGTATTCTGAAAATAGACATGGCTTCGAAGGTGATAATTTGTATAATCTGTGTAGCTTTCCTTCTTGAACACTGCTACTTAAATTCCATTTAGGATTAAGGACCCTTGGTCTTTTGCTTCATGATTAATGCAACATCCACATACTTTGTAATTGGAACTGCTCCTAGCTGAGCGATGACTTACACGATCAACCACTGTGAATTTTAGAGGGTGACAACTGCAACTGTCTGACATCTGGGTTGTAGGGAAACTCTGCACATAACACTTACTTGCTCGACTTGGTACTCTGAGTTAAGGCACAACTCATTTTTTTTTTCAATCTGTCTATCGATTCAGGGCGATACACAGTGCTGAACTGGAATGATCACCCAAGCATCATGCAGACTCTGTCGCTAACACAAGATAAGCTGGGATCCTTGGTCTGACACTAACTTCTCGACATCGCCGTGCAAATTGGCCATCTCAGATCCGACATCGCACCCATGCCGAATACCATATCATGCCGATACAACCTCTGCCGTATACCACTGCTAGGCGCCTCGTGCTAGATGATTTTGACAGGCATGAAGCAACAAATTTCTGTCAAATGATCAACAATCACCCTTCAAGACATTATATCCCGATTGGGTCCTAGGAGATCCCTTGTCTGAATTCTCAGGGATAGAAGTACTATGACTAGCCTCCAACATTTTGGCTGATTTTCTGACATGCCAAACACATGGTAACCCATTCTGCGATATTTCACTTTATTTTGGATCATCACAATGCCACTTTGAGATCTTTGTACACCTTGGTACTTTCGAAGAAAAGTAGAATGCTTACACTCAAATGTTGGTTTGAGCATCAACTACTGGAGTTCTTTCTCATTAGATATGCAAATATACTCATTGATCCATGGATCATTCTGTTTGCCTTCAGTGGGTTCTCACTCTTTCCTTGGCTTTACGTGAGGACGGATCACTTAACGTTCTCGTCACCTCACCGATTTCTAGCATCGGTCCGAACTCGGGTTCAACAGATATCCTTGCAATCGACTCAAGATCCAAACTCGAATTTCACAGTAACTTTAGTGATCGATCAATGATTCTTATGGTAGCTTTTTTGATTCAAAGCATCTGCCATTGTAATGGTCTGGCCTGAGGGAACGGATTTCAACTTCATGGTTCTCAATCCAATAACCATCTTTGTTGCTCCACGGTAGCAACTTCGAATTATGACTAAGATAATTCACCACCTGAAACTTCTTAACACACCAATTCTTGGATGTTCCGTGATAAAAGCTATCAAGGTTCTTTCTGGTATCTGAAAATACGAACATTGGAGTTGTGATTAATCTCTTCTGAAATTCTTACAAACACGGTTCACTTCTAGCGGCCTGGGCGAACTTCTCTTCTTGCAACCGGTGAGGGGTCTTGGCTAACTTGAAACGATCGTCTCATTTATCTTCAACTAACACCGCCTCAAACGCATCGCTTCATCGTATTCAATCGACACTTCTAAGTCGACGGTTTGATTTGCCACTGACTTTATCTGATAAAGTCATCTGATCTACTCTATCATTTTTGGCAAACTCGTTGGCAACTTTTGTCATAATTCATCTGTGACGTAATTCCTTCTGGAATTGACTGATCATAGGTACCAAGTCAGAGACGAACTTGACTTTGAATATGGTTGCATGCTGCATAGACCACTTGCAATGAAGACTGCATATTCTCTTGCGGATACAGACATTATCCATTGATTAGATTCTTCAATCATTTACTATTGTCTCACTGCTATGCAAAATGATGAGTTGGAATTCAACATTACATTCCATAGTTACGGCTCTACAACCTTCAATCATCATGACTTAACGCTTGATTACTCAACTTGCAAAGGCAGACTCTTGGAAAGGTATCCAATGATTTAATATCCAATAATTTCTTTTTCTCCGTAACTTGCATGAAAAGATGTCCACATTTTTGCTTTCTAACAAAGGAAATGTTACAATGATTCCCTGATTTTACTGCTACTAACAGAGGCATGACACTGTATGATCTAGTATCACCAATCTAGACTTTCTTGGTAACATCATCATTCAAACGTCTCTTCTTTGACTACTTCATTGGGCAAACGGATCCTGGTGCGTTACCAACTGCTCTAGGAGTTAAAATCTTAACTGAGCTGACTTCTGGTATTCTTGCATCTGGAGTGAGTGACTGGTTCCACTGAGGACACTGGCTGATGTAGTGACCTTCCTTGCGACAACTGTAACATACACGTTGCGGACATTGTGGCTTGCCTGGTGATATTGCACCGGAACGACTAACCTTCTTGAAGGTTGAAGTTTGACGCTTTGCAGGGCACCTCTTGGCATAGTAGCCTTGCTCACCACATTCAAAACACACTCTTGATGATACTGGCTCGTTTCTCTTTTGCGGTGGGTTGCCAAGGTCAACATCCTGCCTTTGTGATTCTTTAGTGACATATCTTGTATCGATAATGGTTTGCCTTCTTTGCTAATGTTACGACAAGAGCTCGAAACTTTTCTCGACGTTGCATTGCGTAGTCAACACGAATACATAGGCAATCGCTCGGACAATGATCATAGCTTTCACACAAGAAACATGTGATCTTACTCATAGGACATTTTCCAACGGAATGGTTTCCTTTGCAACTGGAACAATTGATATTGTGCTCATCAGCACTATGGCCTATTTCTCCACAGTGGGTACATGCATAATCTTCTGACTTATCTGGTTGGCAGTATTTCAACTGACAACGGTTAGATTTTGCGTAGGATATCGAAATAGCAGGTTTCTCTTGATCACTTATGCTTGATATCGCATGATGTTGGCACAAAGCAGTGGTGAACTCTGCCCAAGTGATGGTGTGCTCGTCCTGATGGGCGGCATGAAATTTTTCCCACCAATCTAATGCAACTCCTCCTAAATGATGAGCAGCATAGAAAACTTTCTCATTATCATTGCGTTGCACAACAGTTAGCTTTTTCTTCTATGGTGCGAATCCAAGATTCTGCATCCTTGAGTGCGGTTGAACCTTCAAAGATAGGCGGCTTGGTCCTTAAGAACTTTGCAAACTTGAACTGAGGGCGCGTCGTTGGGATGGCAACGAGTTGCACATCATTGCAAACATTACTATTGTCCGATGGTTGCATCGTCACTTGCATGATCTGATTCTGGGTGGTAGGAAACTGACTTGGGTTCTAATGTGTCACTCATCGCATCGAGATAGTAGTGGTTATCATCCGCTGGTACTAACGCCGCGACGATCGACGACATGCTTGATTATTCGATTCATCAAATTGACTAAGGTAGCGGTGGTCTGATCCTGGCTAGGTCATCCTTGTTGTTCATGTTCGCATCATCACATTCATGAGTTGAGTCTGAGCTATCAAGAATTGTTCCATAACGGATCTGCTACACTGCATCGATAACCGCCCATCGGGTTGACAACACCTGAGCTGCACAAACTGTCTCGAGATTACTGACAAAGCTGGCCTCACTAGGGTTCTCCATCTGCTGGCTGACCAGGGCTCATAGATGAGAGGGAAAAGCATAAGGTAAGGAAAGACAATCTACTAAGGGAAGCAGGTTTAACCCAAAGAACACCAAGGAACACACAAATAGCCGGAAAACTATTAAGAAGCATAAAACTCACAGCCAAACTACACCGAAGAAGGGAAACAAAGATCTAATCGTCTAGTCGATTAAACTCTAACTTAACTGGGCGACTTGGCTCAACACACGGGAGGAAACAACACTGATTTATCCTATATGGTTGGTCTGAAGAAAACTCGATCTGAGCACGGTCTTCATCAAACGTTGATTGCTTGCGATCCTTGGAGGCGAAGCTTGGAGAAAGATGGAGGCGACGTACAACTTCTTCTTAGTCTTGAATTCTTGTGACGCACTTGTCTTGAACACTTGGGGAGATGTCGATACGTTGTTGTTGGTTGCATGGTCTTCAAACAGTTGCTCAAAACTGCTCTTGGGCATCCAGCAACACATTTGACACGGATAACGATGACTATAGAAGTTATGAGAGGAGAGAGTCCAATTTAATACTCAAAACGGTGAGGACGAATATAGATGAGAAAGAATAGAATGGAAGAGTATAAAATAGACAAGGTGAGAATAGCACATCATTAAGATTTTCCATTTGTAAAATAAGTTTTTGAAGTTTTCCTTACAAACGGCCATTCTAACTAAGGTCACGACCTACAGTCGATATGGCTCTGATACCACCTCTGTCGGGACCCAAAAATACACTCGACCCTCGTATACCGCACTAGTCCAGATCACGCTAGTGCACACAAAGTGGCAACATCGATGAAATATCATTTCCATATACAAAGATGACTAATAAATAGGCAAATAACAATAAATATCGAGTAAAGACCTTAAGGTCAAAGCTTACAATTAATGCCTCGTAAGGCGAATAGCTCAACGGTCGCAGCCGAACTAAACGGAATAACTTCGGTGAAGCCCATCCATATGCCCACAGCAATCGGTGAGTCTGCGACCTAGTTCTTCTCGATCCTTGAAGTAGACCTTGTTGACCGACGATTCCTTCACTCTGTAGGTTTGGGCGCAAGTTTTACAACAAGCGTGAGTACACAACCGTACTCGCAAGTCATACCACAGAATGCAATTTATAGATGCAGGCTTATTCCAAAGGAAATAGCTTCTGTGGTTATTTTGCAGAAATACAACATTTGCAATTGAATACAAGTAATAGATTGAAAGCATAATTCAAAACAAATAGACAATATTAATTTAACAATTATTTTCACAAAGACACATAGCCTAATCAAATTCTTTCACACAGTCATATGACTTAAATCACACAGCTGTCCCTTCCCAATTGTTTTATGAAAACTACCCCTCGTGTGAAATCCCCGAGCATGTCCATGACCGCGAACGCGGCTATTCGAATAGATTGTTTAACACTCTGCAGAGGTTGTACACTTTACCCACACGATATAACCAGTGTAGCTAGCACCAATCATAACAAAATAGTTCGGAAACTTCATCTCCAACATTGACATTCCCAGTGTGCTTACAAACCGTTATACATATCACATAGCCCATGCATAACACACACCGCTGGGCGTGGACGACGAATCCTCCCGTGATGCAACCACCAAGTAGTCACACCTCCACCCTATCACAAAGCCTAACCTACCACCTGAACATCAATGCCGAGAATCCATAACTTACTAAGTTAGGCCCGTCCCATACCAGGCATGTGGTCGTCTAAGAAGGCTCGGTTCAATGGCGCACAAAGTTAAGTCCTTAATTGACCAAGGCAAGACTTCCATGTTCTAACTAAGCCACACAGATTATCATACCCATCACATAGTCCACTATGTCACACAGTTTCCACCACTTGCCTCAGCCAAATCCTTTACCCACCCAGTTGGTTTTAGTGCAACACATGCCATCACGAAGTAATAACACATAGCACACAGTTTTACACAAAGTTTCATAGTCACTTAGTCACATTTAATAATTGCAACTTTCATGAGATGTGAGACTCGTAGCATGGCTAAGCAATCTACTCGTACTAACCAACCCACGTTGGTAATACCCTAGCACCAACTAAATATGAACCAATCTAGGGTGACAAAAGATTATGACATACAATAGACAAAGTGGATATAACAAATTGGATTAATATCTAAACCCAAAAGCATTTAAATAATTACTTAAAGTAAATGCAATAATTTAAATCAAAGAAATTTTGAAAACTGGGTTCAATATGATCAAAGGGATAACTTGCCTTGCTATAACAATGATGATCTTATTTTATCTTCAATCTTCTACTTGCTTGATCTTCAGCTCCTTCGGACGATTCCGGGACTTCGGCGTCTAACGAGAAAGAAAGCGCAAAACAAACTAAATTCAAAAGACAAATCAAATAAACTCCAAATTGAAATTGAATGGTACTGGAAGGTAGATATTGAATTTAGATGAATTTAGAAACTTGAATGGGTTCAATCGGAATTCAGATGAAGAAGATATGACTCTCGGAAGATTGGAATTCACATGAAATGATGAAAAAGCTCTACGGAATATTCCCAGAATATTCTATTCCGAAAATATTAGAAAAAGAATAAGTGTATGGTAGGTGGGACCGACTGGTATTTATGGATTTCTAGAATTAAAATAATTCTAGAAATAAGGTAGAGAGAGTGACATGTGGGACCAATAAGATAAAAGGACTTTTCAAGAATTAAATTAATTCCCGAAAATAGGATTATGGGTTGACATGTGGGCCACTGGTCTATGGACCAGGTCCACAGAGATATGCTAGTCCACGGTGGACCAAGCTCATGAATAGGGTTTGACCAAGGGTTGACTAACATACGGGACCCGCATGTAAGAGAGATAAATAATTAGGATGTTTAATTGGGTGGATGACATGTAGGGCCTACATGTAAGTGAGAGATAGATATTTGGCTTGGATTAATTGGATGTATAGATTGATTGTTGAATTATATGTGGACTACTCAACAGAGAGAGGAAGAGACCAGAGAAGCATCAATAGGATAGCGTGCATGGCGGCATGACTTCGTAACTAACATGACAAAGCAATGAAGGAGAGGATTAAAGAATCAAAGATTAGAGAATAGAGAGCACATGAACTAACAGGGACAGATCACTGTATGTTGGGTTATGGTGCAAGAAGACAGCATCGCATGGCAGGGTTTTAGCATGAGATGGCAAACAAGGAATAAAGGATGGAGATAGAAATACTTGGATCTTCACAAAGAAAGAAGAAAGGAAGACAAAAGGATTCCATACCACGAGATAATGCATGAACGGTCGAGACAACGCATGAACGAAGCAACAAAATGCATGAAAACGCTACGTTGTATATGCATGAACAAGACACATGCATGAACAGTCGCGGAGTGGCCGGCGGCCGAGGCGACGAGCAGCGGCGAAGGGCAAACGGAAAGGAACGACGAGCCGGACGCGATGGCGCGGTCGGATTTTGGAAAACTCACCGAGGAAGCGAAACGCGATGAACACGGTTTGGCTCTAATGGCCGACGGTGCTCGGCGATCTTCGGTGAAGTGGATGGAACCATGACGTAGAGGGCGACGACGAAGCCAACGCCGCAGACGGTTCGCCAACGGACGTCGGACGGCGCGCATTCACGAGAAGACTTTTGGTTGGAGCTCGGTTTTCTGGAGATTGCGGCGAAAATAGATTGGTTTGGAGGAAACCAATTCAGGGGATTGGAAGAGGGGATCAATACGGACGCGTGAGCGCAAACGACTCGCTTTTATATGCACCGTAGAAGAAGATATGGAAGTTTGAATTTTTCAGTTTGGAACGAACACGTTCGGGAGATGCGTTCGGTTCGGCTAGAGGAACACGATGAACAGTACCTTGCGATTACTGTATCACATGGACAGGAGAGAGAAAAGGCTGATTTTCGGAATTAAAATAAAACGCCAAAAATCAAGGGGGTCAAATAAATAGCAAACAAATCCAGAAAAATCTCAGAAAATACCCAAAAATTCCTTGAAACACAAGGAAGCCAAATAACACAAGTTTTTATTTAATTCATGTTTATATTAGTCAAATTAAATATTTTTAATTTAGAAAATTCCCAATTAAGCTTTATTAATTCAAATAAAATTGGTGAAATTTTCCAGGGACCTAAACTACTCAAAAGATTTTTGAAAAGACAAATTTTAGGACGTTACAGGTTGCTTAGTTATGCAAGTCTAGATACGGTAGTTTGATTGCCGGGGCTAACCCGACAATTATGGGATACACACAACCTTCTTTATATGCTTTGGTTCAGATCTTCGTATCTGCTTTATGAGTTAAACTTTGTCATTTTTAAATGAGCTTTTGGTCTGGACAAGTGTTGGTTAGTTATGGTGCTTTGTGCATGAGCATTGGGTAAGTGGAAGGACTTGTCTGGACAATTGAGGACCGAACTTTGTAACGTCGTTGATTCAAGTACACTCGTCTTTGCCACACGCGTATATGGGTGCTGTATGGTTAAGTAGGGGAGGGTTTTATTGTGTTAAGTCCTTGGTGGTGTAAGGGCATAGCGACCGTGAAATCCTATGTTCCTTAGGAGCCGATGTAATCCTTTATAGTGTGCAAGGGAGCACCAATTTTACTTGTTTTGATTGCATCGGTATGTCCAATATAACTTGTGAGCCCCTAGCAAGTGCTATCGATGCTTGTACTAGGCAAGGAACCATCTCACAAGGGGTACTTAGCTCAATAGGGCTTTCTTCTTGAAAATGATCAGATCTTGATTTACCCTAGGCATACCATAGGAAGTATGCTTTTCCGAGGCCTCTGGAGGCTTACGGGCTAATCAAGTCGTGTGGTAAAGTAGTACACCTGCAGGTATCAATCTATTCGAATAATCGTGTCCACGGTTATGGACAACCGCTTGAGTTCGGAGTTACTATTGTTAGACTTTTAATTAAAGCGTGGTTGAACTTGGTATTAAATCCGAACGGGATGTTCATGTGTTTAGTACATCAAAGTGGGCTGCCACTTTGGTCTTTGTATGATTCAATTGTTTATTATGAAATGCTTTACTACATGCTTTACTTCTACTTCAAATCTGATTTTAAAATGGGCACATGAAAACTAGTATGTGTAGGATGTTAATTGTTGCGTCTCTTTCGCAAAACTAAACCAATATGAGCCATCCCTTGAATGACCCTTATGCATAACTATTTTTACTTGTGTAAGACTTGCGAGTACACTTGTACTCAGCCAGATGTTTGCTGGCCTTTTCAGGTGAGGAAGATTATGAGTCCGCGATCTTGTTAGTGTTGACTTGGGTGACACTAACGAGTAGTGTGCTATCATTTAACTCCCGATCGGTTGTCGATGGGTGATGGGCATACCACTACTGGTCTTTTGCTTTATTTATTTGCTTCCGCTGCTACTTGATACTTTACTTTGAATTTGGCCGGTCGGCCGTATGTAATAAGCTGTAGACTTTGACTATTATGCAGTATGTCTTTTGATCTCTTGTTGTATGCGTTGTATGGATGTAATCAACGTTGGATGAGGGTATGAGTATATTGGTCGTTGATCTTGGGAGCCAATATAAGTCATACTCGTTGTTGATGAATTCCCATTTAACTAACTAAGTGTAGTGCTTCGAATCGAAAGAGAATCGACAATCATGTAGCGCTCGCAAAGGAGCAGCGCGCATGATCATTGAGGCTCTAGTATCCGGCTAAGCCTCTCACTTGGATAGAGTTAAATTGGAATTCATTTACCGGAGACCCGTGATTATGTCGCTAAGACCTTGTCTAATCTCGGTCTTATAGAGATAATTACCGGGGTCCCCACAAATTGGTATCGAGCCATCTTGATCGTAGGTTAGGGTATGCGGCGTTAAGTTAGTAAGTCCCTTGGTCAAATTATTTTGCAAATTATCAAAGTATTTTCAGAAAGTTTAAGTTAAGAATATCTTTTATTCCTTATCCATCTTAGTATCTTTTCTCTCCTGATCCTGTTTTGGTTTATGAAACTAATTTACCTTGCCTTCTTGCCTTTAGATGAACCCTCGCATCTTGTCCGAAACTCAAGTCAAGGAGTGGATGGATACCAGGCGTTGCTGCGAGACATGATGTGGAGGGCGAACTTCACATATCATCCCACTTATTCCATCTACCGCCGTGATTGAGGACCTGGAATGGAGGAATTTATGGCAGTGATAGATATCGTTGCTAGACAAGTCACGGGGAGCATACCTTACCGCTTCCAGGCGCGTGGTACTTCTGAGGCCATGGCGTTACAAGAAGTGGCCTTGGTGGCCATGAGTCGTCTTCGCTACGACCTGACAGAGTTAGCCCAGCCCCCATATGATCACTTTCCGATGCGCGCACGCGCTAGGGACGTGAACTCGTTTGCTAGGATCCAGTTTGGGGAGGACCCCCAAGTCAGGCAGTTGGCGAGATTGGTTCACGTAATGGACCAAATGCATCGCTGCATAGTGCATGAGTTATGGGAGACGCGTCGTCGTCTCATTATAGCTCAGGAGCATTTGCAGCTTATGCATGACATGAGGCTCATTCGTCCGGATGTGCTGTATGGCGCTAATGAGGTTTCACCGTACATTTCTGCGCCTCCGGACTATCGTCTTCCTGAAGTAGGAGGCCATATCACCGGCGTAGGATCCCCCTTACGCCTCACCAACCCGGGAGACCCAGAAGACACAGGATCCCCTGGATACCACCTGCTCTATGACTTTCCGGTGAACTTTGACCGGAATAATATCTAGGCCGTTAGGGCAGGGAGCTCTATGTTTGAGCTTGTATCCTTAGAATTATGTAATAGGGTAGTAGATGTCGAACGGTTATGTTTTATTTGCAAACACTACTATTTCAGTTGTAATCTTAAGCCTGCGGGCGCTTATGTACGGAGTTGTATCGGTTTGGTTTTATGTCTCTTAATGTTTGGTGTTCCATTTGAGGTTATAATTTTCATGCTCTTTGATATCGATTGTGCATGTATAGCCAAGTAATGGCTTTTATCTTATTTACTAACCATCCTTGTCTAATACAGATGACAGGGACCGACTACACGATCGGGAGCCTGCGCGCAGGCTCCCATCTAGGGCACCACGCCTAGCACCCCGAGCGATTTCTACGATCGGGGCGGTCATCCCAAAGCCGCTCTCGAGCATGGCGAGCCCTCTCGGCCGCCGTCCTAGCAGGCGCACCGCCCGAGGAGGTGCTCCTCCGCCGCCATCCATGGTCGAGTTTATGATGATGATTGAGCGCAACCGATGGACCGACCGGATGCTTGAGGCGATCGTCGTAACACCGCTCCAGCTCCGCTCGGCAGGAGGAGCTGCCCCGCACCGCGCGCCGGAGGTCTTGCGAAGTTTCACGACCAACCCTCCGACGCTTGCAGCGGCAAGGACCCGATGGAGGCGAGAGGACTGCCGCACAACATAGAGAAGAAGTCGAACATTGCGCGTTGTACCGGAGTAGAGAGAGTCTTGTTTGCTAGCTATCACATTGGCGGTGCGTGCGGCGCTGGTGGGATAGTTATTCCGCCATGCAGCTCACCGCCACGTCCCGACTTGGGACGAGTTCGTGGACGCGTTAGAGGCCCATATCTTTGGAGGGAGTGCCGCTTATCAAGCGGCAGCGAGCCGTTGCCTTGAGGCGGGGCGGAGGACGATCACTAAGTACCGCATGATTTCAACTACTTGGCGGTATGCTCGACGACGCCTCGACAGACGCCGTCGCGAGCGTGTTCTTCCATGGGTCAGTCAGAGGAGTTGCGGCTTGTTTTAGCCGCACATGATTTCGTGGAGTTTCCAAATCCGTCAACAAGGCGATAGTGGTGGAGCATGAGAGCATGACAGTGGATGAGTCAAGGAAGAGGAGGAGGGCTTTACAGACGGCAGTAGCGAGTGGCAGTTTTCCCAGGCCGCGCCCAGGACTACCTCAGGCACCTCGTGCCCCAGCTTCAGCACCATCGAGGTCTCTTGTGTCACCTCCACGACCTTCTCCACCGGCACTCAGAAGACAAGTGGGGGGCGAGACCACAGGTCAAGGGCATACAAGCCGGCGTTACTTGTTTCCACTGTGGCCGTCGGGCCACTATGCTGCAGCCCTCGCCAGCGGCGAGGATGCCCTGACGTACTCTCCAAAGCACCACCAGCCCCAGCTCCAGTGAGGCCACCGCCACCACCATAGAGGGCAGCACCTACTCCACCCCAGCAGGCACGTGGTCGCGTCAACCACGTCTCAGCAGAGGAGGCGACCGACGCACTTGACGTCGTGCTAGGTACACTACTTGTTAATTCGTGTGCTGCATCGGTTTTATTTGATTCTGGAGCATCTCATTCATTTATTAAAAACGAGTATGCTGTAGTTAACCAATTCAAGATACATACCCTTCACCCGCCTTATCGTATTCAGTCCCCAGGGTCGGTTTTCTACACCGATCAAGTCTGCAGGGACGTAAAAATTGAAATACAAAATGTTAACTTTTCAGCAAGCTTAATAGTGATAAGTTCAGTGGGCATTGATGTTATCTTAGGGATGGATTGGTTATCTAAGAATCAGGGGAAGATTGATTGTGCCCAGCGGTCTATTTCAGTGACTAGCGAGGACGGCATCCCGGTCGTCTTTGCACCTTTAGTGGGTAGTTCTCACCTATATGCGTTAAAGGCGAGTACCTCTCTCAAGCTAGAAGAGGTACCAATAGTGAGTGAGTATCCTGATGTGTTTCCTGAGGAACTTCCAGGCATGCCCCCTGACCGAGAGGTAGAGTTTGTCATTGAGCTTGCACCTGGTACCGCGCCCATCTCAAAAAGGCCGTATCGGATGCCGCCCAATGAGCTAGCAGAATTGAAAAAACAACTTAAGGAGTTGCAAGACAAGGGTTTCATCAGGCCTAGCTCCTCGCCTTGGGGATGCCCGGCTCTCTTTGTCAAGAAGAAAGACAAGAGTCTACGGATGTGTGTTGACTACCGTCCGTTGAATGAGGTCACCGTCAAGAACAAGTATCCGCTTCCACGGATCGACGACCTATTTGACCAGCTTAGTGGAGCTCATGTGTTCAACAAAATTGACTTGAGGTTAGGCTACCATCAGATTAAAGTTAGAACCGAGGACATTCCGAAGACCGCCTTCTCTACTCGTTATGGTTTGTACGAATACACAGTCATGTCCTTTGGTTTGACCAATGCCCCAGCTTATTTCATGAACCTCATGAATTCGGTGTTCATGGAATACTTGGATCGGTTCGTAGTAGTTTTCATTGATGATATCCTTATCTACTCTTAGTCTGATCTTGAGCACGAGCAACATTTGAGACTTGTGTTAGAAAAGCTTCGCCACCATCAGCTGTACGCCAAATTCAGCAAATATGAGTTTTGGCTTCGAGAGGTGAGCTTCTTGGGACATATCCTATCTAAGGGCGGTGTCGCTGTTGATCCTAGTAAGGTGCGAGATGTCCTTGAGTGGAAGCAACGCAAGAGCGCCACTGACGTTCGTAGTTTTCTTGGACTTGCGGGAACTACCGTAGGTTCATCAAGAATTTCTCAAAAATTGCAAAGCCTATGACCCAACTTCTAAAGAAAGAAAAGAAATTTGAGTGGACAGCAGAATGCAAGCAAAGCTTCCAAACCCTGAAAGAATGCCTGACAGAAGCTCCCGTGCTTGTTCTGCCAGACATTCATAAGAGCTTTGATATCTATTGTGATGCATCTCGCCACGGGCTCGGTTGTGTGCTCATGCAGGAGGACCAAGTAGTGGCCTATGCATCGAGGCAACTAAGGCCCCATGAGGCCAATTATCCCACACACGACCTAGAGCTCGCAGCTGTAGTTCATGCTTTGAAGATTTGGCGACATTACCTCATCGGTGTCGCTTGCGAGATCTACACCGACCATAAGAGCCTTAAATATATTTTCACCCAAGCCGACCTGAACTTGAGACAAAGAAGATGGCTTGAGTTGATTAAAGATTACGATATGGGACTCCATTATCATCCAGGGAAGGCTAATGTCGTGGCCGACGCATTGAGCAGAAAATCTCAATGCAACTGTTTGTCGGTAACCATTTTCTGCGGGCTTATGTGCTGCATTGCAAGGCCTACACCTGGAGATAGTTGAAGAAGGTTCGCTTGCAGCCCTCAGTGTGACTTGCACACTTGAGGACCAGATTAGGGAAGCCCAGAAAACTGATTTAGAAGTGGCTCAAATTTTAGAACTAATGAAACAAGGCAAGACTAAATGTTTTAAGCAAGATGCACAGGGTACTCTATGGTTTGGAAACCGTATGGTGGTACCATCTGATCGCCACTTGAGAGAATTGATTCTCAAGGAGGCACATAACTCAAAATTCTCTATCCACCCCAGGAGTACGAAAATGTATCAAGATTTGAAAAAGAAACTGTGGTGGAGCGGAATGAAGCAGCACGTTGCACAGTATGTGGCTGAGTGTGATCTATGTCAAAGAGTTAAGGCTGAGCATTTGAAGCCAGCTGGTACTCTAGATCCCCTGCCCATTCCCCAGTGGAAATGGGAAGAAGTTGGCATGGATTTCATCACCGGCCTTCCTAGAACTAAAACTGGATTTGATTCTATATGGGTGATTGTGGATCGTTTAACCAAGGTTGCCCATTTTATCCCTGTCAAGACCACCTACAACGGGGCCAAACTAGCAGAACTTTATATTTCAAGAATTGTTTGTCTCCACGGGGTACCCAAAGTGATTGTTTCAGACAGAGGTCCCCAATTCACCTCTCATTTCTGGAACTGCTTGCATCAAGCAATGGGGACCAACCTATCCTTTAGCTCCGCTTATCACCCACAAACGGATGGACAAGTTGAAAGGGTAAATCAAGTCTTGGAGGACCTTCTCCGGGCTTGTGTGTTATCCTACAGCGACAGTTGGGAAAAATATTTACCGTTTGCCGAGTTCTCATACAATAACAGCTTCCAATCCAGTATTCAGATGTCACCATTCGAAGCATTGTATGGGAGAGCTTGTAGAACACCCTTGAACTGGTCCGAAGCCGGGGAGAGGCCATTCTATGGCCCAACCTTGGTGGAAGATGCTGAAGAACAAGTTCGTGTCATTCGCGAACGACTTAGGACGACTCAATCACGTCAGAAGTCATATGCCGAACGTCGTCGACGCGAGTTGAGTTTCGAAGTGGACGGTCATGTATATCTTAAAGTCTCTCCTATGAAAGGAGTTCGTCGCTTCCAAATAAAAGGTAAATTAGCACCTCGTTATATTGGACCTTTCCGTATTCTAGCTAAGTTGGGATCGGTGGCCTACCGTTGAGTTGCCACCATCACTTTCGACGCATAACGCCTTCCATGTCTCCCAACTCAAGAAATGTCTTCGAGTCCTAACGGAAGCAACCGAGTTGGACAAACTCGACTTGCAACCCGATCTATCTTATCGAGAGAGCCCGATTCGTATCCTCGAAGAAACCGAGCGCAAGACGAGGAACCGTGACCTCAAGTTCGTCAAAGTCCAATGGAGCAACCACACGGAAGATGAAGCAACTTGGGAACGTGAAGACCGGATGCGAGCGGCTTATCCAGACCTCTTCTCTACATGAAGTACCTTCGTATCAAGAAAGCAAAGGTAAAACATATCAATGTAAAAACTTATTCTTATAGCATAATTATAACATATCAACACTATCTTTGAAGGAAATCAAGACAGCATAAAATATAACTTTTAATGAAAACTTTCTAATTCTTCTCCACCCAGATCTCGGGTCGAGATCTTTTGTAAGGGGGGGAGGTTTGTCACAGCCCCAACTATTAAAATGGATTATAATGCATCTCACTAACGTGCATTATCAAATTCAAATCATTTCATAATATATTGTACTTGGAAAATCTCATTTCATATAAACATACACTTCAAAACTCGAATTTCTTTTAGCATCTGTAATAAAAAGTTGTGATCATCATCTAGAATCAATTTATTTAAATACTACATAAATTCTCATGAATAAATATAATTTTTCCAAAATTTTTGGGACTAGTTTGAACCTAATTAAAATTCAAACAACATTCATAGACATACAACATGTTTGAATTTAAATGTCACAAATTTTAATATGAACAGTGGGTTTTCATAATTTTTATGGGAACTACATCTTCCCAGGAACCCCCACAATTTATTTCATGATTTTAGGAATTTTATTTCTAATTTTAATCCCCTGGTCAAAGTAGAGGAAATGAAATAATTCCAGTCAAAACCCTGGACTCAAACCTGTGCACTGTTCCTTGGGTCCAAGCCCGACCCAGGCGAGCTGACTCGGTCGAGTCCACTAAGTGCACCGCACGTGAGCCGCCGGATGAAAGATCAACGGCCCAGAATTCATACCGCTTCACCAACCAAACCACATAACTCTTTTAAACCTCAGCTCTTGGATCTAGATCTAGCGGTCCACGGTGGACCATGTTTCCAGCTCACGCGTGAACGAGGAGACGCTGACCTGTGGGGCCGTGCTGTCAGCATCGTCGTCTTCCTCCCGTCGCGTCTACTCAGAGCACGCTCGCCACGCGGCTTCGCCTCTCTGCTTCCGCCCGTTGAAGCTCCGTCAGCGCCGTGAGCTGTCGCCCCATGCAACCACTCCGGAGCATTCTCCACTTCACGCCGCCTCCATCTCCGTCATCGCCCGAGCATAAGACACCTCAGAACCCTAGTTCTCCCTCACTCTTCCTCTCGGTGGCTGAGGAAGGGGAAGCTCTCCCGTGCTCCTCGCCGGTGTAAGCTTCCTCCGCTTGGTTCCGATCGTCCCTGTGATCGATGCCTTTTCCATTTTTGCTAATCTCAACTCTTGTATTGTCGCGTAGCTCTCAGTTCTTCTTTGTGCTCTCGGCGAACCCGGAGCGTGCCCCGAAGGCCATTTCTGTGCGACCTTCATCTCGGTGAGTTCTTTTCTTCTTCCTTGTGCGTCACCTCATGTTCTAGATTATGAGGAGTAAAACCCCTCTTCTGATGACATGGATGGCTTACCAGGGTTGTCGGATTTTGGGAAGGTTTACGTTCCGACCGATTTTACCCCTTTCGTCTCCATCTCCGGCTGGGTGAGTTGCCTCTCGATTTCTCCCTTCGATAGCACCTTATGTGCCTAAGTGACCTAGTCCGACCACCCTTGGTGTGTTTACTTGCTCAGGGTATCCTGTCGTCATGGAGCTTTTGTTGCCGCTTCTCGGTCACACGTCGCCGGCGAGCTCCAGTACTTCTCCGGTCCTCTTCCCGACTCAGGTAGTTTCCTATTGCCCCCTAGGAGCTTAGGCATGCACTCGTTTGCTTGATGCACTATCGAATCCCGACGCACTTTTGTCAGTAAGCTTAGCTCCGCCATCTCCCTGGCCGACGTTTGACCACTTCGCCGTCGCGCCACCACCGTAAGGTGCGCAGGGCTATTGCGGATTCATTCTGAGCCTTGGTTGGCACCCTCGTGCACGAAACCGCCGGCGAGCCGCTTGGCAAGCACGGCCGACGCCGCTGTTGTCGGTTTTGTCCGGCAAATCACTGTAGCCGGGCGATTAAGGGTCAATTATTTGATTAAGTGTTAAGGTTAGGAAGTTAGTCTATCACTGACTGGTGGGACCCCGCGCAAATCCTATGTTAGCCTCTCTGTTAAATGATTGCGTAAAGTTAAGAGTTTATGTTTTCTGTAAAGGAAAACGTAATTATTAGTTGGAGAAACCAATAGTACGTTTTCATGTTTGGGAAAACGTATTTCTGGAAATGCGCTTTACCGTGTGTCATGTCAAGGTGGTCGTGGTGACCGAGTCAACCTCGACTTGGTCCAGCGTCGACCATCGTGGCTAGCACGTGGCTCGGTAAGAAAAGCATTAGCCGCTTAAGAAATTCTGAGAATGAATTATTGATACACTGAAAAATGTGAATAACTTCTAAAATACATAACTAATTGATTTTAACTCCAAATCACATGAAACCACTTCTGGAAATTTTCACTTTTAGTAAACTTTGTATTAAAATTAGTTCCAAACATGTCTCTATAGCAGAGAGCTTTATTTGGAGATTAATCCATTAAAACCATTATTGTTGCAATAGGAAAAGGACTGATAACTTAAAAAATGCATAAGTAATTATTGGAAACTCCAAAAACAGTGAGACCACTTTTGATAATTTTCATTTTCAGTGAACTTAATTCTAAAAATGGTCTCCATATTACCTCTGTCATAGAAACTATTTTTGGGAGAATATAATCTTTAACTCCATTACTTTTATACTATAAAAGGCTGATAACTTTGAAAATCAATAACTAAATCATAAGAACTCCAAATGGGAAAAACTCAACTATTCTGAACTTGTATTAATATTACCTATTTACCTATGTAATCCTCTACCCCACCGCTGTTCTACAAATTTTGGCCAAATAATTAAATTACATGACTTAAGGTTTAATGAAACCTGAAATTCAAAATAGTATAACTTCCAATTCATAACTTCAAATGGAATAATTCTTTTACCTAAATCCATCTAAAATCATGACCTAACTACTGCAGAAAAATCATGCATTTTTGAGCATTTTGGTTTTTGAGTTGTTTTCTCGGTATTTATTTGATGTTATAATTATATAGATCCCGAGCATATTGATATCGACACTTACGCTACTGAGAGTGAGCAGCTACTGTACCAGCAAGGCAAGCATCATTTGAACTTTCTTTTGCATCATATTTGATCCCAGTTTTGGTTAAGTTAGTGCAATGATAATTGCTTGCATGCTATTTTGATTATGTATATATTCTTGTGATGTGTAGTTTAGTTATGTCCTATGCTTGAGGTTAATCTTGAATTATGCCAGTACCTACATGCTTAAGATAGGATGTAATGATTATTGAATATGGGTTGCTTAGTCATGCAAGTCTAGATATTGTAGTTTGATTGCCGGCTAACCCGACAATTATGGGATACACACAACCTTCTTTATATGCTTTGGTTTAGATCTTCGATTCGCTTTATGAGTTAAACTTTGTCATTTTTAAATGAGCTTTTGGTCTGGACAAGTGTTGGTTAGTGATGGTGCTTTGTGCACGAGCATTGGGTAAGTGGAAGGACTTGTCTGGACAATTGAGGACCGAACTTTGGTAACGTCGTTGATTCAAGTACACTCGTCTTTGCCACACGCGGTATATGGGTGCTGTATGGTTAAGTAGGGGAGGGTTTTATTGTGTTAAGTCCTTGGTGGTGTAAGGGCATAGCGACCGTGAAATCCTATGTTCCTTAGAGCCGATGTAATCCTTTATAGTGTGCAAGGGAGCACCAATTTTACTTGTTTTGATTGCATCGGTATGTCCAATATAACTTGTGAGCCCCCTAGCAAGTGCTATCAGATGCTTGTACTAGGCAAGGAACCATCTCACAAGGGGGACTTAGCTCAATAGGGCTTTCTTGCTGAAAATGACTGCATCTTGATTTACCTGGCCGGCATACCATAGGAAGTATGCTTTTCCAGAGGCCTCTGGAGGCTTACGGGCTAATCAAGTTGTGTGGGTAAAGTAGTACACCCCTGCAGGGTATCAATCTATTCGAATAACCGTGTCCACGGTTATGGACAACCGCTTGAGTTCGGGAGTTACTATTGTTAGACTTTTAATTAAAACTGTGGTTGAACTTGGTATTCGTCATGAACGGGGATGTTCATGTGTTTAGTACATCAAAGTGGGCTGCCACTTTGGTCTTTGTATGATTCAATTGTTTATTACTGAAATGCTTTACTACATGCTTTACTTCTACTTCAAATCTGATTTTAAAATGGGCACATGAAAACTAGTATGTGTAAGATGTTAATTGTTGCGTCTCTTTCGCAAAACTAAACCAATATGAGCCATCCCTTGAATGACCCTTATGCATAACGATTTTTATTTGTGTAAGACTTGCGAGTACACTTGTACTCAGCCAGATGTTTGCTGGCCTTTTCAGGTGAGGAAGATTATGAGTCTGACGATCTTGTTAGTGTTGACTTGGGTGACACTAACGAGTAGTGTGCTATCATTTAACTCCCAGTCGGTTGCCGATGGGTGATGGGCATACCACTACTGGTCTTTTGCTTTATTTATTTGCTTCCGTTGCTACTTGATACTTTACTTTGAATTTGGCCGGTCGGCCGTATGTAATAAGCTGTAGACTTTGACTATTATGCAGTATGTCTTTTGATCTCTTGTTGTATGCGTTGTATGGATGTAATCAACGTTGGATGAGGGTATGAGTATATTGGTCGTTGATCTTGGGAGCCAATATAAGTCATACTCGTTGTTGATGAATTCCCATTTAACTCACTAAGTGTAGTGCTTGAATCGAAGAGAATCGACAATCATGTAGCGCCGCAAAGGAGCAAATACGCATGATCGTTGAGGCTCTAGTATTCGGCTAAGCCTCTCACTTGGATAGAGTTAAATTGGAATTCATTTACCGGAGACCCGTGATTATGTCCCTAAGACCTTGTCTAATCTCGGTCTTCTGGAGATAATTACCGGGGTCCCCACAGTCTTCAACTGCTTCCGTCAATTCTTTTGGTCCATGGCAGTGCCATGAACCGAGCTCACCCTAGGACCTTTGCTCTTGCCAAACCCTAGTTTCCCAGCTATATAAAGCCTCCAAAGCTCATCCTTGTGTTCCTTTACGACGCCCCTAGCTCCTTCCTTGTTCTTGGAGCTCAAAACCACAAAAATCCCCAAATCGCCATTAGAGGCCGTGAAGCTCTGTTGGTGGCTTTGGTGCTCCAGTGGTTTTTTTTCCTTTCTTTTTGTACCCTTTAGATCTCCTTAACCCTATAATCATTTCCCCTAACTTAATTTTGGGTTGCATTCACAGGAATCACTTAATTTTAAGTTTGAATCTTTTCGGCCGAAATCATCCCCTTTCTTCTCCAACTCCGATAAGTGCTTCTTTTGCCAAATTACATACTCTTGAACCTTCGTTGGGCCTAGTTGTAACTATTCTGACCACCCAGTGGTGTTCATTTTGCTCAGGCCACGTTCCCGTAGCTTTCTTCCCCAACTCCGGCGAGCTCCTCCATCGTTAAAGCTTCTCCGACCATCTTTGAAGCTCTCCTATGCTCAGGTAGCTTCTTATTAGTCCCTAGGCACCTGCTTTTGTGGGCAATGCGGAGCTTTTGCGCTATTTTCGTTTTTGGCCATTTTGGTCACCGTCGCTCATTTCTGACTCGCCGGCGTTCTAGACCGCCGCCGCCGTCGTGGGTACCTCCTCTTGGTGCGCAAGGTTATTGCGTTTCCATTTTTCCCTTTAGTTGCCGTCGCAGTGGCCGAAGCCGCCGACGACAAGCTTTTCTTTGCCCTCGGCCTTTTGTCGGGCGAGGTCGTCACTGTGCGTTGTCGTTAAGACATCATTAAGTACTAATAAGTGTTAATCATTGTCAATCATGGGATTGAGCTTAATGTTGTCTTAAATCGGGCCTTATGTGCCACTTACATGTGGGCCCAGCCACTTAAAACACCCCGCTGGCACTTCGCGGTATCTTTAGGACGCCATTAATGCTAATCATCACTAATCATTGGGTTTAGTAATTAATGGATGTCCTAAATAGCCCTCTGTGTCACTTACTAGTGGGCCCGCACCCTTAAAACCCTCTCGGTGCACTTATTAAGCACCTAGATAGTGCGCAACACTTTGATGATTGTGGACCATCGGATTTTAAATCAACGGTCCAGATCATTTGGGCCGTTCGGACCGTCCGAACCTCCCATATCCTTTGAACCGTCAGATCTAGATCTAACGGTCTAGACCTCCGCGGGGCGATCCAATCCTTTGTTACCGTTCGTTTTTAGATCTACGGCTCAGATCTGTTGGGCCGTTTGGACCGTCTGAACGTCCCCTTGGATCTAAGCCGTTTGATTCACGATCTGCGGCCCAAGATCGTCCACGTCGTTTTCTTTTGGTTAAGTTTGTTTCTTTTCCGATGAGCATTTATTTGTCAACTGAAAAAGGTATTAAACTTCAAAAATTCATAACTAATTCATTTTAGCTTCATTTTAGATGATTCCAATTCTGTTAAATTTCTGTTTAACTAAAATTTAATCTAAAAATATGTTTAGACTCTGTTCTTGACTAGAAAAATTTGTATATTGAATTAACGTGCCTAGGTATTAAATATTGTCTAGAAATTCAGTTAAAACTTGGAAAATACATAAGTAATTTTCTGTAGCTCCAAATTTAGCAAACTAATGTTAGTTAAATTCCTCTAACAATGTACTTTAATATAGGATAGGATTTGTTCCTATATTTGCCTCTGAAAAATGATATGCCCTAGTTTCACAACTTAGAAAAATCATAAGTAATTCATTTTAACTCCAAATGAAGTAAATCCAGTTTTGCTAACCTTAGGATGTCACTATCTTTCTACCATAAAAATTTCAAGTTCAAAAACTTTCTAGAAAATGGTGTGATGAACAGTAACATATGGCAATTTATTTTGATTTTTCCAGTAGACTAAAGTAATTTAGGCTATAACTTTTGCATACTTAATCCAAATTGAATGATTCTTGTTGCTAAATTCATTTAAAATCATGTTATTCATGCTGTGTAAATTTCATGGGTTTTTAGGGCACTTTGGATTTTAAGTCTTTTTCGTTGTTCGTCGTTCTTATTGGATTTTCTTGCTCTTTCGATAGGTTTCGACGATTGTGTTGAGTACGAGAGTGACCCTCTTCAGCAACTAAGTGATCCCCAGCAAGGCAAGTAGATGTAGCATCATTTGATCATATTTCTCCCATTACTTTTAAAATTCTTATATCTTGTTTGCAAAGAATAAGTATGCATGCTTCTTTGTGTCAAAGTTATTTTTTGTCGATTAGAGGTAGCTAATCCTATTGCATTATTTCCCTAAAATTATTCACCCCTGCAACTGCCCTAAGTTATTATCCTCACTGGTGAATTAGATCCTGGTGAATGATTTATGCTCTTTTATGTGTTTACGATATGATGCTTAGCAATGCTTAGTTACTGGTAGAATTGGGCGGTTATCGATTTAGTCGATGACCTTGATCATACAAAAAATTGTTATTACTTATGATCAGTACCTTGTGCTTTGTTTATTTGTGAAATCTAAAACTGAAAAATAAAATGTTTTTGGCTTGGGCACAATGGTATAATGGTGTGATCTTATGGTGTGATGGAATGGTGCCCGGGTCATCAAGGACCGACTTACTTGTGCCTTTGATCTAAGCAATTTTGCGTACTAACCATACTAGAGGGATATGAGACCTCTCTTGATTTAGTACTTTGGGAGGTATTAATTGATGAGTCGCTGGTGGTAGTGATAGAGAAAAATATTCGTTTTGGGATGAGAGGGATGGGTTCCGATTAGGTTCTCCATACCTAGGAGCACCCGTAGTTGCTTCGGCTGGGCCGGTACTGTCTCCGACTCAATGTATATGTTCTTGTGATCTTCGTCGCCGGTGGATCACTAAGGGTCAACCCCCATACGTGCGACTCTTGATTAATACAATCCATTGGAAATATCTCGTAGGACTTAGCCGTGCCGGCATACCTAAGAAAGTGTGCTTAATCTAGTGGCAAAAAGGCGATCTGAAGTGTGGGTACATTGGTACACCCCTGCAGGGTTAATTCTATTCGAATAGCCTCGTCCTAGGTTATGGACACGCTTGGTTATTTCCCGCAAGAACTAGACTACAACCTTTTAATTAAAACTTGATGTGGGTGGTACGAATGGGTAATTCGTGCTATTGTTGTGAAGGTGTAACATCCCACAGTGCTGTTACTAAAATAAAAATAAAATAAAGTTATTATTTTATTGGATTTTCTAAAATTTGAAAGCGTTCTATTGCTTTTTTGAATTTCTGAAGTTTTAAAAAGTCAAAAGTAAAATTTATTTGAAGTTCTTGAAGTTTTATTTGATTTAAATTGAAAAATAAAAATTAAATTAATTTTTAGAATTTTCTGAAATTTTAAAAGCTTTTTCCAAAATATTTTAAAGCCAAAATAATTTATTTGCAAAATTAGAGCCAATTATTTGTTGGAACTATTTTTACTAAGTCCAAAATAACTCTAGAAATTTCTGTGAATTTTTGGATTTTATTTACTATTTTCTAAAGGCCTTTCTAATTATCTGAATTAAATCAATTGGAAAATCATTTTAAATCAACTAATCAATCTTGGGCCAAATGCGGCTCGGCCCATTCCCTTTGCAAGTGCGCTGGCCCGATCAGCCGTAAAAAACACGGACGCGATATTGTCCGTTGATTCCGGATCGGACAGCCGCCCGCTCGCCTCTCTCTCCCACCGCGGACCCCACCCATCATCCCCTCTTCTCTCACCGACAGTGGGCCCGCCTGACCCTTTCTTCCTCCTCCCCTTTTCTTCCTTGCGCAGAACCTCACCCCACCTCCATTAGCGCCCGCGAGGAGCTCATCTCTGCTGTGATTTTCGCCCCCATCCCTCGCGTGAATGCGCGCATTAAAACCCCTGCATCTTGCCGCGTCCATTCCCGGCCATCGCTCCCTCAATCACGCACGCGCTCACCGTCGGGAGTCCGCAATCGCCGCCGTGGCCTCGCGCCCGATCTCCGCCCTCACCCCTCCCTGGCCCCTATAAAAGGTAGCCTCGGGAGCGCCTCTCTCCACTCAACTCGCTCCCGCCACCGCATCGAGGTTTTTCTTCGATTCCGGCGAGGTCAAGGACTCCCTAGCCTCCCCGACCACACCAACGGCATCGCCGCCACCTCGCTGTCCCTATGTGCGCAATCACCCGACCCGAGGACCACTTGAGCGCCCTCACCACCACGACCCCGAACGCGCCGCCGCTTTACACCTCGCCGCTGGCCACCGCTACGTCTTCAGGTGACCAAAACGAACGCCCAAAACTCCCCGCACTGCCCTCTCCATCTTGACACCCTCGCCGGCTGTTGCCGCGCCACCAAATGCCGGCAAGCCACGGGCTGGAGCACCGCCGGCTCTGTGCCTGCGTGGCACGCAAACATGGCTGCCACCTCGGTGCCACCCAGCGCCACGTCGCCACTTTTTGCCCATGTGGCCGCCACATCATCTTGCACACAACCACCCCCACCCCGCGCATACTGTGCCATGCACCGAGCCCACCGTGGTCCGTTGACCGGACCGTGGACCTGGTCTTTGACCAAGGGGCCCACATGTTAGTGAATGAATTTATTTTCCTTTAGAAAAATAATTTGGCCCGAAAAAGAATTTCCCTCGTTGACGTCATGCTGATGTCATAAAGTCATTTTCTTTCAGAAAAATAATTCCAATAATTCTGAAAAACCCTAATTCTATCATTTCATGTAATTTCAATCTTCCAAAGCCCATATCTTTTGCATCCAAACTCCGATTGAGTCCATTCAAATTTATAAATTCCTATAAATTCAAGATCTAGCCAACTAAAACAAAATTATTTAATTCGGAGTTCATTTGAGTTGTTATTTGAATTGAGTTTGAATTTAGCTTATTTCGCGTATAGATTTCGACGACTTTGGAGAGTCCGATTTCGACGCCGTTTGAAGAGCACACAAGAGGATTGATTTTGACTGTATGATCATCGTGATTGCACACATAGACTACCTGGAGAAAATACTTGTGAGTACTAGGTGACCTGTTAAGGAAAACAACATCACCTCAGTACTAGGTGACCTGTTAAGGAAAACAACATCACCTAATCAAGCAAGGCAAGTTACATTCTTGATCATACTTGCACCCATTATTTTAAATTATTTAAATTCTATTTTAAATTATTATTGCTTGCGTATTTATATTCAAGTAATTTAAATACCTATTTTAAATTATAGTTATGCCTGAATCCTTGTATAGCCTATTCTGACATTGAAATATTCATACCTTGTCACCTTAAATAAAAATCTAGTTTATACAATAGTATGAACTAGAATATTTTGAGAAAAATTGTGGTTAGCCATGCTGATAGACCAAACATGTTTAATTTGGAGAATTTCAGCCAGAAATCAATTGTGGTTTAAATTGTATCCATGGCATAGGTATGTTATGGAAGTTTATAAATAACTTTGAAAAATGAAATAAATCAAAATGGGTTTGGACTTGGGCGAAATGGATGAATGGTGGGTGCAGGTTTATGCACGGGCTTAATCTAGTTAGGATTAAGGTCCAGGGTTTATTTTGGAAGACGTCCAAGTCAGTTAAGGAACAACCTCTAAGCGTTCCTTTGTTATGCCTATAATGGGCTATGCCTCACCGTGCAACCACATGTCCTGAGTATGGGGAGGGGACCTGGCTTAATAATTTGTGATACCTCATTGTTATTTGTGCCATGTTGTTTGTGTGGATGTCGGTCAGACAGTAGTCCCACCTGGCATAAGAGGGGGCTCCCGGAGGACGGTCAGTCCAATGGAAGCGAAACCTTAGCGGGCATAAATACTTTAAGGTAGAACTTTGTAAAGGCCTTATCACGTGCTCTAGACTGCTTACCTAAGGTAGTGAGCGGTGGCATAGATATATGCCGGACAAACTAGAGAATTTCTCTCATGTGGGTAAAGCTGTACAACATCTGCAGAGTGTAAAACTATTCGAATAGCTGTGTCCATGGTCATGAACATGTTAGCAAAGCCACTCAAAGTTAGACTTTGGTTTTGATTTCAAAAGGCTTTATCAAATGTTTTTGGATTTCTATCCAATTGGAAAATTTTGGGAGGAAGCCTTGTGATAGGAGGGTATCCTTCACCATTCTTGTGTGAATGTTATCTGACTATAAAACTTGAGAATTTATAAAATGAATTTTAGTTATAGAATAACTGCTTTGGAACTTAGTACAAATATTTAAAGAAAACATTGCTTTATGCAAATTAACTATATAAGCCTTCCTTTGAGATATCCATGTATGCATGTCATTCTGTTATTTGACGGGTGTAACTTGCGAGCACGGTAGTAGTGCTCATACTTGCTTTATGCAAACAAATTTCAGAGGAGAAGGACTTTGCTACCGGTGTGGATCTCGACTACTAGGCCGCTACCCCAGTCGATTGCCTGTGGCAGATCAGCTGGACTCCACTACTACTTCATCATCTTCCGCTGTGTTTATTTAATGTTGGCTTGTAAGCCTTTCTTGTAATTAACTCTATTGATTATTAATAAAGTTTTGCGATTATGGTTGTGTTACCACATTTGTTTACTGTGTGAGCTAGCCACTGATCATGGGACTAGTTCAGTTATGCACAGAGGATTTGGGATGTTAATCCCGGGTCCTGACAGATGGCTATTGGGTTAGTCATCTCCAAGATGTTCTATTGTTATTACTTATTGTCTCGTTGTTATTTGGAACCAATAAAAATTCAAATTGTTAAAACTGCCTTCAATCTATTATCTATTGCAAATAAAATCTGCTTTATGCTGAAAATGAACCTTTAGCCTTCTCATTTGATTAAAGCCTGCATGTAGTAATATCTAGGTTTGTTACTCGTAAGTCTTGCGAGTACATTTTTGTACTCATTTGCATTGTTTAATTGTCGTAGAGGAGCTTGATCCCCAAGGGGTCGACTTTTGTGAGTTTTGCTGCGGTGTGGACGACTAGCTTGGCGACCCGGTCGGATTGCCTTGTGGGTGTAGGGAAAACCGGTTGGCTCTTGCTCATAGCCATCTTATGGCATTTTGCTTTTGCTGTTCTTTTAGTTCTTGGCCGGTTGGCCTTTCTTTTGTAATAACTATTATGTATGCCTTTTGCTTGTAAAGCTTAAGCTTTGGTCTGTGTGTTGTATAGAATTGATGCAATGTTTTGTAAAAAGGTGTGTATACTGCAATTCTGGGAAGTATACATTTTCCCGAGGCACGGTATATTTTGTTTGTGATGCTAGAGTCAATGGAAGACTAAGCATTACAAGCTAAATACACCGGGGCCTCACAAAGCTTGGTATCAGAGCCATACCGACTGTAGAAACCCCTAGCTTGGTCGCCTTTAGGATGCTTTGAAAAACTTAGTTTCAAAACTATCAAATGATTTTGAAAGCTTAAGTAAGTTCTCAGATTTTGCTCCTTATCTATCTTAGCTTGCTCACCTTACCTTGCTCTTGTAAGTTTTGAAAGGTTATTTTCCTCTCTTCCTTTCAAAAAATCGTTGTTATCGTTTAACCTCGGTTTTGGGGGAACCAATGAGAGTTATAAAATTGAAGGGTTGACTGTCTTTTGGTGAAGAATAGGAGTGTTTGGAGCTGGAATCAAAATCTGGACAGCAAGCAGAAAATCTAGACAGCAAGCGGCTAGTTAGTGAATAGGGTAGATAATGAGAGGTTAACTCAACTAAAACTTGTGGGAATGGAAGGGTAAGAAGTGATACTAGTTGGCTAAGTATCTAACACCCCTATTAGTGGTTTTACCCTGCTCTCTAGGTGTGCTAGGATTGAGTTATGTTATGAAATTTATCCCCCTAACCGATTGCTCATTCTTTAAATACGAGTTAGTTGTATCGGGAAGTTGATCGTGTGTCGTGAGATTTTTGTGCTGATTTTGTGCATGTTTTTCAAGATTTTTGAGTTCATTACTTAGTTGTGTTATTCGTTTTTCTTGCCTCTAGTTTTTGGGCTTTGTTGCTAACCCATTTTAGTGGAACAGGATGGCTGGAAGGACTCACAGCAGTCAGGGTCAGCCAGCTGGTTCGGATGAGGAGCTCCCGCCTCCTCTGACCATGGCCGAAGTTCTTCTTCAGATCGAGCGCAACAGGATGGACCAAACGAGGATCTTGAAGTCCATTGCACGCAACACCTCCACTCTTTCTAGCGCCTCCAGATCAGGGGGAGGAGGTGGACATCAGCCGTGTGGGGGACTCTCGGAGTTCCTTCGCACACAGCCGCCCACATTCTCCCGGTCCGAGGACCCACTGAACGCAGATGACTGGTTGCGTCTGGTTGAGCGAAAGCTCGATGTTGCTCAGTGCCAGAATCACGAGAAGGCACTCTTTGCATCCCATCAGCTGGAGGGTGCAGCACTTTCTTGGTGGGAGAACTTTCTCGCCATGCAGCCCGCCGACCACGCCATCTCTTGGGAGGAGTTCCGAACTGTCTTCCATCGGGCTCACATCCCCGCCGTCTTGATGAAGCTCAAGAAGAAGGAGTGTCTTACGCTCAAGCAAGGGCACCGATCGGTGACGGAGTATTTATACGAGTTTAGCTACTTGGCTCATTATGCTCCAGGAGGGGTGGCCACCGATGAGGCCAAGTAGGAGAAGTTCATGGATGGTTTGTCCGAGGAGCTACAGGACAAGCTATCTATTATGGACTTCCCCGACTTTTAGGCCTTGGTCGACAAGGTTGTCGTCACCGAGCACAAGGCAAGAGCGCTGGCAGAATCCCGCAAGCGCAAGTGGGAGGTCCAGAAGTCTGCAAGGGCCGACCTTCTCCGTCCTCGCATCAGGCAAGCCCCGGTGTCTCGTTCTCAGGCTTCAGCACCATCGAGGCCTTTGGCCCCTGTTCCTCGCCCTCCGTAGGCCGTGTCTCAGCCACGTGCGCCTACAAGTCAGTCGGGTGGCCTCCGCAATCCAGCTGCCGAGGTCACTTGCTTCTTCTGCCCCAACAAGTGGCATTATGCGAATAATTGCCCTAAGAAAACCAGAGCGGCCCCTCGTCCTAATGGAGGACGCGGGTGTGAGGACCCTAGTTTATTTGGCTTATAATGCTTAACCAACCACCTGGCCCTAGCATCACAAATCAAACAAACCAAGCCTCGAGATATGTATACTTCCCAGAACTGCAGTATACACACCTCTTCACAAAATTATGCATCAATTCCATTCAATCGCATAGAACCGAAGCACAACAATAAGAGACATACATAATAGGGATTAAATACAACAAGGGCTAACCGGCCAAATAGCAACAAAATAACAATTAGACAGCGGAAGTAAAAGGGCCATAAGATGTCAATAAACAAAAGAGCCAATTAGTGTGCCTTTACCCACAAGGCAACCAACCGGACCGCCAAGCTAGTCGTCAAACCCGCAGCACATCTCACAAAAAGGGAAGCCCTTGGGGCTCACCTTCTTCCTCTGCAACAAAAACATTAAGCAAAGCATCTGAGTACAAAAATTGTTTTTGTACTTGCAAGACTGACGTGTAAGGGTAACAGAACTATAATTTAACTACATGCAAGCTTTATTTAGGTAGAGGGGGCTCTGGACTTACTTTTAGCATAAAACAAGTTTCCATTTGCAATAATGTAATAGATTCAAAGCGATTTGACAAACTGTTTGTAATTGATGAAATAACAGCGATACAATAATAATAACAACAGTAAAGACAACACGAAGTGACTAACCCAATAGTCACCACAACAATAGTATGAACATCCATTCATACCAACCCATCAAGTTTTAATTAAATGTTGTAGTCTAGTTCTTGCACGACCTTACCAAGCATGTCCATAACCTAGGACGAGGCTATTCGAATAGATCAAGAACCCTGCAGGGGTGTACCACTGTATCCACACTTCAGAGCACCTTTTTGCCACCGGATGAAGCACACTACCTTTGGTATGCCGGTACGGCTAAGTCCTACGAGACATTTCCAATGGAATGAGCTAATCAAGAGCTGCACGTATGGGGGTTAACCCTTAGTGATCTGCCGACGAAATATGGATCACAAGGACCCATACGTGGAGCAGGAGACACCGGCCTCGGCGGGTGCTCCCCTCCCCACAAACACGTCCATGTTGCATATACCCCATATGCAACCCACCACGCGACTCATTAATTAACACCCCCCAAAGTACTTAGTCAAGAGAGGTCCCATTTCCCTCTAGTGTGGTTAGCACGCAAATATCGCTTGGCCTAGTGGCACAAGTAACTCGGTCCTTACATGACATGGGTGACATCCTTCAAACCTGGGGGAGCCTGATGAACCACAGCCCCCCGTGCACGCTGAACCCGTGCACCCACCAAGAAACAACCAAGTTTCACCCACGTCCAAACCATTTTGTTTTTAGTTTTTGGTTTGCACAAATAAACAAAACTCCAGGTATGACACATAAGTAATAGCAAGTTTTATATGATCAAGGTTACCGACATAAGTTGATAACCGCCCAATTCTACCGGTATCTAAGCATTGCTAAGCGTCACATCGTAAAGACAGATAAAAGACCATAAATCATTCACCGGGCTCTAATTCACCAGTGAGAATAATAACTTATGGTTGTGGCAGGGGTGAGCAATTTAAGGGAAACAATGCAATAGGATTAGCTACCTCTATTCGGCAAAATTAATCATTGACACAAAAGCATGCATACATACAAGTAAAACAAAGTATTAGATTTTAAAAGTAATGGGATTGAGTGGATATGATCAAACTTCTTGCCTTTGCCTTGCTAGAGATATTCGACTTGCTGCAGAGGATCACTCTCGATATCAACATCATCTAGCGATAAAAACTGCCAAAGCGAAAAATAGCGAATAAACACCAGAACGCCAACAGCATCCAAAAATCAATAACACAGAAGATAGATCATGAATTTAGGAACAACAAATTATTTGATTCAGAGTTTATTTAAATTGGTTAGGATTTCTTATTACTGTTCTTTCCAAACTCACTTATTTTCCACGATAATCATACAGTCAAAATCAATTCTCTTATATATTCTTCTTTTTCGGCAGACTTTGATAGTGATTGTGTGCACATCTATTAGCTACAGATGGGCTCTAGTTACCTACTTAACTATTCTAGCCTAACCATTCACTTAATTATTATTTTAATCAATTGTTTTTCTCACTAACTGCTACTACAACCTACAAACCAACCACTCTAAAAACTACAAAGCTACTAGTCAAAATGATCACCTTATCTCAACTGCGCAACTATTAAGCGAGAGAACAACCCAGTGGAGTCTTTGCTAGCTAACCTCCTTACTAACCCAAGTTTGAATTTACTAATCACATTTTGGGGTTGCATACTGTTAGCTACTAGGTTTGCTATTTCTTGCATTTGGCCTTATATCACCTATTTACCAATTCTTCTCCCCTGTTCACAAATCTAGCAAGGGCACAAATTCTAAACTTGAAACTACTTGACAACTAAATGCTCATCTAATGACACCGTTTACGAAAGACTTTTAACTGCTTGTATTAATCAGGTTATCAGCCTACTAACAAAATTTGATTAAAACCAGATCGCTCATAAACCTACAATTGTACACTTACCTCGATGAAATGTTACAACTAGCCTCCTTTCACTCAAACTTCCAAATGCTAACTTATCGAGGTGATCTAATTGACATTTGCAAGGATTTGATGGCAAAAGATAGCAGTCTTTGGGAGAATTCCAACCAAAATTCAACTAATCCCTTCTATTCTCTGTTGGTTTTTCTGAAAATTTATAACCATGTTGATTTTTAGATTCTAATGCTACTTAAATGAGTGATGACATACACAACACTTAGTATAAGTACTAATTGAATCGGAAGCTTTCTTAGTACTTGTATTAGAAATGTTATTGGTCAAATGTCACTACAAGCATTCAGATAAATTCTCTGGTCATCTATCCTGCAAAAGACCATTTGCTAGCTACTAACCATTCATTTAGCATACAAGGCTACACAAATGTATGATGACATGCTACTAGCATTTTTCCAATTAACTTTAATGAGTTATCTATTAACAGGGAGCATTCAAAAGCCAGCTAAAAACTTTGGTACTGCCTAGACCTGCAAAGCATTCAACACCATTCTTACTCATCAAAAACCATAGCCTTCATCTAAGCTAACTTATGCTAACTGACATGGTAATCAAAGGGACTCCAATCCATACACACAGCAGAGAGCACCAAGTGTAGAGAAATAATTCTGGAACTGGCAACTGAATGATGAACATAGGTGAATCGAAATACAAAGGCCGTAGTGGCTCGGGCCTGCACAAAGTCGACAGTGAGGGGAACTCTGGCAGTGACCGGCGCTGGTAGGGAGTGTTGACGGCGGTGGTTGGGCACAGATGAAATGGACAGGGGTTGGCCGAAGTGAGCTCCACCTGGACGCAAAGCTCCGGCAAAAATGTGCATATACAACCATATGCTCTCTGCCTGAGTGCATACAACTCCGCCTGTAGAGACACAAAGACATGCGTTGCGGCATTTACACAAACACGTAGAGGGCAACAAGAAGATACCGAAGGTGGCTCGGCATTGGCTTGCCGCCGGCGGTCGGAATAAGCAGGGCGATTGCATGCGGCGGCCACGGCGTGGAGCTGAAGCGGCATCGGCACGGGTGGCGCGCGAGGCAGCGAGGCGGATCCGGCGGCAATGGCGGCGGCCATGGAGCGGCCGGTCGGCGAAGGAGAGGCCGGGCGGAGCGGACGAGCGGCCGGGCTGGGGCTCGGCGCCACGGGCTCAGTGGCGCGGGCGGGAGTCGGGTGCTCGGAGATGCGTAGCCGGGCGGGCGAGCCGACGCGAGCCGGGCGGAGCCGGGCGGGTGCGGCGGTGGAAGGGCCGCGCGAGCTGGCGGCGCCGCGCTGCTGGCCAGAGGAGGAGAGGCACCAGGGGGCGACGGCAGAAGAGGAGGGCGGCGGCGGCACCATGGACCAGGGGAGGCGGCCGGATCTGGGCGGGAAAGGAGGTGCGGTCGGGCCGGGTTGAGCGGAGAAAGGGGCCAGGGGTGGCGAAGCTGGGAGGTGGCGGCGGCACCAGATGAGGAGCGCGTGGAGGGGACGGGCTGGAGGTGAAGGAAGACAGAGCCGCACCGCGTCGGCGGCCGGAAGGCGGCGCGGAGGAGCGGCCGAGGCGAGTGCGGCACCACAGGAGGAGGGCCGCGCAGCCTAGAAGCACCAGGGGCGGCGGCTTTTCACTGGAGCGGGGGTGAAGGGGACAGAGGCAGCAAGGAGCAGTGGGTAGATGAGGAGGGGTGAAAAGAAATGGCAGTGATAGGTGGGTGAAAAGAAATGGCGGTGGTGCTCGGCGAGATGGTGGCATGGGGATGGTCTTTGGCATAAAGGAAAAATTGGTCAGTGGGGCGGAAAGGGGATGGCAGTGAGAGAAATTAGCAGTGGAATAAATAGCAGTGTATTTCTCCCACATTTTTCCAACTTGCTCATATGACCTTGCATGCGAGAAACGATTGCAGAAACGGAACGCCCTCGAGACGGGGATCGCAGCGGTATAACATGCGTCGTCGGATTCTTGATTCTCGGTTGTGATCGCGAGGAGAGAAGTTGGGAAAAAGAAATAGACTCGCAGACGTTTCATCTGCTACTTCTTTTCTCCTCTCGCGTAATCGCTCAAACTGCCATGCATGCGCAAACGAATTGCAGAAATGGGTTGGTCGTGCGATGACGATCACGGTGGTACGACATGCATCGCTTGGTTTTGAGTTTTTAGATGAGATTTGAAGGAGAGAAGCGAAGGGAGTTAGCAGGAACGGAAAAGAAGGGACACGCAGGCGTTTCACCTGCGGTGGGTCGAACCAGAAAAGAAAGATGATGATAATAATGCATGCATAATGACATAATTTTTGTGATGCATGTGAAAACATAAAATCAAAATAATTAAATTTTTAATTGCAATTTTCCTAACAATTTGATTTAATATTGATTATTATTACTTGATGTGAGAAAATTGCAAAACATGCTTTAATTAATTCCTCCATTTATATTTAGAATAATTATTCTGAGTCTAGATTTTAAGTTATCACTTTCATTTCTATTTGTTTTATTTATCTATTAGGTTGGGGTTTTAAATTCAAACTCAAAGTCGAACATGCAAATTAATCAGGAACCAATTAAGCCCCAAAATTTGGAAAATCCAACAAGCTTGACAGAGAATATAAAATCCAACTAAAATATTCCCACACTTGAAACCTATTTGCTGCAACAAAAAGTTTTTTAAAAAGTCCAAAATTTCACAAATGCACATTAGATGCTTAACTAATCCAACTTAGGGATTTTGGGCTGTTACAAATCTACCCCTTAAATGTAATCTCGTCCCGAGATTCCTGTAGCTCAGTCGAGCAGCTATTGCAAACTTAACTGGGCTTGGTCACAGAGTCACGCTTCGAACTTCGTCGTAAAACGAACTTAAATCCGAAACAAGTGAGGTTCTTCAGAAGTATTAGGTTCTATAAAGGGTAGCTTGTCGAAGGATTTCTATGGTCCTTCATCGCGTGCTTCCTAGGCGGTTCTTTCGACTCTAATTAAATGCACCATCTGCTGTCTTGATTTCCTTCAGAGGTAGTGCCGAGAGATCCTAACAAAGTAACATGGCGTTGTTGACATATTTTTCCTTTCCATTGTGTTGTTTAATTTTCTTTCTTGAGTTGAAGACGCTTGACATATCGAGCTTCACGTCATCTTATGGTTGGACGAAAGAATACTAACTATCTCGGAGGAAAGAGTCCTAAGGAATGAGAAGAGAATTTAAAGTCACATACCTGTTTTTAGTCGGAGAGAAAGAATTTAATCGGGAACTCCTAAAGTTTAAATTCTCGTTTTGGAGTTGTTTAGGGCGTGGGCCTCTGGGTAACCTTTCCTCCCCTTGGCGGCCATGGGCCTAGGCCCATGCGCCTCCCCCTCTAAACCCTAATCAGCCCCTATTTCCTCCCCTTGGCCGAACCCCACCTTTTTCCCCTTTGGCGCCGCCTCCCTTCCTCCTCTCCTCCCCTCACACCCTTGCCCTTAGGAGCCGCCCCAACCTCCCGGTGCTGGTCCTGCTGGTTTACCTCCCAACCGGCCTTGGACCTTCTCCCGCTGCCGGTTGCGCAAGGAGTTGAGGAGGACAGCAGCTTGTTTGGGGCAAAAGAGGTGAGAAGGAGGGAGATCGTCTTCTCCGTGATTCGTCTACCTACTCCCTGGTTGCAGCAAGGGCGGCGGAGCTTCGAGTTTAGGAACGCCATCGCTTCCGACTAACGCGTCTCAACGCGGAAGGCAAGTACATTGTTGATCTAAACGTTTGTGCCTTGTGGTTGTTGATATGTGCGTGCTGTGATAACTCTTGTGTAGTATGAAGTGAAATATCCATGTTTTGTTTCTATGTTGGTTTCATGAATAGAATTGATGGTAATGTTATACTCATTAAGTTGCTTCATGCATTCATTATCTTTTGCCGTCCACGGGAGTGGATGAGGGAGACCATCAATTCCAGGATGGTTGAGTAAGACCCATTAATTCCAATATGGGCAATGTTGGACACCGTATGAAACGTTCTTCATACGGAAGTGGATCCCGCATTTTTGTTAAGATGCGGGCTTGAGTGAACACCGACGGTGTTCACCGACTATACCGTATATGTGTGTGTGCACCATTCCCTTGATGTTTAAGCATTCATTTCATGTCATCATAAGTACTCATTTGTGTTATGATTAATGTTGAGGCCGTGTAGGTCTTGTGCGTATTGATAATTGTGTTTTAATTATTGTACTTGCTGAGTCTTGGACTCACCCTTGCTTTGTTTATCTATTTCTAGGTGATCGATGAGGTTATCTTGGGAGGAGTAGACATGCACTACTCGAATAATGCACTTCACCTTAGTTCCATTGCAAGAATGAATAAAGACTCTATTATGTTAATTTTGGATTGTAATAAATAAATCTAGTCATGGATGACGTTCTTTTATGATCTTTGAGGTTTGATCGATGTTATTGAGAAGTTTTAAGATGTTTGGCTTATGTTAAATTGGTGGTTAGCATCTTGACTTCGAATAGCCAAGGTGTTAACTTAGTTGGTTAATTAGGATTTATGATTAAGTCTTATAAGCGATGTTATTTATTGTTTTATGATTTGTTGTGAAAAACCTCCTGTATCGTCGTATACTAAAGAGGTTATGTCGAAATTTTGTGGTTTAGCTTAGGATAGTAGCATTCTAGGCTCGTCTTTGAGTTGGGGTGTTACGATTGGTATCGAGCGGGCTTTAGGTCCGTGGTTAAAATAAAATTATTAAATTGACACACCGTACGTGAGGGGATGGGTTGGGTGATTCATTGTTTCGCGATTTACATTGTTATGCTTAATTTGTTGTGTAATTGTTGCTTAGATCCGTGCTTCTTACGAATGTTAAGTTAAGTGTTTAGTTTTGTTCGGTTGTGGTGTTCTTAGATGGCGAGAGGTAGAGGACGTGGTCGTCTGCCGCCGTGGGCGCGATCGTGGGCGTGGTCCGGTTGTTTCGCAACCTCCGCAGAAGAGGCTGCCGTGGAATCTGCTGAGGAGGTTGCCTCCGCTCACCCACCGCAAGCTCAAGCTGCGCCGGCCGTGGATGCCCAGCGCGGCGTCGGCTATTATTATTCGAGAATCTTGGAGGAGAGAACGAGCTGCTCCGTCGGCGGATCGAGCGACTCATCCTGCTGCTGTTCCTCTGCTGCTTCTCTCCTCCTGCTGCTTTTGTCTCCGTTGCGAGTCCGATCGTTGCAGGTTCCACGAGACTAGGATAAGTCTCCGCGAGTGGATGTCGCCGACTTGACACTTTTGATGGGGCGGTACCCGATTGAGCGGCAGATTGGCTCCGGTACATGGAGAGACGCTTTGACGCGTTGGAGATGAACTTCGCAAAGGGTTCGTTTGTGGCCTTTCAACCGAAGGGCCAAGCCGATATCCGTGGGAAGGGTTACGCCGCCAGACCCAGCGAGGACCGGTTACTTGGGAAGTTTTGTGGGGCAATTTAGAGCCAAGTACTATCCGGACTCTTTCGTGGAGAAGATGGAGCGATCTTTTGCCGACGTTGACTCGAGGACATAGGTCGATGTCAGTATGAGGTGAGTTCAACACTGCACGCTTTGTACCAGCGGTAGCCAATGATGATATGGAGAAGGCCAAGAGGTTCCGTCGGTCTCGTTCAGAGTATCGCGGTCTGGGGCATCGTCTTGCGTGATTTCAATGCGGTGGTTGAGCAAGCTAGAGGAATGGAGTTGGTGAGAATCTCCTTCGCAGACGCGATCGCCTAGTGGCACTGCTTCTGTTGGTGGTTACAGCGGTGGCGAGCGGAGCTTTAGTGGTGGAGGCGGGTCTTCTCGGCACCGCATCCAAGAGATTTCAAAGTCGCCGCCTCGTCCACTCGCGATGGCGATCTTCTTCCTCGGCGCCACGCGCCGTCGTCCACACCCACCAAGCGTCCGTGCGTGACAAGGTATGAAATGTTTCGATGTGGAGAGGTCACGGTCTTGAGTGTTCTTTGAGGGCGTGTCGCGGTGTGGCGGGAAGGCCACAAAGCGTCAGTTTGCAAACAGAACCCAGCGAGCATCATTAAGTGGGAAGCAGTTCCAGTTGCGTCTTCCTCCAGTGCACCTCGGGGCTCAGTTCAGACTCTAGCTGCTCCACCTGTACCTCAGTTTTCTTCAGGATGGGTTCCTCCTGCAGTTTTTACTCCTGCGCCTCCTGCGGGGTTCTACTGGAACCCTGCCCCGTCTGCACCACCATCGTATGCTTCTCCTGCAGCAGTTCCTGCTCATCCTTCGCAGAGTGCTGGTGCGTCCTCTGCTCCGGTGCCCATGGGAGTCTACGCCATGCCTACTCCTGATACCGTGGGCCGTCCTGACGTGGTAACAGGTACTTTGCTAGTTGATTCACATGAGGCTTTACGTCTTCGTTTGATTCCGAGCTACTTATTCTTTTGTGTCCTTAGATTTTGTTAGAAGGGCGAGTTTGAGTGTGCAATTTATATCCGAGTGCTGTGGTGGTGGTTCTCCGGGGTCTTATTTCTAGCTCTCAGACGTGTCTCGTTGTACTATCACTATTGAAGATGAGAACTTCATCGCCAACCTTATGGTGATTCGATTATCACCTTTTGATGTTATTTTGGGTATGGACTGGTTATTCAATTATCGTGCCAAGATTTGTTGCTTTTGGAAGACGGTGACTTTGCAGCTCCATCGGGTGTGAATCGGTATTTCGGTAGCGCACCGTCGATTCCTTGTTCGTGTTGGCTAGTCTGTTTCCCGCTTATCGAGCTTGACCATTGGGTTGCTTTGGTCCCTTAGCGAAAGTCGAATCTCCACTTCGTATTGAAGATATTCGGTAGTGAATGAGTTTCCGATGTTTTTCGGTAGAGCTTCTGGAATGCCCCGAGCGTAAAGTGGAATTCGGATAGATCTTGTTCGGAACGGACCTATTTCTATATCTCCATATCGTTTGGCGCGTCCCTTTCGGGAGGAGTTGAAAAAGCAATTGGATGATTTGCTATCCAAAGGATTGATTCGGCGTAGTGTTTACCGTGGGAGCTCTGTTCTTTTCACTAAGAAGAAGGGCGGTAGTTGGCGTATGTGTGTGGATTACTGGGCTCTTAACCAAGCAATCGTGAAGAATAAATACCCTTGCCCGTATTGAGGATCTCTTTGATCAGTTGAAGGGAGCTAAAATATTCTCCAAAATTGACCTTCAGTCAGGTTATAATCAGATTAGAGTTCGAGAGCAAGATATTGAGAAGACAGCTTTCTCTACAAGGTATGGTCATTATGAGTATAAGGTTATGTCTTTTGGGCTAACCAATGCTCCTGCAGTTTTCATGGAAGCCATGAATAGTATGTTGCACCCTTTCCTTGATGATTTCGTCGTAGTATTCATTGATGACATCTTGATTTATTCCAAGACGAAGAAGACCATGCTCGAGATCGAGGTTGGTACTTGAGACCCTGAGAGTGAACCAATTTTATGCCAAACTGAAGAAATGTGAATTCTGGATTTCTGAAGTTGGGTTTCTGGGCCATGTAATTAATCAAGAGGGCATTTCAGTCGATCCAAGTAAGATCTCAACAGTGGTGGAATGGAAAAGACCAACTAATGTAAAAGAAGTAAGGAGTTTTCGGTTTAGTGGTTATTATCGGCGTTTTGTGGAGGTTTCTCTACCCTTGCTAGACCAATGTCACGATTGACACGAAAGGGGTCAAGTTTGATGGTAGCGCATGTGAGCGAAGTTTCAGTACTTTGAAGGATAGATTGGTGACCGCTCCAGTTCTCACTCTTCCGAACCGGGAAGCGGTTCACTATTTATTCAGATGCATCTAGAGTTGGGCTTGGTTGTGTACTTATGCGGGATGGCAAGGTGATTGCCTATGCATCGCGGCGATTGAAGAATCATGAGCGTAATTATCCTACTCACGATTTAGAGTTGGTGCGCAGTGGTTCTTGCTTTGAAGATTTGGCGTCATTATTTGTATGGCGAATCTTGTGACATTTTCACTGATCATAAGAGTCTGAAATACATCTTTACCCAGAAAGATTTAAACCTGAGGCAGAGGAGATGGTTGGAATTGATAAAAGACTATGATGTCACCATTCAGTATCATCCGGGCAAGGCAAATGTTGTAGCCGATGCCCTGAGTCGCAAGGCGACACCTCCTACTCTCAGTTGTCTCATTGCCGATTTAGAGCGTATGGATATCTCCTTTTGTTTTGCGGGCACCGCCCAATCTGAGACCCGTTTGCTTCTTGAGTCAACCGTTCCAGATCGAGTGCGGGAAGCACAACAGCTTGATCAAATGCTTCAACGCGTGCGGAAACGCCTAGATGAGGGCAAACAAGGCCATTTCAGCATAGATGAGTCGGGTGCATTGCGATTTAAGGTCGACTATGTGTGCCACGAAAGGCACAGTCAAGGATGAGATACTAAAGGAAGCGCACCACATCAGATACGGTACATCCAGTGAGACCAAGATGTACAAGGATTTGAAGAAGAGTTTCGGTGGAAAAGGATGAAAGTTGATATTGCTCGGTATGTGGCATCATGTGGAGTTTGCCGGGGGTTAAGGCCGAGCATAAGCGACCAGCGGGGTTGTTACAACCTTTAGAGGTTCGATGTGGCCATGGGATGACATCTCTATGGATTTTGTAGTTGGTTTACCCGTGACGCAGCGTGAAAGGATGCTATTTGGGTCATAGTGGACCGGTTTAGTAAGTCGGCACATTTTATTCCTATTAAATGCGACTAACACGGCAAGTGATTTAGCTCCTCTTTATGTGCGAGAGATAGTGCGGTTGCACGGGTGCGAAGACGATTGTTTCAGATCGAGATGCTAAGTTTGTCTCAAGTTTTGGGAGAGCTTGCGAATGCTTTGGGCACTCGGCTTCATCTTAGTACGCGTTTCATCCCCAAACCGATGGTCGATCTGAGCGCACCATTGGGCGCTTGAAGATATGCTCGAGATGTTGTGTTATGTCTTGGAAAGGAGGTTGGGAAGACCATCTAGCTTTGGCGAGTTTGCTTATAATAATAGTTATCACTCCAGATCCAGAGCTGCACCATTCAAGTCCTTTATGGCGGAAATGCAGATCCCGTTGTGTTGGGATGCAGTGGGAGAGCGGGCAATCTTGGGTCGAGAATGGGTTCGACAAACGTGGCTAGAGTGATGAAGTTAGAAGGAACTTGTTAGTTGCTCGAGCCAGCGTAAGAGCTACGCAGATGTCGGGAGGTGAGAATTGGAGTTCAACGTGGGTGACGTGGTCCTTCTGAGAGTATCGCCTACCAAAGGCGTAGTACGTTCGGAACTAAAGGAAAGCTTAGCCCAAGGTACATCGGACCGTTTCGGTTAGGCAAGAGTTGGAAATTTGGCTTACCGCTTGATCCGCGAATCTATGAGAGGGATTCACAATGTGTTTCATGTGTCCATGTTGAGGAAGTTCTTATTTGACCCTGAGCATGCAATTCCAATAGAGCCGTTGAGCATTGAACAGGACCTTACTTTTGAGTCCCGACCAGTGAAAATTCTAGAAAAATCAGAGCGGGTTTTGAGGAATAAAACTCTGAAGTATGTCAAGATCCTTTGGTCTCATCAAACGGAGAGAGAAGCCACTTGGGAACTGGAGTCTCGCATGCGCGAGCAGTATCCAGACCTATTTGTTGCTGGTACGTGTTAAATCTTGTTTTCAATTCCTTAGACTTCTGCTTTTGTGTCCGTTGCGTGGGTAGAATTCGGTCGACTGCATTGAGGGTAGAATGTCATACCTGTTTTTAGTCGGAGAGAAAGAATTTAATCGGGAACTCGGAAAGTTTAAATTCTCGCTTTGGAGTTGTTTAGGGCGTGGGCCTGCAGGTAACCTTTCCTCCCCTTGGCCGGCCATGGGCCTAGGCCCATGCGCCTCCCTCTAAACCCTAATCACCCCCTATTTCCTCCCCTGGCCGAACCCCACCTTTTTCCCCTTTGGCCGCCCTCCCTTCCTCCTCTCCTCCCCTCACACCCCTCGCCTTAGGAGCCGCCCCAACCTCCCGGTGCTGGTCCTGCTGGTTTACCTCCCCAACCGGCCTTGGACCTTCTCCATTGCCGGCCATTCGCAAGGAGTTGAGGAGGACAGCAGCTTGTTTGGGGCAAAAGAGGTGAGAAGGAGGAGATCGTCTTCTCCGTGATTCGTCTACCTACTCCTGGTTGCAGCAAGGCGGCGGAGCTTCGAGTTTAGGAACGCCATCGCTTCCGACTAACGGCGTCTCAACGCGGAAGGCAAGTACATTGTTGATCTAAGCGTTTGTGCCTTGTGGTTGTTGATATGTGCGTCTTGTGATAACTCTTGTGTAGTATGAAGTGAAATATCCATGTTTTGTTTCTATGTTGGTTTCATGAATAGAATTGATGGTAATGTTATACTCATTAAGTTGCTTCATGCATTCATTATCTTTGCCGTCCACGGAGTGGATGAGGAGACCATCAATTCGGGATGGTTGAGTAAGACCCATTAATTCCAATATGGGCAATGTTGGACACCCGTATGAAACGTTCTTCATACGGAAGTGGATCCCGCATTTTTGTTAAGATGCGGGCTTGAGTGAACACCGCGGTGTTCACCGACTATACCGATATATGTGTGTATGCGATCCATTCCCTTGATGTTTAAGCATTCATTTCATGTCATCATAAGTACTCATTTGTGTTATGATTAATGTTGAGGCCGTGTAGGTCTTGTGCGTATTGATAATTGTGTTTTAATTATTGTACTTGCTGAGTCTTGGACTCACCCTTGCTTTGTTTATCTATTTCTAGGTGATCGCTGATGAGGTTATCTTGGGAGGGAGAGACATGCACTACTCGAATAATGCACTTCACCTTAGTTCCATTGCAAGAATGAATAAAGACTCTATTATGTTAATTTTCGGATTGTAATAAATAAATCTAGTCATGGATGACGTTCTTTTATGATCTTTGAGGTTTGATCGATGTTATTGAGAAGTTTTAAGATGTTTGGCTTATGTTAAATTGGTGGTTAGCATCTTGACTTCTGAATAGCCAAGGTGTTAACTTAGTTGGTTAATTAGGATTTATGATTAAGTCTTATAACTGATGTTATTTATTGTTTTATGATTTGTTGTGAAAAACCTCCGGTATCGTCGTATACTAAAGAGGTTATGTCGAAATTTTGTGGTTTAGCTTAGGATAGTAGCATTCCAGGCTCGTGCTGAGTTGGGGTGTTACAAAAGCAAGGCTTAAGGTAGTCTCACTAACCCTTGCTTCACTAGTTCTAATTGCCCGGCTTGGAGAGGAATGTATTGGATGAAATGCATGAAAAGATGCATGTGTGCAAATTAGTCTTAAGGCAATTTTAAATTTTGGTTAGTGGGAGTACAAGTGCTCACATATATGCTTACAAGATTCTAACAAAATGCAGCAAGACCAATTTATTTTTGTTAGGTGAGCATAAGATTCGACCACAACAAGAATTCATACAAGCATGACATGAACCTTCTCATAGCAATAAAACAATCAATTTGACAATTTTGAATAACACTCAATAAAGCCTATACCTGCTAGTACATTCATCTTAGAGTTCACACATACATCAAGAATAGCTCACACACCAACCAGCCTAGCACCAAGCTCAAAACAGATTTTGTTTAACGACCACTAGTGAGCAACTAGGGCTCAGGAAAAATTACTAAAATAGCTACAGAAATTCCAGAAAAATTTTAGGATGTTTCTGGGTTGCTAGAGAAGCTAGAAAAATTACCCTACGCATAAAGCTCAGGTTCTAGTTGGTAAAATATTTTAGACAAGATAATAAGGCCTATGGTCCAAACAGCAGTGAAATCAAGTTCGAAAATTCCAAAAAAAATTCTGGTAGGTTACTGAGGGAATACACAACACCAGGAAATTGGGTCCTAGCAGTTTACACCTTCCTATTAGTACCAGATTCCAAATTGTTCAGAACAGCACCACAAAGCATTTGATTTAATTTCTGGGCAAAACGAGTTAAATAAATTCTGCAAAAATTATATTCGTGAACTACACACCATTAGGTTCTCATATGAAAATCTTTAAGACTTTTAGAATCACCATTTGTTACTGGAGTATTTTTCTTTCAACCCTTGACGAAATTCACACAATACAGGAAAAGTGGTTTAATGACATAAAAAGCAATCGACTACATAAGCAATTCTAACATGGTTGAAAACACTTCCAGTTAAGCAAGACTAGAATGAGATACCCTCAGTTCATATTAGAACAAGTTCACTTTTCATCAATTAAAAGACAAACATGTTCTTTCACTTCACAACATCTAGCTCATCAAGTCATAACATCCATGATATCCAAAATTTCAGATTTATGTAAAGAATCTATATGAGCATGGCAAGATTATTAGAATTATGACACTAGTATGGGGAGCATGGCATGAGAGCTCAAGATGAAATAGTACATGAATACATGAGTATGATGCAAGACTCATGATGCTCAAAATATAATTTGAGGCCTCTACTACCCCCCTTAAACATTTTGGTGCATATAAGATGTGGTGAGAAGAGAATGAGCATAAGGTGAGGGAACGGGAAATGGGTATGCAATTTAACTCTAATATGTACTAACCACTCCAAAAACACCAAAATGAGATATGATAAACCACAATTAGATTTCCGATATAGTTGCTATACATGCCATCCGTAGACAAAGCGCAACTACATGGAACAAAGAGAGGAAATAGTTACAAACTCCAGCGTCTACAAGCTAAGTAATATCATAAGGGTGTATATATTCTAAGAATAAACCCTAATTTGATCCTAAAGCAAGGCATCGTCTTCTCATCCATTCGCCGAAGCTCTTCACCGATGACTATTTAGCGTTTCTAGTGTTGGAAAAGAGAGACGAGCGATGGAGAAAACTCATTTTACACAAAGCAAATGAATGGTGAGGCAAGGAGTAAAATCGGAGAATTTACTTAAGCTTTCATAAGTCATTTGATACTTTGAAATTAAGTTTTCCAAAATATCCTAAAGACGATCAAGCTTGGGTTACTACGGTCAGTATGGCTCTGATACCAACTTTGTGAGGACCCTAGTTTATTTGGCTTGTAATGCTTAACCAACCACCTGGCCCTAGCATCACAAATCAAACAAACCAAGCCTCGAGATATGTATACTTCCCAGAACTGCAGTATACACACCTCTTCACAAAATTATGCATCAATTTCATTCAATCGCATAGAACCGAAGCACAACAATAAGAGACATACATAATAGGGATTAAATACAACAAGGGCCAACCGGCCAAATAGCAACAAAATAACAATTAGACAGCGGAAGTAAAAGGGCCATAAGATGGCAATAAACAAAAGAGCCAATTAGTGTGCTTTTACCCACAAGGCAACCAACCGGACTGCCAAGCTAGTCGTCAAACCCGCAGCACATCTCACAAAAAGGGAAGCCCTTGGGGCTCACCTTCTTCCTTTGCAACAAAAACATTAAGCAAAGCATCTGAGTACAAAAATTATTTTTGTACTCGCAAGACTGACGTGTAAGGGTAACAGAACTATAATTTAACTACATGCAAGCTTTATTTAGGTAGAGGGGGCTCTGGACATACTTTTAGCATAAAGCAAGTTTCCATTTGCAACAATGTAATAGATTCAAAGCGATTTGACAAACTGTTTGTAATTGATGAAATAACAGCGATACAATAATAATAACAATAGTAAAGACAACCTGGAAGTGACTAACCCAATAGTCACCACAACAATAGTATGAACATCCATTCATACCAACCCATCAAGTTTTAATTAAATGTTGTAGTCTAGTTCTTGCACGACCTTACCAAGCATGTCCATAACCTAGGACGAGGCTATTCGAATAGATCAAGAACCCTGCAGGGGTGTACCACTGTACCCACACTTCAGACCACCTTTTTGCCACCGGATGAAGCACACTACCTTTGGTATGCCGGCATGGCTAAGTCCTACGAGATATTTCCAATGGAATGAGCTAATCAAGAGCCGCACGTATGGGGGTTAACCATTAGTGATCTGCCGACGAAATATGGATCACAAGGACCCATACGTGGAGCAGGAGACACCGGCCTCGGCGGGTGCTCCCCTCCCCACAAACACGTCCATGTTGCATATACCCCATATGCAACCCACCACGCGACTCATTAATTAACACCCCCCAAAGTACTTAGTCAAGAGAGGTCCCATTTCCCTCTAGTGTGGTTAGCACGCAAATATCGCTTGGCCTAGTGGCACAAGTAACTCGGTCTTTACATGACATGGGTGACATCCTTCAAACACGGGGAGCTGATGAACCACACCCCCAGCGAACCGAACCTGCACCCACCAAGAAACAACCAAGTTTCACCCACGTCCAAACCATTTTGTTTTTAGTTTTTGGTTTGCACAAATAAACAAAACTCCAGGTATGACACATAAGTAATAGCAAGTTTTATGTGATCAAGGTTACCGACATAAGTCGATAACCGCCCAATTCTACCGGTATCTAAGCATTGCTAAGCGTCACATCGTAAAGACGGATAAAAGACCATAAATCATTCACTGGCTCTAATTCACGGTGAGAATAATAACTTATGGTTGTGGCAGGGTGAGCAATTTAAGAAACAATGCAATAGGATTAGCTACCTCTATTCGCAAAATTAATCATTGACACAAAAGCATGCATACATACAAGTAAAACAAAGTATTAGATTTTAAAAGTAATGGGATTGAGTGGATATGATCAAACTGCTTGCCTTTGCCTTGCTAGAGATATTCGACTTGTTGCAGAGGATCACTCGATATCAACGTCATCTAGCGATAAAAGCGCCAAAGCGAAAAACAATAATAAACACGAACGCCAACAAAGACATCCAAAAATCAATAACACAGAAGATAGATCATGAATTTAGGAACAACAAATTATTTGATTCGGAGTTTATTTAAATTGGTTAGGATTTCTTATTACTGTTCTTTCCAAACTCACTTATTTTCCACGATAATCATAAAGTCAAAATCAATTCTCTTATATATTCTTCTTTTTCGGCAGACTTTGATAGTGATTGTGTGCACATCTATTAGCTACAGATGGGCTCTAGTTACCTACTTAACTATTCTAGCCTAACCGTTCACTTAATTATTATTTTAATCAATTGTTTTTCTCACTGACTGCTACTACAACCTACAAACCAACCACTCTAAAAACTACAAAGCTACTAGTCAAAATGATCACCTTATCTCAATTGCGCAACTATTAAGCGAGAGAACAACCCCAGAGTGGAGTGCTGCTAGCTAACCTCCTTACTAACCCAAGTTTGAATTTACTAATCACATTTTGGGGTGGCATACTGTTAGCTACTAGGTTTGCTATTTCTTGCATTTGGCCTTATATCACCTATTTACCAATTCTTCTCCCCTGTTCACAAATCTAGCAAGGGCACAAATTCTAAACTTGAAACTACTTGACAACTAAATGCTCATCTAATGACAACGTTTACGAAAGACTTTTAACTGCTTGTATTAATCAGGTTATCAGCCTACTAACAAAATTTGATTAAAACCAGTACTGCTCATAAACCTACAATTGTACACTTACCTCTGACAGAAATGTTACAACTAGCCTCCCTTTCACTCAAACTTCCAAATGCTAACTTACTGAGGTGATCTAATTGACATTTGCAAGGATTTGATGGCAAAAGATAGCAGGTGCTGCAGGAGAATTCCAACCAAAAATTCGACTAATCCCTTCTATTCTCTGTTGGTTTTTCTGAAAATTTATAACCATGTTGATTTTTAGATTCTAATGCTACTTAAATGAGTGATGACATACACAACACTTAGTATAAGTACTAATTGAATCGGAAGCTTTCTTAGTACTTGTATTAGAAATGTTATTGGTCAAATGTCACTACAAGCATTCAGATAAATTCTCTGGTCATCTATCCTGCAAAAGACCATTTGCTAGCTACTAACCATTCATTTAGCATACAAGGCTACACAAATGTATGATGACATGCTACTAGCATTTTTCCAATTAACTTTAATGAGTTATCTATTAACAGGGAGCATTCAAAAGCCAGCTAAAAACTTTGGTACTGCCTAGCCCTGCAAAGCATTCAACACCATTCTTACTCATCAAAAACCATAGCCTTCATCTAAGCTAACTTATGCTAACTGACATGCTAATCAAAGGGACTCCAATCCATACACACAGCAGAGAGCACCAAGTGTAGAGAAATAATTCTGGAACTGGCAACTGAATGATGAACAGAGGTGAATTGAAATACAAAGGCCGTAGTGGCTCGGGCTTGCACAAAGTCGACGTGTGAGGAACTCTGGCAGTGACCGGCGCTGGTAGGGAGTGTTGACGGCGGTGGTTGGGCACAGATGAAATGGACAGGGGTTGGCCGAAGTGAGCTCCACCTGGACGCAAAGCTCCGGCAAAAATGTGCATATACAACCATATGCTCTCTGCCTGAGTGCATACAACTCCACCTGTAGAGACACAAAGACATGCGTTGCGGCATTTACACAAACACGTAGAGGTCAACAAGAAGATACCGAAGGTGGCTCGGCATTGGCTTGCCGCCGGCGGTCGGAATCAGCAGGGCGATTGCATGCGGCGGCCACAGCGTGGAGCTGAAGCGGCATCGGCACGGGTGGCGGCGCCGGGGCAGCCGAGGCGGATCCGGGGCGACGAAGGCGGCGGCGGCCATGGAGCAGCCGGGTCGGCGGAGGAGAGGCGGGCGCGCAGCGAGCAGAGCGGCCGGCTGGGCTCGGGCGCACGGGCTCCAGGGCGCCGGGGGAGGAGCCGGTGCTCGGGATGCGTGGCGGGCCGGGCGAGCGGCGCGGTGGCGGAGCCGGGCCGAGGGGTGGCAGCGGTGGAAGGGCGCGCGGCTGGCGGAGCCGGGCGCTCGCGCGAGGAGGAGAGGCACCAGGGGGCGACGGCAGAAGAGGAGGGCGGCGGGCTTGCTGAGGCTGGCGGTGGCACCATGGACCAGGGGGGGCAGCCGGATCTGGGGGGAAAGGAGGTGCGGTCGGGCCGGGTTGAGAGGAGAAAGGGCCAGGTGGCGGCGGGAGGTGGCGCGCACGGATGAGGAGCGCGTGGAGGGGACGGGCTGGAGGTGAAGGAAGACAGAGCCGGCACCGTCGGGCGACCGGAAGGCGGCGGCGGTGGAGCAGCCGAGGGCGAGTGCGGCACCACAGGAGGAGGGCCGCGCGGCCTAGAAGCACCAGGGGCGGCGGCTTTGCACTGGAGCGGGGGTGAAGGGGACAGAGGCAGCAAGGAGCAGTGGGTAGATGAGGAGGGGTGAAAAGAAATGGCAGTGATAGGTGGGTGAAAAGAAATGGGCAGTGGTGCTCTGACGAGATGGTGGCATGGGGATGGTGCTGGGCATAAAGAAAAATTGGTCAGTGGGGCGGAAAGGGGATGGCAGTGAGAGAAATTAGCAGTGGAATAAATAGCAGTGTATTTCTCCCACATTTTTCCAACTTGCTCATATGACCTTGCATGCGAGAAACGATTGCGAAGCAGGCGCCCTCGAGGCGGGGATCGCAACGGTATAACATGCGTCGTCAGTTCTTGATTCTCGGTTGTGATCGCGAGGAGAAGTTGGGAAAAGAAATAGACTTCGCAGACGTTTCATCCGCTACTTCTTTTCTCCTCGCGTAATCGCTCAAGCGCCATGCATGCGCAAGCAATTGCGAAATGGGTTAAATCGTGCGATGGCGATCACGGTGATGCGACATGCATCGCTTGGTTTTGAGTTTTTAGATGATATTTGAAGGAGAGAAGCGAAGGGAGTTAGCAGGAACGGAAAAGAAGGGACACGCAGGCGTTTCACCTGCGGTGGGTCGAACCAGAAAAGAAAGATGATGATAATAATGCATGCATAATGACATAATTTTTGTGATGCATGTGAAAACATAAAATCAAAATAATTAAATTTTTAATTGCAATTTTCCTAACAATTTGATTTAATATTGATTATTATTACTTGATGTGAGAAAATTGCAAAACATGCTTTAATTAATTCCTCCATTTATATTTAGAATAATTATACTGAGTCTAGATTTTAAGTTATCACTTTCATTTCTATTTGTTTTATTTATCTATTAGGTTGGGGTTTTAAATTCAAACTCAAAGTCGAACATGCAAATTAATCAGGGAACCAATTAAGCCCCAAAAATTTCAGAAAATCCAACAAGCTTGACAGAGAATATAAAATCCAACTAAAATATTCCCACACTTGAAACCTATTTGCTGCAACAAAAAGTTTTTAAAAAAGTTCAAAATTTCACAAATGCACATTAGATGCTTAACTAATCCAACTTAGGGATTTTGGACTGTTACAGCGGGCAAGGGAGTGGTCACTCTCAGGATCAGATGGTGATCCAAAAGATCCAGAATGTGGGAAGCGGCCACTTCAACCACATCTCAGGTGAGGAAGCGCAGGAGGCACGTGACATCATGTTGGGTACGCTTCTTGTTAATTCTTGCCCTGCTACCATTTTATTTGATTTTGGAGCTTCTCATTCCTTTGTATCCAAGTCTTTTGATGCTGTTGGTGATCTTCTTTTTGCTCATTTGCTTATCTCTTTGCTCATTCGCTCTCCGGGTTCGGAATTGAGAGCTGAATTAGAGTGTCGGGATGTTCTTGTCGAGATCGAGGGAGTGGGATTTTTGGCAAATCTTATCATCCTGAATTCAGCAAGTTTGGATGTAATTCTTGGTATGGATTGGTTATCCCGGCATTTGGGTCAAATCGATTGTGCCAAGAAATGCGTCTACCTCACAACTCCCTCCAGCAAGCAAGTTGGTTTTTCGCCGAAGCTGCTAGGACCGCACCTCTTCGCACTTGAAGCGAAGCCGACTCCAGAATTCCTTGAAGTCCCTGTGGTGTGTGACTTCATCGATGTCTTCCCCGAAGAATTGCCTAGGATGCCACCAGTTCGAGACCTCGATGATGAGGACATCACTCCTTCGGATACACGCACTACACAAAATCCTCCAAATCCAGTTGCTAAACTACAAGGTCCTATGACAAGAGCTCGTGCACGTCACTTAAATTATGAGCTGAGCTCGTTTCTAGGTGCTAATAATTTATCTATGCAGAATGGTATACTACCTAATAATTGTGATCTTTTGTTACTTAGGAATAATGGGGAGGATCTACGACCAGGTCTATAAGCTATACGACCAGACCTGCTAGCGCTACAACTAGACCTGCCAGCGCTACGACCAGGTCTCAAGCTCTTCGACCAGATTCGCCAGCGGTACGACCAGACCTACGACCAGACCTGCCAGCACTACGACCAGGTCTCAAGCTCTACGACCAGTCATTAGGTGCTGCGACACCGTTTTGGGCTTAATAGGGCCTTGTAAGCGTGTCGGGGTTAAAGCCTAGGTTGTGTACGCCTCTCCCATGGCCGCACAACCCTAGGTCAACCTCCTCACGCCCCCCTATATATATATATACAAAAACCGCCACAGTTTAGGGTTGGGTTTTTCTCAGATTATTCTGCCACTTGCAGTTTCGCCGTATTACGGTTGGAGGAACCCCACTTTGTGAACTTCATTCATATTCGCAATACAATTCAGATTGCATCTTCCTTGTTCTTGTGAGTTGCTTCGATTGCTTGCAGGAACAGTAACCCTCGTGGTAAGGTCGATCGCGTGCAAGCATGGTCGATAACGACAGTCGTGCGGGTGTAGCGAATTGCGAGGTGACGATCTGCTGGTCGAAAGCCTCAAAGCGTTAACGTCCTCACGACGAAATCAATCGAACCTATCAGAAGATCGGGCCGCCGTAGCCATCACTCGAGTTCGTTATCGAGTTGGCGCCTGGTACCGCCTCTATTTCAAAGAGGCCTTACTGGATGCCTTCAAACGAGTTGGTGGAGTTGAAGAAGCAACTTGGTGAGCTTCAAGAGAAGGGTTTCATCCGCCCTAGCTCATCTCCGTGGGGCTGTTCAGCAATCTTTGTAAAGAAGAAGGACAATACTTTGCACATATGCGTTGATTACCGTCTGCTTAATGAAGTGATGGTAAAGAACAAGTATCCTCTGCCCTGTATCGACGACCTCTTCGATCAATTGACCGGAGCTCGAGTTTTCTCCAAGATTGATATGAGAGTAGGATATCATCAAGTAAGGATCAGACATGAAGATATTCTCAAGACGGCTTTCTCTACTCGTTACGGGTTGTACGAGTACACCGTCATGTCTTTCAGCTTGACCAATGCTCCTACCCTGTTCATGAACCTTATGAACTCGGTTTTCATGAAGTATTTGGATAAGTTTGTGGTGGTCTTCATCGACGATATTCTTATCTACTCCAAGAACGATGAAGAACATGCGGAGCACCTGAAGCTTGTGCTGGGAAACCTGCGCGAGCACCAGCTGTATGCCAAGTTCAGTAAGTGCGAGTTCTAGTTGAAGGAAGTGGCATTCTTGAGCCATGTTCTTTCAGCAGGAGGCGTAGCTGTGGATCCTAGCAAGGTCAACGATGTGCTCTCTTGGGAGAAGCCCAAGTCGGTGACCGAGGTCAGGAGTTTTCTTGGTTTAGCGGGATACTATCGCCGCTTTATCAAGGACTTCTCTAAGATCGAGAAGTCGTTGACTGAGTTGCTCAAGAAAGACAAGCAGTTCATGTGGTCCGCTGACTGCGAGAAGAGTTTCCAAGAACTCAAGAAGCGATTGACCACCGCCCCAGTTCTCGTTCTCCCTGATGTCCACCAGAGTTTTGACATCTTTTGTGATGCTTCTCGTCGAGGACTCGGGTGTGTCCTGATGCAAGAAGGCAAGGTAGTGGCCTATGCATCAAGACAGTTGAGGCCTCATGAACTCAATTATCCTGTGAGACCCCGGTTTCTTAAACTTGTAATACTTAACCTTCCACTGGTTCTAGTATCACAAATAGAATAATTCGCGTCTCGATGAATATGTGCTTCCCAAAACATGCAGCACACATACATCATACCAAAGCATGCATCAATTCCATACATCAGAATATAACAAGTCTACCAAAAGACATACATAACATAAGTTATTACAGAACAGCCGATCGGCCAAATGACATAAGTATCAAATAACAGCGGAAGCAAAAGTTGCCATAAGATGGCTTAAACCAAAAGACGACCGGTTAGCCACATAACACGACAGGGCAACCGACCGGGCCGCCAAGCTAATCGCCCCTTAAACTGCCACAGCACAACTCACAAAAGTGAGGCCCATTGGACTCACTATCTTCCTCTGCACAATACAAGCAATGCAGGTGAGTACAAAAATGTACTCGCAAGACTTACGAGTAACAAGCCTATACATAGCTACATGAAAGTTGTATCAAAGGAATGTGGTTATATGGTTCTTTGGACGCACAAAGCAAGTTTCATTTGCAATATTGTAATAGGTTGAACAACAGTTTGCAAAATCTATTTTTAAGCATTTAAATAACAGCGAGTAAACATAAGTAACAAGTATCCACCTAGGAGTGACTTTTCCCAAAGCCACCACAACATAGCATGAATCCCTGATTCATACCACCCATCAGTTTTTATTTAAAAAGTTGGAGTCTAACTCTTGGAAGACTTCCCCAAGCGTGTCCATAACCTAGGACGAGGCTATTCGAATAGTTTTAATCCTTGCAGGGGTGTACCAATGTACCCACACTTCAGACCGCCTTTTTGCCAAGCTATTAAGCATACTTCCTTTGGTATGCCGGCACGGCTAAGTCCTACGAACCCTTTCCAATGGAATATGCTAATCAAGAGACGCTGCGTATGGGGTTAATCCTTAGTGATCTGTAGACGAAATATGGATCACAAGGACCCATACGTGGAGCAGACACACCGCCTCGGCGGTGTTCCTCTCCCCACAAACGTGTCCATGTTGCATATAATCAAATATGCAACCCACCACGCGACTCATTAATTAACACAGCCCAAAGTACTCAGCTAAGAGAGGTTCCATATCCCCCTAGTGTGGTTAGCACGCACAAATGCCTGGTTCGGTGTAACAAGTAGCTCGGTCCTTAATTGACCCGGGCACCATTCCAATCACACCCAAACGATCACACCATCTTACCATTGTGCCCAAGTCTAAATTGTTTTCATTTTCAGTTTTAGTTTTGCAATTTAGACATAGCATAAGGCTGAAATATACAGATTATAATAGTTTGTGTGATCAAGGTTATCGACAAGTCGATAACCGCTCATTTCTACCGATAGCTAAGCATGGCTAAGCACAATGACACGTAAACTACTAAGTGACAAGGGTTCATCCAGCGAACCCAAAATCACAGCAAGTAATCCTAGGCTCAGTAGTAGAGGATTAAACAGTTCCTACTGATTATGCAACTACTGGGCCAACTATCGACAATAGTTCAAAACAACATAGCAATGCATACATAGAATTTGCAAACAACATATTAGAATTTGAAATTAATAGGAACAACATGATCAAATGAATGCTACATCTGCTTGCCTGGCTGAAGTGCAGGATCTGGCTGCTGTGGCTCAATATCAGTAATAATATTATCTTCGGAACCTAACTCGAAAAGGCGATAAGCAAATAAGAACGAAGAACACCAAATAAACTCCAACAGCAAAAGACATCCAAATCTAATGAAATTTACACAACAACTAGGGAATGATTTTAGACAGAGATAGGAACAAGAATCATGCAATTTGGACCAAGCATACAAAAGATGTGGACAAAATGCTCTTTCTCAGCCTTAAAATCAATCTAATTAATTGCTAGTACTATTCATGGCAAAATTTTCTAGAAAGATCTGGACCCTACAATTTTTATGACAGGTAGTATATGTTATTCTAATTACAGCAAAGTTGAGTTTGGCAATTTTGGAGTTATACTGATTTAGTTATGATTTTTCTAAGGTGCAAATCTAGCATATTACAATTTCGAAACATAAATATGCTCAAGCTAATTTTATATTGAAGTATAACCAATAACAGATTTATCAAAGTTGAAATCATCCATTTTGGACATACACAGAGCAAGATATGCATTTTATAAGATTTTAATTGTTTTCAGGAAAAGCCAGAATAACAGAAAACAAGTTTTTAAGGTCTACAAGAATTTATATTACAGAAACAAGGCCTAAAGCATTTTTAAATAAAATTTAGTGTCAATCAAATTTATTATAGGTGGAAACAAATAAAAAGAGTTTAAAATGAATTTACTACGATTTTATAAAGTTTCTGCACAAATTTTAGTTGTAAAATAATTACTTATCGAAATCCCGATAATCTAATCAAAAGATAAAGACGTGAAAGCACGAGAGCCATTGATTCGAAATCAAACGGCGCGCGCGCGACGGAGCGGAGGCAACCCGAACAGCCCAGATGAGCTTTCGGAGCTCGCGAACGTCTCACGAATCTCAGCCGCTGATCTCCAGATGGACGACCCACAATGATGGTGAGATCGGGTTACCCGAACGTCCCAAATGATCTTGGCCACAGATCAAGAATCGGACGGCGGCTATTGATCGCAGTTCAAAAGATGTACTGACATGTGGGGCCGCTTGTCAGTGACTTCGAGTCACAACCGCGAACGCTTTAACCCACGTGCACAGTGCACTGAGCCCACATGTCGACTAACGAGGAATTTTAGGACAACTAATTAATGACCGAGCTAATGATTAGTGATGATTAGCTTTTAATGTGCCCTAATGAATTCTACTAAGTGATTAAAACAATCAAAGGGCCCACCTGACAGAGACTAAGAGTGCCGGTTTAGGACCAATTTAATGCTACTAATGATTATCATTAAATAAACCTAAAAGAGACACTAATGACTTCTGGATTTTGATCTTAACCCCTCGGGCCCACATGTCGCTGACCGGGGTGATTTCGACGGCGATTAATGCCGACACCATAATTAACCAATAATTAGCTATTAATGATGTCGGAACAGTGCGGGAATGCGCTAGCGGGTAATTTAAGAATGTTGGGCCCACATGTCAGTGGCTCAACGATAAAGATTAGGACACCATTAATTAACTAATGATTAGCAATCACTGTGCAATTAATATGTCCTAAACAAATGATTTAAAACGGAGTTTTGCACCGGCAAAATCCCGAGCGACTTCAACGGCTTGCCGCCGGCGACACTGGCCGCGGCGACGCCAACCAAGAACTAAAATGGAATCGCAATAGCGCCTAGAACCTAATGGTGGCATCCTCGCCGGTGGTGAGGGACCAAAACGCTGGCGAGCCGGAAAATGAAAAAGGGAGCTTTTACTGCTAAGTGCAAAATAGCGAAAAGCTCAGGTGCAGTCCAAGGAAGCGGGTGCCAGAGCCTCTAGGGACTAATAAGAAGCTACCTTGATGAAGGGAAGCTCCAAAGATGGCCGGAGAAGCTTGACCACGGAGGAGACTCGCCAAATGAGTGATTTCAAAGCATCAATATAACTTCATTATGGTCCACAGAAGCTACATGAGCAAGTAATCAGAAAATGGAGCACTCACCTGAGCTGAGGAAGAAGATGACCGATTTCAGCCGAATTTGAACAAACCCCAAATTGGACAATTCCTGAGAATCAAATCCAAAATTAAGTGAGGGGAAATGTTCAAGATAGTAAGGAGATAAAGATAGGGTAAAGAAACGTGAAGGAGAACCACTGGAACACCAAGAACATCAATGGAGCCCTCGGGTCAACAATGGCGATTTGGAGGTTTTGAGGAGTTAAGCTCCAATACTGTAAATGGAGCTTGGTGGTGGTCTAAAGAGACACCAGGAAGTGTTGAGAGTGCTTATAAAGCCTTGGAAGCATTAGGGTTTGGACCAAAAGCTTCTCGGGCGGCAAAGCACGAAGCACAAGGTGTGCCCGACAAGGAAAAAGGTGGTAGACGTGCATTAGGGTATGGCACGGCCGAATGTGTCTCCCACGACCTCACTGCGACTTGGGCGGCAGTAGGAAGCACGATTTGACATCGCCATCTCCCGCACTTTGTTCATGCACGACCGAGGTAGAAGAAGACCAGAAAAGCACTTGGGCGATTTTGGTAGTTGGATGAGACACAGACGGCTGAGATCGCGCCACGCCGCTTCGGTTTTAAATTCAAAAGCAAAGCTCGCGATCGCTGGATCAGGAATGGACGGCCACGATTTAAGGTGCTCTTCGGGTGACCCGAATGTCACACGCAAAGTCCACCGTTAGATTTTGATCCGACGATCCAGATGTGTGGGCTCTTCGCGGTGGTCCGAATGTTTACACGCATATGGGCCGCGCGATGAGGATCTAACGGTTGAGATTGATCGCGGGCTTTTCAATCAGGCGCGGTGCAGTTAGGCGGTTCTATCAAATCGATTGACTCGAGCCCGAGTCTGACTCGAACCCGAGTAACAGTGAAATCAGGTTTTGACTTTTAAATTAGAACAGAGACTTTGGAGGATTTATTTGATGTAGCAAACTAACTCCAAAAATTATGAAACTTCTACAGGAGCTTGCTGACTCAAATATGGACCTTTTGTAAAATTTTCAGAGGTTTTTATACAGTGCACTTTTCTCCAAAAATTCCGCAAGGTTCTGATTTGTGGTTTGACTGAAAGTCAAACAGGTTTGACTGCCCTCTAAAAATATTCAAACAATTTCTAAAAATTGTGAAATTTTTCAGAGGGGTCACATATCATCCCTAGAACTTAGGAAAAATATTTCCAGAGGATGATCACAATACTTGACTTGATTATATTTTGGTAGCTCAAAGTTTGGATCAAAAGACTTGTGACTTTGTATTTCCATAACTTCTTACAACAGATGTTCAAAGCATACAGGAAATACATGATGTAAGAAAAAATTTTAATTTCTACTCATTTTCTTACATTTGAAACACAAGTCCAAAAGATGGGATATTACATATCCAACACATGACTTAGAACTAGCTGTCGTGATCCATGCACTTAAGTTTTGGTGACATTACCTAGTCGGTAATCGTTGTGAAGTGTATTCGGATCACAAAAGTCTGAAGTATTTGTTCACTCAACCTGATCTGAACTTCAGGCAGAGAAGGTGGTTGGTGTTGATCAAAGACTATGACATGGGTATTCTCTACCATCCGGGCAAGCCTAATGTTATTGCAGATGCGCTTAGTCGAAAGGCACATTGCAATAACTTGTTGCTCCAGGAGCAGCAGCCCCTCCTGGAAGAATTTCAGCGTCTCAACTTGGGAGTAGTCGAGCATGGGTCACTCGCTGCCTTGGTTGTGCAACCGACCTTGGTAGATCAGATCAAGGTTGCTCAGCAATCGAACGTTGGAGTGAACCGAATCAAGCAAAATGTCAAGGATGGGACAGCCAAGTGCTTCTCAGAAGATTAACTTGGTGTTGTATAGTTCGAGCAACGCCTTGTTGTTCTGAAGGTCATGGAATTGCGGGAATTGATTCTCTGCAAAGCCCATGATTCTCCTTTGTCAATTCATCTTGGGGCCACGAAGATGTATCAAGATCTCCGACAAAAATTTTGGTGGACCCGAATGTAGCGCGAGATCGCGAAGTTCGTTGCTGAGTGCGATGTGTGCCGTCGTGTCAAGACTGAGCATCAGCGCCCAGCAGGTATGCTTCAGCCTTTGCCAGTGCCCGAGTGAAAGTGGGATTCTATTGGCATGGACTTTATCACCGATCTACCTAGAACACCCAAGGGAAATGATGCCATTTGGGTTGTCATTGATCAGTTGACTAAGGTGGCACATTTCCTTTCTATCAAAACCAAGATTCGTACAGATCGCTTGGCCGAGCTCTATGTCTCAAGGATCGTGAGTTTGCATGGAGCACCAAAAATGACCGTCTCAGATCGTGGTTCCCTTTTTACCTCCCAGTTTTGGCATAGTCTGCAGAAGGCTATGGGAACTCGTCTTTCTTTCAGCTCAGCTTATCATCCCCAAACTGAAGGCCAGATGGAACGATTCAACCAAGTTTTGGAAGACATGCTCCATGCTTGTGTTCTCTCCTATGGTAAGAATTGGGAGAAATGCTTGTCGTTCGCCGAGTTTTCATACAACAACAGTTTTCAAGCTAGTCTCGGCATGGCACCTTTCAAGGCCTTATACTGGAGAAGGTGTAGAACCCCGTTGAATTGGTTTGAGACCGGTGAAAGACCTTTCTTTGGTCCGGACTCGATCAATGAGGCCGAGAGTCAAATTCAGCTTATTCGCGATCGTCTACGCACGGCTCAATCAAGGCAAAAGAGCTATGCGGATCGTCGTCGCCACAAGTTGAGTTTTGAGCCCAACGACTTTGTTTATCTCAAAGTCTTTCCTTTGAAGGGCCATCATTGTTTCAGCGTCAAGGGCAAGCTAACTCCTCGATATGTTGGTCCTTACCGCATCATCGAGAAGATAGGGGTTGTTGCTTATAAGTTGGATTTGCCTACTGCCCTCGAGGGGGTACATGATGTGTTCCATGTGTTGTAGTTGAAGAAGTGCCTTCGAGTTCCAACCCAGGAAGCTCCGTTGGAAAATCTTGATGTCCAAAAAGATTTGACCTACCGTGAGCACCCTGTTCGCATCCTTGAAGAAGCTGAACGAAGAACAAGGAACCGTGCCATCAAGTTCCTCAAAGTTCATTGGTTGAATCATTCCGAGGATGAAGCTACTTGGGAACGGGAAGATCGTCTGCGTGCGGACTACCCATCTTTCTTTTCCGAGTAAGCCAAATCTCAGGGCGAGATTTTTGGTAGGGGGGAGGTTTGTAACATCCCAATTCTCAACTTGTGTTTCAAATGTAAGAAAATGTGTAGAAATTAAAACTTGTTTTGCATCTTGAAGTTTTTGAACTTTTCTGTAATTCTTGTAAAGGAATTGTGGGAAATAAAAACCTAAATCTCCCATTTGACTAAAGTTATGAACTCCTTGTTGAAAATCTTGTGGTCAACTCCCTGGAAATATTTTTCCTTGGTTGGCTGACCCCTCTAAAAACATTTCATAATTTTTAGAAATTGTTTGAATATTTTAAGAGGCGAGTCAAACCAGTTTGACCTTGGTCAAACCTTAACTCTCAACCTTGTAGAATTTCTAGAAAAAATGCTTTGCATAAAAACGTCTGAAAATTTTACATAAGGTCAATCTTAAAGTCAGCAAGCTCTTGTAAAAAAATTGGAATTTTTGGAGTTAGTTTGCTCCATTTAAAAATTCCTCAAAGTTTCCAGCCCAATATCAAACCCTAAGTCAAACTTTTGGTTTGGGTTCGAGTCAGACTCGAGTTCTTGGGCGAACTCAACCTCCTAGCGCACTCGGGCTCAACCCTTTAGGCGCGATCAATGTCAACCGTTGGATCTCCTGTGCACCGCTGAGATCTTCGGAAGCACTCGGACCTCCCTCTCGTTCAGACCACCCTTGGTCACGACCACCTCGTGTCTTTTTGCAAAGACCACTCTGTCGGACCTCCCCTTGGACCACCCCCTGTGTCTTTGCAAAGGCCACCCTAGATCGGGTGCAAAGACCTCCTCAAAGACCTCCCCTGAGACCACCCCATTGGTCTTTTGCAAAGACAACCCTCCAGACCACCCTTGGGCATACGTGTGTAGTGCCTAGGTGATCGTGGACCGTCCATGTCTAGATCTCTGTCTCAGATCTCCTTGGACGTTCGGACCTCAAATCCTTACTTTAAATCATAGCCCTCCGTTTCTAATCCAACCGCCAAGACCTCGGGACTCAAAACTGGGTCTAACCTAACCCTTTCGGGATTTTGACCAAACCACGTTGGCTTTCTCTCACTAACTGTGGGCCCCCTCTAAGCCTGGTCATCTTCTTCCTCGTGCACGAGCGCCATGGTAGAGGAGCAGAGCCTTGTATTTTCTTCGTTGTCCTTGTCAACGACTCTTTACTGCCAACCTTAAATGCGTGCCAGTGACTTTGCCCCCAAAGTCCCCCTTCTACCTACCCCCGTCAATTCGGGTGCGCCCATGGCAAGACCTTGACTCGATGCACCCGTGGAGCACTGCCGTTGCTTAACCCTTGCTCCCTCGGCTATAAAAGGTCCCCGAGCACTTCCTTAGCTCTCTTTCCACATCGCCTCGCCAACCCGAACACCCCTCTGTGTTTTTGCGCTCAAAACACTAGAGGACCCTCTTTTCTGCCATTGTCGTCCGCTCGAGCTCCTCATCGTTGACGGTGCTCCAATGGTTCCATTCCAGATCTCTTTGCGTCGCTCGGTCCCTCTCATTACCTAGAGCAAATCCCCGAATCCAATTTTGGTTTGCTTTAACAGGAAGCAACTAATTCTGGATTTGCCCATGTGCGGCGAAGGGGGTCATTTCGTCCTCAACTCCGGTAAGGACTTCCCCCTTCAATTAGGTTGCTTGTGGACCACCTTCAGGCCATTGCGAAGCTGACCTCACCTTTTGGGTGCCTTGCATTTTGCTCAGACCTCTTCTCAGCGTCGTCTTCCTCCGCGCCGGCGGCGGTCGTCGTCGCTAGGGCTCCTCCGTGCACCTTTGGACCTCCTCTCTGCTCAGGTACATTCGCGGTAGTCCCTAGATGCACGGGCACTCGCTATCTGGATCGCTGCGGAGCTCCTTTGTCATTTTCGTATTTGGCCGTGTTTGCGCCGCCGCCACTTTCCGGCTCACCGATGTTCTGGGTCGGTTCAGCCGTTAAGAGTACGTCCCCTGGGTGCGCAATGTTATGTTGATCATTTTGTTGCCTTTGGTTAGTGCCGCCGTGGCTGGAGTCACCGGCGACGAGCCAGCGAGCAAAACGGGGCTGTACTGGACTCCTGTTGTCGTCAGTTAGACCATCTATTTGACAAACTTTAGGACCACCCTTTGTCGATCTTGGCCGTCCATGATCTCCTCCGTGCAGATCTAGATGGTCAAGACCACCCCTTAGGCTTTTTGTAAAGATATCAACCAGGACCTCCTCTCTTTTAGGTTTTATCGTTTAGGACCTCCCCATGTTGATCTTGACCGTTCAGAACCTCCCCATGAAGATCTGAGCAGTTTAGGACCTCCCCTCTATTAGATCTTATCGCCCAGGACCTTCCTTAGTTTGATCTTGACCATTAAGACCTCCCTCTGTGAGATCTTAGCCGTTAGGACCTCCCTCGTGTAAACCTTAACCCTTAGGACCTCCCTGGTAGATCTAGACAATCGAATCTAGATCTGACGGCCTAGACCTCCTCAGGGCATGTTGGAGTCCTTTCGCATGGGTGCTCATGTGTATTGTGCTCCCATGCACGTGTGCCGTGCGATTTCAAATCTATGGCCCAAGACCTCCCCGGTTGAGTTAGTTTCAAGAGAAGCCCGAAAGCTCTTAATTGCAAACTGTTAAATGGTTTTAAATTTCAAAAGTGCATAACTAATTCATTCTAACTCCTTTTAGAGTGATTCAAATCTTGTTTTCTTCCTGTTTAACTAAACTTTAATCTAAAAGTATGTTTGAGCACTATTTTGTACCAGAAAATGGTTTAAGTTGTATTAACTTGTTTTAGAATTAATAGTGCCTTAGAAAATTCCTTTAAAATTATAAAATTCATAAGTTATCCTCTGTAACTTCAAATTGAGCAAACTCAAATTTGTTAGGTTCCTTTACTAATATGATATAGTATAGAATAGGTCTTAATGTGATCTTTGCCTCTGAAATTAATTATGCCCTAGTTTCACAACTTAGAAAAATTATAATAAATTCATTTTAACTCCAAATGAAGTAAACCCAATTTTGCTGACCTTAGGATGTCACTATCGTTCCACCATAAAAATTTCAAGTTCAAAAACTGTCCAAAAAATTGTGTGATGAACAGTAACAAATAGCAATTTATTTTGATTTTTCCAACAGACTGAAATAGTTTAGGCTATAACTTTTGAATACTTAATCCAAATTGAATTATTCTTCTTGCTAAATTCATTTAAAATCATGTTTTTCCTGCTGTGTAAATTTCATGGGTTTTCGAGTAGTTTGGATTTTGTGTCTTTTTCGGTGTTCATCGTTCTTATTGGATTTTCTTGCTCTTTCGATAGGTTCCGACGATTGTTTTGAGTACGAGAGTGACCCTCTACAGTAACCAAGTGATCCCTAGCAAGGCAAGTAGATGTAGCATTATTTGATCATATTGCTCCCATTACTTTTAAAATTTTAATATCTTGTTTGCAAAGAATAAGTATGCATGCTTCTTTGTGTTAAAGTTATTTTTTGTCGATTAGAGGTAGCTAATCCTATTGCATTGTTTCCCTGAAATTGTTCACCCCTGCCACTATCCTAAGTTATTGTCCTCACTGGTGAATTAGAGCCCGGTGAATGATTTATGCTCTTTTATGTCTTTACAATATGATGCTTAGCAATGCTAAGTTACTGGTAGAATTGGACGGTTACCGACTTAGTCGATGACCTTGATCACACAAAAACTTATTATTACTTATGATCAGTACCTTGTGCTTTGTTTATTTGTGAAATCTAAATCTGAAAATAAAATGTTTTAGAGTTGGGCACAATGGTATGATGGTGTGATCTTATGGTGTGATGAAATCGTGCCGGGGTAATCAAGGACCGAGTTACTTGCGCCATTGATCCAAGCAATTTTGCGTGCTAACCACACTAGAGGGATATGGGACCTCTCTTGATTTAGTACTTTGGGAAGTATTGATTGATGAGTGCTGGTGGTAGTGATAGAGAAAAATTGTAAGACCCAGGATTAACACTCTCGAATCCTCTGTGCATTTCTGAACTAGTCCCATGATCAGTCGCTAGTTCACACAGTAAACAAATATAGTAACAAATTCATATCACAACTTTATTAATAATCAATAGAGTTTATTACAAAGAGGCTTACAAGCCAGCAATAAAGAACACAACGGAAGACGAAGATGAAGTAGTATGGTCCAGTTAATCTCCCACAGGCAATCGACTGGGGTAGCGGCCTAGTCGTCGAGATCCACACCGGTAGCAAAGTCATTCTCTGAAATTTTATTTGCATAAAGGAAGTATGAGCACAACTACCATGCTCGCAAGTTACACCTGTCAAATAACAGAATGACATGTATATATGGATGTAACAAAGGATAGCTTATTGGTTGAATTTGCATACAACATCATTTTTTTTAAAATACTTGTACTAAGTTCCAAGGCAGTTATTCTATAACTAAAATTCATTTTATAAATTCTCAGGTTTTATAGTCAGATAACATTCACACAAGAATGGTGAAGGATACCATCCTATCACAAGGCTACTTGCCCAATTCCCATTTGGATGAACCAGTTTTGAAGAAGTCTTTTTCAAACAAAAACAAAGTCTAACTTTGAGCAGTTCGGCCAGCATGTCCATAACCGTGGACACGGCTATTCGAATAGTTTTACACTCTGCAGAGGTTGTACAGCTTTACCCACATGACAAGACTTCTCTAGTTTGTCCGTCATATATCTATGCCACCGCTCACTACCTTTGGTAAGCGGTCTAGAGCACGTGCCAAGGCCTTTACAAAGCGCCATTCCACCGTAGTCCACCCTCTCTAAGGTTTCTTCTCCCCATTTGGATGGAAATCCGCCGGGCTTAGGGGCCCCCTCTTGAGCCAGGTGCACTACTAGAAATCCCCGTTTTCCTTACAGTTTAAAACGTTCCCTAGTAGTGGAATTGTAATCCAAAGGAAAGTATCTATCCCTAGGGTGATGTAAAAAAAACTAGGGAACGAAATTGTTCCCTACTGTTTACGTAAATTACTAGGGAAAGACTATAGAGAGAGAAATAGACTATGCCCTGTCAGCACCATGGTGGCAACTTTCTCTGCTCGGATGGGCAAAACCGTAGGAAATTTCTTTTTCGCTTTTGCCTCCAGTGTTTTTTAATCTCCCCGCTAGGTTTTTTCCTACGACGCGCAGCTTTTTTTTTGGCATCGCGCAATTTTTTTTGGCTGTGCTCTACCTGCCCCATGGAAATTTCAGCACTGCCTCCCGAAATCCCCAAACCACAGTTCCTCCCAAAATTCCCAAAACCATAATCTCCCTTGCTGGAATTGCTGGCCACCACCCACCGAAACAGTTGGATCGACCGCGATGGAACTTTGCAAATTAGTCAGCCAGGTCCCGACCCATACTAGGGACATGTGGTAGTACGGTATGGCTTAGCATCATACACCCGAAGACCGGTCCTTAACTGACTTGGGCAACTTTCCAACAAAACCCATGGGCCTCAACCATACCCGATTGAGCCCGTGCATAAACTTGCACCCACCCAACATCCATTATGCCCAAGTCCAAACCATTTTCATTTATTTTATTTTTCAAAGTCATTTATAAACTTCCATAACACACAAATGCTATGGATACAATTTAAACAACAATTGATTTTTAATAAATTCCCAAATTAAATAAGTTTGGTTTATAAGCATGGCTAAGCATAATTCTTTCGAAATGATCCTAGTTCATACTATCGTATCAACTAAGTTTTATCTAGGGTAACAATGTATTTGATTCAATTATCAAATTTGGTCATACAAAGGATTTAGGGATATCTATGAATTTAAAATAGGAATTTAAATTACTGAATATAAATAGCATGCAGTAATGATTTAAAATAGGATTTAAATAATTTAAAATAATGGGTGCAAATATGATCAAAATGTAACTTGCCTTGCTTGATTGAACGTTGTCTTCAAACGGTGTTGAAATCCGGTCGTCCAAAGTTGTCGAAATCTATGCCCGTAAACGATCCAAATTAAAATAACAATCAAATAAAAACCAAATAAAATCCAAAAATTTTAAAATAAATACTACTAGGAAGGTATCGACTTTATATGAACTTAGAAAGTTGAATCGGCAGAATCAGAGTTCGTATGATGGAGAACGAAATTCTGGAAGGTTGAAAATCACATGAAATAATAGAATTCCGAAAATAGCACTATTCATTGGAAATTATGGTTTTGGATTGATTGGGAACAAGGAAGAGCTTTATGGCCATGGCGATGGCGACGGAAGCATGACACGTCGAGGCAACTCAACGGTGTAGATGGCTCGGCCAGATGACCTTTGATAGCGACGCAGTTCGACAGAGAAGACCTTCGACGGGCGGCGGACTGACGTCGGCGTTGCGAGCAAACGGAGAGGAGTTAGCAGGCGAGGTTTGCGGCGAAACGAAGAGGAAGCTGTGGGGAACGCAATGCTCTCCTTGGTTAGGGCAGAACGCGCACGGTCGACCGGTGGCGGCAACGATGCGCAAAATGGACCGAATAATTAACAAAAATTAAATAAAATCTAAAAATTACAAAATAAATACTGAAAATAGTAGATGAATTTAGGAGGAAGAATCAACAGATTTGGATCTTGTATGAGAGAGAACATATTTTTGGAAGGAATTAAATGGGCATGTACAAAGTAGCATGCAGGATTATCTAGTAGCCAGTACTGTTCATGTTTCTTCAATACGAACAACATGCAAAACTAAATGGCTAAGCTTTCAACCAAATGAAAGATCAAGCAGCCGATCAGAGTAGCAAGCACCATGCGGAAGATTAACTAGCAGCAGCACTAATCATCTTCAAGCTACGAATACAGAAAGTAAAGCACATGACTAGAAAATTTACTACTGTGCTTCGTTTATGTGGCCGAACAGAAAACCAAAAGCATGGCTAGCGGCTTGGTCCTAGTGCCGACGGTGTTCGGACAGCGGCAACGATGAGGGGAGGGAAGCATCACGGAGAGCACGACGATGCGAAGTCAGGGGTGGAGACTATGTGGCCGGCGCTAGCTTGACGGTGACGAAATTCACAAAAGAAGAAGCTTCGGTCTATGGTTTAGATGGCGGCGTTGCCGGTGAACGACGGGGTTTCGACGGCCGGTGAGGGATGGAAGGGAGAGAGGGGAGGACGGGGATGCCGGTGCTCACCTCGGTGGTGGTGGAACGTGTACGGATGGCCGGAGACGAGGACAACGACGTCAGCGCGACGTGGCTCACGGTGGCGCGGATGTTCCGGCGATTCTCCGGTGACGAGAGGGTGAGCACGGCGTAGAACGTCGTGAGGCGCAACTAGCGGTGTGGTCGATGATGCCGGTGCTCCACCGTAAGAGGTGCAATTGGCCGATGAATAACGTTCGGCCAACGAGATTCAACTCCGAAATTTGGCTAAAATAGGGGGAGAGGGGAGGAGTGTTTTTGGGGGATGGGTTGACGATGGAGAGGGCCTCCTGGTGCTCCTTTAATATAGGGGAGGAGGGGTTTGAATCACCAGGATTTCGCCTAAGATGAAGCTACAATTTCGGGTGTGAGTAAAGAATGATTGAAACGGCCGAATTGATTGCATACAAAGGAGGAAACGTCCGATTGATGGGATGGTAACGCGTGTGAAGTTAGTGCGGACGTTTTGCTTTAGACGGAATCAAATTTAATGCATTGAGTGGGGAAAAAGAGGAAAGAGGTGGTGGCAGCCATTAATGTCTGCTGGAGCTCTCTCGGTGCTACAGTGGGCGCACGGGGACGGGAGGGGAGGTGGCGCGGGTGGGGCAAGGGGAGGCTCGGCGAGGGGCGGCCGGCGGTGGTGAGGTCGGCGGCGTGGTGGCCGGGGCTGGAGGTGGGCAAGGGAAGGTGGAGGTGCTGCAATTTCTTTGCTCTCGAAGGAAAGTAAATCAAAACGTTTTGGGAAGAAGAAGATAGGAGAGAGAAAGAAAGGAATATTAAAATAAATGAGGAGGTGATGACCAGGGGTTTGAATGCCTGAATTTGTGCGAAGAAATAGGTAGGGAATCTCGGGTTTTCAAAGCTTCATGATGGATTTAATGGAGGTGCGGCTTGCTGCATGTCTCTGGAGGAAAAACGTTTCAAGGAAGAAGAAAGGAGAAAGGAATGGATAAAGATACAAAAGTTGTATAACAATGTCAAAAGAAACCAAGTGGAAAGATGGTAGTACATGGAAAGTTAAGTGAGCAAGTCATAGGAGTAGGAAAACGATAGGTGACCAACGGAAAATCTGATATTTTTATTTTTATTTTTATTTATTTTCGAAATAAAGATTAAGCAATAAATCAAATAGATTTTTACAACATAGCAAATGGAATCCAAAAATTCTAGAAAAATTTACAAAAATTCCTTGAATGATTTTGGACTTATATAAAATATTCTCAACTATTATTTGGTAATAGTTTTTGCACATAAATTTATTTTGGCTTTAAAATAAATAGGGAAAAGCTTTTAAAATTCCAGAAAATTCTAAAAATTAATTTAATTGTTATTTTTCAATTTAAATCAAATAAAACTTCAAGTAGTTCAAATAAATTTTACTTTTGACTTTTCAAACTTCAGAAATAAAAAAAAACAATAGAACTCGGTCAAATTTCAAAAAATCCAATAAAATAATAACATTATTATTTTTTATTTTGGTAACAACACTTTGGAATGTTACAAAAATGTTCGTTTTGGAATGAGAGGGATGCGTTCCAGTTAGGTTCTACATACCCAGGAGCGCCCGCAGTTGCTTCGGCTGGGCCGGTGTCTCCGACTCAACGTATGGGTGCTTGTGATCTTTGTCGCCGGCGGATCGCTAAGGGTCAACCCCCATACGTGCGATTCTTGATTAATACAACCCATTGGAAATGTCTCATAGTGCTTAGCCATGCTGGCATACCTAAGGAAGTGTGCTTAATCTAGTGGCAAAAAGGCGGTCTGAAGTGTGGATACAATGGTACACCCCTGTAGGGTTAAATCTATTTGAATAGCCTCGTCCTAGGTTATGGACACGCTTGGTTATTTCCCGCAAGAACTAGACTACAACCTTTTAATTAAAACTTGATGTGGGTGGTAGGAATAGGTAATTCGTGCTATTGTTGTTATGGCTATTGGGTTAGTCATCTCTAGGATGTTCTATTGTTATTACTTACTGTCTCGCTGTTATTTGGAACCAATAAAAATTCAGATTGTTAAAACTGCCTTATCTATTGCAAATAAAATCTGCTTTATGCTGAAAATGAACCTTTAGCCTTCTCCTTTGATTAAAGCCTGCATGTAGTAATATCTAGGTTTGTTACTCGTAAGTCTTACGAGTACATTTTTGTACTCATTTGCATTGCTTAATTGTTGTAGAGGAGGTTGATCCCCAAGGGGTCGACTTTTGTGAGTTTTGCTGCGGTGTGGACGACTAGCTTGGCGGCCCGGTCGGATTGCCTTGTGGGTGTAGGGAAAACCGGTTGGCTCTTGCTCATAGCCATCTTTTGGCATTTTGCTTTCGTTGTTCTTTTAGTTCTTGGCCGATTGGCCTTTCTTTTGTAATAACTATTATGTATGTCTTTTGCTTGTAAAGCTTAAGCTTTGGTCTGTGTGTTGTATGGAATTGATGCAATGTTTTGTAAAAGGGTGTGTATACTACAATTCTGGGACGTATACATTTTCCCGAGGCACGGTATATTTTGTTTGTGATGCTAAAGTAAATGGAAGACTAAGCATTATAAGCTAAATACACTGGGGTCTCACACAGCACTCCCCAGAGACGAAGGATCTCGCCAACGCATTGAGCATCAGGCTCCCTAATGTTCGAGATCCAGTTGGCGTTATCGAGCGCTTGAGCAACCGATCTAGTCCTTCGCAGGCGAGGGAGGATCGCCTTGGCTAGGCGCGGAAAGAGGGAAGGGATGCTACAACCGTTGGGCCAACGATTCGACCAAAATACGGTGTTGGCACCGTTGCCAAGCTACACAACGAGTGATGCGCTGAACATGTCCTCCTCGATCCGTCCAACACGTGCCAACAGGCCTTTCCAAGGTCTTGTCGGGCAAGTCCTTTGTAGCCAGAGTCAGCGAAGGCAGAGAGCCTTGATGAGAACATGTAGGTTGTATAGATCCAGGCCTCCGTACTGTAGAGGTCGACAAACAGACAACCAAGCGACGAGGCAGTGACCTCCCGACACATTTTATGTACCTTTCCAAAGAAAAGCTCTCCTACTTTTGTTGATTTCTTTGATTACTGTGAGAGGTGGGTAAATAGCCATGAAGCTATACATTGGGATGGAAGTCAGAACCGACCTAACCAGCACTAGCCTTCCCCCTTGGGACAGGAGGCTTGCTTGCCAAGCTTGTAGGCAGTTTACGACCTTGTCGATAAGAGGTTGGAAATCTGCTTTTGATGGTCTTCTCAAGGACAATGGCAGTCCAAGGTACTTGCAAGGGAAATCTGAAACTACACATGACAATCCATTGGTGATGAGTTGCACTTCTTCGGTGCTACACCGGATAGGCGAAATGGAGCTCTTGGTGAAATTTGTTTGCAAACCCGAAGCCTCACCGAACAACTATAGTATTTGTTTGATGATGTGCAGATCGGAAGTGACCGGGATAAGGAAGACTTCTGCGTCATCGGCGTAATGGGATAGCCGGTGTGGAATTCCTTGTGGGCCGCTAATCGGATGGAGCAAGGAGGCAGATTCAGCCGTCGTGAGAAGGTTGTTCAGAGTATCCATGGCGATAATGAACAACATAGGCGACAGCGGATCGCCCTGGCATACCCCACGACCATGCGAAATGGGAACTCCTGGTTTACCATTAATGAGAACCCTAGTGGAAGCTGATCTGAACATAATACTTAGCCACTCATGCCACTTTGGTCCGAACCCCTTGCGTGTAAGGACCGCCAACAGGAATAGCCAAGATAAGGAGTCGAAGGCCTGCACAACATCCAGTTTGAGCAGGAGAGCTGCTCTCTTATGTTGGTGAAGGAAACGTGCAGTCTGTCTCACTAGGAGGAAGTTGTCTTGAATCGACTTCGACTTGGTGAATGTGGACTGGTTAGGTGAAACGACCTTGGCGAGGTGAGGGGCGAGCCTCCTGGCCAAAACTTTCGAGAAAAGCTTAGCAAAGCTGTGTACCAAGCTTATAGGTCGAAAATCATGAGCTTCTTCGGCATCCGGCCTCTTAGGCAGTAGAGTGAGCAATGCTTGGTTGAGTAGCTTGAAACTACCCCCCCCCCCGCCAAGCGACCAAGGCAATGGAAAGCCGCCATCACATCGGGCTTAATGAAATCCCAACAATGTTGGTAGAAATTGCTGGAGAATCCGTCTGGACCTAGCGCCCTTCCTGGTGGTAGATTTCTGATGGCTTCCCACACTTCTTGTTCGGAGAAGGTAGCGTCCAGCAGCGACAGGTCGACAGAGGGAAAGGCAAGGAATTCCAAGTCTAGAGTGTGAGCACAGGAAGCCGGCTTCCCAATGAGATTGAGGAAGTGCAAGTGGAAGGCCTCCTGTATTTTGGACTGTTCCTCAGTCCACTCCCTATCAACTTTGAGCTTAGAGATGTAATTGCGGTGTTTGGAGTGGTTGGCATGCAAGTGGAAGAAACGCGTGTTAGCATCTCCTTCCCGCAGCCAACGAATACGCGACCGTTGCCGTGCTATTGTGCGCTCGAAGGAACAAAGTCCAAGCAATTTCTTCTTGAGTGCCGATCGAAACGAACGCTCCCAAGGTGATAGGAGGCGTTTTTCTTCGGCCAAATCAAACTGCCAAGTGAACTCATTTGCCATTCGGATTTGTTGGCGCACATTACCACAATGGCGCTGACTCCAACTTTGCAAGGCCTTAGATGTGGCTTTGAAGAGCGCATCCAAGTGGCGGAATGGGTCTCGGATGGCGGCATCACAACGCCATGCCGCTTTTGCCGCCTCTTGAAACCCGGGCTGCTTCAACCAGAACGTCTCAAAGCGGAATCTCTTGACGGTAACAAAGGTGAATGACGTGGACAGTAGCAATGGACAGTGATCCGATGCTGTAGACGACAACGCGCGAAGGAAGCTATCTGGGAACATATCTTCCCAGGCTGTTGACACAAAGACCCTATCGATGCGCTCCAAGGTAGGTCTTTCCCGAGCGTTGGTCCAAGTGAAAGCTCTGTCGTTCAAGTGTATTTCCTTTAACTCAAGATCATCAATTACTTGCCTGAAGCTACCCATAAGCCGCCTGTTTTGGCGAGCATTGCTTTTGTCGACGGCTTGTAGAATGAGGTTGAAATCGCCGAGTACGAACCAAGGGCCAGCAAGGGAGGCCCTGATGTCCCTTAGTTCCTGGAGGAACTCGACCTTGAGAACATGATCGGTAGGGCCGTATACAACCGATAGCCAAGAGAACGACCCACAAGGAAAATCTACTTTGGCGGTAATGGAATGCGATCTTATGGTGATTACGGAGACGGTGACCTTAGTCGAATTCCAAGCTAACAGGATGCCCCCCCTTGTTTGGGCGGCCGACAAGTAAGAGAACCCATTGAAAGCGAGACCGAGGGTTTCCATTACAAGATTGTTATCGATTACATCAAGTTTAGTCTCTTGAAAACAAACGACCGCAACAAAGGAAGTGAACACCGTGTCTCTAACGACTGCCCTTTTTGCCCTATTGTTAAGCCCCTGAACGTTCTAGTTAAGGAAGTTAAAATTCGAACAAACCATCGGAATACAATGGAATTGAGAAAAAGAACGACCATCGGCTCTAGGTATTTGTACCCTAACTAGCCGGTAGCATCGTTGGCGATGGGCGCTCCTTGGCCACAGCCACCATCGATACCTCCGCAATTCCGACGGTGATGCAGTCGATCGCATCCCGAAGATGGCACCACCACGGATGATGTGCTCCTTCGAGAGATGCGCATCAAAAAGCTCCTTGAATTTGTCCATAGCTGTGCATTGGTCCTGGGAGAGCCTGAGTTCCCTAGCTAGCATGAGTTGCATGTGTTGTCCCTCTGGAATAGACTTCTTTGCTTTGGCTGCCAAGCGGACGCTGTGACGAGGCATTTGGCTGGAGCTAGACAGGCGGGGTTGCCGCTGAACATCTGGAGGAGGCAGGATGGGCGCATCAAGGCTGAGCTTAGCCCGTCGAGAGTAGGTTAACAGCCCAGCGAGATTGTCCGCGGGCAGGTCGACACGGGTACTAGAGTTAGCCAACACCCGCTGAAGCAACCGCCGATAGAATCGCCCGAGGAGATCGCCGGCCGACAATCAAGCCGTGATGGTGGCATCGAAAGGTGCTTCGTTGTCATTGGAAGAAGTTGGGTTAGCCACAAACATCTGCTGATGAGGGGAACCTGGGGCGACGACATCCGGGGCTGGGTCAGATGCAAGCAGCTGCCGAGGGGGGTCTGGGGCAACGTCATCCTAAGTTGTGTTAGATGTGAGCATCTACTGAGCGGCTAAGCCAGACGCATGCATCTGATGAGGGGAACCTCGGGTGACAACAACCGGGGCTGGGTCAGATGCAAGCAACTGCCGTGGGGAGTCTGGAGCAATGTCATCCTGAGCTGTGTCGGACGTGAGCATCTGCTGAGGGGCTGAGCCAGACACATGCATCTGATGAGGGGAGCCCGTAGCGACTGTCAAAAGGTTGACAAGGGGTGTGCTCGTGAATAGAGACCTCAGAGGAATGAGCTGTGCTGCCGAAAAGGGAATGAGGCCTGATTGCGCTTTTGCTCCGGGCTAGGATAAAGGTGGGCATGAGAGCTGATTACGGCAAGGGGAGTGTAGCGAGGATCCGCCCGGTGGTACAAAGGGGATAACAGCAACATTTAGCACCACCTTTTTACCTCGGGAAGCAGGCGACCAAGAGAGCAGCGCCTCATTTGACCTTGGCCGACGTGCAGTCATGGGAGCCACCGTGTGACCGCCCTAGCACACTGCCCCCCAGTGTAGAACGCAGACCAAGGTGCCCCGCTCTGATGCCGTGTGACCTTCAACTGTCATAGGCGGCAACTTCTAGGAGTGCAAGCTTCCTGGTCTGACGCGGCTTGGCCGCCTGCTACCTCATCACGAGCTCCCGCGAGAATTGAACCATTGATTTTGCCGGCGAGAACTTGGAAAACATGACGACGGAGACTGTAGTCATCAGAGTCCTCATCTGGTAGGCCCCCAAACCCAGAGTCATCACTTGATGGCGCGAAGCGTTTGTCCTTCACGGCCGCATAAGAGAAATCTTCGACATTGTGGATATGGATGATGACATTGTAGGACAAAGCCTCGTTCAACTCTCTAGAGATGGGTGGCTTATGGAACACCTGCGCCCATGATCTAGAACTGTCCCATCTGGAAGCACGTCTGGCTCAATGAGGACGACCGATTTTTCCTTAGGAATGGCGCTAGGATTGAGAGACCAAGCCACTAGACGAAAAGATGAGAGGTCTTGACACGAAGTGGAAGACTCAACAAAAGGCTCGATCCAACAGGAGGGTGAGAGGATGGGTGAGGCAGTCATCAGACTCCATGCATGGATTGGGAGACCTTCGAGGGAGATCAATACCCGAAAAAACAGAGGTCTACTAACAGCCTACGCCAACCTCGACTAGGGCCGAAGAAGAAGGAGGAAGCGGCCAGTTTGGATGGAGCCACCGCGAAGGAGATGCTCTTTGTTGGCAAAGGTGTTGCACATGATCAAGAAGTTTTCGGGGAAGAAAGGATGCACAGAGAAGCAGGATTGAGGAAGACCTCACTCGGATTCGATTGCGTGGGCAACTTCGGTAGACTCGACCTCCGGCTGGGTCCCTCCTATGCAGACAACCACTGTGTGCTCAAGGCAATGCTCCATGTCTTGCATGGCGGGGGGAGACAGGGACAACATAGACCTCCTGTGCAGGGCAATGGAGGGGGTCCCCAGGCGGGAAAACGTCATGAACATTCCCGTACAAAACCCAACCTGAACCCGCCCTAGCAGGTCCTGGCGTGGCGTGTGGAGGCTCCCTGTCCACGTCGGCGCCAAGGATTGGAGTGCCTCCGCAATCCACCCGGTGACGTTGCGACGAAGGCAAGATAGGCGAACCATCGGCGGCAATGGTCGGTGAAGGACGAAGCAAACCAGGGCCACCTACCAACAGCGCTCAAGCTTCCCCTCGGGGAGGAGGGATTCGTCCTAGGCTGCCAGCGGCCGGTGGGCTGAGAGGCCGCTTGCAGTGGGCGGAGGTATGGCTGATGTCTTTGCACCAGAAGTAGCGAGTGGCGTTCTGGCATGCTGCGGCGACGGGGTCACGCGCGAAGCAATTGAAACACAAACCGATGAGATCACGCGGGACTGGACTGGACGCGGGTCCTTGGCGACGACGAGGTTGCGGCCTTCTACGTCAGGGGCGACGACGCCGCACCTCATGCCAAGAGTCTCACTCTAGGGCCTGTCTCGGTGGGGCGGCGACCTCGGGGACCTGGGGAGGAGCAGGTAGCTTGACGACTACATGGGCCTATCCTAGGGGGGCAGCGACCTCGGGGACCTAGGGAGGTTCAGGCAGCTTGACGACCGCACGATTCGGCGGGAGACCGCCGTCAAGAAAAAGGAGGCCCTTACCCCGAGCAACCCTGTTGAGAGGTCCTAGCTCAGGAGCGGAAGGAGAGCGAGGTAGCACAGGCCCCACAGAGGCGGGGGGGGGCAACGACTGTGGAGGGGACCCTGGACGGCGACGAGCGGCGCCAGCATTCGACCAAGTTGGGGCTGGAAGGAGGGGAGTCCAACCACTTGCGCTCCTTCTCGGATAGCTTCTCGAGCACCGTCGCCCGGGAAGTCTAGGTCGGAGGACGAAGAGTAGGCCATGGGGGGAAGCCAGGAGCCGCCGCCGCCGGGGGGTAGGCTACGCTGGACAATTTGGATGTGGCCGCCGCCGCCGGAGTGGCAGACGGCGCGGGAAGGGGTCAAGCTCTCTGGTTCAGCTGCTACCACGATAGTAAAATAATTCTGTTTTTCCATTTATTTCCATTTTTCTTTTTTTTCCATGTTCCACTTACCACTCGCCCAAGTCAAAATCATTTTATTTCCATTTTTCCAACATAAGTTTTCCAAAAGTATATCTAAGTCCAACTGTCTCATAAATAATTTCCAAAATGTCCCATCCTAAATATAGTATTTTTTGTAATTTTTTACTCTGCATGGCTAAGCATTTGCCACATAAATCAAGCCAAATCCCACTAACTTATTTCTAATATGTGGGTAATCATTCCTACGGTGACAAGGGTAGGAATGTTGTAACAACCTCAATTTTAAATTCTAGTAAAAAATTATTTTAAACATTACTGTATTTTCAGCTATTTTTAGAATTTTCCAAAAATTATAAATGCCTTTTTCCTATTTCCTAATGATAAAATGAGTTTTGTAGGATTGTTAAAATAGTTTAAAAGTCTGGCAATATTTTTATTAGGTTCCAAATATTCTATAATATTTATGAGATTGTTTATGGAATCTCTAGAATTTATTTGGTATTTTAGAGCTCAAGAACATCTTGAAATTTGTAAAATAAAAATCATCTTAAAACACCTAACTCGAAATGGGCCAAAATAGTAGCAGAGGACCAACCCAACTTCACTTTCAGCCTGATTTTTGGCCTGGCACTGTCTTCATCCAAGCCACAGCCACTTTTACGTCTTTGATTTAAGAAAGCATATTTTCAGTGAATACGCTTCCACCTTTCCTAATGTGCGGGGCATTGGATCCACATGCCATCCTCTCCCTCTCCCAGTGCTGCCCTCTCTCTTTCTCTCGGTCCACTCTTCCCTCTTGCCGACGTGTGGGCCCATGACCCCACTAGCCATATGCTGCTCCCTCCTCACTTTCTCCTTCCTCCTCACACGGATGCCATGCCCGAGCCGCCATGGATGCCATTGCAGCAGCACGCTCGTGCTCATCTTTTCCTGACTCTATAGCCCGCTGCGACAGGTCCAACTTTTCCCTGTCTCCTATCCCTTCTTCTTTTTCGCCAGCAAAGCCAAGCCACCATGGGTGCACCTCACCTAGCTCCCCCCTCCAGTGGAAAAGGCCATCTTCTCCCTTGAAGCGGCACCCCTCACTCTGCTGGATCACCTTTTCCTCCAAACTTTTTGTGATATCCTGGTAGGCTGTTCTATTACATAAAATAATTGAGGAATTAGAGGAGGATTTAGGAGTGGATTTTCAGAAACTTTGGGTTGGGGAAGGAAAATGGGCCAAGTCGGCCCATGAGGGGCCAGCCACCACTTAAGTAAGAGGTGGGGATGTGGGGACCCCGGGTTATCTCCATAAGACCGAGACAAAGCATGGTCTTAAGGACATAACTCTGGACCTCCAGTAAATTGAATCCAACTTAACTCAATCTAAATGAGAGGTTTAACTGAAAACTAGAGCTCCAACGATCATACGCTACGCTTCCTCTCGTGGAGCACCGCATGATTGTCTGCCTCCAACAAGCCAATCACTACACTTAGAGAGTTAAATGGGAAGCCATGAATAGCGAGCATGACTTATATTGGCTCCCAAGATCAGCGGCCAATATACTCATACTCTCATACAACGTGGATCACATCCATATATACAACAAACATACATCACTAGTTCAAAAGACAACAATATAGTTTAAGTCTACAACGGTTACAAACGGCCGACTGGCTAAATTCAAATAAGAGTATTAAGTAGCAGTGGAAACAAGTAAATAAACCAAAAGGCCAGCAGTCATATGCCCCATAACCCATCGGCAACCGACTGGGGGTTAAATGATAGCATTACTCATCAGTGTCACCTAAATCGACACTGACAAGCTCATCGGGCTCGATATCTTCCTCACCTGTAAGCCAGTAGAACAAACTGGCTGAGTACCAAAGAGTACTTGCAAGTCTTACACAAATAAAATTAGTTATGCATAAGGCTGTTCCAAAGGATGGCTCATATTGGCTTAGTTTTGCAAAAGAGACGCAACAATGTACAACCTACACATACTAGTTTTTCAAGTGCCATTTCAAAATCAGATTTGAAGTAGAAGTAAAAGCATGTGAATAAGTAATGAATTGAATAACAAATAAATCATACATATAGAAAAGTGGCTATCCACTTTGATACAACAACAAGCATGATCATCCCATTCATGACGAATACCGAGTTTACCCACAATTTTTAATTCCAAGTCTAACAATAGTAACTCCCGAACTCAAGCGGTTGTCCATAACTGTAACATCCTAATTTTCTGAGTTTAAAAATCTTTTAAATAGTTAGTAGGGAAAAGTCACCATTTGGATTCATTTGAATTTAATTCAAAAGCTTAATATTGGACTTTACAATAAAAAACATTTAATGTGAATAATCCCAACATGAACAATAGCCAAAACTATTTTATTTGGGTTATCTGTGCTCAGATATATTTTCTAGATTTTTCTAGAATTTTTCTGAGTTCATTTGCTATTTTCTATTTCTTATTTGAATTTTTGGTATTTTATAAAATAGAAAAGCTATTTAAAATCTCAGAAAAGCTCTTGGGCCGAAACCCAGCCCAAACCCTCCTTCGCCCAAATTGCTTAGCCCACTCACACATGCCAGCCCGCTCTCACCGACAGTGGTCCCACATGTCAGCCTCCTTCCTCTCTCCTCGCGCGAGCACGTTGAACCTCAGCCCTCCGATTCTCGTTGAGCAGTCCGATGGAGATGGGCTGTTTGGGCGACTCGAAGTCACCAACGTTGTGAGCCGTTCGATCAAGGATGGACGGTGAGGATGCGACTAAGATGTCGGGGGTTTCCGAATGTCACACGTGCTGTGGACCGTTCGATCGTGGATGGACGGTCAGATCTTTGAGTCTGTTGCGCAGCCGCGCCATTTCGCACGCGCCCGCGTCCGAGCCCTAGCCGCTGACATGTGGGCCCCATCCGCCACATCATTGTTGTCTTCGACGCAGACTCCACCTTCCTTTCCGATTTCTCCGCCGCCGCGCTGTGTTCTTCGCGGACACGCCTCCTGGGGCTATTTAAGGCCCCAAGGACCCTCGTGCCCGCACCGAGTCATGTCGCCTCCGAAACCCTAGCCGCCGCCTCGATTCGTCGCTCGAGCCCAGCCGCCGCCGCCGCCTTCGGCCCGACCGGCGACCCCATCGCCACCGCCGCTGCTCCACCGCTTCGCTCGCCGTTGGAGGTCATCTTCGGACGCTGCGCCGCCGCATCTCGAACCGCTGCCGCTTTCACCGGAGGACCTCTCCAACGCCGCCGCTGCCGAGCCCGAGCCTCAACTCGCGCTTTGACTCGCCACCACCACCACGGTGGTCCTTGAGTGCCCATGAGCATCCCATCGAGATCGCTCGGTTTTCTACCGCCGGTACCATCCGTCGCCGCCGAGAGCCGCTTGCCGCGGAACCATAGGTTCTCGAGCCTCTCGCCGCCGAACCACCGCGTCGCCGCCACCTCGCCTAGCCACTCACCGCCGCCACGTGTCGCTCACGTGGTGTCCGCTACCGCCGCGCCGCCGCCGCGTGCACCGTAACCCTAACCCTAGATCCATCTCGTGTGGGTCTGTTCCACGGTGCACCGAGCCACTGACTCGTGGGCCCCACGTGTCAGTTGACTATTCCATGGACTTGTGCACCCATAGACCATGAACCCATCTTCGTGGACCCGGTCCATGGACCGAGGGCCCACATGTCATTCTCTGTAGCCTTTTGTGAGGACCTCAGTTTATTTGGCTTGTAATGCTTAACCAACCACCTGGCCCTGGCATCACAAATCAAATAAACCAAGCCTCAAGATATGTATACTTCCCAGAACTGCAGTATACACACCTCTTCACAAAATTATGCATCAATTCCATTCAATCGCATAGAACCGAAGCACAACAATAAAAGACATACAAAATAGAGATTTATTACAACAAGGGCCAACCGGCCAAATAACAACTAAAAAACAATTAAACAGCGGAAGCAAAAGGGCCATAAGATGGCAATAAACAAAAGCCAATTAGTGTGCCTTTACCCACAAGGCAACCAACCGGGCCGCCAAGCTAGTCGTCAAACCCGCAGCACATCTCACAAAAGGGAAGCCCTTGGGGCTCACCTTCTTCCTCTGCAACAAAAACATTAAGCAAAGCAACTGAGTACAAAAATTATTTTTGTACTCGCAAGACTGACGTGTGGACTAGCAGACCTATGCATAACTACATGTAGGCTTATTTGAGTGGAGGCTGTACGGCTCATTTTAGCACAAAGCAATCTTTATTTGCAATAATGTAATACATTTAAAAGCAAGTTGGTAATTCATTTTTATTGTTGAAATAACAGCAAGAGCAAAAGGAATAATAGTAGATAGATGACAATCATCCTGGAAGTGACTATCCCAATAGTCACCCCGACCATAGCATGAGTTACCCATTCATACCACCCATGTCAAGTTTTAATTAATTAAAAGGTTGTAGTCTAGTTCTTGAGGGGCGTATCCGAGCGTGTCCATAATCTAGGACGAGGCTATTCGAATAGTTTTAACCCTGCAGGGGTGTACCAATGTACCCACACTTTAGACCGCCTTTCCACCAGCCACGGTTAGCATACTTCCTTTGGTACGCAGGCACGGCTAAGTCTAACAAGACGTTTTCCAATATTATGTATTAACTACGAGCCGCTCGTATGGATAGAAACCCATACGCTTACATGGTAAAGCCGAAAAGACAACTACCCAAAAAGGGTAAAGCTTTTCGGACAACTACCATGCTCCCAACACCATCCCTCCTGCGACCCCCTGCGACTCGGAGCCAATACACGCCAAAGTACTAAGTCAAGAGAGGTCCCATACCCTCTAGTGTGGTTAGCACGCAAAATGCTCAGTATGGTGGCGCAAGTAACTCGGTCCTTAATGACTCGGGCACCATTCCAGTCACACCCAAAAGCACACCAACATACCATTGTGCCCAAGTTCAAATCATTTGTAACACCCCAGCTCAACATTGAGCCTGGAATGCTACTAAAATTAAATTAAACTAAGCTAAACTAAGACCAATTACAAAATCTCGACAAAACCTCCTTTGTATAGTCGCCTATACCGAGGTTCCAACAATTGATCAAGGCATTTATCAATATAATCATAATCAGGTTCATTCAAGCGTGTAGAATAATATCATAAACATAACCAAAACTTTCTATTCTCATTATTACGCTTAACTGAAACTCAAACTATCCATAGCTTCTAACAGTAAACATAACATTTAACAATAATTTCATAATCCAATTCACTCATGCATAAGAGATAATCATATGAATGTAAGCAAATTAACACTATTCTCACAACCATAATCGTAATCATAAAACAACCATGGGTATTTCTCAAGCCTATTTATTCTTATATGAAGCTAAATGACAATTGCTTTAATGTTGTGAGGTAGTGCGTGCATCCATCATCTATTCCTCCCATTCATGTCGATCCCGCCATTGGTACCTAAAATACATTAAAGCAAGAGTGAGCCCAAAGACTCAAGCAAGTATCAACAAGGCTATAAACAAGAACACAAACATAGCATTAATGATCCACAATAACACAACACTAAACATAGCCTTTTAACTTATGAAATGCAACCAATGCAATGCTCAAGGATCCTTTATCTTTAACTTTCTGTGTGCATTACACCGTAATGCGAGTAAGCAACCGTCGCCGCTATTTCCATGCTCGCATGCGCGCACGCACAGGACCAATTGCCCATTACTCCGCAAGTAATGGGGACCTCAAGCCCACACTCCTCGAGTGTGGGGATCTCGCCCGCTACATTCATGACGGGATCTCAGGAAACATGCTTGGTCACCGTGACCAAGCCTCAATATGCTCTCAATATGCACATGCTCATCATTTAATCATCATCAAATTACCACAAGACAAGAATAACATAATAATAATAGAGCATGGACATATATGAAGCATCCATCGATCTTAAATCAACATCAAGCCAACAATCTCACTATGCTACCACATATCGAGAAGCACACAATCATGACCAATCGAACACAACCACGAATCATACAAATGCACTTGCATTCACCAAGATAAATTGGAACTCATCACCATAACATCCATGCATAGCTATTATGAGCACGACACAAACAAATACGGATACAAGCATAAATATACAATAGCCCGAATACTTGCCTTAACTGTATGCGAGAGCGGTGGACGCAAGAGGGTGCTGCCTCGAACCGCGCCCCACCCTTGACGACGTGGCCGGGACGACGATGAGCAGCCCCGAAGATGATCCTCCTTCTCCTCTCTTCCTTCTCTTCTCCTCTCTCTTCTCCCTTCTCTTCTTTTCTCCTTCTTCTTCCTCCTTGGCCGGCCGCAATGGAGGTTCTTCTTCCTTTGGCCAGCAGCAATGGAGGTGGAGGAGGTAGGGAGGAGCACAAGGGGGTGGAGAAGGTGGGGAAAAGTGGCGCCGAATGGGGAGGAAAGAGGGGGGGGTGAGAGGGGCGGCTAGGGTTTGGGGGAGTGGCACCCCTCCCTTGGCCGGCCACCCACATGGGCCTAGGCCCAAGCCCAAAGTTGCCCACAAAACGCGAAAACCCCTCTCATTTCCTGATTTGGTGTTTTACTAAAAGAACCCTCCTCCCGATTTAATTAATTTCACCGACTAATCCTTTCAATAAAATTTAGGTATTACATTCTACCCCTTAAAATGAACTGACCCGAATTCTACCTGTCATCTACTAGCAAAACAACAAGAACCCCAACTAAAATGAAGGACTCTCATCGCAACCAAACGTTACCAACTCGGTACTAAAAGAGTCAATTCGAATCAAGATTTATCACTAAAATCTTTCCACCTTCAAATTAGAAAATTTGCAATTAAACACCACGTCCACTAAAGGAAAATCACTCGAATAACCAAATCCATCATTTCATATTCTTTCCGAACCGATAAGAACCACACATACCAAAGATAAAGCCAAACTCAACTTTGCGAAGACAATGGTCAACAAAGATAGAACTTAAACGAAAATCGAAAAGCGATTCACTTCTTGAGGACACATCAATTTAACAGCTTCTCTTTAAGACCAAAATTTCTCAAGTTATGCAATCCCAATCATCGCACAACACTAACTTGTTACTATTAACTTGGCGATCTCAACGCCAAACCCAAATCAAAACACCTTGTCAACACCTTTGAAAAGGGACTCAAGATCTCACAAAACATTCTCTAACCGAATTTTTTTCGACATAATTACTTTGATAGATAACTTCTTAAGCATCCCAAAATGGATCTTCACACGTAATCACGTTACCTCAATCCTCAAGAATGGACAACTCGAATTCACATCACATATTCTCATGTATTTCATAAAAATATTTCTATCAATGACCATCCCAATCGCTCAAATCCACCCTTATACTACTTTTTCACATTATCAATGGGCGCTCAAAGTTCTAGCACAACAATGCAAAGCCCAAATTTAACCTCCAAGACTCTTGCAACGAAATTCTCATATTAATTCCTATAAACCCACAATTCCAACATACTCACTCATTAAAATCATCATGAAAATATTTTCTTGACCAGCTTAACCATTACAAGGATTATAACTCTCTTAAGATTACACATGTAGAGCCAAATCACTCTTGACATTTCTCAACATTTTCCATTATCCCATTAATTGACATGACGATTCGATTACTTTATAATCACACTCTCATTAAACCACATCATCAAGTTTAACTCTCATAGCCTTGCAATACTACCAAATTGTGATACTCTAATAAATTGATCCATTTCTATATTTGCTAATTCTAATGCTCGGTCAAAAAGAACACCAAATCTTGGACTACATCTCGCTATAGGTCCTACTAGTTGTGACAACGAAATCATAGCTCTAAAGACAAATATTTTTTTAACTCAAATCCTCTCCAAGGATTATTCTAATAAATCGATTTATTACTCCGTGCCTCTCGACAACCCGACATCTAAGGGTTCACCAAACCATCTACTAGTCCACCACTGCCTAGATGCCAAAACACTACTTACGAGACTTTACAATACAGATCGCTTAACCCTTTCTTGGAAGAAGAGGCAAATAGAAATAAATCTCTGACAAAGGAAAACGTTACCACTTACAAAGAGTTACAAGATCAAGAGAAACAATCGATAAAGTTGTTCTCGAAACCAAAAGATATGATCAATAGTTGAGGCGCACTTCCCACAATCGAGAATAACAAACCTCGACGAGAATAAAACATCGCTTTAGAATTAGGAAAACTCTTAAAACCCAAATCACAAAACCACTAAGGAACCAAATAAATCTTTCAACATGTCACTTTGCTCAAACAAACTCAATCACCACATAACTCATGTCGCAACTTCTTGCAGATAATCTTACTAACATCAAGAATAATATACTCTACACACGAATCTTTATCATCAACTATTCCATTAGAAAGCCCCAAAGTTTCACCAAAAGTTCCCATACTATCCTTTCATCCCATCTTCAAAACGAGTGTATACCAAAACCATACAACATCAATACATCAACCTCTTAAACTTAGAAGGGGGTCTACTAAACAATTGAAAAGCTCCTACCATAACCCTTTCATCAAGGTCACATTATCAACCATTTAATTCACAATTAGATGAGCATAAGCCTCCTATTACATCATATCATTGCAACTTTTAGTAATGCTCAACACCAAACTTCAACACACAATAGTTGTACTCCAACCATTATCAAGTATCGACTAGTTTCATTATGAGATCTAGTTGCTACCTATTTTCCTCTCCAAATCACATAAGTATTTACAAGCACATACTCAATTAATCAACATCTAGCGAGCGATCCAGTCCCTTTATACCAAACATTCAATATTATCATCATAATCCCTTACTGACAATCACATTAGTAATGTAATAATACACTCTTAGTGAGACTCATCATAGCCTCTTATCCCATCATAAATTTCTCCAAAAGAAACACAAGCCAAAAGGTTGAAACAAACCTATTTTAACTAGTTCATACTATCAAATGATACTTTCGCAAAGCACACTATCAGAGGCCACTTACTCATTCATCCACTCAACCATTAGTGTTACTCACACCCGCTCCAATCACATTAACATTTGTCAATTGTATGTATCATGTACACAAATAGGGTCCTACTGCTTGTAGTCACATAACCATCTATAAACACAAAGTCAACATTTAATAATCTTATTGCCTGCATAACAGGTTTCACAACATGCTACCTCAACGCTCGCCTAATCTAATATACACGCTTCAATCTAGCAATTATGTATGATCATCAAGTAACTAGTTTACTAAAATTTCCAACTGATATCCTCTAAAGCATCGCTCAAACACATTCTTAACATAACCATCACTAATGAGTAAGCTAATCCATAGAGATACATTACTCCATGCTATCCAATAAATCTACCGATTCCACAATCCTAACGATCGACCAATTCATCAAAATACCACACCTCTTAATAACTCTATTGATTCCAACTAATTATTGTCGCACTCATAGTCACAACTCATCAAGAACCACCAAAGGACAACCTCCACTTATTCAACTTTCTTTGATAAGGACCTTAGTTAAGATCGATCATGCACACACCGCGACTCAACTTGAAACTCATAACACAACCATTAATCTTCAACGCTCAAAATACCCAAGAGTGATACGCTGAGTCAAAGCCTTCATGAACTAAAGGACTTGCAAAAGGAAACTTTCATTAACTAAAAACATCAAGTGAATAAATAGGTCAAGCTTTCCAATAAGAAAACAAAACCAACACTACAAAAGTCAATCTTGACAATTAGCAAAGTTCACCAATCGCGAGAATAACTCAACGGTTGGGAAAAACAATAATTGATTTACTGGGCAAATTAAGCCAAAGGAAACACTCCAAACGCTTCAAAGAAACCCATCAATCGCAACCGTTAAGAGTTGACCAAATTCAAATTCGTGGAAGAGAGCAACTCTTCTAAAGATTCTCGCTATCGACACTGCATTAAGATATTCGGTAGCACTTCTCTATACCCACTCCACGAACGGTGGTGTAACCTGTAAAGCCCAGGTCACAACCACGACCTTAACCTCTCAACAACGACTAATCCCACTCATAATAATCATAATAATTAATTAATAAGCAGCCAAACTCAATTCATATCAAGAATAATCAAAACGATATAACGGAACGTAAATGCAAAGATTGACCCATCCCCATCCCATCGTGCTCGCTGTGTCAAACTTTTAAGTTGATTAACATTAGCAATTTTTTTATATCTAGTCACCACGGACCTACAAATTCGCTCGATACTAATCAGAACACCTCAAATTTCAACATTGAGCCCGAATGCTACTAAAATTAAATTAAACTAAGCTAAACTAAGACCAATTACAAAATCTCGACAAAACCTCCTTTGTATAGTCGCCATACCGAGGTTCCAACAATTGATCAAGGCATTTATCAATATAATCATAATCGAGTTCATTCAAGCGTAGAATAATATCATAAACATAACCAAAACTTTCTATTCTCATTATTACGCTTAACTCAAACTCAAACTATCCATAGCTTCTAACAGTAAACATAACATTTAACAATAATTTCATAATCCAATTCACTCATGCATAAGAGATAATCATATGAATGTAAGCAAATTAACACTATTCTCACAACCATAATCGTAATCATAAAACAACCATGGGTATTTCTCAAGCAGCTATTTATTCTTATATGAAGCTAAATGACAATTGCTTTAATGTTGTGAGGTAGTGCGTGCATCCATCATCTATTCCTCCCATTCATGTCGATCCCGCCATTAGTACCTAAAATACATTAAAGCAAGAGTGAGCCCAAAGACTCAGCAAGTATCAACAAGGCTATAAACAAGAACACAAACATAGCATTAATGATCCACAATAACACAACACTAAACATAGCCTTTTAACTTATGAAATGCAACCAATGCAATGCTCAAGGATCCTTTATCTTTAACTTTCGTGTGCATTACACCGTAATGCAGAGTAAGCAACCGCCGCCGCATTTCCATGCTCGCGCGCGCACGCACAGGACCAATTGCCCATTACTCCGCAAGTAATGGGGACTCAAGCCCACACTCGAGTGTGGGGATCTCGGCCCGCCACATTCATGACGGGATCTCAAGGAAACATGCTTGGTCACCGCGTGACTAAGCCTCAATATGCTCTCAATATGCACATGCTCATCATTTAATCATCATCAAATTACCACAAGACAAGAATAACATAATAATAATAGAGCATGGACATATATGAAGCATCCATCGATCTTAAATCAACATCAAGCCAACAATCTCACTATGCTACCACATATCGAGAAGCACACAATCATGACCAATCGAACACAACCACGAATCATACAAATGCACTTGCATTCACCAAGATAAATTGGAACTCATCACCATAACATCCATGCATAGCTATTATGAGCACGACACAAACAAATACGACATACAAGCATAAATATACACAGCCCGAATACTTGCCTTAACTGTGCGAGCGGTGGACGCTAAGAGGGTGCTGCCCTCGAACCGCGCTCCCACCCTTGACGACGTGCCGACGACGATGAGCAGGCCCCAAGATGATCCTCCTTCTCTCTCTTCCTTCTCTTCTCCTCTTCTTCTCCCTTCTCTTCTTTTCTCCTTCTTCTTCCTCCTTGGCCGGCTGCAATGGAGGTTCTTCTTCCCTTTGGCCAGCAGCAATGGAGGTGGAGGGAGGTAGGGAGGAGCACAAGGGGTGGAGAAGGTGGGGAAAAGTGGCGCCGAATGGGGAGGAAAGAGGGAGGGGTGAGAGGGGCGCTAGGGTTTGGGGAGTGGCACCTCCCTGGCCGGCCAGCCCCACATGGGCCTAGGCCCAAGCCTGTGTTGCCCATTAAAACGCGGAAAACCCCTCTCATTTCCTGATTTGGTGTTTTACTAAAAGAACCTCCTCCCGATTTAATTAATTTCTACCGACTAATCCTTTCAATAAAATTTAGGGTATTACATCATTTTATTTTCAGTTTTTAGTTTTGACAATTAAACATAGCATAAATCGTGAAACACAAAGTTATAATGATTTTGTGTGATCAAGGTTACCGACTAAGTCGATAACCGCCAATTCTACCGATAACTAAGCATGTCTAAGCGCTAAATTCAGATCTACTAAGTGACAAGAGACCATCCAACGATCTCTAATCACAAAGAAATAACCTAGGCTCAGGTAGTAGAGGAATATCATTTACCTACAGATTATGCAACTAAAGGACCCACTAACCATACTTTAACACAAAATAGCAATGCATACATACAAGTTGCAAACAAAATATTAGTTTGAATATAAAGGGATTAACATGATCAAACCGCTTGCCTTTGCCTTGCTAGAGATATTCGCTTGTCGCAGAGGATCACTCGTAATCAACGCCATCTAACGATAAAACTCACAAAGCGAAAAACAACGAATAAACACTGTAATGCCAAAAGTATAAAAATTAATAACACTAAGATAGATTATGAATTTAGGAACAAAAATTAGTTGATTCGAGTTTATTTAAATTAGTTAGAATTTCTTCTTACTATTGTTTTCAAACTCACTTATTTTCCACGATAATCATACACCAAAAATCAATCTTCTTATATGTTCTCTCTTTCTACAGACTTTGATGGTGATTATGCACATCTATTAGCTACGATGGGCTCTAGATACCTACTTAACTATTCTAGCCTAACCATGCGCTTAATTGTCATTTTAATCCATTGATTTTCTCACTAATCACACTACAAGAACATAATTGGTCATTTCAAGATTTTCTATCTAGACATCTATTAGCTAAGCAAAGATATTACCACATTTTAAATAGCCCACTATTCTATGCAACCTTTATCGTTATAAGCTCATTTATACCTACAAATTTGCTATTGAATAGTGACTAGCTCATTAGCAACTAATAATTGCTAAACCGATTTCTAACCAACTATGGCCTTACAAACTAAAGAGAGATTCTTAACTACTAGATTTAGCAAAACATAACCTATCGATTTTTATTAGCTTCAGACATCTATACACCTACAAAAGCAAGACTTTTCTTTAGAAAATGTTACAACTAAACTTCCTTTTAACTCAATTTCTAATGGCTAACTAGAGTGATCTCGAAGGACATACACCCAATTTTCTAGTATGAAAATTGGTTGGGCTTGAAAAAGGGGTTTACCGACATTTCAATTTGACTCCAAACCACTTTGCTTTTCCTTGCTCAACAACTTATTCTAAAAACTATATCGCTTTACAACTAAATGTCAAACATTCATTTAACTAACCAATTACCAAATATGCTTAAGTGATTCCATTAGCCATTCAAAAGATTCAATTGCATTGCACCCTTACACATGATTGTCGGCTCATTGCCAACACAAGAAACTAGTTTCGTAGATTAAACTACTGCCTAAACTCATCTCAAAACTCAACTTCCAAATTGCTAACCCATTTAGAGTGACCTAATTACTTTGACATAGCCGATTAGCAGAAATGGTTTGGCTTAGGAGGGCCCCACCACACCACCGGATCGCAAGGGAGGAACAGGAGTGGCTCGAGCAGCCGGGTGGTGGTCGCCGCCGGTGGAGCTATGGCGAGGCGGTGGCTAGGCCAAAATGGGTTGTCCGAGGTTACCGGCTAGGGGTGGCCTCTGGTGGCCGAGAGGCACCGTGATGGCGTGGCGATGGCAGCGCGCGGCCGAGGGGTGAAAGGAGAGCGACAGGCCGGGTGCGCTGGAGAAGAATTAAGGTGCACATGAGCACCAGTGATGTACCGGGACATGTAGGAGTGATCAAGAAGGCGAGAGCGCCGAGTGGTCCGGCGACGAGAGTCCCGCGGCGCGGGGTGGTTCTCGGCGGCGGCGACTGGAGGAACGAGAGCAAGTGAGTGGTCGGGATGGTATAGGGGTATATAAAGATGCTCAAAGGGAGGAATCGAGCTCTGGCTCGGCCGGAGGAGATGCGGCGATGGTGGCGGTGGCTTTGGCCTGACACCGAGGAAGAAGGGGTGCGCGCAGTCCTCAGCGATGAAATCCAAAATTTCTTGAGGGTTTGCCTCTTGGGATGTGGGACATGAGTGACGCTGGTCGTGGGTGGTTGGGGACCGTCGGAGCAGCCGGAAGGCTTGGAGGCGGTGCGGCGCTGCTCTCGGCTCCCGGAGCTTGGTGGAGAGAATGGACAGAGGAGGGGAAGGGAAACCAGGGTAGGTGGGCTCTCGGCTGGCCTTTGAAGGGGAAGGCAGAGGTAGCGAGGTGGAGATGGCATGGGCGGCGAGGTGACCGCGAAGTCGCGCACGCATGCGCGACGAGGTCGCGAGTCGGCGCACGGCGAAGTCGGCGCAGCGCCGCGCCACGTGGAGGAGGCTCGCCTGGGCCTGGGCGCCGCGAGAGGAAGGAGGTGAATCCGCGAGTCGCGCACGCACCCGGAGGCGAAAGGGGTCCGGTCGGAGGAACAGTACGTGGGTTAGGATTTGGATTTAGGATTTCAGTGTTGACCAAAAATAAACAAGTTTCACCTATCCATTTGAAATAGAAATAAAATTCAAAAATTTCAAAATTTTGTGGCACTGAGGTTCACAAGGGACTTAGGAAAATAATTTCAAACACTTTATATACTAACATTTGTTAGAATTAAATTACTTTCAAATATGCATTTGGGATTTCATTTGAATTTTAGTGAAGTCAAAATTACTTCTAAAATTTTTGTAAAAATAATTAAAATTCAATATAAATAATCTAGTGTTTGAATAAATTATTTTTGGAAACTTTCATTCACACATTTTTCTGGAATTCAAATAGAAATGGAATTTAAGTTTAAAAGTTTGAAATTTCAACACAAACTTTAATACAAACATCAAAAGTTTAAAATTGTGCACAACATTTTAGAAAAACAAGAGCATGACCGAGAGATACAACAAAAGTTTTTAAACTTTAATACTTTTATACATTTGAAATACAAACCCTAGTTTTGGGTTGTTACAAATCTACCCCTTAAGCAGAATCTTGTCCCGAGATTCCGGTAGTTCGGAAATCGGAACGAAAGGCTGTGGCAACCTAGGTGGGTTTGGTCACGGGTCACTTTTCGGATTTTGACACAAACCGAACTCAAATCAATCCGCAGAGGTTCTTCTAAGTTTTAGGTTCTAAAGTGGAAGGCTTTGTTGAGGGATTTCTATTGTCCTCCCGTTAAGTGTTTTCTATGTGGTTCTTTTCAACTCTAAACGAAATGCACCATCCGTTGTCTTGATTTCCTTCAGAGATAGTGTTGAAGATCATGACGTAGTATCCTCGACGCTGTCGACACATTTTCCTTTCCATTGCTTTGTTTAACCTTTCCTTTCTTGATTCAAGATAATTTGACATCACGCTTCACGCCGCTCTTCGGTAGTACGAAAGACTCGCTCCACCAATGACCAAAAGGGCATCGATCGATAGAACGGAAAGACTGATTAGATGGTAATCTAGTATCAACACCAGGATTCAGTGCAGAAAAGAGAAGGTAAGCAAGGTTTAAGGTGGTCTCGCTTAGCCTCACTTCTCTAGTTCTATTTGCTTGGCTGGGAAAGGAAATGCACAGGATGAATGCATGAGGGGATGCACATGTGCAAATCGGTCCTAAGGCAAATTTTAAATTTTGGTTAATGAGAGTGCAAATGCTCACATGCATGCTTACATGCTTCTGCCGAAATGCAAATACTCACATGCATGCTTACATGCTTCTTGTTTTATGCAACTTCAGTAACATGACATGTTTAAGTTAATTTAGAAACTATATGCATGATCAAAGTATAAGAATCAAGACGCCTAACAAGTATTTTGAGGTATCTTCTACCCCCCTTAAACATGTTTGATGCATAAAAGATGAGGGAAGGAAAGAATGAGCATAAGATAAGTAAGCGAACCGCGGTATGCATCATAACCCTAGCATGTACTAATCATACCAAACTCACCAAAATGAGATACAATTGAACCACAATTAGTTTTTCTGATATAGTTGCTATACATGCCGCCTGTAGGCGATACGCAACTATTTGGAACAAGGAGAGCAAATGGGTACAAAATCCAACGTCTACAAGCTAAGTAATACCATTAGGGCGTATATATATTCTGAGAATAAGCCCTAATTTAATCCTAATATCGCAATAAGGCATCGTTTAGGAGAAACAGACATTACCCTAACCCGATTGCAAACACATAACAAGCGAGAAATGAACTCCAAATATTTGTATGAAAGCATAAGACAAATAAGAAACCACAAAGCAAAAGATTTGCTTCCCTACATTTACTAACTCGTATTGAATGAACGAGCAATCGTTTAGGATGATAAAATTTTAGAACACAACTCAAGCTCTAACGCATCTAAAAGGCATGGCAAAAACCATATAAGGGTGCATTGGGCACTAGCCATCTAATATCACACCTTACTCTTTTAATCCCATGAGTTTTAGTTGATTTATCATCTCATTTTTAATCCTAACGACGTAACTAAGTGCTCGAGTCCAAAACTTGTGCTTGTTGTCCGATTTTGTATCCGAGCTCCGAGATGAGTGCTTCAACTCCGAGTCCTTCAAATCTTCACTAAATAACAACCAACACTTCATATTTTTAACTCTCATTATTCCCAAACCGAATTTAACCGATAACCAACTAACTTTGAAGGAGAAGAGAGGGAACAACTTTTTCAAAAACTCAACAAGAATAAGGCAAGATGAGCAAGTTAAGATAGGTAAGGAGTAAAATCTGAGAACTTACTTAAGTTTTCATAAACCATTTGACATTTTAAAAATAAGTTTTTCAAAATATCCTAAAGACTTACCAAGCTAGGTTACTACGGTCAGATGGCTCACCCATTCATACCACCCATGTCAAGTTTTAATTAATTAAAAGGTTGTAGTCTAGTTCTTGAGGGGCGATTCGAGCGTGTCCATAACCTAGACAAGGCTATTCGAATAGTTTTAACTCGCAGGGTGTACCAATATACCCACACTTTAGACCGCTTTCCACCAAGTACCACTGTTAGCATACTTCCTTTGGTATGCAGCACGGCTAAGTCTAACAAGACGTTTTCCAATATTGTGTATTAACTACGAGCCGCTGATGGATAGAAACCCATACGCTACATGGTAAAGCCGAAGACAACTACCCAAAAAGGGTAAACCTTTTTCGACAACTACCATGCTCCCAACACCATCCCTTCTCATGACCTCGCGACTCCTGAGCCAATACACGCCAAAGTACTAAGTCAAGAGAGGTCCCATACCCTCTAGTGTGGTTAGCACGCAAAATGCTCAAGACGGTGGCGCAAGTAACTCCGGTCCTAATGACTCTGCACCATTCCGCCACACCCAAAAGCACACCAACATACCATTGTGCCCAAGTCCAAATCATTTTATTTTCAGTTTTAGTTTTGACAATTAAACATAGCATAAATCGTGAAACACAAAGTTATAATGATTTTGTGTGATCAAGGTTACCGACTAAGTCGATAACCGCCCAATTCTACCGATAACTAAGCATATCTAAGCGCTTAAATTCAGATCTACTAAGTGACAAGAGACCATCCAACAATCTCTAATCACAAAGAAATAACCTAGGCTCGTGTAGTAGAGGAATATCATTTACTCGCAGATTATGCAACTAAAGGACCCACTAACCATACTTTAACACAAAATAGCAATGCATACATACAAGTTGCAAACAAAATATTAGTTTGAATATAAAGGGATTAACATGATCAAACCGCTTGCCTTGCCTTGCTAGAGATATTCGCTTGCCGCAGAGGATCACTCTGTAATCAACATCATCTAACGATAAAAACCACACAAAGCGAAAAACAACGAATAAACACCGTAATGCCAAAAGTATCAAAAATTAATAACATGGAAGATAGATTATGAATTTAGGAACAAAAATTAGTTGATTCAGAGTTTATTTAAATTAGTTAGAATTTCTTCATCATGTTTTCAAACTCACTTATTTTCCACGATAGTCATACAACAAAAATCAATCTTCTTATATGTTCTCTTCTTTCTACAGACTTTGATGGTGATTATGCGTACATCTATTAGCTACAGATGAGCTCTAGATACCTACTTAACTATTCTAGCCTAACCATGCGCTTAATTGTCATTTTAATCCATTGATTTTCTCACCGATCGCTACTACAAGAACATAATTGGTCATTTCAAAGATTTTCTATCTAGACATCTATTAGCTAAGCAAAGATATTACCACATTTTAAATAGCCCACTATTCTATGCAACCTTTATCGTTATAAGCTCATTTATACCTACAAATTTGCTATTGAATATCGACTAGCTCATTAGCTTAACTAATAATTGCTAAACCGATTTCTAACCAACTATGGCGTCAGACTAAAAAGAGATTCTTAACTACTAGATTTAGCAAAACATAACCCATCACATTTTTATTAGCTTCAGACATCGCTATACACCTACAAAAGCAAGACTTTTCTTTAGATGTAAATGTTACAACTAAACTTCCTTTAACTCAATTTTAGAATGGCTAACTAGAGTGATCTGAAGGACATACACCCAATTTGCTAGTATGAAAATTGGTTGGGCTTCAAAAGGGGTTTATCGACTTTTCAATTTGACTCAAACCACTTTGCTTTTCCCTCGCTCAACAACTTATTCTAAAAACTATATCGCTTTACAACTAAATGTCAAACATTCATTTAATTAACCAATTACCAAATATGCTTAAGTGATTCCATTAGCCATTCAAAAGATTCAATTGCATTTCACCCTTACACATGATTGTCGGGCCATTGCCAACACAAGAAACTAGTTTCAGAGATTAAACTACTGCCTAAACTCATCTCAGAACTCAACTTCCAAATTGCTAACCCATTTAGAGTGACCTAATTACTTTGACATAGCCGATTAGCAAAGAAATGGTTTGGCTTAGGGAGGCCCCACCGCCACCACCGGATCGCAAGGGAGGAACAGGGGAGTGGCTCGGGCAGAGCTGGGGTGGTGGTCGTCGCCGGCGGTGGAGCTATGGCGAGGCGGTGGCTTGGGCCAAAATGGGTTGTCTGAGGGTTACTGAAGCTAGGGGTGGCCTCGGGGTGGCCGGAGAGGCACCGTGACGGCGTGGCGAGCAGCGAAGCGCGGCCACGAGGGGTGAAAGGAGAGCAACCAGATCGGTGCGTTGGAGAAGAATTAAGGTGCCCATGAGCACCAAGTGATGTACCGGGACATGTAGGAGTGATTGAAGAAGGCGAGAGCGACCGAGTGGTCCGGCGACGAGCTCGCGCAGGAAAGGGTGGTTCTCGATGGCGCGACCGGAGTGAACGAGAGCAAGTGAGTGGTCGGGGATGGTATAGGGGTATATAAAGATGCTCTCAAAGGAGGAATCGAGCTCGCTCGCTGAGGAGACGCGCGATGGTGGCGGCGCTGGCTTTGACACGAGGAAGAAGGTGCGCGAGCTCCTCGTGAGATGAAATCCAAAATTTCTTGAGGGTTTGCCTCCTGGATGTGGGACACGCCGTGACGCTGGCCGTGGTGGTTGGGGACCGCCGAGCAACGGAAGGCTTTGAGGCGGCGCGGCGCCGCTTCTCGGCCCCGAGCTTGGTGGAGAGAATGGACAGAGGAGGAAGGGAAACCAGGTAGGCGGGCTTTCTACCGCCTTTGGGGGAAGGAGGTAGCGAGGTGGAGACGGCATGGGCGCGAGGTGATCGCGAAGTCGCTACTGCACGCATGCGGCGACGGGTCGGCGAAGCTAGCGCGGCGGCGCGAGTCCGGGCGAGGTCTCGCGCCGCGGGAGGAGGAAGCTCGCCGGTGGCTCAAGGTCACGAGAGAGGAAGGAGGTGGTTCGGCGAGCTAGCGCGGTCAAACCCGTGGCGAAAGGGTCCGGCTGAGGAACAAGAAGTGGGTTAGATTTGATTTAGGATTTCAAGTTGACTAAAAATAAACAAGTTTGACCTAGCCATTTGAAATCGAAATAAAATTCAAAAATTCAAAATGTTTGTGGCACTGAGGTTCACAAGGGACTTAGGAAAATAATTTCAAACACTTTATATACTAACATTTGTTATAATTAAATTACTTTCAAATCTGCATTTGGGATTTCATTTGAATTTTAGTGAAGTCAAAATTACTTCTAAAAATTTGGTAAAAATAATTAAAATTCAATATAAATAATCTAGTATTTGAATAAATTATTTTTGGAAACTTTCATTCACACATTTTTATGGAATTCAAATAGAAATGGAATTTAAGTTTAAAAGTTTGAAATTTCAACACAAACTTTAATACAAACATCAAAAGTTTAAAATTGTGCACAACTTTTTAGAAAAACAAGAGCATGACCGAGAGATACAACAAAAGTTTTTAAACTTTAATACTTTTATACATTTGAAATACAAACCCTAGTTTGGGGTTGTTACGCCTTTTTCGGATTTATTTTAATTCGGGAATTCTGAGGGCTGACGTCATGCTCGCGCAATAATCCGATTTTTCTTTTAAGAAATAATTCGAAAATTCCAGAAAATCCAAAATTAGGGTTTCTTTAGATTTCCAATCTTCCAGAGCCCATAACTTTTGCATCTGAACTCCGATTGAGCCCATTCAAATTCCTAAATTTATCTAAATTCGAGCTCTATTTATATGAGATTTGTATTTAATTTTTGGAGCTTGTTTTGCCTCTGTTATTTATTTGTTTTGTTTATTTGTCTCGCTTATAGTAGTAGACGCGATTCGTTAGGGAATTTTGGAGAAGAAGGAGCACCTCAAGATCAAGACCAGACTGACCTTTCCAAGGCAAGTCATACCTTTGATCATCTTGAACCCAGTTTTCAAATTACTTTGTTTCAAAGTATTGCATTCTACTTTAATTATTTATTTAAATGTTTTGGGCATAGTTATTATCCAATTTGTTATCACACCTTGGCCTTGTATGTCATAATACCTTGTCACCCTAGATTGGTTTATTAGTTGGTAATATTATAGCACCAACGTGGGTTGGATAGATGCGAGTACAATTGCTTAGCCATGCTACGAGTCTCATATCTCATGTGAGTCGCAAATATTAAATCTGACTAAGTGACTATGGAACTTTGTGTAAAACTGTGTGCTATGTGTTATTACTTCGTGATAGCATGTGTTGCACTAAAAGCAACTGGGTGGGAAAGGATTTGGACTGAGGCAAGTGGTGGATACTTTGTGATATGGTGGAGTTTGTGAATGAGAATGATAATCTTTGTGATCTAGTTAGAACATGGAAGTCTTTCCTTGGTCAATTAAGGACTTAACTTTGTGTGCCACTGAACTGAGTCTTACTATACGACCACATGCCTGGTATGGGACGGGCCTAACTTAGTAGATTACGGATTCTTGGCATTGATTACTTAGGTGGTAGGTTAGGCTATGAGTGGAGGTGTGTACTACAAGGTAGTCGCATCACGGAGCGGTTCGCCGTGTCCCCGCCCAATGTCTCGTGTTATGCCAAAGCGCTGCTTGGGTTGGCATAGCGGTTTGTAAGCACATCAGAGTGTCAATGTTAAGATGAAGTTTCGAACCGCTTTGTTATGATTAGTGCTTGCTACACTAGTTGTATCATATGGGTAAAGTGTACAACCTCCGCAGAGTGTTAAACAATCTATTCAATAGCCGCCCACGGTCATGGACATGCTCGAGATTTCACACAAGGGTAGTTTTCATAAAATGTTGGGATGGGAGCTATGTGACCTCAATCATATGGCTATGTGAAATAACTGCTTAGCTTTGTGTCTTTGTGAAAAGAACTGCTAAATTAATATTGTCTATTTGTTTTGACCTGCATTTCAATCTATTATTCGTATTCAATTGCAAATGTTGCATTTCGCAAAAGAACCACGTGTTTTTCTTTTGGGATAAGCTCGCATCTATAAATTGCATTCGTGGTATGATTTGTGAGTACGGTTCGTCCTCACGCTTATTGTAAAACTTGCGCCCAAACCTACGTAAGAGGAGGAGTCTACGCCGCTGATGAGGAGTTCAACGGTTGCCGATCATTGTTCGATCCCGCCGTTGCCCGTGGTGAATTGATGGGATCTACGCTGAAGTTATTTCTATTCCACTGCTGTTTTATTCTCTGTTAGCCCTGCGTGGCTTAATAAGTGTAAACTCGACCATAAGGTCAAAACCCCTATTTATTATTCAAACTAATCGTTTACTTTATATATCGCTTGTGTGGATCGATATTTACCTATGTTGACACTGTGTGCACTAGCGTGATCCTGGACTAGTGCAGTATACACAGAGGGTTCCAGAATCGTAATTTTAGGTCCCAACAGAGGTGGTATCGTGAGCCATATCGATCGTAGGTCTTGACCTTAGTTAGATCGGCCGCCTTTAGAGTGTCCAAATTATTTTCTAAAGGAAAATTAATCGCGAGTAATTAATTGCTTAACTCCTCCCATATCTCTCTCGACTCAACTTTTGCTATAATCTTTTCTCTCCCCGCTGTTTTAAGTTGCTCTTACCCTCCCTTCATCTGTCTTGACAGATGCCTCGTCTCCGGAGCTATGGTGAGCGCACAGGAGGATACACCGCTAAGCTTTGGAAGCTGCTACAGGTTCTTGGAGGCTTTGATCGTCCGTTGTACATCGGCAACAACTGGATAGTGAATGGACAAAACCGTGGAGTGATTTGTCATCTGACGATCTACGCCAGGAGGAACGGCAAGGCGAGCCAACCTTCGCACATCTCTGTGAGGAAGATCACTTGGCTGGAAGGCATCCAGGAGTCGTCGCGCTTGGCCATGCTACGTATCTGCAACATCTACGCACGGGAGCTCCAAGACACCGTCTTCCGTTACCACCCCAGAGCTGCAGCCGTGGATTTGCCAGCACGCTACCCGTCTATAGAAGAAGAGAGCAACGCGACAGTTGTGCACCTTGCCCAGTTTGCAGCTGACCAGGAGGAAGCATTGGAGAGGACTATCACGGAGCTAGATCATGTCTATGAGACCTTACAGAAAGCTGAAGAGAAGGTCGCTACTCTACAGGAGATTCTCTACGACCAGGATGACGAAGAAGAGGAAGACCCCGAGGAGGATCACGAAGAAGATCCAGAGGAAGGTCCAGTTGAGCCAGAAGAAGCCGCAGAGCCAGAGGAGCCACCGAGCCGCTTGCACTGTGGACGCTGCTCCTCGCCGCACCAGCCTGTGGCATCGGATCGCTTGCCAAGACACCGGCTCACTTCCGAGTCTACAGCCGTCAGGAGTGTCGCCGCGGTTGTGGAGGCTTTCTCGAGTAGTTTCGTTTTAGGCTTCAGTTTTTCAGGCTTAGCCAGTTTCAGTTAGTAAGTCGCCCTTTAGGCGATAGTTTTGTGTGCTTAGGTCGTTGTTTCTTTTGTGTGCGAGTATGAGCTACAAAGGCTCTTAGGCATTTGTTGCAGCCATACTAAGACCCTAATTAATAAGGATTTAATTGATATATGCCACTACAAAGATGATGTCTCACAAATGTGCCACTCGAAAGTTTTTTCTTCTAAGAATGCCACGTGATAGTGTGTGATTTTTAGAGCAAAACACTAGCAGTGTGCGATTTGGATCAATGAAACGAGTAGTGGCAGATTCGTTTGAGTTTCTTGAGCTGTGTTTTGTTGGGTTTAACCTACCCTCTGCTTAGTTCTTAACTTATCTCGTGCTTGCTACCTTATCTAACCCATGGAGCTTCATCAGATGGTTCAAACTCGCTGCATCACCGCAAGTGGTTCCTGGACCCAAAGACCGAGAAGCAATGAGCACCTAGCCGCAGGAGCAGTTCCGCCACAAGCACCCCCGATTGACTTGCAAAACTTTGGAGCTTTCATGGCAGCACAGACTCAGCTAATGAATACCATGATGAATCATATGCAAGCTATGAGCAACCAGAACAACAACAACAATCAACAGCATGGAGCCCCAGCTGCTCAAGGTCACCATGGACCATCTAAACTTGCTGAGTTTATGAGAACCCGTCCACCAACATTCTCCGGACATGTCTCCCCAGTAGAAGCAGATGATTGGCTTCGGGTCATTGAAAGGAAGCTGCTGATCACCCAGTGCAGCGATCGTGAGAAGGTTTTGTATGCTACTCACCAGATGGAGGGCATAGCTGCTGAATGGTGGGAGAACTTCTGTGCCGCTCATGAGATGCCACAAGACATCACCTGGGAAGAGTTTTCTGCAGCATTTCGCCAATACCATGTACCAGAAGGCATTATTGATCTGAAGAAGGATGAGTTTCGCGCTCTCAAGCAAGGAGCTATGTCAGTGTCTGACTACCTCAACAAGTTCTCTCAGCTAGCTCGCTATGCAGCAGAGGATGTAGCCACAGACAAGGCTCGCCAGAGTCGCATTCTGAAGGGGCTAAACACTGGACTACAAGTCAGTCTAATCGCCCATACTTTCCCTGACTTCCAGGAGCTGGTCAATAAAGTCTTTGTTCTAGAGGACAAACGCAAGGAATTGGAGGACAACCGCAAACGTCAGATGGCTCAGCAAGGAAGCCATCAATCACAGCAGAGGGCAAGAACAGTGCCATCGCAGTTCAACCGATTTTCACCCTGCACTTCGCTCGTAACACCGCACCAACTTCAAGACTCGCCGAGCCGCCGTAACTTCCGCAACCCTGCACCTGCCAACCCCAATCAAGGGAGCAACCAGCAGAACGTACCACGGGTATGTTATACCTGCCGCCACCAGGACATTTTTCTAACCAATGTCCGCAGAAGGGTACAATCACTCCAAGACGCTTCAACCTTAGAGCTACGCCATCCAAGACGCCAACACTGTGCATTAACCAAGGAGCTTTACGTTGTCGGGCAAGTCGAGGAGCACCACGCCGGTGATCGAGGTCGTGTCAACCACGCCACTTGTGAAGGAGCCCGTGAAGCACCGGACGTCAGATCGGGTAAGTTTCGTTAACTCAGACATGCATCGCTTTGTTTGATTCGAGCTTCGTGATTCGCTTGTTTCGGATGTTTGCAACCAAAAATAATTTGGAAGTTATGCGCCTAAGCATACCGCTAGTCCAATCGCCTGAGCAAAGCTAAGCCCCAAAGTGGGATGTCTAGGAGCTTGTTATCGCCGCACTGTATTAATACACCCGCATCCTCTATGCATTTCTCGACTAGTCCCATGATCGTAGCTAGTTCACACAAGAAACAAAATGATAACAAATTCATATCAAAACTTTATTAATAAATAATGACAGAGTTAATTACAAAGGAGGCTTACAGCCCACAATAAAATAAACACAATGAAGACGAAGAAGTAGTAGGGTCCAGCGACCGCCACAGTGCAATCGATCGGGAAGCGGCCTAGTCGCCGAGGTCCACATCGGTAGCAAAGTCCTTATCCTCTCAAATTTTGTTTGCATAAAGCAAATATGAGCACAACTTCCGTGCTCGCAAGTTACACCCACAAGCAATGTAATGACATGCATATATGGATGTAACAAGGATGGCTTATTGGTTTATTTGCATAAAGCAAAGATTTTCTTTAAATACTTGTACTAAGTTCCAAAGCGCTTATTTTATACTACAAATCCTTTTGTAAATTCTCGCTTTATAGTTAGATAACATTCACACATGAGTGGTGAAGGATACCTCCTATCACATGGCTTCTCGCCCAATTCCCATCCGATAAACCAGCTTTGAAGAAGTCTTTTCAAACAAACCCAAGTCTAACTTTGAGTAGTTCTCGCTAGCATGTCCATAACCATGACACGGCTATTCAATAGTTTTACACTGCAGAGGTTGTACACTTTACCCACATGACAAGACTTCTCTAGTTTGTCCGGCATATATCGATGCCACCGCCACTACCTTTGGTAAGCGGTCTAGAGTACGTGTCGAGGCCTTTACAAAGCGCCATTCCACCAGAGTTACCCTCGCTAAGGTTTCGCCACCTCCTTTGGAATAAAGACCTCCTGATTCGGGCCCTCTTGCGCTAAGTGGGATTAATATAAGTCGAACATGACTACCCAATACATCTCAGGGAGCGACTATGGTGGAACATTGCAAATTATTTAGCCAAGTCCCGCCATACGAGACATGTGGTGGTACTAAGAAGGCGAGCATCATGCGCCAAGACCGGTCCTTAATCGACTTGGGCAACTTTCCAATAAAACCCATGGGACTTAACTCGACTAAATTAAGCCCGTGCATGAACTCGCACTCCACCAATCATCCATTCCGCCAAGTCCAAACCATCATTTTATTTTATTTTCCAAGTCATTTGTAAAACTTCCATGACACACGATGCCAAGGGTACAATTTAATCAATAATTGATTGATGGTGAAATTCCACAAAACAAGTTTGGTCTAAAAGCATGGCTAAGCAATACGCTTAAATGATCCTAGTTCATATTATTGTATCAACCAGTTTGATCTAGGGTGACAATGTGTTTGATTCAATATCAACATTGGCCATACAAAGGATTTTAGGCATAACTATAGATTTAAAACAGAATTTAAGATAATCGATATAAATAAGCATGCAAAGAATAATTTAAAACAGTAATATAAATAATTTAAAATAGTAGGATGAATATGATCAAGGGTATAACTTGCCTCGCTTGATGAGGTGACGTTGTTTTTCTTAATGCATCACCTTAATAGAACTTCTCGTGTTGAGGTGACGTTGTTTTTCTTAACAGTCACCTAGTACTCACAAGTACTATCTTCGTGTAATCCAAGTGTACGATCACGATGATCATACACCAAAATCAATCCTCTTATGTTGCTCTTCAATAAATCGATTCTCCAAGTCGTTGATGATCACACACCAAAATCAATCTTCTTATATTGCTCTTCAATTGGTGTCGAAATCGATTCTCCAAGTCGTTAAATCTAATCGTGAAAATACGACCAATTCAACTCAAATCCAAATAAATCCAAAAATACAGATCAAATTAACTCCAAATAGAAGTATTTTACTTTAGTTAGCTAGATAATAATTTTATGTGAATTTACAAACTTGAATGGACTAAAACGGAGTTCGGGAGCAAAAGATATGAATTTTAGAAGATTGGGAATACATGGAATGATAAACTAGGGTTTAAAAGAATTGCAGGTCAAAAGAACCCAAAATCAACTGATTTTGGTTTAGATGGCTAGATCTCGATTTTATAGGAATATAGGAATTTGAATGGACGAAATCGGAGTTCGTATGAGGGAGAACGAACCCCGGGAAGTTCTAAATCTAAATAAAACCTAAAATCAGATTTTATTGATTTTCCGAATTATTTTTCTAAAGGAAAAGGCTTTATTGCGCCATAATGACGCCGCTGATTTTCGATTTTAATTTTATTTTCTCGACGTGGGCCCCACGTGTCATAGACACGCTCACGGTGGACCAATTCCACCGAGCCATGTGGTACGGTGTGGATGATCCATGCGACGCGGGTAGTGAGGTGGATGCCGACTTGCAAAAAGTGGTGACGTGTCATCTACGTGGCGCATCACGCCAAGATTTAAAACGGCGACGCCCCGGCCGCCGACAACGGCAGACGGCGCGCTACGGCGGCGGCGGATGGTACCGTGTATAGCTACGACTATTGTGGTCATAACGGATACCGGTGACAGAGGACGAAAGTGATGGCCGGCGACGAAAAAGGCGCGGAGGCGCACGGCCGTTGTCGGCGCGGTCCGGCATGGCGCTCGTGAAGCGGTGGAGCACCGGATCGCGCGACGTGGTGAAGACGGTGGTGGCGCCGGCGCAGGTCGCGAGGCGCGGTGGCGCGCAATCGGCGCGACGCATACGGCTGGCCGCGAAGAAAATCCCACCACGACGCCAAGAGGTAGGGAGGTGGGGTGGTGCGAGTGTGTTGAGTGAGTCGAGGCTCACCGGTGCCTTTATAGGCGGAGGAAGGCCGGAGGTCGGAGTTCGTGGCGCAGTGGCGCGGCGGCGTCGCACGACGCGCAAACCGCGGAGTAAAGAGAGGGAAAGGGGGGAAGGGGCGGCGTGATGAGGGCTTTTGAATGCGCACGATGGCGAGGGACGGGGGCGAAACGGGCGGTAACGAGCTTCGCGCGCGATAATGGCGGAGCGCGCGCCGTGGGGAAGAAGAAGAGGTGGGGAGAATAAAGGAAGACGATGATGCGTGGCGCCCGATTTTGATCGAACGCGGAGATAGAACATGTGAACCGGTAAGTCGGGTCGCATCGCAAATGCTGATTTTGATCCAACGATCACGTTAGATCAAACGACACGTGAATTAATAAAGTCACCGTGCTTGGGGCCGCCGGATGGGTATCCGATGGTGTGAGAGGCGGCGCCGCTGGCGCTGGGGGTCGTCCGATGTGGATCGGAGGGTCCTTATCTCTCGTGATATTCGACCACCCAATGACTTCAAATCGATCGTTGGTTTGAGATCCGACGATCGGAGAGGTGAGGAGGCGTGGTTGCGTGAGTGTCGCTCGATGAAGATCGAGCGTGTGGAGAAAGAGAGATGGGGCGTGGGAAATAGATGACCGCTTGATGGCGACGGCGCTGGGACGCGAGCGAGGAGAGGGGAGGCGCGCGGCCGGAGGGCCGGATTGGAGTGGCGCGCGTGAGAATAGAAGTGGCTGCGGAGGTTTCGCCCAAAAGCCGCTTAGGGTTTTTAAATTGATTTTTCTATTAATTTAATCCAGATAATTCATTTAGGCTTTGAAAATAGCAATTTAACTCCAAAAATTCTAGAAAAATTCACAGAAATTCCTAGAGTTATTTTGGACTTAAATAAAATAGTTCCAACTTTAAGTTGGCTTTTAATTTTGAACAGTAAATATTTTTATTTTAAAATAAATAGTAAAAAGCTTTTAAAATTACAAAAAAAAATTCCAGAAATTACTTAAAATTTTATTTTTCACTTTAAATCCAATAAAACTCATAAAACTCAATAAATTTTATTTTTGACTTTTAAAATCTTATAGATTTAAGAAAAACAAGAAAACACTATTGAAACTCGAAAAATCCAATAAGAGAATAACTTTATTAATTGTTATTTTGGTAACAGCACTTTGGGATGTTACAGTTACTCATAGCTGGAGTTGAGTTTCTAGCCAACCTAATCGTACTAGATACCCAAACCTTATATGTCATTCTTGGCATGGATTGGTTATCCAAGCACAAAGCCGTGCTAGATTGTGGCCGCAGAGTCGAATAATGAGGATACCAAGGGAAACAAGGTGGAATTTCTAGCCACCTCGTCGTGAAGGACATCTCATAGTGAACAGCCTAAAGACCCTTTCCTTAGAAGAAGTACCACTGCCAATGAATACCTGCATGTGTTTCCAGAAGAATTACCAGGAATGCCCCCAGATCGTGACATCGAGTTTGTCATCGACTTAGTACCAGGGACAGCACCAATTTCAAAGAGACCCTATTGGATGCCAGCCGATGAATTGATAGAGATGAAGAAGCGTATAGAGGAACTTCTTGAGAAAGGTTTCGTGAGACCTAGTTCGCCGCCATGGGGAGCACCGTGTTGTTTGTCAAGAAGAAAGATGGAAGCATGAGGATGCGATTGATTACCGCTCTCAATGAAGTTACTATCAAGAACAAGTATCCACTACCCCGGATTGATGATCTGCTTGATCGATGAAAGGAGCCGAGTGTTCTCAAAGATCGACCGCGATCAAAGTTACCACCACCAAGATTTGTCCTAAGGATATACCAAGACCGCTTTCAATACGGCACGGACATTATGAGTTCTTAGTCATGTCCTTTGTCCGACTAACGCCTCGCTACTTCATGAACATGATGAATAAAGTATTCATGGAATATCCGACAAGTTTGTAGTCGTGTTCATTGATGATATTTTGGTTTACTCCAAGTCGGAGGAAGAACACGCTGAACATTTAAGGATAGTCTTGGAAAAACTCAGAGAGCATCGGTTGTACGCCAAGTTCAGTAAGTGTGATTTTTGGAAGAAGGAAGTCGATTTTCTCGGTCATGTGATGACAGCCGAGGGAGTAGTAGTTGACCCCGGTAAGGTTAAAGCGGTATTACATTGGGAGCAGCCCAAGGCTGTAACTCAGATTCGTAGTTTCTTGGGAATGGCAAGTTATTACCGCTGTTTTATCGAAGGATCCTCATCGATTGCTAAGCCTCTTACGCAATTGTTGAAGAAGGAGAAAAAGTTCACTTGGACCCCAGCCTGTGAAGAAAGTTTTCAAGAGTTGAAGAAGTGTTTAACTTCAGCCCAATACTGATTTTGCCAGATATTCAGAAAGATTTCGATATCTACTGTGATGCTTCGCGTCAAGGATTAGGATATGTCCTGATGCAAGAAGGAAAAGTTGTCGCTTACGCGTCAAGGCAATTAAGACCTCACGAGGAGAATTACCCTACCCATGATTTGGAATTAGCTGCCGTAGTGCATGCTTTAAAGATTTGGCGTCATTACCTCACCGGTAATCGCTATGAAGTCTATACAGATCATAAGAGTCTGAAGTACATCTTCACCCAGTCAGAATTGAATATGAGGCAGAGGAGATGGTTAGAATTGATCAAGGATTATAATCTTGGAATCCAATACCACCCCGGAAAAGCCAATGTAGTTGCAGATGCCTTGAGTCGTAAGAGTTACTGTAATGCTTTGGAAGTGGAAGAGTTTTGTTCAGAACTTCAAGACGAGTTTCAGAAGCTAAAGCTAGAAGTCGTGTTAGAAGGTTTTGTGGCCAGTTTGGAAGTACAGTCTACCCTGGAGAAATAGATTCGTGAAGCGCAACCAAAGGATTCGTGTTGTCAAGCATCAAGCTCAAAATGGCGTATGAAAATTTAAAGATTTTACCAAGGATGATCAAGACATACTGATTAATGGTCGATTCGTACCAAATATTGATGGGTTAAGGCAACCGATCTTAAAAGAAGCCCATGACTCAAAGTATTCGATTCACCCTAGCGCATTAAGATGTACCAGATATTAAGACTAAATTTTGTGGCAAATTTGAAGCAAGAAGTCACAGATTTCGTTGCCTTGTGCGACGCCCGCGAAAGTAAAGGCGTATACCGTAGACCAAAGAGTTTGTTGCAACCGCTAAAGATTCCAGAGTGGAAGTGGAAAGAGATCGAATGGATTTCATTACCGCTTACCCAAGACCCAATCGTTACGATTCGATCCGTAATAGTCGATCGCTTGACCAAGGTCGCCATTTTCGCTACCAAAACCACATACTCGTGAGATCGCCTATGGAGTTGTACATGGCTAGAATTGTCGGGCTTGTACGGTGTGCCCAAAAGATAGTGTCGATCGAGGATCTCGCCACCTCTTTTTGGCAAAGTTTGCACGGCATTGGGTACCCATCCAATTTCAAGATCGTATCATCCACAAACAAATGGACAGACTGAGAGAGTTAATCAGATATTGGAGGACATGCTGAGAGCTTATGCTCTAGCTAATGCTGCCCGTTGGGACAAAAGTTTACCGTATGCAGAATTTTCGTACAACAATAGTTACCAAGCTAGTCTGCAAATGTCACCAATTGAAGCTTTGTATGCTTGTGCCTGCAAAACCCCGTTGAATTGGTCAGAAACAGCTGAACGTTCGGTATTCGGTCTAGACATCATTCAAGAAGCAGAAGAGCAAGTGGCCATGATCAGAGAAAGATTGAAGATAGCTCAGTCCAGGCAGAAGAGCTATGTTGATAATCGTCGTCGTGATCTCAGCTTTGAACCCAAGGATTTCGTCTATCTTCGAGTTACTCCGCTCAGAGGTGTCAAAAGGTTTCATACCAAAAGGAAGCTTGCCCCTAGGTATGTTGGCCCGTTTAAGATTTTAGAATGCCGTGGAGAAGTTGCTTATCAGTTGGAGCTACCGCAGTCGTTAGCAGGAGTGCATGATGTCTTTCATGTCTCGCAGTTGAAGAAGTGTCTCCGTGTGCTAGAAGAGCAAGCCCCGCTAGAATTGATTAACTTGAAGGAGGATCTTACCTACAAGGAGCAGCCAGTCAAGATTTTGGATGTCGCAGAGCGCCACACAAGAAGTAAGACTGTTTGTTTTTGCAAGGTTCAGTGGAGCAACCATTCGGAACCAGAAGCAATGTGGGAGCGTGAAGAAGAGCTGAAAGCCGAGTTTCCTAGCCTTTTCTCTAGCTAGCCTGAATCTCGGGGTCGAGATTCCTTTAAGGGGGGGAGGTTTGTAACATCCCAATTTTCTGAGTTTAAAAATCTTTTAAATAGTTAGTAGGGAAAAGTCACCATTTGAATTTATTCGAATTTAATTCAAAAGCTTAATATTGGACTTTACAATCAAAAACATTTAATGTGAATAATCCCAACATGAACAATAGCCAAAACTATTTTATTTGGGTTATCTGTGCTCAGACATATTTTTCTAGATTTTTCTGAGTTCATTTGCTATTTTCTATTGCTTATTTGAATTTCTGGTATTTTATAAAATAGAAAAGCTATTTAAAATCTTAGAAAAACTCTTGGGCCGAAACCCACTCAAACCTCCTTCGCCCAACTCGTTTCAAATTTCACCATACGCGCGAGCCCGCCTCTCACTAACAGGTGGTCCCCGCGTGTCAGCCTCCTTCCTCTCTCCTCACGCGAGCACGTTGAACCTCAGCCGTCCGATTCTCGTTGAGCGGTCCGATGGAGATGGGCTGTTCGGGCGACTTGAAGTCCCCAGCGTTGTGAGCCATTTGATCAAGGATGGACGGCCAGGATGCGACTGAGATGTCGGGGGTTTCCGAATGTCACACGTGCTGTGGACCGTTCGATCGTGGATGGACGGTCAGATCTTTGAGTCTGTTGCGCAGCCGCGCCGTTTCACACGCGCCCGCGTTCGAGCCCTAGCCGCTGACATGTGGGCCCCGTCTGCCACGTCATTGTCGTCTTCAACGCGGACTCCACCTTCCTTTCCGATTTCTCCACCGCCGCGTCGTGTTCTTCGCGGACACGCTTCCCGGCTATTTAAGGCCCTAAGGACCTCGTGCCCCGCACTCCGAGTCATGTCGCCCCGTAAACCCCGACCGCCGCTCGATTCGTCGCTCGAGCCCTAGCCGCCGCCGCCGCTTTCGGCCCGCCGGCGACCCCATCGCCACCGCCGCTCCTCCACCGCCTCGCCGTTGTTGGAGGTCATTCGGATCGCCGCGCCGCTGCCTCGAACCACCGCCGCTTTCACCGAGGACCTCTTCAACGCCGCCGCCGCTGAGCCCGAGCTCAACCTCCGCTGACTCGCCGCCACCACAGCGGTCCTGAGCGCCCATGAGCATCCCATCGAGATCGCCTCGTCTTCTACCCGCCGGCACCATCCGCCGCCGCCGAGAGCCGCTTGCCGCCGGAACCATAGGTTCTCGAGCCCCGCCGCCGAACCACCGCGCCGCCGCCACCTCGCCTAGCCACCTCACCGCCACCAACGCAGTCGTTTACGTGGCGCCCGCGCCACCGCCACCGCCAAGCGTACCACCGTAACCCTAACCCTAGATCCATCTCGTGTGGGTCTGTTCCACGGTGCACCGAGCCACTAACTCGTGGACCCCACGTGTCAGTTGTCTGTTCCATGGACTTGTGCACCCATAAACCATGAACCCATCTTCGTGGACCCGGTCCATGGACCGAGGGCCCACATGTCATTCTCTGTAGTCTTTTTCGGATTTATTTTAATTCAGGAATTCTGAGGGCAGACGTCATGCTCGCGCAATAATCCGATTTTTCTTTTAAGAAATAATTCGGAAATTCCAGAAAATCCAAAATTAGGGTTTCTTTAGATTTCCAATCTTCCAGAGCCCATAACTTTTGCATCCGAACTCCGATTGAGTCCATTCAAATTCCTAAATTTACCTAAATTCGAGCTCTATTTATCTGAGATTTTTATTTAATTTTTGGAGCTTGTTTTGCCTACTTTATTTATTTCTTTGTTTATTTATCTCGCTTATGTAGTAGACGTCGATTCGTCAGGGAATTTTGGAGGAGGAGCACCTCAAGATCAAGACCAATACCTAGACCTTTCCAAGGCAAGTCATACCTTTATCATCTTGAACCCACACTACTACAAAAACGCCATCACGCATTTGCTTCTAAATCACATCACGCATGCTTTGTGAACCGCTCAGATTTATGCGCTCGTGATAGCAGTATTCATCATGCATTTGCCAAACCATCTCGTGAAAATATTGCCGCAGCACGCTTCTTAACGAACCGCTCGTGATAGTCCATTTTCACGCATAATTTTTAACAAGAACCGCTCAGGATAGTAATTATCACTGCATTTACTCTTGTTCGTAACTGTCGTGATAGTTTTTTATTGCAAAAAAATCAGCATATGTTGTTTCCATTCTACATAGAACGTTGTTTGCAGCAAGCACAATGTGGAGCACTGTGCTATCTAGCACACCCAAACATGATCATCAAGAACCCACCAAAGACACATTGTGTAGCATACCATGCCATCTACAATTCCACCAAAGAAGAATAACCTAATGCACTTTAGACCTTCGGTCGCTCATCCTTCCTTCCTCCTCCCTTTTTCAAAGATCCACCTCTCTCAAAGATACATCATCACCAAGAACCCCACACCTAGTGGCTTCACCCCTTTTCATGCATAGAACAAACCACATCAAGCAAAACATCAAAAGATAAATAATACTCAATATGAAACAAAAAAGGGAAGGAGGGGAGCAGAGGGAGGACTAAACTGGGTAGCCTGCGTGGTGGCATTGTGTTAAGGGCCGGAGGCTCATGTCGAGGAGGCAGACCAAAGGAGCAAAGGAGGAGGGAAGGAAGGATGAGAGCCACTTGAGGTGTAAGGGGGCCGAGGGAGAGGAAGACAACGCTGGGGTAGCTATAATATATAAGGACAGTGTCAAAATACTTTGCCTCCCGCGCACGCGTTCAAAATTTTTCGAACTCCCGCCTCACACAAGTAATCACAGACGGCTTCATACAAAACTATCTATGATGACATATCACGCACGGTTCAGACATGAACCGTCAGATAGTATATCATCACAAACGGTTCTTAATACGAACCGCTCGTGATAATGACTTCAAATTGAAGCCATGGTAAAATTAGAGTAAGAAAAATTTGAAGCCATGGTAAAATGAGAGAGTAAGAAAATTCAAGCCATGGTAAAATCGAGAGTAAGAAAATTCCAAACCATGGTAAATCCAAATCACATACGGTTGTTAAATCCAACCGCTCGTGATAACTACCTCATCACGCATTTGCTGGTATCACGAACTATCTGTGAAGTATCACAAACGGTTCGTCATACCAACCGTCTGTGATGAGGTAGTTATCACATACGGTTCGACATGAACCGTCAGGATACTTCATGAACCGCCTAATACGAATCGCTCGATAATGATATCACGCATTTGCTTCAAAAGGAACCGTCATGATATAACAACACAGACGGTTCCAAAAGAACCGTCTGTGATGAACCGTCTATTTTGACCTGTTTTGTAGTAGTGCCAGTTTTCAAATTACTTTGTTTCAAAGTATTGCATTCTACTTTAATTATTTATTTAAATATTTTGGGCATAGTTATTATCCAATTTGTTATCACACCTTGGCCTTGTATGTCATAATACCTTGTCACCCTAGATTGGTTTATTAGTTGGTAATATTATAGCACCAACGTGGGTTGGATAGATGCGAGTACAATTGCTTAGCCATGCTACGAGTCTCATATCTCATGTGAGTCGCAAATATTAAATCTGACTAAGTGACTATGGAACTTTGTGTAAAACTGTGTGCTATGTGTTATTACTTCGTGATAGCATGTGTTGCACTAAAACCAACTTTGTGGGAAAGGATTTGGACTGAGGCAAGTAGTGGATACTTTGTGATATGGTGGACTTTGTGAATGGGAATGATAATCTTTGTGATCTAGTTAGAACATGGAAGTCTTGTCTTGGTCAATTAAGGACTTAACTTTGTGCGTCATTGAACTGAGCCTTACTATACGACCACATGCTTGGTATGGGACAGGCCTAACTTAGTAGGTTACGGATTCTTGGCATTGATTACTCAGGTGGTAGGTTAGGCTATGGGTTGAGGTGTGTACTACAAGGTAGTCACATCACGAGGCGGTTCGCCGTGTCCCTGTCCAGTGGTGTGTGTTATGCCAAAGCGCTTCGTTTGGGTTGGCATAGCGGTTTGTAAGCACATCGGGAGTGTCAATGTTAAGATGAAGTTTCTGAACCGTTTTGTTATGATTAGTGCTTGCTACACTAGTTGTATCGTGTGGGTAAAGTGTACAACCTCTGCAGAGTGTTAAACAATCTATTCGAATAGCCGCATCCGTGGTCATGGACATGCTCGGGGATTTCACACGAGAGGTAGTTTTCATAAAATGTTGGGATGGGAGCTATGTGATCTCAATCATATGGCTATGTGAAATAATCTGTTTAGCTTTGTGTCTTTGTGAAAAGAACTGTTAAATTAATATTGTCTGTTTGTTTTGAACTGCATTTCAATCTATTATTCGTATTCAATTGCAAATGTTGCATTTCTGCAAAAGAACCACATAAGCCTTTTCTTTTGGGATAAGCCTGCATCTATAAATTCCATTCTGTGGTATGATTTGCGAGTACGGTTGTGTACTCACACTTGTTGTAAAACTTACGCCCAAACCTACAGAAGACGAGGAGTCTACGCCTGCTTTCGAGGAGGAGTTCAATGAAGGTTGTCGATCGTTATGTCCGGATCCCACCGGCCGCTCGTGGTGAATTGATGGGATCTACGCTGAAGTTATTTCTGTTCCGCTGCTGTTTTATTCTCTGTTAGCCCTGCATGGCTTAGTAAGTGTAAACTCAACTATAAGGTCAAAACCCTTATTTATTATTCGAACTAATCGTTTACTTTATTTATCGCTTGTGTGGATCGATATTTACCTATTTTGACATTGTGTGCACTAGCGTGATTCTGGACTAGTGCAGTATACACAGAGGGTTCCAGAATCGTAATTTTGGGTCCTGACAATAACCGTGGACACGGCTATTTGAATAGATTTATACCCTTCAAGGGTGTACTACTTTACCCATACAACTTGATTAGCCCGTAAGCCTCCAGATGCCTCCGAAAATAGCATACTTCCTGTGGTATGCCGGCCGGGTAAATCAAGATATGGTCGTTTTTAGCAAGAAAATCCCATTAGGCTAAGTCCCTCAACCCAGGGCTCCTAGGAAACATAAGACGTTACGGTCTCTATGCCCTATTGGCCCCTAAAGAACATAGGATTTCACGGTCCCGTGCCCTTACAATTTCACCACCATGGGACTCAACACAACAAAACCTACCCCTTACTTAACCATACAGCTCCCAACCCACGTGTGGTAGCACGAATGTACTTGAATCAACGACGTTACCAAAGTTTGGTCCTTAATTGTCCAAACAAGTCAAACCACATACCCAAATCTCGGTCACGAAGGCACCATCACTTGTCCAGACCAAAAGCTCATTTAAAATGACAAAATTTAACTCATAAAACAGATACAAAGATCTCAAACAAAAGTATATAATGAACGTTGTGTTTAACCCATAATTGTCGGGTTATTCCCGACAATCAGCTACCGGTTCTAGACTTGCATGGCTAAGCAAACTCGAACAATATAAATTCACACATCCTATCTTAAGCATGTGGTGCTGGAATAATTTAAGGATAACCTCCATGAATAGGATATAACTAATCTACACATCACAAAAATAGCGACAATATCAAAATAGCATGCAAGCAATTATCATTGCACTATCTTAACAAAACTGGGATCAAATATGATGCAAAAGAAAGTTCAAATGATGCTTGCCTTGCTGGAAAAGTAGTTGTTCACTCTCAGTAGCGTAGGAGTCAATATCAATCGCTTCGGAATCTAAAGAATAGAGACCGATATAAACACCGAGAAATACTCCAAAAATCAAGATGCTCAGAAATGCATGATTTTCCTACAGTAGCTAAGTCATGATTTTAGATGAATTTAGTGTGAGACCCCGGTTTATTTAGCTTGTAATACTCAGCCTTCCATTGGCTCTAACATCACAAACCAAATACACCGTGTCCCGATGGACATGTGCTTCCCAGAATTGCAGCACATATACATCTTTACAAAATCATGCATCAATTCTAGCAAAAGACATAGATAATCTAGAGTTATTACAAAAGAGGGCCGACCGGCCAAATGACAACAAAGTACCAATAACAGCGAAAGCTAATGTGCCATAAGATGGCCATAAACAAAAGCCAATTAGTGTGCCTTAACCCACAAGCCACTTCCTTCAACTAACTCAGACTTGCCGAACTTCAGATACAAACATGCTCACGCAATCAGAACATCCCAATTTTGGGCTTGTGTTTCAAATGTAAGAAAATGAGTAGAAATTAAAACTTTTCTTACATCATGTGTTTCCTGTTTGTATTGGACAAGTATTGTACAAGACTTACTTAAATGCAAAGTCACAAGTCTTTGATCCAAACCTTGTTCCTTCAAAAACATTCTTGTCAAATGTTGTGATCATCTCCTGAAAATATTTTTCCTAAGTTCTTGGTTGGTATGTGACCCTCTGAAAATTTCACAATTTTTAGAAATTGTTTGAATATTTTAGAGGTCACAAACCTGTTTGACTCTCACCAAACCTAAAACCAGTACCTTGTAGAAATTTTGGAGAAAAATACAATGCATAAAAACCTCTGCAAATTTTACACAAGGTCAATGTCTCAGTCAGCAAGCTCCTGTAAAATTTCAGAATTTTTGGAGTTATTTTGCTACCCCAAATAAATCCTCAAAAGTCTCAGCATATTTAAAACCTAAAACCTGGTTCATCGCTCCTTGTTCGAGTCGGCTCGAGTCCGAGCCACTTGACTCGGCCGAACCACCTAGCTGCACCGAGTCGCATTTTAAAACGCGGCGTGCGATATCACCGTTGATTCAAATCGCCGTCCACGCTCGCGTGAGCATTCGACCTCCGCTGCATTAACCAATTGGGACCGTTGATCTCAATCCAACCGCCCGCATTTCCGTAGCAACTGACCGTCCGGCGGCTCTTTAAATCGCAGCCGCCCATCTAAAATCCAACGGCCGTGGTTGCTTTCTCGTTTCTTCTTCCTCCTCTGCCCCACCGAAGCGCTGCGCGCACAATGGCGTAAAGAGAGAGCGCGGCGGCTTTGATGTGTCACCTCAAGTTTGCTTTCGCAACGCCTCTCTCGCGGGCATTTAATGCACACCAAAGCTTTCTCCTCCATTGTCACCGTGCTCACTTGCTCCCATCATTTCTGGTCCATGACCGTAGCATGAACCGAGCCCACCATGGACTCGGTTCTGCTCAAACCCTAATCCTTTCCCTATATATTGCCCCTTAGCTCCTCCCGGTGTTCCTTTACACCACACCTAGCTCCTCACCGTGTTTGAGCTCAAAACTATCTCAAACCTTCAATCCACCATTGTTAACCCGAGGGCTCCAATGGCGGCCTTGGTGTCCAAAGTGGTTCATCTTCAACCTTTCTTGCACCCTCTTGAACTCCTCAACCTCCTTTATATTTCCCTAACTTGATTTTGGGTTGCATTCGCAGAATCACTCAATTTTAAGTTTGGAGATTTTCGGTTGGTTTCACCCCTTTCTTCTCCAAATTCTAGTGGTTCTTTTGCAATTATTTGCTTTTGGAGCCTCTTTGAGCTATAATGAAGCCGTGGTGATGATTTGGTTCCACTCTTTTGCTCGTAACCTCATCTTCCACTTCATCTTCTTCGGCCCGGTGACTTCATCGTGTTCAAGTCTTCCCTGCCATCTTTGGAGCTCCTCTGCTAAGGTAGCTTCTATATAGTCCCTAGAAGTTATGGCACTCGCTTCCTGGACCGCAATGAGCATCTTGCTATTTTCGTGTTTTGCCGTGTCGGCCTCCTTCTTTGTTTTCCGCTCGCCGGCTGCCTGCACTTCCACCGCCGCGAGGTCATCATCGCTGGTCCGCAACACTATTGCGAACCCATTTTGATAGTTTGTGGCGCCGCCACGATCGAGTCGCCACACAAGCCGTGAAAGCCACTCGGTTTTGTCGCTGAGAAGCTCCCATTTTCGCCGATTATTAGAGCACGCAATTGCCTAATCATTGTTAATCATTGGATGTCATTAATGTGTCTTAATCGCCTAATGTCTCACCGACTTGTGGGCCCAAACCTCAGAATCATCACCGGCGTTAACTAATTGCTTTCGCACATCATTAATGCTAATGATTGTCATTAAATCTCGCTTTAGCATTATCGTGTCCGAGATTGTCTTTTGGGTCATCGACGCAGGGGCCCGTAGGCCTTAAACCTCGCCTCCGGGTCATTAGGCCTAATTTCGAGTTCATTAAATGTTAATCATTGTTAGCATTTAATTGGTCCTAAACTACCCCTTGTGCCATCGCTGTGTGGGCCTCTCGTCCCTAAATCACCATCGCTCAAAATCATTAGGAACATTGATTGCTAATAATCATTAATCATTGGTCATTAGTAATTAATTAGCGCCCTAAAACCTCCTTTAAGTCATCGCTGTGGGTCCAGGCGCTGTGCACGCAGTGTTAAATCTCGCATGTGTGACTCTCGCCATCGACATGCGCCCCACGTGTCAAGACTCGATTGCACTTCGATCTTGGACCACCGCCCATTTTGCGATCCGCGCCTAGATTTTGTATGCGCTCGACCTCCGCTCTCATCATTCTTGGCCGCCCATCACTTGATCTCGCGCCCGATCGCGGCGCGCAATCGACCTTCCGACCGAGGCGTGATCGAGCCGCTCATCCTTAGATTCGCGGTCGTGGATCGCCGAGGCAACCGCACCGCCCGGCTGCATCCTTCGTGAGCCGCTGGATCTTGATCCAACGCGGCCTCGCATGAATCGCGCTCGCGCGCCGTTTCTCCGGCGTGTGGCTCGTTGATATTGCATCAACGCCCACGAGCGCCCACGCTGCTTATTTTCGCTGATTGGTTTTTATTTCGTAAGTATTTATTTATCAACCAAAATTTGTATCAAAACTTTAGAAATTCATAACTAATTCAAGATAAATCCTTTTACATGAAACCAATCGCAATAAATTTGTATTTCACTAAAGTTTAATATAAAAATGCTTTTAGCTATGCTTCAGAGTAGAAAATTCTGTAATCTTTAATAGCTTGTTTTCTCGCTATTTTTATATATTCCGTAATTGTATTAAAACTTGGAAAATGCATATCTTTTCTCAGATATCTCTAATTGAATGATTTTAACTTTGATAAATTTGTTATTAACTAAACTTTAATCTAAAATGGTGGTAGGCCTAAATCAAAGACTTAAAAATATGTTAATAGATTTAACCTTATTAGTAGCAATTAAAAATTCATTTAATGATGTAATAGACACCAAGAATTCTCAGAATCCTAAAAATAGAAATTTGATGTTAGGAAATCCTCTCATATCGTGACTATAATGTGAAATGGGTTTTGCACATGTTTATATTTCTCGAAAGTGCATTATGCTAGTTTTGCATCCTAGAAAATCATAACTAAATCATTTTAACTCCAATTAAGATGAAACCACTTGTATTAGCCTTAAAATGTCAAGAGTAGCCTATCATAAAATTTTCAAGTCCGTAAAACCTCTAGAAAATATTTTTGCTACAAGACTTATTATGGCCGTAAAATGGGTTTTTAGGTAATATCTTTGCACCACAAATCCAAATTAGGTTTTTCCAGCTTCTATGTCTAGGTATATTCGTATTCTACCTTATGTATAAATTTCACGATTTGGATAATTTTTGCTTGCTCGCTTGTTTAAGTGTGGCTCTGCCTTATTGGTTGTTCTGGTTCTTTTTGCCTTTCGCTTAGGGTTCGATATTTGCAGTAACCCCGAGAACGACCCTCCACAACAGCTTGAGCAACAAAGAAGAAGGCAAGCGCTTGATCATGTTAATCCCAAGATTTTAAGTATTTATGTTGATTACAACTTCTATGTATGCATTGCTACTTTGTGTTAATAGTTGGCCTAGTAGATGCATTTCCTTAGCAAATGATTATCCTCTACTACCATGAGCCTAGGTTACTTGTCGTGATTTAGAGTTCATGGATGGGCTCTTGTCACTTAGTAGTTGCGAATTAATTGCTTAGCCATGCTTAGTTTCCTAGAAGTGGGCTGTTATCGACTTGTCGATAACCTTGATCACATAAAACTTATTATGGATTATGATTTCCACCTTGTGCCATGTCTACTTATGAACACTAAAACCGAAAACAAAATGATTTAGACTTGGGCACAATGGTATGATGGTGTGATTTTGGGTGTGATCGAATGGTGCCCGGTCAACAAGGACCGAACATCTTGTTACACTAAACCAAGCATTTTAGCGCATAACCACATTAGAGGGTATGGGACCTCTCTGACTTAGTACTTTGGCGTGTATTGGCTCGAGTCGCAGGAGTCGCAGAGGGATGGTGTTGGGAGCATTGTAGTGTCCGAAAGACTTCACCCGTGATGGGATTTGTTGTCTTTCGCTTGCAATGTAAGCATATGGGTTTCTATCCATATGAGCGGCTCAGTAGTTAATACACAAGATTGGAAATGTCTCAGAAGACTTAGCCATGCCAGATACCTTCTGTAGTGTGCTTTGTGGCTTGAAGGCGGTCCAAGTGTGGGTACATTGGTACACCGCAGGTTAAAACTATTCGAATAGCCTCGCCCTAGGTTATGGACACGCTTGGCAAGGTCTTTCAAGAGTTAGACTACAACCTTTAAATTAAAACTTGATGGGTGGTACAATCGTGATTCGTGCTATGTTGTGGTGGCTATTGGGATAGTCGCCTGTGTGGTTACTCGATGTACCTTTACTATCACTACTTTGATAACAAAACAGATTTGCAAACTTGCTTTCAAAATGTATTACATTATTGCAAATAAAGTTGGCTTCATGCAAAATGAGACATACAACCTCCACCTAAATAAGCTTGCATGTAGTTTATGAATAGGTCTCTATTCCACACGTTGCTTTTGGGTACAAAGACAATCTTTGTACTCAGCTGTTACGCTTAATTGTTTTGTTGCAGAGGAAGAAGGTGAGCCCGAGGGGCCTCACTTTTGTGAGTCGTGTTGCGTAGCTTATGGGCGACTAGCTTGGCGCCCTGGCCGGTTGCCTTGTGGGTGTATGGCTAACCTGGCGACTTTTGTTCTAGCCATCTTATGGCACCTTTGCTTCCGCTGCCTTTCTTGTTTATTGTTCTATTTGGCCTGTCGCCCTTTGTAATAACTTTACTTTATGTATGTCGTTGTTGAACTTAGTGATGTATGTGTATGGAATTGATGTGTATTTTGTGATGATGTGCATATGCTGCACTCGGGAAGCATATGTCCATCGAGGCTTAGAATGTTTAATTAGTAATGCCGTAACCATTTGGAGGTTAAGTGTTACTAGTTGAATATTCCGGGTCCTCACAGCAACTTTCCCAAAACAAGCTTCAGATGCTCAGCATGTGAGGACCCCAATTTATTTGGCTTGTAATGCTTAACCAACCAACCGGTTCTAGCATCACAAATCAAATAAATCGATCTCGAGATATGTATACTTCCTGCAGCAAGATACACACTCGTTACAAAATTAGACATCAACTCCACTCCAAACATAGAGTCCAAACACCACACTACCAAACGGAAGATAAACAAATAGTAGAGTTATTACGCATACAAAGCCGACTGTGCCACAAGATACACAAATAAACAAGAACGACAAATGAAGCAAAAGTGCCATAAGATGGCTATAAACAAGGCCAATCGTGCCTCCAACCCACAAGGCATCCGACCGACCGCCAAGTCTAGTCGCCCACGAAACGGCAACACAACTACGTATGAGGCCCTTGGGCTCACCTTCTTCCTCTCGCAACAAAAACATTAAGCAAAGCACCGAGTACAAAGATTGTCTTTGTACCGCAAGACCGACGTGAACCAGCGCACTGCTCATATGCTACATGCAGGCTTGTTTAGAGGAGGCCATATGTTTCATTTGCATAAAGCCAATTTTCATTTGCAATAATATAATACAGTTGAAGGCAAGTTTGCAGTTCATTTTTAATGTTAAACTAATAGTAAAGATAATAATAACCAAAGAGAAAGAAAAACAACCTAGAAGTGACTGTCCCAAAAGTCACTCCATCAATAGCACGAATCCCAGATTCGTACCACCCATCAAGTTTTAATTTAAATGTTGTAGTCTAACTCTTGATAAGCTTACCCAAGCGTGTCCATCACCTAGACGAGGCTATTCGAATAGTTTTAACCCCGCAGGTGTACCATCACATCCACACTTCTGCATCGCCTTTAAGCCAAAGCACACTCCAAGGTATGTCAAGACACGCTAAGTCCTACGAGACTTTTTCCAATATTGTGTATTAACTACGAGCCGCTCAGATGGATAGAAATCCATACGCTACATGGTAAAGCCGAAAAGACAACTACCCACTCGTGATAAAGCTTTTCTGACAACTACCATGCTCCCACCTCCATCCTCCCGCGACCTCCCGCGACCCGAGCCAATACACGCCAAAGTACTAGGTCAAGAGAGGTCCCATACCTCTAGTGTGGTTAGCACGCCGAATGCTCGGATAACAGAACTCACAAGATGTTCGGTCCTTAACTGACCCGCACCTTTCCAGCCACACCCAACAGATCACACCAATCTTACCATTGTGCCCGCCTAAATCATTTTTGTTTTCAGCTTTAGTTTTGCAATTAACATAGCACGAAATGGAAAATAAGAACAGAATAATTTTTTTATAGATCAAGATCATCGACTTAGTCGATGATCGCCAAATCTACCAAAGAGCTACATGGCTAAGCAACCAACTCAGATCTACTAAGTGACGAGTTCATCCAAATAACTCTAATCACAAAGAAATAACCTAGGCTCGTAGTAGAGGACAAATATTTACCTACAGATTATGCATCTAAAGGTTTAACTAACCAATTTAACACAAAATAAGCGATGCATACATACAGCTTGAAACAAAATATTAGACTTCAAAATACTCGATAAACATGATCAAACCGCTTGCCCGGTCGCCGTTGCTCGTAATGCTCAACTCGCTGCGCAGGATCGCCTCGTGGTTACCGCAAATGTCGGCTTCAACGATTGAACAAATAACAAATAATAAGAACGAATAACACCGACAAAACTCAAATATTCAAATACACACACACAAATCCATACACAGAAACTAAACCATCACAAAAGGATCAACAAAATGGTCACACAAATGATGATTAAAATTAGACATGCTTTCATGTGATTGATCTACCCACTCACTTATTTACCAAGTTAACCACAAAATGAATCATCTTATATGTTTTAATCTTTCGACAGACTTTGATGGTGATTGTGTGCACATCTATTAACTAAGCATCAAGTTAACACATCAAAACAACTAGCTACTCTAAAACAACCATTATTAGTTGAGATCACGTAACCTACAAGAAGCTATTGACAACACTAACTAGTCAAGTATCCAACTATGAGATGCTAAACAAAATTTTCTATCTAAGATAGGATTTTAAAGATGCTCAGCTATTCATATTCCTAAGCATCATACCAAGATATTGTAAGGCTAACAAATTTCAAAGATGCGGCTACTACAAAACCTTACTCATCAAAATACATACCACAAGTACAGAGGCAATACATCTAGTCCCATTAATGCTTTCATAGATCAAGGCCAACAAGTGATTTGAAACCTATAGAGACTAACTAATTAACTTCTTGCTAAACACTACTTCTCGTGGAGTCATCAAGAACTAACAAACTTCAAGAGCACAAGCATGATACCCAAAATCGACATCGACAATGTAAAAATTGACAACAGAGAAGAACAAATACAGAGAACCAAAGTGACTACTTCCTTCCAAGCCTCAATTTTCCAATTAAGCTTAAGCATGTGAGTTACTAATGACCATTCCTAAAGTTGATTAGCATTTAGAACTCGGCTAAAGGAAGGTGGGGCCCATCGTCGCTGAATCGTAGAAGAGCACAACCAAGAACAGAGGCTCGGCCGCTCGACTCGAACTTGCCGCCGCAAGGAGTGGCGGCGCGGCCGTGCGATGGCCAAAATGGGTCGCCTGTGGGTTACCGGCTAAGGGTGGTCGCGGTTGGCCGAGAAGACGGCATGGCGCGCGCGGCGACGAACACGCGCGCCCGCAGTTGGGGTGACAAGGTGCGATCGCACTGCAGAGGAAGACGATGAAAACTAGTGCGCCATGGGCATCGCGAGGCTCCAGAACTCACCGTGTGCTTGGCGACGACGGAGAGGCACCGGAGTGGCTCAACGACGAGAGCCCGCGGCAGCGCAAGGTGGTCAACGACGACAGGAGCCTGAGGTGAACGAGAGGATGTGTGAGTGAGTGGAGAAGAAAGGTGGAGTCTAGGTGATGCTCACCGAGCAAGGAATCGAGTTGGAGCTCACCGGAGAAGATGCGGTGGCGAAGAGGCGGTTTCGCCGACTTGGAGAAGAAAGCCCACGCAGCTCCACGCACGATGAAACCCAAATTCCTTGAGGGGTTTACTTCCGTGAGGTGGAACACACCATGACGCGGCCGGCGATGACCGAGCTCACCGGAGCGCCGAACGCTTGGAGGCGCCGCACGACGCCTCGCCCCGGAGCCTGGTGGAGAAGAAAGGCGATGGAGACGAAACGAGGTAGGGAAAGCCCTCGTGGCTTTTGTAGGCAAAGTGAGGCAGCGAGGTGAGGCGGTGGGCGTGAAAAGACCGTGAGGCGAGGTGGCAACAGGCATGCGCGCGGCGGCGCGAGATGCGCGCGAGCGGGCGAAAGAGTCGCGCAACGACGCGGCGGGATAACTCGCAGTGGACCGCCGCGCCGCCGAGAAAAGGGGATGCGACTCGAGTCGAGTCCGCGCGTGCGACGAGTGGGTTTAACCCGATCAATATCGTATCGACCGTTGGATCTGAGATGGACGGTTGAGATCTCTGTATGCATTCGGACCGGTCGATTGCATACGCGCACGTGGATAGTTCGATATGCATCGGACGGTCGACAATGATCTGGAGCGAGGCGGTGCAGCTAGTTGACGCGACCGAGTCAAGTGGTGCGGGTCGGACTCGAGCCTGAGTTGGGTTCGGGCCCGAGGAACAGTGTTTTCAGAATTTGATTTAAAAGGCTGAGAGGATTGGGGAATTTTTAGGGGTAGCTCCTGAGCTCCAAAAATTCCGAAATTTTTATGGAAGCTTACTGGAACAGAGAACAACATTGTATAATATTTCCAGGAATTTTCATGCACTAGATATTTCCCAAGAAAATTCACAAGTTGCTGACCAAGGGTTTGACCAGATTGGTAAACTGGTTTGACCTGGCCATTTGAAATAGCAATTAAAATCTAAAAATTGTGAAATAATTCAGGGAGGTAGCTAGGATGGTCAAAATGATAGGAAAAGTAATTTCAGAGGATGATCACAAGTTTGAAAGCTAAGAATTTGCTGACAACAATTTCCATTCACAAGAATTCAATTCTAGAAAATGGAAATTGCTAGGGAAAATTTGGAAAACTTCCAAATGATTTGATGAGACAACAAAAGTTTTTATTTCTCCTCAAAATATTACATATGAAATACAAACCCTAAGTTAGGTTGTTACACAAAGATGTTCTTCATCACTCTTGGAGTAGATAAGAATGTCATCAATAAATACCACCACAAACTTATCCAAATACTCCATGAACACCGAGTTCATAAGATTCATGAATAGAGCAGAGCATTGGTTAAGCCAAAAACATGATGGTGTACTCATAAAGACTATAACGAGTAGTGAAAGTCGTTTCGAATATCCTCACTTTGATTCGACTTGATGATACCCCAACCTCAAGTCAATCTTGGAGAATACACTGCTCCACCAACTAGTCAAAGAGATCATCAATGCGAGGCAAAGGATACTTGTTTTTCACCGCCACCTCATTAAGCTTGACGGTAATCAACACACATACGCAGGTCTTGTCCTTCTTCTTCACAAAAATAATCGACAACCCCAAGGAGATGAGCTAGGCGATAAAACCTTTCGCTTGAAGCTCTCATAGTTGCTTTTTCAACTCCTCCAACTCATTGGGAGGCATTCGACACGCGCTTTCAAATTGGAGCGCACCGGCAAAGAACTCAATGAAAAGCTCCAGATCTCGAACGGGAGGCATCCTGCAATTCTTCAGAAAGACATCGACAAAGTCACATACCGTGGGCACATCCCGAATCTCTATGTCGGCTTCGCTCAAGGGCACAAAGATGTGGCCCTTGCAACATGCAGTGAAATCCCAACCCGCCGCCTAAGCGGCCGTGAGGTAGACCATCTTCCTGGCACAATCGATTTGCCCCAAATGTTGGGACAACCAATCTATGCCAAGAATCACATCCAGACTCGCTGAGTCGAGTAGGATGAGATTCGCCAAGAATCCCACTCCTTCAATATCAATAGGAACATTCTGGCATTCCTGATCAACTCTCATTTCCGAACCCGGAGAGCGAATAAGCAAAGAAACTCCCAAAGGAACAAAGTGAAGGTCACTAGCAGAAATGATCTTTAAATAAAAGAATGCGAAGCTCCCGAATAAAATAACACCGCAAAGAGGCGAGAATTGACAAGAAGCGCACTCAACACAACGCCGGTGCCTCCCGGCCTCCTCGGCCGAGATATGGTTGACTCGCCGCCCCCCACACCCTGGGTCTTCTGGACTACCTTCTAGTCAGGTGGGTGACCACTCCCTTGCCCGCGTCCTCCATTAGGACGAGGGGCCGCTCCAATCTTCTGAGGGCAACTATTGCCATAGTGGCCCTTTTTGTTGCAGGAGAAGCAGGTGACCTCGGCAGCCGGATTGCGGAGGCCACCCTACTGCTGGGCCGCAGGTGCACGTGTCTGAAACACGGCCTGAGGGGGACGAGGAACCGCGCCGACGGCCTCGGTGATGGCGAAGCCTGAAAATGGGCCCCTGGTGCAGGCCCAACTTGGGAACGAGGGAGACTGGCCCGTGCAGTCTTCTGGGCCTCCCATTTGTGCTTGTGGGACTCGCCTAGCGCCCTCGTCTTGTGCTCGGCGACGATGGCCTTGTCCACCAGGGTCTGGAAATCAGCAAAGTCAACAATAGAGAGCTTGTCCTACAGCTCCTCAACAAGCCCTCCATGAATTTCTCCTACTTGGCCTCATCAGTGGCCACCTCAGCAGGAGCATACCTCGCTAGATGGTTGAACTCATGGAGATACTCGGTCACAAACTTGCGCCCCTGTTTGAGCGCAAGGAAATCCTTCTTCTTTATCTTCATTATGCCGGCGGGGACATGGGCCTGACGGAAAGTAGTGTGAAACTCCTCCCAAGTGACCACATGGCCGGCAGGCTGCATGGCGAGGAAGTTTCACCATGAGAGTGCCGCACCTCAAAGCAATGAGATGCATAGAGTGCCTTCTCCCGGTCCTGGTATCGAGCAATGTTGAGCTACCAACTAGACGCAGCCAATCATCCGCCAAGTGGATCCTCGCATCGAGAAGGTAGGTGGCTACGCGCGAGGAACTCCGATAGTCCCCACGAGATCGATGTCCACCACCTCCGCATCCGAGGCACCGAGGGAGTGGAGGTGTTCCTTGCAATGACCTCCGTGATCCGAGTCCGTCCATACGGTTCCGCCGACCGAGCAAGAGCCTCGGCCATGGTCGGAGGAGGCGTGAGCTCCTCATCATGACCCATCGGCCGATCGGCCGGGGTTCTTCCAACCATCCTGCTCCACAAAGTAAGTCAAGAACAACTCCGGACAAAAGGCATGGAAAACAATTAACATCTCTACAAAATGAACTCCAAAAGCTTAAAACCAGCATAACATCAATGCAAGATCTCAATTTACAAAATCAACTTCCTAATATGACTAACTCGTATGGAAGAACGAGCAAATGCTTTAGGAAGGCAACTTCAGAATACAACCCTTGGTTTAACACAGCTAGAAACCAAGGTAAAAATCACCTAAGGAAGGGTTAGACACTTAGCTAACTCCTATCACATCTTACACTTTTATTCCCACTAGTTTTAGTTGGATTACCTCTCACTTTCAACACTATTTACTAATTAAAAGCTAGTTGTCCAAATTTGTGCTTGCTGTCCAGATTTTGCCTCCACTTCTTCCTCGCCAAAATCTTTACTTCCGTAAGCTCCTACCCTTCACTAATGCATAGCCAACACTTCAATTTAAAGCTCTCATGGTTTTCCCAAACCAACTTAATCGATTACACTATCTTTGAAAGAAGATAAGAGGGAAAATAATTTTCCAAATTCAATCAAGAATAAGGTGAGATGAGCAAGCTAAGATAGATAATGTAACATCCCAATTTTGGGCTTGTGTTTCAAATGTAAGAAAATGAGTAGAAATTAAAACTTTTCTTACATCATGTGTTTCCTGCTTGTACCGACAAGTATTGTACAAGACTTATGGAAATGCAAAGTCACAAGTCTTTTGATCCAAATCTTGTTCCTTCAAAAACAATCTTGTCAAACCTTTTGATCATCCTCTGAAATATTTTTCCTAAGTTCTTGGATGATATGTGACCCTCTGAAAAATTTCACAATTTTAGAAATTGTTTGAATATTTTAGAGGGTACAAACCTGTTTGACTCTCACCAAACCTAAAACCAGTACTTTGTAGAATTTTCGAGAAAAATACAATGCATAAAAACCTCTGAAAATTTTACACAAGGTCAATGTCTCAGTCAGCAAGCTCCTGTAAAATTTCAGAATTTTTGGAGTTATTTTGCTACCCCAAATAAATCCTCAAAAGTCTCAGCATAATTAAAACCTAAAACCAATTTCACTGCTCTTGGTTCGAGTCGGCTCGAGTCCGAGCCACTTGACTCGGCCGAACCACCTAATCGCACCGAGCCGCATTTTAGAGCGCCGCGCGATATATCACCGTTGATTCAAATCGCCGCCCACGCTCGGTGAGCATTCTGACCCTCCGGCTATGTTAACCAATTGGGACCGTTGATTCAATCCAACCGCCCGCATTCCCGAGGGCAATCGATCGTCCGCTAACTGTTAATTGTGACCGCCCATTTTCAATCCAACGGTCACTATTCGCCGTTTTTCTTCCTCCTCGCTCACGCGCGCTGCGCGCAATGGCGTAAAGAGAGAGAGCGGCGCTTTGATGTGTCACCTCAAGTTTGCTTTCACAACGCCTCTCGGGGGCATTTAATGCGCACTGTGCTTTCTCCTCCATTGTCACCATGCTCACTTGCTCCCGCTGCTTGGTCCATGACCGTAGCATGAACCGAGCCCACCATGGACTCCTGTTCTGCTCAAACCCTAATTCCTTTCCTATAAATTGGCCCTCTAGGTCCTCCTAGTGTTCTTTTGCACTACACCTAGCTACTGTGTTTGAGCTCAAAACCATCTCAAACCTTCAATCCACCATTGTGACCCGATGGCTCCAATGGCGCCTTAGTGTCCAAAGTGGTTCATCTTCAACACTTCTTGCACCCTTTTGAACTCCTCACCTCCTTTATATTTCCCTAACTTGATTTTGGGTTGCATTCACAGAATCACTCAATTTTAAGTTTGGAGATTTTCACTGGTTTCACCCCTTTCTTCTCCAAATCCTAAGTGGTTCTTTTGCAATTATTTGCTTTTGGAGCCTCTTTGAGCTATAATGAAGCTGTGGTAATGATTTGTTCCACTCATTTTGCTCGTAACCTCATCTTCCACTTCATCTTCTTCGCCCCGTGACTTCGCGTGTTCAAGTCTTCCCGCCATCTTTGGAGCTCCTCTGCTAAGGTAGCTTCTATATAGTCCCTAGAAGTCATGGCACTCGCTTCCTGGACCGCAATGAGCATCTTGCTATTTTCATGTTTTGCCCGCCGCCTCTTTCTTTGCTTTCCGGCCGCGCTGCCTGCACTTCCACCGCCGCAGGTCGCCACCATTAGGTTCGCATTGGTATTATGAGTCCATTTTGCTAGTTTAGGCGCCGCCGCGATCGAGTCGCCACGACAAGCCGTGGTAGCCACTCGACTTTGCCGTCAGAATTCCCGCTGTCGTTAAATGATTAAGACACGCTAATACCCAATCATTAGTAGTATTAATGGTGTCTTAATCGCCTAATGTGTCATCGACTTGTGGGCCCGTAAGTTTCAAATCGTAAAACCGTAAGTCGTTATGGCTGATTTTGGTTTATTTATTGCTAATCATTGTTAGCAATAAATGTGTCCAAATTACCTTTTGGGTCACCGACGGTGGGCCTCCGTCCCTAAACCACCTGCTCAAAATCTTTAGACGACAATTGCTAATCATCACTAATCATTGGTCATTAGTAATTAATTAGCCGCCCTAGCGCCTCCCTTAAGTCACCGCCAGTGGGTCCGCTGCATCGCGGCACATGTGTTGAATCTCGCATGTGTGACTTCGCCACCGACATGCGCCCCACGTGTCAAGACTCGCTTGCACTTCGATCTTGACCACCGCCCATTTGGCGACCGCGCCTAGATCTTGTATGCGCGACGACCTCCGCCTCGCCATTCTTGGCCGCCCATCGCTGATCTCGCGCCCGATCGCGGCGTAATCGGACCTTCCGATCGAGGCGCGATCGAGCCGCCATTTTTAGATCTCGCGGTCGTGGATCGCCGAGGCAACCGCACCGCCCGCTGCATCCTTCCTCGCAGCCGCACCGAGTCGCATTTTAAAACGCGCGCGGTGATATCGCCGCTGATTCAAATCGCCGTCCACGCTCGCGGTGAGCATTCGACCCTCCGCTGCATTAACCAATTGGGACCGTTGATCTCAATCCAACCGCCCGCATTTCCGTAGCAATCGGACCGTCCGGGCGGCTCTTTTAAATCGCAATGGCCCATCTAAAATCCAACGGCCGTGGTTGCTTTCTCGTTTCTTCTTCCTCCTCTGTCCCACCGAAGCGCGCGCGACAATGGCGTAAAGAGAGAGAGCGCGGCGCTTTGATGTGTCACCTCAAGTTTGCTTTCGCCAACGCTCTCTCAAGGCATTTAATGCACACCGTGCTTTCCTCCATTGTCACCGTGCTCACTTGCTCCCATCATTTCTGGTCCATGACCGTAGCATGAACCGAGCCCACCATGGACTCTGTTCTGCTCAAACCCTAATCCTTTCCCTATATATTGCCCCTTAGCTCCTCCCCGGTGTTCCTTTACACCACACCTAGCTCCTCTCTCGTGTTTGAGCTCAAAACTATCTCAAACCTTCAATCCACCATTGTTAACCCGAGGGCTCCAATGGCGCCTTGGTGTCGAGTGGTTCATCTTCAACCTTTCTTGCACCCTCTTGAACTCCTCAACCTCCTTTATATTTCTCCTAACTTGATTTCAAGTTGCATTCGCAGAATCACTCAATTTTAAGTTTGAGATTTTCGCTGGTTTCACCCCTTCTTCTCCAAACTGTGTAGTGGTTCTTTTGCAATTATTTTCTTTGGAGCCTCTTTGAGCTATAATGAAGCTGTGGTGATGATTTGGTTCCACTCTTTTGCTCGTAACCTCATCTTCCACTTCATCTTCTTCGCCCGGTGGACTTCATCGTGTTCAAGTCTTCCCGCCATCTTTGGAGCTCCTCTGCTAAGGTAGCTTCTATATAGTCCCTAGAAGTTATGGCACTCGCTTCCTGGACCGCAGCTGAGCATCTTGCTATTTTCGTGTTTTGCCGTGTCGCCTCCTTCTTTGTTTTCCGGCCACGGCTGCCTGCACTTCCACCGCCGGCGAGGTCATCATCGCGGTCCGCAACACTATTGCGTAACCCATTTTGATAGTTTAGGCGCCACGACCGAGTCGCCGCGATAAGCCGTGAAAGCCACTCGGTTTTGTCGCTGAGAAGCTCCCATTTTCGCCGATTATTAGAGCACGCGAATTGCTTCAATCATTGTTAATCATTGATGTCATTAATGTGTCTTAATCGCCTAATGTCTCACCGACTTGTGGCCCAAACCTCGTAATCATCACCGGCGTTAACTAATTGCTTTCGCACATCATTAATGCTAATGATTGTCATTAAACTCGCTTTAGCATTATCGTGTTCGAGATTGTCTTTGGGTCATCGACGCAGGCCCGTGAGGCCTTAAACCTCGCCTCCTGAGTCATTAGGCCTAATTCTCGAGTTCATTAAATGTTAATCATTGTTAGCATTTAATTGGTCCTAAATCGCCTCTGTGCCATCGCCAGTGGGCCTCCGTCCCTAAATCACCATCGCTCAAAATCATTAGGGCACATTGATTGCTAATCATCATTAATCATTGGTCATTAGTAATTAATTAGCCGCCCTAAAAACCTCCTTTAAGTCACCGCAGTGGGTCGCGCGGCGTCAGGCACGCGTGTTAAATCTCGCATGTGTGACTCGCCACCGACATGCGCCCCACGTGTCAAGACTTCGATTGCACTTCGATCTTGACCACCGCCCATTTTGCGATCCGCGCCTAGATTTTGTATGCGCGTCGACCTCCGCTCCTCATCATTCTTGGCCGCCCATCACTTGATCCGCGCCCGATCGCGGCGTGCACCGACCTTCCGACCGGAGGCGGATCGAGCCGCTCATCCTAGATCTCGCGGCCGTGGATCGCCGAGGCAACCGCACCGTCCGCTGCATCCTTCTCGTGAGCCGCTGGATCTTGATCCAACGGCTGGCTCGCATGAATCGCGCTCGGCGCGCTTCTCCGCGTGTGGCTCGCTGATATTGCATCAACGCCCACGAGCGCCCACGCTGCTTATTTTCGCTGGGTTGGTTTTTATTTCTGTAAGTATTTATTTATCAACCAAAATTTGTATCAAAACTTTAGAAATTCATAACTAATTCAAGATAAATCCTTTTACATGAAACCAATCGCAATAAATTTGTATTTCACTAAAGTTTAATATAAAAATGCTTTTAGCTATGCTTCAGAGTAGAAAATTCGTAATCTTTAATAGCTTGTTTTCTCGCTATTTTTATATATTCCGTAATTGTATTAAAACTTGGAAAATGCATATCTTTTCTCAGATATCTGCTAATTGAATGATTTTAACTTTGATAAATTTGTTATTAACTAAACTTTAATCTAAAATGGTGGTAGGCCTAAATCACACTTAAAAATATGTTAATAGATTTAACCTTATTAGTAGCAATTAAAAATTCATTTAATGATGTAATAGACACCAGAATTCTCAGAAATCCTAAAAATAGAAATTTGATGTTAGGAAATCCTCTCATATCGCACTATAATGTGAAATGGGTTTGCACATGTTTATATTTCGAAAGTGCATTATGCTAGTTTTGCATCCTAGAAAATCATAACTAAATCATTTTAACTCCAATTAAGATGAAACCACTTGTATTAGCCTTAAAATGTCAAGAGTAACCTTATCATAAAATTTTCAAGTCCGTAAAACCTCTAGAAAATATTTTTGCTACAAGACTTATTATGGCCAAAATGGGTTTTTAGGTAATATCTTTGCACCACAAATCCAAATTAGGTTTTTCCAGCTTTCTATGTCTAGGTATATTCGTATTCTACCTTATGTATAAGTTTCACGATTTGGATAATTTTTGCTTGCTCGCTTGTTTAAGTGTGGCTCTGCCTTATTGGTTGTTCTTGGTTCTTTTGCCTTTCGCTTAGGGTTCGATATTTCCAGAACCCCGAGAACCACCCTCCACAACAGCTTGAGCAACAAAGAAGAAGGCAAGCGCTTGATCATGTTAATCCCAAGATTTTAAGTATTTATGTTGATTACAACTTCTATGTATGCATTGCTACTTTGTGTTAATAGTTGGCCTAGTAGATGCATTTCTTAGCAAATGATTATCCTCTACTACCATGAGCCTAGGTTACTTGTCGTGATTTAGAGTTCATGGATGGGCTCTGTCACTTAGTAGTTGCGAATTAATTGCTTAGCCATGCTTAGTTTCCTAGAGTGGGCGGTTATCGACTTGTCGATAACCTTGATCACATAAAACTTATTATGGATTATGATTTCCACCTTGTGCCATGTCTACTTATGAACACTAAAACTGAAACAAAATGATTTAGACTTGGGCACAATGGTATGATGGTGTGATTTTGGGTGTGATCGAATGGTGCCCGGTCAACAAGGACCGAACATCTTGTTACACTAAACCAAGCATTTTAGCGCATAACCACATTAGAGGGTATGGGACCTCTCTGACTTAGTACTTTATGCGTATTGGCTCCGAGTCGCAGGAGTCGCAGAGGGATGGTGTTGGGAGATTGTAGTGTCCGAAAGACTTCACCCGTGATGGGATTTGTTGTCTTTCGCTTGCAATGTAAGCATATGGGTTTCTATCCATATGAGCGCTCGTAGTTAATACACAAGATTGGAAATATCTCAGAAGACTTAGCTGCGCCAAGATACCTTCTGAGTGTGCTTTATGGCTTGAAGGCGTCCCAAGTGTGGGTACATTGGTACACCCCCGCAGGTTAAAACTATTCGAATAGCCTCGCCCTAGGTTATGGACACGCTTGGCAAGGTCTTTCAAGAGTTAGACTACAACCTTTAAATTAAAACTTGATGGGTGGTACGAATCGTGATTCGTGCATATGTTGTGGTGGCTATTGGGATAGTCGCCTGTGTGGTTACTCGTATGTACCTTTACTTATCAGTTACTTTGATAACAAAACAGATTTGCAAACTTGTTTTCAAAATGTATTACATTATTGCAAATAAAGTTGGCTTCATGCAAAATGAGACATACAACCTCCACCTAAATAAGCTTGCATGTAGTTTATGAATAGGTCCGCTATTCCACACGTTGCCTTAAGTGTACAAAGACAATCTTTGTACTGGGCTGTTACGCTTAATTGTTTTGTTGCAGAGAAGAAGGTGAGCCTCGAGGGGCCTCACTTTGTGAGTCTGTGTTATGTAGCTTCATGGGCGACTAGCTTATGCCCTGGCCGGTTGCCTTGTGGGTGTATGGCTAACCTGGCCGACTTTTGTTCTAGCCATCTTATGGCACCTTTGCTTCACTGCCTTTCTTGTTTATTGTTCTATTTGGCCGGTCGGCCCTTTGTAATAACTTTACTTTATGTATGTCGTTGTTGAACTTAGTGATGTATGTGTATGGAATTGATGTGTATTTGTGATGATGTGCATATGTCGCACTCGGGAAGCATATGTCCATCGAGGCTTAGAATGTTTAATTAGTAATGCCAGAACCATTTGGAGGTTAAGTGTTACTAGTTGAATATTCCGGGTCCTCACAGCAACTTTCCCAAAACAAGCTTCAGATGCTCAGCATGTGAGGACCCCAATTTATTTGGCTTGTAATGCTTAACCAACCAACTGGTTCTAGCATCACAAATCAAATAAACTGATCAAATAAACTGATCCTCGAGATATGTATACTTCCCAGAAAGCAGTATACACACCTCGTTACAAAATTAGACATCAACTCCACTCCAAACATAGAGTCCAAACACCACACTACCAAACGGAAGATAAACAAATAGTAGAGTTATTACGCATACAGCCGATGTGCCACAAGATACACAAATAAACAAGAACGACAATGAAGCAAAAGTGCCATAAGATGGCTATAAACAAGGCCAATCGTGCCTCCAACCCACAAGGCATCCGACCGACCGCCAAGTCTAGTCGCCCACGAAACGGCAACACAAACTCACGTAAGTGAGGCCCTTGGGCTCACCTTCTTCCTCTCGCAACAAAAACATTAAGCAAAGCACCGAGTACAAAGATTGTCTTTGTACCCGCAAGACCGACGTGTGAACTAGCGCACTGCTCATATGCTACATGCAAAGCTTGTTTAGAGGAGGCCATATGTTTCATTTGCATAAAGCCAATTTTCATTTGCAATAATATAATACAGTTGAAGGCAAGTTTGCGCTCATTTTTAATGTTAAACTAATAGTAAAGATAATAATAACCAAAGAGAAAGAAAAACAACCTAGAAGTGACTGTCCCAAAAGTCACTCCATCAATAGCACGAATCCCAGATTCGTACCACCCATCAAGTTTTAATTTAAATGTTGTAGTCTAACTCTTGATAAGCTTACCCAAACGTGTCCATCACCTAGACGAGGCTATTCGAATAGTTTTTAACCCCGCAGGGTGTACCATCGCATCCACACTTCGCATCGCTTTAAGCCAAAGCACACTTCCAAGGTATGCCAAGACACTAAGTCCTACGAGACTTTTTCCAATATTGTGTATTAACTACGAGCCGCTCAGATGGATAGAAATCCATACGCTACATGGTAAAGCCGAAAGACAACTACCCACTCGTGATAAAGCTTTTCGACAACTACCATGCTCCCACCTCCATCCTCCCGCGACCTCCGCGACCCGAGCCAATACACGCCAAAGTACTAGGTCAAGAGAGGTCCCATACCTCTAGTGTGGTTAGCACGCCGAATGCTTGGATAACAGAACTCACAAGATGTTCGGTCCTTAATTGACCCGGCACCTTTCCAATACACCCAATGATCACACCAATCTTACCATTGTGCCCTGCCTAAATCATTTTTGTTTTCAGCTTTAGTTTTGCAATTAACATAGCACGAAATGGAAAATAAGAACAGAATAATTTTTTTATAGATCAAGATCATCGACTTAGTCGATGATCGCCAAATCTACCAAGAGCTACATGGCTAAGCAATCAACTCAGATCTACTAAGTGACGAGAGTTCATCCAAATAACTCTAATCACAAAGAAATAACCTAGGCTCGTAGTAGAGGACAAATATTTACCTACATATTATGCATCTAAAGGTTTAACTAACCAATTTAACACAAAATAAGCGATGCATACATACAGCTTGAAATAAAATATTAGACTTCAAAATACCGATAAACATGATCAAACCGCTTGTTCGGTCGTCGTTGCTCGTAATGCTCAACTCGCTGCAGAGGATCGCCTCGTGGTTACCGCAAATGTCGGGCTTCAACGATTGAACAAATAACAAATAATAAGAACGAATAACACCGACAAAACTCAAATATTCAAATACACACACACAAATCCATACACGTAAACTAAACCATCACAAAAGGATCAACAAAATGGTCACACAATGATGATTAAAATTAGACATGCTTTCATGTGATTGATCTACCCACTCACTTATTTACCAAGTTAACCACAAAATCAATCATCTTATATGTTTTAATCTTTCGATGCACTTTGATGGTGATTGTGTGCACATCTATTAACTAAGCATCAAGTTAACACATCAAAAACAACTAGCTACTCTAAAACAACCATTATTAGTTGAGATCACGTAACCTACAAGAAGCTATTGACAACACTAACTAGTCAAGTATCCAACTATGAGATGCTAAACAAAATTTTCTATCTAAGATAGGATTTTAAAGATGCTCACTATTCATATTCCTAAGCATCATACCAAGATATTGCAAGGCTAACAAATTTCAGCATGCGCTACTACAAAACCTTACTCATCAAAATACATACCACAAGTACAGAGGCAATACATCTAGTCCCATTAATGCCTTCATAGATCAAGGCCAACAAGTGATTTGAAACCTATAGAGACTAACTAATTAACTTCTTGCTAAACACTACTTCTCGTGGAGTCATCAAGAACTAACAAACTTCAAGAGCACAAGCATGATACCCAAAATCGACATCGACAATGTAAAAATTGACAACAGAGAAGAACAAATACAGAGAACCAAAGATCACTTCCTTCCAAGCCTCAATTTTCCAATTGCTTAAGCATGTGAGTTACTAATGACCATTCCTAAAGTTGATTAGCATTTAGAACCTCGCTAAAGGAAGGTGGGGCTCACCGCCGCTGAATCGTAGAAGAGCACACCAAGAACGAGAGGCTCGCCGCTCGACTCGAACTTGCCGCCGCGAAGGAGTGGCGGCGCTGGTCGTGCGATGGCCAAAATGGGTCGCCAGGTTACCAAGCTAAGGGTGGTCGCGGTTGGCCGAGAAGACGGCGGCGCGCGGCGACGAACACGCGCCTAGCAGTGGGTGACAAGGTGCGATCGCACGAGAGAGAAGACGATGAAAACTAGTGCGCCATGGGCATCGTGAGGCTCCAGAACTCACCGGTGCTTGGCGACGACGAGAGGCACCGGAGTGGCTCGGCGACGAGAGCTCCGCGCGGCGCAAGGTGGTCAACGACGACAGAGCCCGAGGTGAACGAGGACGTGTGAGTGAGTGGAGAAGAAAGGTGGAGTTCAGGTGATGCTCACCGAGCAAGGAATCGAGTTGGAGCTCACCGAGAAGATGCGGTGGCGAAGAGGCGTTTCGCCGACTTGAGAAGAAAGCCCACGCAGCCTCCACGCACGATGAAACCCAAATTCTTGAGGGGTTTACTTCCTGTGGAGGTGGAACACACGTGACGCTGTCGGCGATGACCGAGCTCACCGAGCGGCCGAACGCTTGAGGCGCCGCACGACGCCTCGCCTCCGGAGCCTCTGGGAGAAGAAAGGCGATGGAGACGAAACGAGGTAGGGAAAGCCTGTGGCTTTTGTAGGGGCAAAGTGAGGCAATGCGAGGTGAGGCGGCGGTGAAAAGACCGTGAGGCGAGGTGGCGCTGCGGCATGCGCGGCGGCGCCGGGCGAGAGCGCGCGAAGCGGCGCGAAAGAGCCGCGCAACGACGTGGCGGGATAACCGCAGTGGACCGCCCGCGAGAGAAAAGGGGATGCGACTCGAGTCGATTCTCGCGCGTGCGACGAGTGGGTTTAACCCGATCAATATCGTGACGACCGCTGGATCCGAGATGGACGGTTGAGATCTCTCGATGCATTCGACCGGCCGACAGCATACGCCAAGACGCGGATCGCTCGATATGCACTGACGGCCGACAATGATCTGGAGCGAGGCGGTGCAGCTAGTTGACGCGACCGAGTCAAGTGGTGCGGGTCTGACTCGAGCCCGAAAGGTTCGCCCGAGGAACAAGTTTTCGTAATTTGATTTAAAAGGCTGAGAGGATTGGGAATTTTTAGGTATGAGCTCCAAGCCAAATTTTTATGGAAGCTTACTGAACAGAGAACAACATTTTATAATTTTTCCAGGAATTTTCATGCACTAGATATTTCCCAAGAAAATTCACAAGTTGCTGACTAAGGGTTTGACCAGATTGGTAAACTGGTTTGACTCTGCCATTTGAAATAGCAATTAAAATCTAAAAATTGTGAAATAATTCAGGAGGTAGCTAGGATGGTCAAAATGATAGGAAAAGTAATTTCAGAGGATGATCACAAGTTTGAAAGCTAAGAATTTGCTGACAACAATTTCCATTCACAAGAATTCAATTCTAGAAAATGGAAATTGCTAGGAAAATTTGGAAACTTCCAAATGATTTGATGAGACAACAAAAGTTTTTATTTCTCCTCAAAATATTACATATGAAATACAAACCCTAAGTTAGGTTGTTACACAAAGATGTTCTTCATCACTCTTGGAGTAGATAAGAATGTCATCAATAAATACCACCACAAACTTATCCAAATACTCCATGAACACCGAGTTCATAAGATTCATGAATAGAGCAGAGCATTGTTAAGCCAAAAACATGATGGTGTACTCATAAAGACTATAATGAGTAGTGAAAGTCGTTTTCTAATATCCTCACTTTGATTCGACTTGATGATACCCCAACCTCAAGTCAATCTTGGAGAATACACTGCCCACCAACTAGTCAAAGAGATCATCAATGCGAGGCAAAGGATACTTGTTTTTCACCACACCTCATTAAGCTTGACGGTAATCAACACACACACGCAGGTCTTGTCCTTCTTCTTCACAAAAATAACCGACAACCCCAAGGAGATGAGCTAGGCGGATAAAACCTTTCGCTTGAAGCTCTCATAGTTGCTTTTTCAACTCCTCCAACTCTTTGGGAGGCATTCGACACGCGCTTCAAATTGGAGCGGCACGACAAAGAACTCAATGAAAAGCTCCAGATCTCGAACGGAGGCATCCTGCAATTCTTCAGAAAGACATCGACAAAGTCACATACCGTGGGCACATCCCGAATCTCTATATCGGCTTCGCTTCAAGGGCACAAAGATGTGGCCCTTGCAAACATGCGTGAAATCCCAACCCGCCGCTTAAGCTACCGTGAGGTAGACCATCTTCCTGGCACAATCGATTTGCCCCAAATGTTGGGACAACCAATCTATGCCAAGAATCACATCCAGACTCGCTGAGTCGAGTAGGATGAGATTCGCCAAGAATCCCACTCCTTCAATATCAATAGGAACATTCTGGCATTCCTGATCAACTCTCATTTCCGAACCCGAGAGCGAATAAGCAAAGAAACTCCCAAAGGAACAAAGTGAAGGTCACTAGCAGCAAATGATCTTTAAATAAAAGAATGCTAAGCTCCTCGAATAAAATAACACCGCAGTAGGCGAGAATTGACAAGAAGCGCATCTAACACAACGCCGGTGCCTCCCGTGCCTCCTCGGCCGAGATATGGTTGACTCGGCCGCCCCACACCCCGGGTCTTCGACTACCTTCTAGTCGTGGTGACCACTCCTTGCCCGCCCCTCCATTAGGACGAGGGGCCGCCCATCTTCTCGAGGCAACTATTGCCATAGTGGCCCTTTTTGTTGCAGTGAGAGCAGTGACCTCGCACTGGATTGCGAGGCCACCTTATCGCTGGTCGCAGTGCACGTGTTCAAAACACGGCCCGCGGGGACGAGGAACCAGCCGCCGACGGCCTCTGATGGCGGCTCAAATGGGCCCTCGTGCAGCCCAACTTGGGAACGAGGAGACCGCCCGCGCCTTCCGGGCCTCCCATTTGTGCTTGTGGGACTCGCCAGCGCCTGCCTTGTGCTCGCGATGATGGCCTTGTCCACTGTGGTCCTGAAATCAGCAAAGTCAACAATAGAGAGCTTGTCCCACACCTCCTCAACAAGCCCTCCATGAATTTCTCCTACTTGGCCTCATCTGGCCACCTCAAGCAGAGCATACTCGCTAGATGGTTGAACTCATGGAGATACTGGTCACAAACTTGCACCCTCGCTTGAGCGCAAGGAAATCCTTCTTCTTTATCTTCATTATGCCATGGGGACATGGGCCCGACGGAAAGTAGTGTGAAACTCCTCCCAAGTGACCACATGGTCGGCAGTCGCATGGCGAGGAAGTTTCCACCATGAGAGTGCCGCACCTCGTGCTAATGAGATGCATAGAGTGCCTCTCCCGTCCTCGTATCGAGCAATGTTGAGCTGCCAACTAGACGCAGCCAATCATCCGCCAAGTGGATCCTCGACCGGAGAAGGTAGGTGGTCGCGCGGAGGAACTCCGATAGTCCCCACGAGATCGATGTCCACCACCTCCGCATCCAGAGGCACCGAGGGAGTGGAGGTGTTCCTTGCAATGACCTCCGTGATCCGAGTCCGTCCATACGGCCCGCCGACTGAGCAAGAGCCTCGCCATGGTCTGAGGAGGCGTGAGCTCCTCATCATGACCCATCTACCGATCGCGCATGGGTTCTTCCACCATCCTGCTCCACAAAGTAAGTCAAGAACAACTCCGGACAAAAGGCATGGAAAACAATTAACATCTCTACAAAATGAACTCCAAAAGCTTAAAACCAGCATAACATCAATGCAAGATCTCAATTTACAAAATCAACTTCCCAATATGACTAACTCGTATGGAAGAACGAGCAAATGCTTTAGGAAGGCAACTTCAGAATACAACCCTTGGTTTAACACACTAGAAACCAAGGTAAAATCACCTAAGGAAGGGTTAGACACTTAGCTAACTCCTATCACATCTTACACTTTTATTCCCACTAGTTTTAGTTGGATTACCTCTCACTTTCAATACTATTTACTAATTAAAAGCTAGCTGTCCAGAATTTGTGTTGTCGTCCAGATTTTGCCTCCACTTCTTCTCGCCAAAATCTTTACTTCCGTAAGCTCCTACCCTTCACTAATGCATGCCAACACTTCAATTTAAAGCTCTCATGGTTTTCCCAAAACCAACTTAATCGATTAAGCACTATCTTTTGAAAGAAGATAAGAGGGAAAATAATTTTCCAAATTCAATCAAGAATAAGGTGAGATGAGCAAGCTAAGATAGATAATGTAACATCCCAATTTTGGGCTTGTGTTTCAAATGTAAGAAAATGAGTAGAAATTAAAACTTTTTCTTACATCATGTGTTTCCTGTTTGTACTGGACAAGTATTGTACAAGACTTATGGAAATGCAAAGTCACAAGTCTTTTGATCCAAATCTTGTTCCTTCAAAAACAATCTTGTCAAACCTTTTGATCATCCTCTGAAATATTTTTCCTAAGTTCTTGGGATGATATGTGACCCTCTGAAAATTTCACAATTTTTAGAAATTGTTTGAATATTTTAGAGGGCAGCCAAACCTATTTGACTCTCACCAAACCTAAAACCAGTACTTTGTAGAATTTTCGGAGAAAATACAATGCATAAAAACCTCTGAAAATTTTACACAAGGTCAATGTCTCAGTCAGCAAGCTCCTGTAAAATTTCAGAATTTTTGGAGTTATTTTGCTACCCCAAATAAATCCTCAAAAGTCTCAGCATAATTAAAACCTAAAACCAATTTCACTGCTTCTTGTTCGAGTCGCTCGAGTCCGAGCCACTTGACTCGGTCGAACCACCTAACCGCACCGAGCCGCATTTTAGAGCGCCACAGGCGATATCACCGTTGATTCAAATCGCCGCCCACGCTCGTGAGCATTCGACCCTCCGCTATGCGTTAACCAATTGGGACCGTTGGATTCAATCCAACCGCCCGCATTCCCGAGGGCACCGATCGTCCGGCTAACTCAGTTAATTGTGACCGCCCATTTTCAATCCAACGGTCACTATTCGCTTTTCGCTTCTTCTTCCTCCTCGGCCTATGCGCGGCGCAATGGCGTAAAGAGAGAGCGCGCGCGCTTTGATGTGTCACCTCAAGTTTGCTTTCGCCAACGCCTCTCTCGGGGCATTTAATGCGCACTGTGCTTTCTCCTCCATTGTCACCATGCTCACTTGCTCCCGCTGCTTGGTCCATGACCAGAGCATGAACCGAGCCCACCATGGACTCTGGTTCTTGCTCAAACCCTAATTCCTTTCCTATAAATTGGCCCTCTAGGTCCTCCTAGTGTTCTTTTGCACTACACCTAGCTACTCGTGTTTGAGCTCAAAACCATCTCAAACCTTCAATCCACCATTGTGACCCGATGGCTCCAATGGCGCCTTAGTGTCCAAAGTGGTTCATCTTCAACACTTCTGCACCCTTTGAACTCCTCGACCTCCTTTATATTTCCCTAACTTGATTTTGGGTTGCATTCACAGAATCACTCAATTTTAAGTTTGAGATTTTCATTGGTTTCACCCCTTTCTTCTCCAAATCCGTAAGTGGTTCTTTTGCAATTATTTGCTTTTGGAGCCTCTTTGAGCTATAATGAAGCGTGGTAATGATTTGGTTCCACTCATTTTGCTCGTAACCTCATCTTCCACTTCATCTTCTTCTTCGCCCGGTGGACTTCGTGTTCAAGTCTTCCCCGCCATCTTTGGAGCTCCTCTGCTAAGGTAGCTTCTATATAGTCCCTAGAAGTCATGGCACTCGCTTCCTGGACCGCAATGAGCATCTTGCTATTTTCATGTTTTGCCCTCGCTGCCTCTTTCTTTTGCTTTCCGGCCGGCTGCCTGCACTTCCACCGCCGGCGAGGTCGTCACCATTAGGTTCGCATTGGTATTATGAGTCCATTTTGCTAGTTTAGGGCGCCCACGACCGAGTCGCCGCGACAAGCCGTGGTAGCCACTCGACTTTGCCACCGAACTCCCGTTGTCGTTAAATGATTAAGACACGCTAATACCCAATCATTAGTAGTATTAATGGTGTCTTAATCGCCTAATGTGTCACCGACTTGTGGGCCCGTAGTTTCAAATCGTAAAACCGTAAGTCGTTATGGCTGATTTTGGTTTATTTATTGCTAATCATTGTTAGCAATAAATGTGTCCGAAATTACCTTTTGGGTCATCGACGCAGGGCCCTCTCGTCCCTAAACCACCTCTGCTCAAAATCTTTAGACGCATTAATTGCTAATCATCACTAATCATTGGTCATTAGTAATTAATTAGCCGCCCTTAGCGCCTCCTTAAGTCATCGCCAGTGGGTCCGCGCGGCACTCGGCACATGTGTTGAATCTCGCATGTGTGACTCTCGCCACCGACATGCGCCCCACGTGTCAAGACTTCGCTTGCACTTCGATCTTGGACCACCGCCCATTTGGCGACCGCGCCTAGATCTTGTATGCGCTCGACCTCCGCTCTCGCCATTCTTGGCCGCCCATCGCTTGATCTCGCGCCCGATCGCGGCGTAATCGACCTTCCGATCGAGGCGCGACGAGCCGCCATTTTTAGATCTCGCGGTCGTGGATCGCCGAGGCAACCGCACCGCCCGCTGCATCCTTCTCGTGAGCCGCTGGATCTTGATCCAACGCGGCTCTCGTTATGAATCGCGCGCTGCGCCCGTTTCGTCCGCGCGGTGGCTCGCTGGATATTGCATCAACGCCCACGAGCGCCCACGCCGCTATCTCCGCTGGGTTGGTTTTTATTTCGTAAGTATTTATTTATCAATCAAAATTGTATCAAAACTTTAGAAATTCATAACTAATTCAAGATAAATCCTTTTACATGAAACCAATCAGTAATAAATTTGTAATTCACTAAAGTTTAATATAAAATGCTTTTAGCTTCGTCAGATAGAAAATTTTGTAATCTTTTATAGCTTGTTTTCTCGCTATTTTTATATATTCCGTAATTGTATTAAAACTTGGAAAATGCATATCTTTTTCTCAGATATCTCATAATGGAATGATTTTAACTTTGATAAATTTGTTATTAACTAAACTTAATCTAAAATGGTAGTAGGCCTAAATCACACTAAAAATATGTTAGTAGATTTAACCTTATTAGTAGCAATTAAAAATTCATTTAATGATGTAATAGACACCAGAATTCTCAGAATCCTAAAATAGAAATTTGATGTAGGAAATCCTCTCATATCATGCTATAATGTGAAATAGGTTTTGCACATGTTTATATTTCGAAAGTGCATTATGCTAGTTTTGCATCCTAGAAAATCATAACTAAATCATTCTAACTCCAATTAAGATGAAACCACTTGTATTAACCTTAAAATGTCAAGAGTAACCTATCATAAAATTTTCAAGCCCAAAACCTCTAGAAAATATTTTTGCTACAGCATCTATTTATGGCCAAAAATGGGTTTTTAGGTAATATCTTTTGCACCACAAATCCAAATTAGGTTTTTCCAGCTTTCTATGTCTAGGTATATTCGTATCCTACCTTATGTATAAATTTCACGATTTGGATAATTTTTGCTTGCTCGCTTGTTTAAGCGCGCTCGCCTTATTGGTTGTTCTTGGTTCTTTTGCCTTTTCGCTAGGATTCGACATTTATGTAATCCCAGAGCGAATTCTCCACAACAGCTTTGAGCAACAAAGAAGAAGGCAAGCGCTTGATCATGTTAATCCCAGATTTTAAGTATTTATGTTGATTACAAATTTATGTATGCATTGCTATTTTGTGTTAATAGTTGGCCTAGTAGATGCATTTCTTAGCAAATGATTATTCTCTACTACCATGAGCCTAGGTTACTTTTCTCGTGATTTAGAGTTCATGGATGGGCTCTTGTCACTTAGTAGTTGCGAATTAATTGCTTAGCCATGCTTAGCTTCGTAGAAATGGGCTGTTATCGACTTGTCGATAACCTTGATCACATCAACCTTATTATGATTATGATTTCCACCTGCGCTATGTCTACTTATGAAAACTAAAACTGAAAACAAAATGATTTAGACTTGGGCACAATGGTATGATGGTGTGATTTTGGGTGTGATCGAATGGTGCCCGGTCAACAAGGACCGAACATCTTGTTACACTAAACCAAACATTTTAGCGCAGCAACCACATTAGAGGGTATGGACCTCTCTTGACTTAGTACTTTGGCGTGTATTGGCCCGAGTCGCAGAGGGATGGTGTTGGGAGACAGTGTCCAAAGACTTCACCCGTGATGGGATTTGTTGTCTTTCGCTTGCAATGTAAGCATATGGGTTTCTATCCATATGAGCGGCTCGAGTTAATACACAAGATTGGAAATGTCTCAGAGGACTTAGTCGGGCCAAGATACCTTCTGAGTGTGCTTGTGGCTTGAAGGCGGTCTGAAGTGTGGGTACATTGGTACACCCGCAGGTTAAAACTATTCGAATAGCCTCGCCCTAGGTTATGGACACGCTGGCAAGGTCTTTCAAGAGTTAGACTACAACCTTTAAATTAAAACTTGATGGGTGGTACGAATCGGGATTCGTATATGTTGTGGTGGCTATTGGGATAGTCACTCTAGGTGGTTACTTGTATGTATCTTTACTTCATCATACTTTGATAACAAAACAGATTTGCAAACTTGCTTTTGAAATATATTACATTATTGCAAATAAAGTTGGCTTTGTGCAAAATGAGACATACAACCTCCACCTAAATAAGCTTGCATGTAGTTTATGAATAGGTCTCTATTCCACACGCCGCCTTATGGGTACAAAGACAATCTTTGTACTCGGCTGTTACGCTTTAATTGTTTTGTTGCAGAGGAAGAAGGTGAGCCCGAGGGGCCTCACTTTTGTTAGTCAGTGTTGTGGTAGCTATGGGCGACTAGCTTGATGCCCTGGCCGGTTGCCTTGTGGGTGTATGGCTAACCTGGTCGACTTTTGTTCTAGCCATCTTATGGCGCTTGCTGCCACTGTCATTCTTGTATATTGTTCTATTTGGCCACGGCTCTCTTTGTAATAACTTTACTTTATGTATGTCGTTGTTGAACCTAGCGATGTATGTGTATGGAATTGATGTGTAATTTGTGATGATGTGCATATGTCGCACTGGAAGCATATGTCCATCGAGGCTTAGAATGTTTAATTAGTAATTCCGTAACCATTTGGAGGTTAAGTGTTACTAGTTAAATATTCCGGTCCTCACGATAAGAAGTAAAATTTGAGACTCTACTTAAGATTTTCATGATTCATTTGATATCTAGAAACCAAGTTTTCAAAATACCCTAAGGACAACCAAGCTAGGGGTTTCTACTGGCAAGATGGCACTCGATACTAACTTTAGAGATCCCGGTTTATTTAGCTTGTAATACTCAACCTTCCATTGGCTCTAACATCACAAACCAAATACACCGTGTCCCGATGGACATGTGCTTCCTGCAATTGCAGCACATATACATCTTTACAAAATCATGCATCAATTCCATACATCACAATATAACAAGTCTAGCAAAAGACATAGATAATCTAGAGTTATTATAAAAGAGGGCCGACTGCCAAATGACAACAAAGTACCAATAATAATGAAGCTAATGTGCTATAAGATGGCCATAAATAAAGCCAATTAGTGTGCCTTAACCCACAAGGCACCGGATCGCCAAGCTAGTCGCTCCAAACACCGCCACAAAGACAACTCACAAAGTGAGGCCCTTCTGGCTCACCTCTTCCTCTCGCACACGACAAGCAATGCAGTGAGTACAAAATGTACTCGCAAGACTTACGAGTAACAAGCCTATACATAGCTACATGAAAGCTGTATCAAAGGAGATTGGTTATATGGTTATTTGGACGCGTAAAGCAATTTTCATTTGTAATAATGTAATAGATTGAAGGCAATTGGTAAAATCTGTTTTTAAGCATTAAAATAGCAGCGAGTAACAATAAATAACAAGTAACCACCTAGAGAAGACTAACCCAATAGCCACCACAACATAGCACAAATCCCCGATTCGTACCACCAATCAAGTTTTAATTAAAAGTTGTAGTCTAACTCTTGAAAGACTTCCCCAAGCATGTCCATAACCTAGGACGAGGCTATTCAAATAGTTTTAACCCTGCAGGGCTGTACCAATGTACCCACACATCAGACCGCCTTTGAGCTACAAGATTAGCACACTTCCAAAGGTATGCCGGCACGGCTAAGTCCTACGAGACATTTCCAATATTGTGAATCAACTACGAGTCGCTCGTATGGATAAAAACCAATACGCTTACATTGTAAAGCCGAAGGCAACTACCCCTGGTAAAGCTCTTCTGACAACTACAATGCTCCCAACACATAAACCATCTCATTTTACCACGTAACACACACACGCCTCCCGCGACTGTGAGCCAACCCACGCCAAAGTACTAAGTCAAGAGAGGTCCCATACCTCTAGTGTGATTAGCACGCAAGAATTCTTGGTTTAGTGTAACAAGATGTTTGGTCCTTGTTGACTCTGCACCGCTCCAATCACACCCAAAAATCACACCATCTTACCATTGTGCCTAAGTCCAAATCATTTTGCTTTCGCTTTTAGTTTTCACAATTATACATAGCACAAAGGCTAAAACATAGGTTATAATAAGTTTAGGTGGATCAAGGTTATCGACAAGTCGATAATCGCCATTTCTACCGATAGCTAAGCATGGCTACACATCAACTCAGAACTACTATGTGACAAGGGTTCATCCAACGAACCCAAAATCACAGCAAATAACCCTAGGCTTAGTAGTAGAGGATAAACATTTACCTACTGATAATGCATCTAATGGGTTAACTATCGACAATAGCTAAAACAACATAGCAATGCATACGTAGAATTTGCAAACAATATATTAGAATTTGAAATTAATGGGATCAACATGATCAAATGATGCTACATCTACTTGCCTTGCTGGAGGGAAGAGTCTGGCTGCTGTGGATCAGATTCAAGATCAATGATATCTTCGGAACCTAACGTAAAAATACGATAAACCAATAAGAATGAAGAACACCAAACAAAACCCAACAGCAAAAGTCATCCAAAACTTATTAAATTTATACAATAGCAATGTTATGGTTTTAAATGAATTTAGGAACAAGAATCAAGTCATATGGATTTAGTACGCAAAAGTTATAGCTAAAACCACTTCTCTCAGCCTAGAAATCCCACTAAATTAATTACTGGCACTGTTCATGGCATAAATTTCCGTAATGATATAAAGTCTGAAATTTTTATGGTAGGTAGGTTATGACATCCTAAGATCAGCAAAGTTGGGATTACTCAATTTGGAGTTAAAATGAATTACTTATGATTTTTTCTAAGTTGTAAATCTAGCACATATTACTTTTCAAAAATGAAATCATGATCAAAACCTATTTCATAATAAAGTATGCTAACAGAGGAATTTTACAAGCTTGAGTTTGCTCACTTGGAGTTATACATAAAAAGATATGCATTTTACAATGTTCAATTCAATTTCTGGAATATTCTAAAATGGTTGAAATCAAGTTAATATTATTTACAAAATTTTCTGGCACAGAACAATATCTAAATGTATTTTTATATTAAACTTTAGTGAACCATGAATTTAATACGCTTGGAACCATCTAAAAGGATTTAAAATGAATTAGTTATGAGTTTTCAAAGTTTAATACAATTTTAGTTGACAAATAAAGGCTTACTGAAATAACATCAAACTCATCTAAAAGAAAATGACGTGTACGAATGTGGGCCTTTGATTTGGGATCCAACGGCCCACGCACACCGCAATGTAACGCACGCGAGGAGGCCCACGGGACCCACCGTTGGATCAAGATCCAACGGTCCACGTGAATTGGGACGTTCGGATGACCCGAAAGCTCCAATCATCCATGACCGTAGATCCTAAGATGGAGGGCTCAGAGTGCGGTAATCTTCAGTGGTCCGAGCGTCTCCGCGATCTGAGCCGCAAATCTAGAGATGGGAGGCCCAGATCCATGTGCGTTCAAAGCACTAACAAAGACATCGATCTCGGCCGCTGATCGCGAGATGGACGGCCCTAGTGTGAGGACCCCGCTTATTTGGCTTGTAATGCTTAACCAACCACCGGTCCTAGCAAAGACAAAACAAATAATCGATCTCTAGATATGTATACTTCCTGTAAAGCAAAGATACACACTCGGTACAAAATTAGACATCAACTCCATTCCAAACATAGAGTCCAAACACTACACTACCAAACGGAAGATAAACAAATAGTAGAGTTATTACGCATAAGGGCCGATGTGCCAAGATACAAAAATAAACAGAACGACAATGAAGCAAAGTGCCATAAGATGGCTATAAACAAAGCCAATCGCGTGCCTCCAACCCACAAGGCATCCGACCGACCGCCAAGTCTAGTCGCCCACTAAACGGCAACACAAACACGTATGAGGCCCTAGGGGCTCACCTTCTTCCTCTCGCAACAAAAACATTAAGCAAAGCACCGAGTACAAAGATTGTCTTTGTACCCGCAAGACCGACGGTGAACTAGCGCACTGCTCATATGCTACATGCAGGCTTGTTTGGTGGAGGCCATATGTCTTCTTTGCATAAAGCCAATTTTTATTTGCAATAAGGTAATACATTTTAAAGGCAAGTTTGCAATTCATTTTTAAGATTGAAATAACAAGAAGGATAATAATAATAAAAGAATAAAGGTAAACAACCTAGAAGTGACTATCCCAATAGTCACCATTAACAATAGCACGAATCCGCATTCGCACTCACCCATCAAGTTTTAATTTAAATGTTGTAGTCTAACTCTCGATAAGCTTACCCAAGCGTGTCCATCACCTAGACGAGGCTATTCGAATAGTTTTTAACCCCGCAGGTGTACCATCGCACCCACACTTCGCATCGCCTTAAGCCAAAGCACACTTCCAAGGTATGTCGCACACTAAGTCCTACGAGACTTTTTCCAATATTGTGTATTAACTACGAGCCGCCGTGGATAGAAATCCATACGCTACATGGTAAAGCCAAAAGACAACTACCCACTCAAGATAAAGCTTTTGACAACTACCATGCTCCCACCTCCATCCTCCCGCGACTCGCACCCTGAGCCAATACACGCCAAAGTACTAGGTCAAGAGAGGTCCCATATACTCTAGTGTGGTTAGCACGCTAAATGCTCGATAACAAAAACTCACAAGATGTTCGGTCCCACTGACCCGGCACCTTTCCACCACACCCAATGATCACACCAATCTTACCATTGTGCCCTGTCTAAATCATTTTTGTTTTCAGCTTTAGTTTTGCAATTAAACATAGCAGTAAATGCTGAAATATAAAGTTATAGAAAATTTTAGGTGATCAAGGTTACCGACTAAGTCGATAACCGCCCATTTCTACCGATACTAAGCATGTCTAAGCAATTTGACCCGATCTACTAAGTGACAAGAGATCATCCAACACTTCCAATCACAAAGAAATAACCTAGGCTCAGTAGTAGAGGTCAACATTTTGTCTACAGGATATGCAACACGGATTTAACTAATCAATTTAACACAAATTAAGCGATGCATACATACGCTGAAACAAAATATTAGACTTTAAAATACCGATAAACATGATCAAACCGCTTGCCCGGTCCGCTGCTCGTAATGCTCAACTCGCTGCAGGATCGCCTCGTGGTTGCCGCAAATATCGAATCCTAACGATTGAACAAAACAGCGAATAAGAACGAATAACACAGGCAAAAAAATCAAAGATCACAAACCAACACCAATTTATACACAAAGGCTAGACTATCACAAAAAGAATGACAAATAACTGCTACAGAGACCCACTCACTTATTTGTTAGGTTAACCACAAAACTAAACCTCTAACCTGATTTAAACTTTGGACAGACTTTGATGGTGATTGTGTGCACATCTATTATTTAATCATCAAGTTAATAAATCAAAAACAGCTAGTTTCTCTAACTCAACCATTATTAGCTGATATTACAGAACCTACAAAAAGCTATTGACAACACTAACCAGTCAAGTATCCAACTATGAGATGCTAAACAAAAATCTTCTACCTAAGATAGGATGCTAAGGATGCTCACTATTCTGCACTCTAAGCATCACACCAAGATTTTGCAAGGCTAACAAGTTTCAAAGATGCGGTACCACATCAAATCTTATAGCACTCACAACTCAAAAGTACAGAGACAATAAAATGAATAACCTAACTATCCCTTATGATTAAACATGACAACAAGAGCTTTGAAATTTAAAGATACTAACTAACTGATTTCAAAGCAACCACCACAACAAAAGGGAGCCAACTAGCACTAAACAAGAATTCAAAGCATAAGCATGAAATTAGAATTTAGCCACCGACAATGTAACCGACAATGTGACAAATTCAGAGAACACACTAAAACACTTCCAAACTTCCAATCCCAACTTTTAATCAAGCATGAGAGTGAATCAAGAACATTCCTAATCATGATTAGAGACTAAAGAACTGTTTTGAAGGAGGGGCCCCACCGCCGCATGCATGCAGAGGAACACAATCAAGAACAGAGTCTAGGGCGCTCGACCTCGGATTCGCCGCCGGTGAAGGAGTGGCGGCGCGGCCGCGACGATGGCTAAAATGGGTTGCTCGAGGACCACCGGGTCAAGGTGGTCACGCGGCACGGAGATGCACAGAGGTGGCGCGCGCGACGAACACGGCGCCGCAGAGGGGGACAAGGCGCGCCGCACCAGAGGTAAACAATGAAAATTAGCGCGCATGATGGGCATCGCGAGTTACCCGAACTCACCGAATGACGCGAGCTCAAGAGGTCACGGAGATGGCCCGGACGAGAACCAACGGTGGCGCATCAAGGGGTCACCGAGGAGGAGCAACCCGAGCAAAAATAGGGAAAAGAGAGACGGAGATAGCTTGAGTGAGTGCACTAGATGAAGTTAGCGCGAGCAATTGCCCAAGGAACCAACTCACCGAGATGAGGACGGTGATCCAACTTTCGCCAAGAAGAGGGATATCAAAATTCAATGGCCCCCGCGAGTGAAACTCAAAATTAGCCGAGGGGAAACCATGATAGGGATCCGAACACGATGTGACGCGCAAATAAGGGATGATCTTCACTCGTTGTGGTGCCGACACGGCGAGCGGCACGGCCGGAACTGTAGATTGCGCACTACCACAATTTGAGCTCGTGGAAGGCAATGGAGGGTAGGAAGTGGTCTTAGGTGTCCAAAGGAGGATAAGAGAGCTTTGCAGGGCTTAAGTAGGAAGAGGGCGAGGAATTGAGAGGCGACGCCGCACCGAGAGCTCAAGAACGGTGCCGATAAGTCGGTGAAAGGAATGGTGGCGATTAATGCCGCGCAGGCATGGCCACTCAACGAAGATGCGCCGAGGCAATGCGCGCGCGAAAACCGGAAGCGTGACGAACAAAGAAGGCGAGGTGGCGACCATGCGCGATATCGCCGCAGACTCAAGACTCATGCGCAAGGTAGGTGACGACCGACGAGTGGGGCCCGCCCGCGCGATGAAGAATGGGGCGCGAACCGCAGACCGCACGTGCGATTAGGTGGTCCGACTCGATCAGAACGGTCGATCACCGGATCTAAAATGGACGGTCGAGATTGATGTATGCATTCTGACAGTCGGTTGCGACGCGAACGTGGATCGTATGCGATGCACAACGGACGGTCACGATTGATTAGATTCGCGCGCGACATTGGCGCGACCGAGCCATTTAGGTGCGGTCGGAGTTTGAGTCGGCTCTGTTCGAGCCCGACAAACAAAGGAATACCGATTTGAAGTTTTAAAAGGCTGAGAGAGTTTGGAGAATTTTAGAGGTAGCTCCTGAGCTCCAAAATTTCGAAATTTTTATGGTAGCTACATGGACAGAGGACAACCTTGTGAAATTTTTCCAGGAGTTTTCATGCACTAGATTTCTCCCAATAAAATTCACAAGCTGCTGAACAGAAGTTTGACCAGATTTCAAACTAGGTTGACTTGGCCATTTGAAATAGCAAATAAAATCTAAAAATTGTGAGATAATTCAGGAGGTAGATAGGATGATTAAGATGCTAGGAAAATATTCCTAGGGGATGATCACAAGTTTGAAGGCTAATAATTTGATTTACAACAATTTCCATTCACAAGAATTTAATTTAGAAAATGGAAATTGCTAGGAAAATGTAGAAACTTTCAAATGATTTGAAGAGACAACAAAAGTTTTTATTTCTCTCAAAATTTTACATTTGAAATACAAACCCTAAGTTGGGATCATATAAATCTCCCTTACAGAATCTCGCCCGAGATTCGATCACCGGAGAAGAATGATGGGTAATCTGCCGAGACGATCTTCCCGCTCCCAAGTGGCTTCATCCTGAGTGGTTTGACCACCGAACTTTAAGAAACTTGATCACACGGTTCCTTGTTCTCGCTCAGCTTTGAGGATACGAACGGACGCCACGATAAGACAGATCTTCCGCACATCGATATTTTCCAATGGCGCTTCCTCAACCGAATACGGAGGCACTTCTTCAATTGTGACACATGGAAAACATCATGCACCCTTCAAGTGTAGCCGGTAACTCCAACTTGTATGCAACAGCTCCCACTCTTCTTGATGATGCGATATGGCCCGACATATCGAGGAGCCGCTTGTTCTTGACATCAAACGACGATGTCCTTCGAGGCGAGACTTTGAGATACACAAAGTCATTGGGCTGAAACTCAACTCACGGCGACGACGATCCGCATAGCTCTTCCGCCTCGATCGAAGCACGCGCAAGTGCTCACGAATCAATCGCACTTGACTTTCCACCTCATTGATCGATCCGCCAAAGAACCGCTTTTCACCGCCACCAGTTCAACGGTGTTCGCAGCGCCCCATACAAAGCCTCAAACGGTGCCATACCGAGACTAGCTCGAAGTCGTTGTTGTAGGAGAACTCGCAAGTGGTAGGCACTTCTCCCAATTCTTCCCACAGAAAGAACACAAGCACTGATTGACGCGCCCGCCCTCACCATCACCGAGGATGGTAGGCGGTGCTAAAAGTAAGACGGTACCCATGGCCTCCTCGTAGATCGTGCAAAGTCGGGAAGTGAAAAGAGAACCACGATTCGACACCATCGCTCGTGGCACACCATGCAAACTCACAACGCGGATATGTAGAGGTTCGCCAATTTATCACGCCGAGGGCGGTACATACCGCGTAAAGTGTGCTACCTTTGTCAATCGGTCAATAACCACCCGTATAGCATCCTTCCCCGGAAGCACGGCAAACCAAAGGATGAAGTCCATACCAACTAATCCCACTTCCACTCGTATAGGCAAGGGTCGAGGAGACTCGCCGACGCCGATGCTCGCCTGACGCGACAACATATGTCACATATGGCCACGAACCGCAATCTCGCTTCATGCGAGTCCACCAGAATCTCTGACGCAGATCTTGGTACATTTTAGTGGCACCGGGATGGATGGACAAAGGCGAATCATGGGCCTCCTGAAGAATCAAATCCCGCAACTCTGGGACCTTGGGACCACAAGCCGCTGCCCAAACCATACGACACCGTGCTCATCTTCTGTGAAACACTTGGCTGATCCATTCTTGATGTTCTGCTTAATTTTACCCACACCAACATCTGATTGTTGTGCTGCCTTGATTTGATCCACCAAGGTCGGTTGCGCAACCAAGGCAGCAAGGGAACCATACTCAACCAAACCCAAGTTGAGACGCTGAAATTCCGCAAGAAGTGCAAAGTTGTCGCTTTGGATCATCGAGTATTGCAATACACCTTTCGCCAAGTGCATCAAAGAACTACATTAGCCTTGCCAGATGATACCGAATACCCATGTCATAATCTTTGATCAATTCTAGCCATCTCCTCACTCGAGGTTCAGACCGCCGAGTGAACAAGTATTTAAGCTCTTGTGATCGAATACACCTCACAATGTTACCGATCGATAATGCCGCCAAATCTTGAGTGCATGCACCACGCGAACCAACTCTAAATCATGGGTGGATAATTGAGCTCGTGAGGTCTCAATCGCTCGATGCATAGGCAATCGCTTTGCCTTCCGCATAAGAACACAAATGAGCCTCGCCGAGAGGCATCGCAATAAATATCGAAGCTCTTGTGAACATCGTGAAGAGTAAGAACTGGGCTGAAGTCAATCGCCGCTTGATCTCCGAAAGCTCTCATCACAAGCGAGGACCACACAAACTTCTTATCCTTCTTGAGCAATTCATCATCGGCTTTGCGATCTTGGAGAAGTTCTCGATGAAGCGCGGTAGTAGCCCGCTAAACCAAGAAAACTCCGCACATCGCTGGATCGACTTGGCCGCCCCAAGATAGAACGTCACCGACCTTGCCGGGATCCACGCCTACGCTCCACCGAAAGAACATGGCCCAAGAATGCCACTTCCTTCAACCGTAACTCGTGATTTGCCGAACTTCAGATACAAATTGGTGCTCCCGCAATTTGCCCAAAACAATCTTCGATGCTCAAGATGCTCGCTTCACCTTGGAATAGATAAGAATATCATCAATAAAGACCACCACAAATTTATTCAAATACTCCATGAATACCGAATTCATAAGGTTCATGAACAAAGTCGAGCATTGGTTAAACCAAAGGACATGACGGTGTACTGCATGTACCCATAACGAGTAGTGAAAGCCGCCTTCGAATATCTTCGATCCGATCCTCGACTGATGATACCCCATTCTCAAATCAATCTTTGAGAACACTGGGCTCCACCAACCGATCGAACAGATCATCGATGCGGGCAAAGGATATTTGTTCTTCACCGCCACCTCATTGAGAGGACGGTAATCAACACACATGCGCAAAGTCTTGTCCTTCTTCTTCACAAAGATCACCTGACAACCCCAAGGAGATGAATCGACGGATGAAACCCTTTGCTTGAAGCTCCCCAATTGCTTCTTCAATTCCTCCACCATTGGGAGGCATCCGACACGGCGCCTTCGAGATAGGCAAGACGTGCAGAACTCGATGACAAACTCCAGATCTCGAACCGAGGCATCCTGTAAATCTTCGTGAAAGACATCCACAAAGTCGATACTATGGGTACATCCTGAATTGCAAGGTCGGCTTCTCTAATGCACATAGATGTGGCCTCAAGCCGCGCAAAATCCGACCGCCACTCAAGGGTCGGTGAGATAGACATCTTCCTGCACAATCGACGGTTCCCAAGTGTTGGGACAACCAACTGCGCTAAGAATCACATCCGCACTCGCCGAATCGAAAGGTAATAAGGTTTGCCAAAACCCCACTCCTTTAACTATGACAGAACACCCGACATCAGAGATCACCTCTCATTTCCGACCCGAGAGCGGATGAGCAAAGGAACTCCCAAAGGAACACAAAGAAGACCACTAGCAGCAGCAAATGATGTTGAAATAAAGAATGCGATGCTCCGTAATCAAATAATACCGCAGCAGGACGAGAATTAACAAGAAGTGTACCCATCACGACATCCGCGCCCCGAGCCTCCTCACCAAAGGTGGTTGACTCGACACGCCGCACTCGGGCTTCAATAATCTTCTCGTCGTGGGTGACCACTCCTACCCGCGCCCTCCATTAGGACGAGGCCACCGCAACACTCGAGGGCAAGCGCGGCATAGTGGCCCTTGTTGTGGCAATGAAACAGTAACCTCGGCCGCCGATTGCGAGGCCGCTCGCCGCTGGATCGCAGCGCACGTGGTGGAAACACGCTCGCGTGGACGAGGAGTGCAGATGGCCTCGGCGCCGGTGGAGCAAAAGAACGGCCATCGTGCCGCCTCACCGAGGACGCAGTGAGGCCGTGTGAGTAGACCGATGCGCCTCCCATTTGCGCTATGACTCGCCGCTTTGCCTTATGCTCAAGAACAATGGCCTTATCTACTAAGGCTCGAAAGTCGAGAAGTCCACAATAGATAGCTTGTCCCGCAGCTCCTCGCATGCCATCCATAAACTTCTCCGCTAGCCTCATCTGAGGCCACCTCCCGGAGCATAACGAGCCAAATGATTGAACTCGCATGTGCATCTGTCACGCATTTGCGCCTCTGCTTGAGCGCGAGGAACTCTTCTTCTTCAGCCTTCATCAGCCATCCGGGATGTGGGCCCGACGTAAAGCCGATCCGAACTCCTCCCACGCGACCACACAGCCCGCGGCCGCATGGCGAGATAGTTCTCCCACCATGAGAGTGCCGCGCCTGCGGGTGGGACGCGAAGAGTGTCTTATCCTCGCGCTCGCATCGAGCTATGTTGAGCTCGCCAACCATGCGCAGCCAATCATCCGCATCGAGGATCCTGAGCGGCGAAAGTCGGTGGTCGCGACGGAGGAACTCGTAAGTCCCCGCGAGTCCGTGGCCGCCACCACGGCGCAGAGTGGAGGTATTCCTAGCAATAACCTCCAAGATGCGCTGTCTGTCCATGCGGTTTCGCCGACCGAGCGAGCACCACCATGGTCTGAGGAGGGGAAGTTCTCATCATGACCACTCGCCGATCGCCACGCTGCTCTCCCGCCATCCTGTTTCACTAAGACAAGTTAACACAGCCTGAAACACGGTCGATAACCCATCGCAAATAACTTACTAACAAAGACAAAACAAACACAAGACTTTTAAGTTACAAAACCAATTGACAAAAATCGACACTTAGCAACTCATACATATCTTACCCTTATGCTCCCACAAATTTTAATTAGACTAATTCTCTAGGGTTCTCCCAAATACCGATTCTACCCTGAGCAACTATCTTTTGAAAGGAAAGAGGAAAACCAAGTTTTAAACTCAAATTAGAGTAAGATGAGAGTAGAAGGCTAAGATAGGTAAGGAGTAAAACTGAGAATCGCCTAGGTTTTCATAAACCCTTTTATACTTTGAAATTAAGCTTTTCAAAACATCCTCAAGACGACTATGCTTGTTGTTACATTGTCGAATGGCTCGATACCAACTTTAGAGGACCCCAGCTTATTTGGCTTGTAATGCTTAACCAACCACCGGTCCTAGCAAAGACAAATCAAATAAATCGATCTCGAGATATGTATACTTCCTGCAAAGCAAGATACACACCTCGGTACAAAATTAGACATCAACTCCATTCCAAACATAGAGTCCAAACACTACACTACCAAACGGAAGATAAACAAATAGTAGAGTTATTACGCATAAGGGCCGACAAAGCCAAGATACAAAAATAAACAGAACGATAATGAAGCAAAAGTGCCATAAGATGGCTATAAACAAAGCCAATCGTGCCTCCAACCCACAAGGCATCCGACCGACCGCCAAGTCTAGTCGCCCACGAAACGGCAACACAAACTCACGTAAGTGAGGCCCTAGGGGCTCACCTTCTTCCTCTCTGCAACAAAAACATTAAGCAAAGCACCCGAGTACAAAGATTGTCTTTGTACCCGCAAGACCGACGTGTGAACTAGCGCACTGCTCATATGCTACATGCAAAGCTTGTTTGGTGGAGGCCATATGTCTTGTTTGCATAAAGCCAATTTTTATTTGCAATAAGGTAATACATTTTAAAGGCAAGTTTGCAATTCATTTTAAGATTGAAATAACAGAAGGATAATAATAATAAAAGAATAAAGGTAAACAACCTAGAAGTGACTATCCTAATAGTCACCATTAACAATAGCACGAATCCGCATTCGCACTCACCCATCAAGTTTTAATTTAAATGTTGTAGTCTAACTCTCGATAAGCTTACCTAAGCGTGTCCATCACCTAGACGAGGCTATTCGAATAGTTTTTAACCCCGCAGGGTGTACCATCGCACCCACACTTCGCATCGCCTTTAAGCCAAAGCACACTCAAGGTATGTCAGCACAACTAAGTCCTACGAGACTTTTTCCAATATTGTGTATTAACTACGAGCCGCCGTGGATAGAAATCCATACGCTTACATGGTAAAGCCGAAAAGACAACTACCCACTCAAGATAAAGCTTTTCTGACAACTACCATGCTCCCACCTCCATCCTCTCCCGCGACCCCCACGACCGAGCCAATACACGCCAAAGTACTAGGTCAAGAGAGGTCCCATATACTCTAGTGTGGTTAGCACGCCGAAATGCCCGGATAACAAAAACTCACAAGATGTTCGGTCCCACTGACCCTGCACCTTTCCACACACCCAATGATCACACCAATCTTACCATTGTGCCCAAGCCTAAATCATTTTTGTTTTCAGTTTTAGTTTTGCAATTAAACATAGCGTAAATGCTGAAATATAAAGTTATAGAAAATTTTAGGTGATCAAGGTTACCGACTAAGTCGATAACCGCCCATTTCTACCGATACTAAGCATGTCTACAATTTGACCTGGATCTACTATGACAAGAGATCATCCAACACCTCCAATCACAAAGAAATAACCTAGGCTCAGTAGTAGAGGTCAACATTTTGTCTACGTGATATGCAACACGGATTTAACTAATCAATTTAACACAAATTAAGCGATGCATACATACACTTGAAACAAAATATTAGACTTTAAAATACCGATAAACATGATCAAACCGCTTGCCTCGGCCGCCGTTGTTCGTAATGCTCAACCTGCATGCAGGATCGCCTCGTGGTTGCCGCAAATATCGAATCCTAACGATTGAACAAAACAAATAATAAGAACGAATAACACAGCAAAAATCAAAGATCACAAACCAACACCAATTTATACACAAAGGCTAGACTATCACAAAAGAATGACAAATAATCACACAGAGACCCACTCACTTATTTGTTAGGTTAACCACAAAACTAAACCTCTAACCTGATTTAAACTTTGGATGACTTTGATGGTGATTGTGTGCACATCTATTATTTAATCATCAAGTTAATAAATCAAAAACAAATAGTTTCTCTAACTCAACCATTATTAGTCGATATTACAGTAACCTACAAAAAGCTATTGACAACACTAACCACCAAGTATCCAACTATGAGATGCTAAACAAAAATCTTCTACCTAAGATAGGATGCTAAGGATGCTCACTATTCGCACTCTAAGCATCACACCAAGATTTTGCAAGGCTAACAAGTTTCAAAGATGCGGCTACCACATCAAATCTTATAGCACTCACAACTCAAAAGTACAGAGACAATAAATGAACAAATAACTATCCCTTATGATTAAACATGACAACAAGAGCTTTGAAATTTAAAGATACTAACTAATCGATTTCAAAGCTAACACTTCCAAACTAAAACACTTCCAAACTTCCAATCCCAACTTTTAATCAAGCATGAGAGTGAATCAAGAACATTCCTAATCATGATTAGAGACTAAAGAACTGGTTTTGAAGGAGGGGCCCCACCGCCGCATGCATGAGAGGAACACAATCAAGAACAGAGTCTAGGGCGGCTCGACCTGGATTCGCCGCCGTGAAGGAGTGGCGCGCGGTCGCGACGATGGCTAAAATGGGTTGCTCGAGACCACCAAGTCGAAGGTGGTCACGCGCACCGGAGATGCACAGAGGTGGCGCGCGACGAACACGCGCCGCAGCAGGGTGAGACACAGCGGCCGCACTGCAGAGGTAAACAATGAAAATTAGCGCACGATGGGCATCGCGAGTTACCCGAACTCACCGGAATGACGTGGAGCTCAAGAGGTCACGAGATGGCCCGCGACGAGAACCACCGGTGGCGATCAAGGGGTCACCGAGGAGGAGCAACCTGAGCAAAAATAGGGAAAAGAGAGACGGAGATAGCTTGAGTGAGTGCATCTAGATGAAAGCTAGCGCGAGCAATTGCCCAAGGAACCAACTCACCGGAGATGAGGACTGTGATCCAACTTTCTACCAAGAAGAGGGATATCAAAATTCAATGGCCCTCGCGAGTGAAACTCAAAATTAGCCGAGGGAAACCATGATAGGGATCTGGAACACGATGTGACGCGCAAAATAAGGGATGATCTTCACCGTTGTGGTGTCGACATCGACTGAGCGCACCGGCCGTGGAACCGTAGATTGCGCACTACCACAATTTGAGCTCGTGGAAGGCAATGGAGGGTAGGAAGTGGTCTTAGGGTGTCCAAAGGAGGATAAGAGAGCTTTGCGAGGGCTTAAGTAGGGAAGAGGGCTGAGGAATTGAGAGGCGACGCCGCACCGGGGAGCTCAAGAACGGTGCCGATAAGTCGGAAAGGAATGGTGGGCGACACGCCGCGCAGGCATGGCCACTCACGAAGATGCGCCGAGGCAATGCGCGCGCAAAAACCGGAAAGCGGTGACGAACAAAGAAGGCGATGTGGCGACCATGCGCGATATCGCCGCACATCAAGACTCATGCGCAAGGTAGGTGACGACCGACGAGTGGGGCCGCCGCCGCCGTGACAAAGAATGGCGCGGCGCGAACCGCAGACCGGCACGGCGATTAGGTGGTCCGACTCGATCAGAACGTGTCGACCACCGGATCTAAAATGGACGGTCGAGATTGATGTATGCATTCGACAGTCGGGTTGCGACGCGAACGTGGATCGCAGGCGATGCACAACGGACGGTCACGATTGATTAGATTCGCGCGTGCGACAGTTGGCGCGACCGAGCCATTTAGGTGCGGTCGGGTTTGAGTCGGGCTCTGGTTCGAGCCCGACAAACAAAGGAATACCGATTTGACGCTTTAAAAGGCTGAGAGAGTTTGGAGAATTTTTAGAGGTAGCTCCTGAGCTCCAAAAATTTCTGAAATTTTTATGGTAGCTACTAGGACAGAGGACAACCTTGTGAAATTTTTCCAGGAGTTTTCATGCACTAGATTTCTCCCAATAAAATTCACAAGCTGCTGAACAGAAGTTTGACCAGATTTCAAACTAGGTTGACTTGGCCATTTGAAATAGCAAATAAAATCTAAAAATTGTGAGATAATTCAGGAGGTAGATAGGATGATCAAGATGCTAGGAAAAATATTCCTAGGGATGATCACAAGTTTGAAGGCTAATAATTTGACTAGACAACAATTTCCATTCACAAGAATTTAATTCTAGAAAATGGAAATTGCTAGGAAAATGTAGAAACTTTCAAATGATTTGAAGAGACAACAAAAGTTTTTATTTCTCCTCAAAATTTTACATTTGAAATACAAACCCTAAGTTGGGACTGTTACACCTAGTGACGTGGAACGTTCGGGGACCCTAAAGTTCCCAGAGATCTGGGCCGTTGATCACAAGATCGACAGTCCACGATCTACGCATATAACGCATGAGGGTTTTTAAGTGCGCAGAGAGATTTAAAAGTGCGGGCCGACATGTAAGTGACCCATAGGGCGATTTAGGACAGCTATTAAATACTAAATCCAATGATTAGTGATGATTAGCATTAATTGTGTCCTAATGATTTCACACAGAGGGGGTTTAAGTGGGTAGGGGCCCACATGGCAGTGGCACAATATACCATTTCAGACCGCCATTAATTGCTACCAAAGATTAGCAATTAATTAAACCCAAACTTTGTCATAACGACCCCGTTACTGCGGTTTAGGCCTGTGGGCCCACATGACAGTGACTCATGGAGTCATTTTAAGACAGTCACTTAATGCTAAACACTAATTATCAAAGATTAACATTAATTGTGTCCTAAAGGCGCTGAATAGGGCCGACTGGGGTTTATGGTCAGGCTCAATTGTCGACGATACCACGCACAATAAAGAACCGTCATTAATTTATAATCAATCATTACTACTGATTAACAATGATTAGCCTTTAATGGTGTCTTAACGCCAACGGCACAGAGAGGTCCTCGTCCGGCAAAACCCAAGGGCAAAGAACGGCTTGTCGCCGACGGTGCCCGCAAAGCGCCAAAATGGGCTGCAAATACTATTGCGCACCCAGAGGAGGTAACCTCGATGGTGACGACGGCCTAGAACGCTGGCGAGCCGGAGATGAAATATGGGGACACTTACTGCCAAAAACGAAAATGGTGAAAAGCTCCGCAATAGTCCAAGAAAGTGAGTGCCACGGCTTCTAGGGACTAATAAGAAGCTACCTTGGTCAAGAAGAGCTTCAAAGTTGGCTGGAGATGCTTAGACGGTGGAGGAGCTCGCTGGAGCCGAGGAAGAGATGAAGAAAACACGGCCTGAGCAAAAATGAGCACTACTGGTGGTCAAAATAGTTGTATTAAGGCCCAAAGAAGGTCCATGAGCAATTAATTTCCAAAAGAACCACTTACCAGAGCCGAAAGAAAGGGTGAATTCGCCGAACGATCCAAACTCAAAATTGGTCAATTCGTGAATGAAACCCAAAATTGAGTTAGGGAAATGAATGTAGGGTTAAGGGCTCAAAAGGGTACAAAAGATTTGAAGAAGAACCACTGAGCACCAAGATCCACAATGGTGGTTTGGTATTTTCGTTGTTTTGAGCTCCACAAGCAAAGGGGAGCTAAGGGGTGATGTCTACGGTGGCCCGATCTTCCGATAGGTTCGATTGATTTCGTCGTGAGGACGTTGACGCTTTGAGGCTTTCGACCAGCAGATCTTCACCGCACCGCTACACCCGCATCGATCGTCGTTATCGACCATACCGCACGCGATCGACCTTACCACGAGGGTGATTGTTCCCGCAAGCAATCGCAACTCACAAGAACAAGGAAGATTCAATCTGAATTGTATTGCGTAATATGAATGAAGATCATCAATGTGGGTTCTCAAACCGCATAACGCGAAACCGCAAGTGGTAGAATAATTCTAAGAAAACCCAACCCTAAATCGTGGCGGCTGTTGTATATATATAGGGGGGCGTGAGGAGGTTGACCTAGGGTTGTGCGGCCATGGGAAGAGGCATACACAACCTAGGCTTTGACCCCGACACGCTTACAAGGCCCTATTAGGCCCAAAACGGTGTCGCAGCACCTAAAGACTGGTCATAGAGCTTGAGACCTAGTCGTAGCGCTGGTTGGTCTGGTCGTAGAGCTAGCGAACCTAGTCGAGGAGCTTGAGACCTGGTCGTAGCGCTGGTTGGTCTGGTCGTAGCGCTGGCGAACCTAGTCGAGGAGCTTGAGACCTGGTCGTAGCGCTGGCAGGACTGGTCGTAGGGCTTGTAGACCTTGTTGTAGACCTTGGGGATCCATTATTCCTAAGTAACAAAAGATCACAATTATGAGGTAGTATACCATTCTGCATAGATAAATTATTAACACCTAGAAACGAGCTCACCTCATAATTTAAGTGACATGCACGAGCTCTTGTCATAGGACCTTGTAGTTTAGCAACTGGATATGGAGGATTTTGTGTAGTGCGTGTATCCGAAGGAGTGATGTCCTCATCATCCTCCCCTCTGAATTGGAGTCGCCCGACTCAAGCTCATCCGCTTCTCCCACGTATGGCTTCAAATCAAATATTAAATGTGGGGCTAACCCCAAAATCGCTGGTAGCTCCAATTGATAGGCATTGTCATTTATCTTCTTAATTATCTTAAATGGTCCATCACTCTAGGCATCAATTTTGATTTTCTTAACTCCTAAACCTCGTCTTTCCTCAAATGCACCCAAACTAAATCACCCGGTGCAAATTTTAGTTCTTTCCTACCTTTACTTCCAGCAACCCTATACTTTTCAGTCATACGCTCTATATTTTCTTTAGTTGTTTCATGCAACTTAAGAACAAATTCAGCACGCCTCTTAGCATCTAAATTAATGTGTTCAAAGGTAGGCAAAGATAGTAAATCAATAGGAGCACGGGGGTTAAAACCATACACTACCCGAAACGGACTTACCTTGGTGGTGGAGTGTACCGACCTATTGTAAGCAAACTCAATGTGCGGTAAACACTTTTCCCACATCTTCAAATTCTTCTTTAAAATAGCCCGCAACATGGTGGATAACGTGCGGTTGACAACCTCGCTTGTCCATCGCTTGGGGATGGCACGTAGTAGAAAAACAGCAGCTTTGTCCCCAATTTGTTCCAAAGTGATCTCCAAAGTGGCTCAAAACTTCGCCGCGATCCGAGACAATAGTATTGGGCACTCCATGTAAGCTAATGATTTCTCTAAAAATAAATCAGCTATGTTTGTAGCATCATTGCTCTTGTGACAAGGTATAAAATGTGTCATTTTAGAAAATCGATCCACTACTACAAATATATCGTCCCTTCCTCTTTATCCTAGGCAATCCTAAACAAAATCCATAGAAATATCCTCCCAAGGGCGCTAGGAATAGGAAGAGGCATATAAAGTCCATGTGGATTGAGACGGACTTAGCTTTGTTGCATGTAGTGCAATGAGCCAATGAAGCGCCAACATTGCGCCTTTATCTTGGGCCAAAGAAGTGGGCAGCAAAGACATCTTCTCGTCTTCTTTGCTCCAAAATGCGCCATCAACCCTCCTCCATGCGCCTCATGCAACAACAAGAGACGACGAGCTAGCCGAATGCATAGCTTGTTAGCATGATAGATCAAACCATCAATTATCACATATTTATTCCATGTTTTCCCTCCTTTACAATGTTCAAGAAACACAACTCGATCGGTGCAAAAGGTGCACTTCTCGAGGTTACCAAACAAACGTGCATCTCTCAAGGCATTAAAAACAACACATATATGATTCAAGTGTAGCTCATGTGACTTGCTATAAATCAAGATATCATCAAAATAAACCACCACAAATTTTCCAATGAAAAGACGAAACCTCGCTCATTAATCGCATGAAAGTACTAGGTGCATTAGTTAGACCAAAAGGCGCTACTAACCACTCATATAGTCCAAACTTAGTTTTAAAAGCAGCTTTTCCATTCATCTCCCAATTTCATTCTAATCTGTGGTAACCACTTCGCAAGTCAATCTTTGTGAAAATAATAGAGCCACTCAACTCATCAAGCATGTCGCTCAGCCTAGGAATAGGATGACGATACCTTATGGTAATATTATTAATGGCTCTACAATCAACACACATACGCCAAGTTCCATCTTTCTTAGGAACCAAAAGAACAGAACAACACAAGGACTAAGGCTTTCGTATGTACCCACGGTCCAAAAGATCTTGGACTTGTCGCTGAATTTCTTAGTCTCCTCTCGGTTGGTCCTATATGCCGACGGTTTGGCAAAGTCGCCCCGGGATCAAATCAATTTGATGCTCTATCCTCGAATAGGTGGCAACCCTGGGTATCTCACTGAGTACATCCATATACTCCTGCAAAATGTTAGCAACAGCAGGAGGCAAAGAGCTAGATATATCCTCAAGTGAAAATAAAGCATCTTTGCATATCAAAGCATAGCATGGCAGCTCATTATCACAAATTTCAGCAAACTCAGATTTAGTGGCAAGCATGACACACCCTTTCAATTTAATTCCCTCGGCCTTGGAACTAGGTGCCACTTTATCCCCTTTAGGTGGATAAATATGTTTCGCTACTTGCTGATTTTCAGAATCATGTTCATTGGTGTTTTTTTTTCATTTCTAGCACACTCTACTTCATCTTTCACAATTTCAGTGGGTGTTAAAGGCAACAACTTAATCTTCTTACCCCTATGTGAGAACGAGTAAGTATTAGCTCTACCATGGTGCAAAACATCATTATCATATATCCAAGGCCTACCGAGCAACAACGAGCATGCTTGTTTGAGGATTCTGGGCTTATTTGGTTTGTAATGCTTAACCAACCACCGGGTCCTAGCATCACAAATCAAATAAATCGATCTCTAGATATGTATACTTCCCGTAGCAAGATACACACCCCTGCATAAAAATTAGACATCAACTCCATTCCACACATAGAGTCCAAACACCACACTTCCAAACGGAAGATAAACAAATAGTAACAATATTATGCATAATGGCCGATCGCCACAAGATACACAAATAACAACAAAAAGACAATGGAAGCAAAAGTGCCATAAGATGGCTATAAACAAAGCCAATCGCAGTGCCTTCAACCCACAAGGCATCCGACCGACCGCCAAGCCTAGTCGCCACCCACGGCGACAAAGACACTCACGTAAGTGAGGACCCCGAGGCTCACCTTCTTCCTCCGCAACAAAAACATTAAGCAAAGCACCGAGTACAAAGATTGTCTTTGTACCCGCAAGATCGACGTGGTGAACCAGCGCACTGCTCATATGCTACATGCAGCTTGTTTAGTGGAGGCCATATGTTTTATTTGCATAAAGCCAATTTTCATTTGCAATAAGGTAATACAGTTTGAAGGCAAGTTTGCAATTCATTTTAAGATTGAAATAACAGTAAGGATATTAATAACAATAGCGAAAGATAAACAACCTAGAAGTGACTATCCCAATAGTCACCCTAACAATAGCACTAATCCCGCATTCGCACCACCCATCAAGTTTTAATTTAAATGTTGTAGTCTAGTTCTTACGGGCGATCCGAGCGTGTCCATAACCTAGGACGAGGCTATTCGAATAGTTTTAACCTCGCAGGTGTACCAATGTACCCACACTTCAGCATCGCCTTTAAGCCAAAGCACACTCCAAGGTATGCCGCACACTAAGTCCTACGAGATCGTTTCCAATATTGTGTATCAACCCCGAGCCGCTGTATGGGTAGAAACACCATACGCTACATGGTAAAGCCGAAAGACAACTACCCACTCAGATAAAGCTTTCTGACAACTACCATGCTCCCACCTCCATCCTCCCCGCGACCTCCTCGCGACCCGAGCCAATACACGCCAAAGTACTAGGTCAAGAGAGGTCCCATATACTCTAGTGTGGTTAGCACGCAAAATGCTCAAGACGTGTGGCGCAAGTAACTCGGTCCTTAATTGACTCGGCACCTTTCCGCACACACCCAACAGATCACACCACCTACCATTGTGCCCAAGTCTAAACCATTTTTGTTTTCATTTTTAGTTTTGCGTATAAACATAGCGTAAATGCTAAAACATAAAGTTATAGTAAATTTTGGTGATCAAGGTTACCGACTAAAGTCGATAACCGCCCGCTTCACCGATAGCTACATGTCTAAGCAAGTTGACCTGAATCTACTAAGTGACAAGAGATCATCCAACATCTCTAATCACAAAGAAATAACTTAGGCTCGTGTAGTAGAGATCCATATTTTGTCTACAGATATGCAAATACGGATTTAACTAACCATTTTAACACAAATTAAGCGATGCATACATACAAATTTAAACAAAATATTAAACTTTAAAATACCGATTAATCATGATCAAATCGCTTGCCCGGTTGTCGTTGCTCAATATGGTGCGGAGGATCGTCCGTGGTTGCCGCAAATATCGAATCCTAACGATTAACAAAACAAATAATAAGAACGAATAACACCGCAAAACTCAAACATCTATACAAACACCAACATATACACCAAGGCTAGACTATCACAAAGAATGACAAATAATTGTCAGAGACCCATCCACTCATTTGCTAGGTTAACCTCAAAATCAAACTTCTAACACGCTTTAAACTTTGGACAGTGCTTTGATGGTGATTGTGTGCACATCTATTATTTAATCATCAAGTTAATAAATCAACAAATAAATAGGTTCTCTAACTCAACCATTACAAGTCGATATTACGTAATCCTACAAAAGCTATTGACAATATCGACTAGTCAATTATCCAACTATGAGGTGCTAAACAAAATTCTAATTATGGTTGGCCTTAATAAAATTTCAGTACTAACACACCTAAGCATTACACCAACATATAGGAAGGTTAACAATTACAAAGATGCTATCACTACAAGACCTTACTACACCGGTAACAGAGGAAAGACAATTACAGTAGACAAACCACTAGATTCATTAACTTCTTTAGATCACTTATGCCAACAAGGGTTTAAAAACTCCGTAATCACGAACCCACATAATTCCATACCAAACACTATTTCCTAAGGAACTCATCAAGGCCTAAATAGCAAGCATGAAACCAATTTTCGACATCGACAAATGTAAAACGACGCTGTGGGAAATATACAGAGAACTAGAACTAAAATGCTTTCAAACCTCTAATACCAATATTGATCAAGCATGAGAGTGAACTAAAGAACAATCATAATCATGATTAGCAGCTAACTAATTGGTTTTGAAGGAGGGGGCCCCACCGCCGCATGCATGCAGAGGGGAATAATGTAAGAACAGTGGAGGCTCGGGCTGCTTTGGACTGAACTTGCCGCGAGGAAGTGACGGCGCGGTCGCGCGACGGGCAAAATGGTCGCTTGAGGACCACAAGTCGACAAAGGGTCGCGGTTCGCCGAGAAGCACGGCGGCGGCTGCGACGAGCTTGGCGCGGCAGTTGGGGTGACAAGGCGCGATCGCACTAGAGAGGAAGACAATGAAATTTAGCGCGCGCGATGGGCATCGCGAGTTACCGTGAACTCACCGCGTGCTTGGCGACGGCAGAGAGGCACCGGAGTGGCCCGGCGACGAGCCCACGGCGCGCAAAGGCGCATTAACGGCACAGGAGCCCGGGTGAACGAGAGGACGAGTGAGAGAGTGGAGAAGAAAGGTGGAGTCTGTGGTGCTCACCGAGCGAAGAATTGAGCCGAGCTCACCGAGAAGACGCGCACGGCGGAAAAGGCGGTTTCGCCGGACTTGAGAAGAAAGGCCACGCGCAGCTCCACAAGCGATGAAACCCGAAATTCTTGAGGGGTTTACTTCGTGGATGTGGAACACGCCATGACGCGGCTCGCCGTGCTCGAGATCACCGAGCAAAGTGAACGCCGGAGGCGCCGCAGCGGGCGCCACGCTTCCCGGAGCTCGGGAGAAGAACGCAATGGAGACGAAACGAGGTAGGAAAGCTTTCGAGGGTTTTGTGAGCAGCGGAGGCGGCGAGGTGAGACGGCGGTGAAAAGACCGTGAGGTGAGGTGGCAAAGACGCATGTAGGCGGCGGCCGCGAGCGCGCGGCGAAGCGTGCGCGAGCCGCGGCGGACGTGGCGGAAATGGCCTCGGCTGTATGGCCCACAAGTCGCGGCAGCAGCAAACGGCGCGAGCCCGAGTTAGACTCGACACATCGCCCGACCGCTGGATCCGAGATGGACGGCCGGATGGATGTGGCGCATTCGACAGTCGGCTATGCGACGCAACGCGGATCGCTCGACGGCATCGGACGGTCACGATCGATTGGACTCACGCAGGGTGCAGTTAGTTGACGCGACCGAGTCAAGTGGCGCGTCGGACTCGAGCCGCAGGTTGGGTCGGGCCCGAGGAACAAAGATTTTTAGAATTTGATTTAAAAGACAGAGAAGGTTTGGGGAATTTTTAGAGGTAGCTCCTGAGCTCCAAAAATTTCGAAATTTTATGGTAGCTACTAGAGACAGAGAACAACTTTGTATAATTTTTCCAGAACTTTTATGCACTGCATTGTTCTAGAGAAAATTCACAAGTTGCTGTACAGGAGTTTGACCAGATTTCAAACAGAGTTGACTTGGCCATTTGAAATAGCAAACAAAATCTAAAAATTGTGAAATAATTCAGGAGGTAGATAGGATGATCAAGATGCTAGGAAAAATAGTTTCAGAGGATGATCACAAGTTTGAAGGCTAAGAATTTGTCGACAACAATCTCCATTCACAAGAATTTAATTCTAGAAAATGGAACTTGCTAGGAAAATGTAGGAACTTTCAAATGATTTGAAGAGACAACAAAAGTTTTTATTTCTCCTCAAAATTTTACATTTGAAATACAAACCCTAAGTTAGGGCTGTTACAAATCTCCCCTTACAGAATCTCACCCAGATTCTCGATCACCGGGAGAAGAAGGATGGGTAATCTGCTCGAGACGATCTTCCCGCCTCCCACGTGGCTTCATCCTCGAGTGGTTTGACCACTGAACTTTAAGGAACTTGATCACACGGTTCCTTGTTCTGCTGCTCAGCTTCTTCGAGGATACGAACGGGCGCCACGATAAGACAGATCTTCCCGCACATCGATATTTTCCAATGGTGTTTCCTCCACCGAACACTGAGGCACTTCTTCAATTGCGACACATGGAAAACATCATGCACCCTTCAAGTGTAGCTGGCAATTCTAACTTGTATGCAACAGCTCCCACTCTATCGATGATGCGGTAGGGTCCGACATACCGAGGAGCCAATTTGCCCTGACGCTAAACGACGATGACCTTTCGTGAGGTGAGACTTTGAGATACACAAAGTCGCGGTCCGAAATCACCACGGCGACGCCGACCGCATAGCTCTTCGCTCGATCGAGCTACGCGCTAAGTGCTCACGAATCGATCGCACTTGACTTTCAAACTCATTGATCGAATCCGCCAAAGAACCGCTTTCACCGCCACCAGCTCAATGGTGTTCAGCAGTCGCCGCCCATACAAGGCCTCAAACGGTGCCATACCGAGACCGCCCGAAGTCGTTGTTGTAGGAGAATTCGCAAGCGGTAGGCACTTCTCCCAATTCTTTCCGTAGAGAGAACACAAGCACGGAGCATATCTTCTAGAACTTGGTTGACTCGCCCGCTCGACCATCACCGAGGATGATAGGTCGAAATGAAGGAAAGACGGTACCCATGGCTCTCGCAGTCGTACAAAATCGGAAGTGAAAGAGAGCCACGATCCGACACTATCGCTCGTGGCACACCATGCATCACAATGCGGGATATGTAAAGATCCGCTAGTTTATTCACATCAATCTTCGATCGCGACCGAAGGAAATGGGCCACCTTCGCAATCGATCAATTATAACCCATAATGCATCCTTCCCGAAGAAGCACGCGTACCGGACTGATAAAATCCATGCCTACGTAATCCCACTTCCATTCTCGAATAGGTAAGGGTCGAAGAAGACCACGGACGCCGATGCTCGCCTTGATGCGACAACATACGCCACATCCGCCACGAACCCGCAATCTCGCGCTTCATGCGAGTCCACCGTAATCTCCGACGCAGATCTTGGTACATCTTGGTAGCCCCGGATGGATGGACAAAGGCGAATCATGGGCTTCTCAAGGATCAAATCCGCAACTCGGGATCTTTGGGACCACGAGACGCCAAAACCATACAACACCGTGTTCATCTTCGTGAAACACTTGGCCGAACCATCCTCGATGTTCGCTTGATTTTACCCACGCCATCATTCGATTGCCGTGTCGCTTGATCTCGATCCACCAAGGTTGGTTGCACAACCAAGGCAAAGAAGGGAACCATGCTCAACCAAACCCAAGTTGAGACGCTGGAATTTCGCAAGAAGCGCAGTTGTCGCTTCTTGGATCATCAAAGTATTGCAATACACCTTTCGACTAAGTGCATCAAGAACCACATTGGCTTTGCCAGATGATATCAATACCCATGTCATAATCTTTGATTAATTCTAGCCATCTCTCTCGCTCGAGGTTCAGACCGGCCGAGTGAATAAGTATTTCAAACTCTTGTGGTCGGAATACACCTCACGCCAGTTACCGATCAAATAATGCCGCCAAATCTTGAGTGCATGAACCACCGCAAAGAAGCTCTAAATCATGGGTGGATAGTTGAGCTCGTGAGGTCTCAATCGCTCGATGCATAGGCAACCGCTTGCCTTCCCGCATAAGAACACACCCAAGTCCCCGACGAGAGGCATCGCAATAAATATCGGGCTCTTATGATATCGTGAAGAGTGAGGACTGGAGCCGGTCAATCGCCGCTTGAGCTCCCGAAAGCTCTCATCACAAGCAGAGGACCATACAAACTTCTTGTCCTTCTTAAGCAATTCAACATCGCTTTATGATTTTGGAGAAGTTCTCGATAAAGCGCGATAGTAGCCCGCTAAACCAAGAAAACTCCGACATCGTTGATCGACTTGGCCGCCCCAAGATAGAACATCGCCGACTTTGTCGGGATCCACAATATGCCTCGAAATGAAAGAACATGGCCCAAGAATGCCACTTCCTTCAACCGTAACTCACATTTGCTGAACTTTGCATATAGTGATGTTCCCGCAACTTGCCCAAAACAATCTTCGATGCTCAAAGATGCTCGTCATTTTGGAATAGATAAGAATGTCATCAATAAAAACCACCACAAATTTGTCCAAATACTCCATGAATACGGAATTCATAAGGTTCATGAACAACGCCGAGCATTGGTCAAACCAAAAGACATGACGTGTACTCGCATGCACCATAACGAGTAGTGAAGGCCGCTTCGAATATCCTCACTCGATCCGACTTGATGATAGCCCGATCTCGCATCAATCTTGAGAACACTTGAGCTCCGCATAACCGGTCGAAAAGATCATCAATGCGGGCGAGGGATATTTGTTCTTCACCGCCACCTCATTGAGAGGACGGTAATCAACACACATGCGCAAAGTCTTGTCCTTCTTCTTCACAAAGATCACCGACAACCCCAAGGAGATGAACTCGACGGATGAAACCCTTTGCTTGGAGCTCGCCAAGTCGCTTCTTCAATTCTTCTAGCTCATTGGGAGGCATCCGACACGCGCCTTCAAATCGGAGCGGCACGGCAGCAACTCGATGGCAAACCTGCATCTCGAACCGAGGCATCCTGCAAATCTTCGTGAAAGACATCCACAAAGTCGATACTATGGGAACATCTTGAATTTGCAAGGCCGGGCTTTGCTTCTAATGCACATAGACACGGGCCCCGGCCGTGGCGAAACCCGACTTGCTCACCCAAAGGGTCGGTAAGATAGACAATCTTCCCGGCACAATCGATTTTCCCAAGTGTTGGGACAACCAATCCATGCCAAGGATCACATCCAGACTCACTGAATCGAAAGCGTAATGAGATTTGCCAAAATCCCACTCCTTCAACTATGATAGAAACATCCCGACATCAGAATCGCCTCATTTCCGACCCGAGAGCTGGATGAGCAAAGGAGCTCCCAAAGGAACACAAACAAGACCACTAACAAAGAGCAAATGATCTTGAAATAAAGAATGCGATGCTCCGTAATCAAATAATACCGCAGCAGGACGAATTAACAAGAAGTGTACCAATCACGACATCCGCGCCCCGAGCCTCCTCACCAAAGGTGGTTCACTCGACCGCCGCACTCGGTCTTCACACCTTCGTCGCGGTGACCGCTCCCCGCCCGCATCCTCCATTAGGACGAGGGGCCGCCGCAACACTCGAGGGCGTATTCGCATAATGGCCCTTGTTGTGGCAAAAAAACAAGTCACCTCGCCGCCGTTGCGAGACCGCTCGTTGCTGGATCGCAGCGCACGTGGTCGAAACACGCCCCGCGTGGGCGCAGGAGCTGGTGCAGATGGTCTCGGCGCGGTGGAGCAAAAGAACGGGCCATCGGTGCCGCCCACCGAGGACTAACGAGGCCGGTGTGAGCAGCATCGATGCGCCTCCCATTTGCGCTATGGACTCACCCAGCGCCGCTTTATGCTCAAAGAACAATGGCCTTATCTACCAAGGCTCGAAAGTCCGAGAAGTCCACAATGGATAGCTTGTCCCGCAGCTCTCCTGACAAGCCATCCATAAACTTCTCCGCTTAGCCTCATCTCGAGGCCACCTCACCCGAGCATAACGAGCCGATGATTGAACTCGTAAAGGTACCGTCACGCATTTGCGCCTTGCTTGAGCGCGAGGAACTCCTTTTTCTTCGCTTCATCGGTGCCGCCCGGGATGTGGGCCCGACGGAAAGCTGATCGAACCTCCCACGCGACCACATGGCTCGCGGCTGCATGGCGAGATAGTTCTCCCACCATGAGAGTGCCGCGCCTCAAGCCGGGTGGGACGCGAAGAGCGCCTTGTCTCGCGCCTCGCATCGAGCTATGTTGAGCTTTCGCCAACCATGCGCAGCCAATCGTCCGCATCGAGAGGGTCCTCGAGCGGGAGAAAGTCGGCGTCGTGGTACGGAGGAACTCGCAAGTCCTCGCGAGCCCGGTGGCCGCCACCACCGGGCAGAGTGGAGGTATTCCTAGCAATAACCTCCAAGATGCGTGTCCGTCCATGCGGTTTCGCCGACCGAGCGAGCACCTCACCCATGGTCTGAGGAGGGGAAGCTCTCATCATGACCACTCACGACTACCACGCTGCTCTCCGGCCATCCTGCTTTACTAAGACAAGTTAGCAACAAATTTAAGAGCAAGAAAGCCCAAAATTCATGAAAGCAAATCTAAACAAACACAAGGCAGATAAAGTTCGACCAAAGAAAATCGACACATAGCAACTCATACATATCTTACCCTTATGCTCCCACAAATTTTACTTAGACTTAATTTCTATGGTTCTCCCAAAGACCGATACTACCAAAGAGTAACTATCTTTTGAAAGGAAAGAGAGAAACCAAGTTTTAAACTCAAATTAGAGTAAGATGAGAGTAGAAGGCTAAGATAGGTAAGGAGTAAAACTGAGAATCGCCTAGGTTTTCATAAACCCTTTTATACTTTGAAATTAAGCTTTTCAAAATATCCTAAAGACGACTATGCTTGTTGTTACGGTCGAATGGCTCGATACCAACTTTTAGAGGATCCTCGCTTATTTGGTTTGTAATGCTTAACCAACCACCCGGTCCTAGCATCACAAATCAAATAAATCGATCTCGAGATATGTATACTTCCTAAAGCAAGATACACACCCCTGCACAAAATTAGACATCAACCCATTCCACACATAGAGTCCAAACACCACACTTCCAAACGGAAGATAAACAAATAGTAACAATATTACGTATAATGGCCGATCGCCACAAGATACACAAATAACAACAAAAGACAAATGAAGCAAAGTGCCATAAGATGGCTATAAACAAAGCCAATCGCAGTGCCTTCAACCCACAAGGCATCCGACCGACCGCCAAGCCTAGTCGCCACCCACGGCGACAAAGACAAACGTAGTGAGGACCCCGAGGCTCACCTTCTTCCTCTCGCAACAAAAACATTAAGCAAAGCACCCGAGTACAAAGATTGTCTTTGTACCCGCAAGACTCGACGTGGTGAATCCAGCGCACTGCTCATATGCTACATGCAGCTTGTTTAGTGGAGGCCATATGTTTTATTTGCATAAAGCCAATTTTCATTTGCAATAAGGTAATACAGTTTGAAGGCAAGTTTGCAATTCATTTTAAGATTGAAATAACAGTAAGGATATTAATAACAATAGCGTAAAGATAAACAACCTAGAAGTGACTATCCCAATAGTCACCCTAACAATAGCACGAATCCCTGATTCGCACCACCCATCAAGTTTTAATTTAAATGTTGTAGTCTAGTTCTTACGGGCGATCCGAGCGTGTCCATAACCTAGACGAGGCTATTCGAATAGTTTTAACCCCGCAGGTGTACCAATGTACCCACACTTGCATCGCTTTAAGCCAAAGCACACTCCGAAGGTATGCCGCACACTAAGTCCTACGAGACTGTTTCCAATATTGTGTATCAACCTCGAGCCGTCAGATGGGTAGAAACACCATACGCTACATGGTAAAGCCGAAAGACAACTACCCACTCAGATAAAGCTTTTCTGACAACTACCATGCTCCCACCTCCATCCTCCCGCGACCTCCCGCGACCCGAGCCAATACACGCCAAAGTACTAGGTCAAGAGAGGTCCCATATACTCTAGTGTGGTTAGCACGCAAAATGCTCAAGACGGCATGCAAGTAACTGGTCCTTAATTGACTCTGCACCTTTCCGCACACACCCAACAGATCACACCGCCTACCATTGTGCCCAAGTCTAAACCATTTTTGTTTTCATTTTTAGTTTTGCGATAAACATAGCGTAAATGCTAAAACATAAAGTTATAGTAAATTTTAGGTGATCAAGGTTACCGACCAAAGTCGATAACCGCCCGCTTCTACCGATAGCTAAGCATGTCTAAGCAAGTTGACCGAATCTACTAAGTGACAAGAGATCATCCAATGATCTCTAATCACAAAGAAATAACTTAGGCTCTGTAGTAGAGATCCATATTTTGTCTACAGGATATGCAAACACGGATTTAACTAACCATTTTAACACAAATTAAGCGATGCATACATACAAATTGAAACAAAATATTAAACTTTAAAATATCGATTAATCATGATCAAACCGCTTGCACGGTTGTCGTTGCTCAATATGGTGCGAGGATCGTCCCTGTGGTTGCCGCAAATATCGAATCCTAACGATTAACAAAACAATAATAAGAAACGAATAACACCGCAAAACTCAAACATCTATACAAACACCAACATATACACCAAGGCTAGACTATCACAAAGAATGACAAATAATTGCCAGAGACCCATCCACTCATTTGCTAGGTTAACCTCAAAATCAAACTTCTAACACGCTTTAAACTTTGGATGTGCTTTGATGGTGATTGTGTACATCTATTATTTAATCATCAAGTTAATAAATCAACAAATACTAGGTTCTCTAACTCAACCATTACAAGTCGATATTACGTAACCTACAAAAGCTATTGACAATACCGACTAGTCAATTATCCAACTATGAGGTGCTAAACAAAATTCTAATTATGGTTGGCCTTAATAAAATTTCGTGTACTAACACACCTAAGCATTACACCAACATATAGGAAGGTTAACAATTACAAAGATGCTATCACTACAAGACCTTACTACACCGGTAATGAGAGGAAAGACAATTACAGAGACAAACCACTAGATTCATTAATGCTTCTTTAGATCACTTATGCCAACAAGGGTTTAAAAATCTAATCACGAACCGACATAATTCCATACCAAACACTATTTCCTAAGGAACTCATCAAGGCCTAAATAGCAAGCATGAAACCAATTTTCGACATCGACAATGTAAAACGACAAATGGAAATATACAGAGAACTAGAACTAAAATGCTTTCAAACCTCTAATACCAATATTGATCAAGCATGAGAGTGAACTAAAGAACAATCATAATCATGATTAGCAACTAACTAATTGGTTTTGAAGGAGGGCCCCACCGCCGCATGCATGCAGAGGGGAATAACAGTAAGAACAGGAGGCTCGGGCCGCTTTGGACTCAACTTGCCGGGCGAGGAAGTGACGGCGCGGCCGTGGCGACGGCAAAATGGGTCGCTTGAGGACCACCGGCCGACAAAGGGTCGCGGGTTCGCGGAGAAGCACGGTGGCGGCGCACGCGACGGAGCTTGGCGGCCGGCAAGCGGGGGTGACAAGGCGCGATCGCACTAGAGAGGAAGACAATGAAATTTAGCGCGCATGGGCATCGCGAGTTACCAGAACTCACCGCCGTGCTTGGCGACGACAGAGAGGCACCGAGTGGCCCTACGACGAGCTCACGCGCGGCAAGCAAGGCGATTAACGGCGACAGGAGCCTGGGTGAACGAGAGGACGAGTGAGAGAGTGGAGAAGAAAGGTGGAGTCTGTGGTGCTCACCGAGCGAAGAATTGAGCCGGAGCTCACCGGAGAAGACGCTACGGTGGAAAAGGCGGTTTCGCCGACTTGAGAAGAAAGGCCACGCGCAGCTCCACAAGCGATGAAACCCAAATTCCTTGAGGGGTTTACTTCCTGTGGATGTGGAACACGCCAGGACGCGGTCCGCCGTGCTCGGAGATCACCGAGCAAGCAGAACGCCGGAGGCGCCGCAGCGGCGCCACGGCTCCGGAGCTCGTGGAGAAGAACGGCAATGGAGACGAAACGAGGTAGGGAAAGCCTTCGAGGGTTTTGTAGGAGCAAAGTGAGGCGGCGAGGTGAGACGGTGGGCGGTGAAAAGACCGGTGAGGTGAGGTGGCAAGACGCATGTAGGCGGCGGCCGCGCGAGCGCGCGCGGCGAGCGCAGGCGCCGAGCAGCGGCGACGGGCGGAAATGGCCCGGCGTATGGCCTACAAGTCGGGCCGCAAGCGAAGAAACGGCGCGAGCCCGAGTTAGACTCGATCACATCGCCCGACCGCTGGATCCGAGATGGACGGCGGGATGGATGTATGCATTCGACACAGTCGGTTTGGCAAGACGCAACGTGGATCGCTCGATTTGCATCGACGGTCACGATCGATTGACTCACGCGCGTGTGCAGTTAGTTGACGCGACCGAGTCAAGTGGCGCGGCTCGGACTCGAGCCGAGGTTGGGTTCGGGCCCGAGGAACAAGAAGTGATTAAACTCTGAGATATCTGTCAGGCATTTGCGCCTTGTTTGAGCGGAAACTTTTCGCTTCATCAGCCATCCGGGATATGGGCCCGACGGAAGCAACCGAACCTCCCAGCGACCACTAGCCGCGGCGCATGGCGAGATATTCTCCCACCATGGGGCCCGCCTCGGGGACGCGAAGAGTGCCTTATCCTCGCTGCCGACATCGACCATGTTGAGCTTCGCCAACCATGCGCAGCCAATCGTCCGCATCGAGGGTCCTCGTGGCGGGAGAAAGTCGGTCGTCAGGCGAGGAACTCCGCAAGTCCCCGCGAGTCCGTGCGCCACCACGCAGGAGGAGGTATTCGGCAACCTCCGAGGTGGCTCGGTCCATGGGTTTCGCTCAAATTGAGTAGAACCACCATGGTCTGAGGAGGGAAGCTCCTCATCATGACTAGCTCCAAAATTCGAACTCTTCGCCATCCCGTTCACTAAGACAAGTAACAATAGCCTGAAAACACGAAGTCAATCACGCATTTAACTTACTAACAAAACAAACAAGCACAAGACTTTAAGTTACAAAACCAACGACAAAGATCGACACTTAGCAAACTCATACAAATCTTACCCTTATGTCCCCACAAAATTTTTAATTAAACTAAATTCCTATGGTTCTCCCAAAGACCGATTCTACAGTTTAAGCTATCTTTTGATAGAAAGAGAGAAACCAAGTTTCAAAACTTAAATTAGAGTAAGATGAGAGTAGAAAGCTAAGATAGGTAAGGAATAAAATCTGAGAATCCTAGGTTTTCATAAACCCTTTATGATTTGAAAATAAGATTTCAAAATATCCTAAGGAGCTATCTTGCTAGGACATCAATGGCTCGATACAACTTTAAGGACCCAAGTATTTGGCTTGTAATGCTTAACCAACCACCTGGTCCTAGCATCACAAATCAAATAACCGATTCGAGATATGTATACTTCCTGAGCAAGATACGCACTTCGCCAAATTAGACATCAACGTCATTCAACATAGAGTCCAAACATTACACTACAAACGGAAGATAAACAAATAGTAACAATATTAAACAATAGGCCTATTTGCCAAAGATACCAAATAACTGTAACGACAAAGCAGCAAAAGTGCCATAAGATGGCTATAAACAAAGCCAATCCTTGTCTTCCACAAGTCATCCGACCGACCTCCAAGCCTGTCCCACCCAAGTAGCGCAAGCACTATATCCCCAACCTACCTTCTTCCTCCGCCAAACATTAAGCAGACGCAAATTTCTTTGCCCACCCTGAACAGGCAAAATTCCGCTTGTACGGCCGTTGTGGAGGATAGATTATTTAGGACAAGTTTGGGGAAAAGGGGGTGCTCCGAACTCCAATTTCAAATTTTTGTTGAATTGAAAGAACCCCCAAACCCCCAAAATTTGCCGCCCCAAAAATCAAACGGTGCCAAAGGACAGTAACGGTTGTGGGAAATAAAAGGGAACATTCTAATTTTTGGAAAAAACCAAAAGGGAATTTTCAAGAACTTTGAGCCCGAATCCCAGGTGAAGGTGAGGAAAAAAACCCCCATTTCTTAAATGGCTTGCCGAAAGTGAAAAAGAAGAGACACAAGTTTTCCCCCTAATACAATGGGAAATAAACCCAATGTCACATGAGGGGACCAAAAGTCGTACCTTGAATACAAAAACCCAAGCACCCTTTTCCAAAACCCAATAAAACCATGTTTAACCCCTTTGTTGGCAAGGGAAGGGCCCCGCCATTCGTTGCCGGCAAATATGACTCCCCACGAACCCGCTCTCGGTTTTCCCCCCGTAATTTTGCCGTCTTCATTTTTGGGCCGGATGGGGCAAAAAGGGCTCCAAAAAACCCGCAACCGGGACCTTTCCACAAGACCCCCCCCCCACCGCCATTTCCCAAAATTCTATCCTCCATATTCCTGATTTTACCCAACCTCCCTTGTGGGTCCCTTGCCACCCCGGGGGCAAACCCAAGGGCAAAACCGTTAACCAAACCTGTTGAACAAATCCCAGAAAATTCGCCTTGGACATCATAGTTTGTACCCTTTGCTAAGTGCCGAATCCTTCCTTGGGGGAACAAACCCAGCTAATTTTGAAATTTTAACCCCCTTTGCCCGGGTTAAACGGGCCAAAATTTTTTAAACCTTTCCCCAATCCCTCCTGCCCATCAAATAACCGAAATCTTTGATAACCATGCCCAAATCTAAATATTATAAGCCATGAGGCCTATTATATACAACGCCCTTCCCATGAACCATGATCCCCACGGACCCTTTCCTCTGGGATTCGGAAAAAGGGAATAAGTCAATCGCACTAAAGCTCCATAAGGCCCCAAAAATTTTTCCTTTTGCAATTCCCCCAAATTTTGGGAAAGTTTATAAACCCTTTACCCGTCCGAAAATTTAAAATCGTACGCCCCCAAATAGAAATACCTTCCGGGATCCACACGCCCCAAAGAAAAATGGAAAATGTACTTTTCAACCGAATAATTTTTAACTTAGTAAAAATCTCCCCTTGCCCAAAACAACAAAAATTTCTTCCTTACCTTAATTGAATTCAATGAAGATCACCACAAATTTGTCCAAAAACCCATGAATAATCGAATTCATCAAGTTCATGAACAAAGCTCGAGCATTGGTTAATCCGAAGACATGACGTGTACTCAGCATGTGCCATAACGAGTAGTGAAAGCCGCTCTTCGAATATCCTCACCGATCCGACTTGATGATAGCCCGATCTCGATCAATCTTGAGAACACCAGCTCCGCATAACCGGTCAAAAGATCATCAATGCGGGCGGAGGATATTTGTTCTTCACCGCTACTTCATTGAGAGGACGGTAATCAACACACATACGCAAAGTCTTGTCCTTCTTCTTCACAAAGATCACCTGACAACCCCAAGGAGATGAACTGGGACGGATGAAACCTTTGCTTGGAGCTCACCAAGCCGCTTCTTCAATTCTTCTAGCTCATTGGGAGGCATCCGACACGCGCGCTTCAAATCGGAGCGCACGGCAACAACTCGATGGCAACCTCCAGATCTCGAACCGAGGCATCCTGCAAATCTTCAGAAAGACATCCACAAAGTCGATACTATGGGGACATCCGAATTTGCAAGGCTAGCTTTGCTTCTAATGCACATAGATGTGGCCTTGCGGCTCCTCGGACAAGCCATCCATAAACTTCTCTGCTAGCCTCATCCGAGGCCACCTCACCCGAGCATAACGAGCCAAGTGATTAAACTCGTATAGATACTCCGTCACGCACTTGCGCCCTTGTTTGAGCGCGAAACTCCTTTTTCTTCAGCTTCATCAGCCATCCGGGATATGGGCCCGACGAAAAGCTAACCGAACTCCTCCCACGCGACCACATGGCCCGCGGCTGCATGGCGAGATAGTTCTCCCACCATGAGAGTCTTTGCGCCCTCAGGTGGTGGGGCGAAGAGTGCCTTATCTGCGCGACATCGAGCTATGTTGAGCTTTCGCTCAACCATGCGCGACCAATCGTCCGCATCGAGAGGTCCTCGTGAGCGGGAGAAAGTCGGTGGCTGCGTGACGGAGGAACTCGCAAGTCCCCGCGAGTCCGTGGCGCCACCACGGGCAGGAGTGGAGGTATTCTAGCAATAACCTCCAAGATGCGCGTCTCGTCCATGCGGTTTCGCTCAATCTGAGCGAGAACCTCAGCCATGGTCGGAGGAGGGGGAAGCTCCTCATCATGACCAGCCTGCTGACTGCCACGCGTTCTCCCGGCCATCCTGGTTCACTAAGACAAGTTAACAATAGCCGAAAACACGAAGTCAATACCCACGCAATTAACTTACTAACAAAGACAAAACAAGCACAAGACTTTTAAGTTACAAAACCAACCGACAAAGATCGGACACTTAGCAAACTCATACGTATCTTACCCTTATGTCCCCACAAAATTTTTAATTAAACTAATTCCCAATGGTTCTCCCAAAGACTGATTCTACCGGTATTAACTATCTTTTGATAGGAAAGAGAGAAACCAAGTTTCAAAACTTAAATTAGAGTAAGATGAGAGTAGAAAGCTAAGATAGGTAAGGAATAAAATCGAGAATCACCTAGGTTTTCATAAACCTTTTATGATTTGAAAATAAGACTTTCAAAATATCCTAAGGACGACTATGCTTGGGTTACTACGGTCGTAATGGCTCGATACCAACTTTGTGAGGACCCAGCTTATTTGGCTTGTAATGCTTAACCAACCACGGTCCTAGCATCACAAATCAAATAAATCGATCCTCGAGATATGTATACTTCGAGCGATAATGCACCTCGTTACAAAATTAGACATCAACTCCATTCAACATAGAGTCCAAACATTACACTACAAACGGAAGATAAACAAATAGTAACAATATTACAGACATAGGCCGACAGGCCAAAGATACACAAATAACGAGCAACGACAATGAAGCAAAGTGCCATAAGATGGCTATAAACAAAGCCAATCGGTGTGCCTTCAACCCACAAGGCATCGGACCGGACCGCCAAGCCTAGTCGCCACCCACGGCGGCAAAGACACTCACGTAAGTGAGGCCCCGAGGCTCACCTTCTTCCTCTCGCAACAAAAACATTAAGCAAAGCACCTGAGTACAAAGATTGTCTTTGTACCCGCAAGACTGACGTGTGAACTAGCAGACCTGTTCATATGCTACATGCAGGCTTGTTTAGTGGAGGCCATATGTTTTATTTGCATAAAGCCAATTTTCATTTGCAATAATATAATACCGTTTAAAGGCAAGTTTGCAATTCATTTTTAAGATTGAAATAGCGATGAGATAATAATAGCAACAGAGCAAAGATAAAACAACCTAGAAGTGACTATCCCAATAGTCACCACAACAATAGCACGAATCCCAGATTCGTACCACCCATCAAGTTTTAATTTAAATGTTGTAGTCTAACTCTTGAAAAGCTTACCCAAGCGTGTCCATCACCTAGGACGAGGCTATTCGAATAGTTTTTAACCCTGCAGGGGTGTACCACTGTACCCACACCTCAGACCGCCTTTAAGCCAAAGCACACTTCCGAAGGTATGCAGCCTGACTAAGTCCTACGAGACTGTTTCCAATATTGTGTATCAACCCGAGCCGCTCGTATGGATAGAAACCCATACGCTTACATGGTAAAGCCGAAAGACAACTACCCACTCAGATAAAGCTTTTCGACAACTACCATGCTCCCACCTCCATCCTCCTGCGACCTCCTGCGACCGGAGCCAATACACGCCAAAGTACTAGGTCAAGAGAGGTCCCATATACTCTAGTGTGGTTAGCACGCCGAAATGCTGGATAAAAATTCACTCACAAGATGTTCGGTCCTTAATTGACCGGGCACCTTTCCACCACACCCAAAAGATCACACCAATCTTACCATTGTGCGCGTCCAAATCATTTTTGTTTTCATTTTTAGTTTTGCAATTAAACATAGCAAAATGTGAAACATAAAGTTGTAGTAAATTTTGTGTGATCAAGGTTACCGACTAAAGTCGATAACCGCCATTCTACCGATACTAAGCATGTCTAAGCAATGAAATCGTATCTACTAAGTGACAAGAAATCATCCAACGATCTCTAATCACAGCAAATAACCTAGGCTCGGTAGTAGAGATCAATATTTTGTCTACAGGATATGCACTCTGGTTTAACTAATCAATTTAACACAAATTAAGCGATGCATACATACAATTTGAAACAAAATATTAGACTTTAAAATACTGGATAAATATGATCAAACGCTTGCTGGTCATTTGCTCAATATGGTGCGGAGGATCGTCCTCGGGGTTGCCGCAAATATCGAAGCTTAACGATCGAACATAACAAAGAAATAAGAACGAATAACACCGACAAAACTCAAACATACAACAACACCAAAACAAGCTAAAACTCACACAGCAACCTAAGCAAGATATAACAAAATTTTAGAAACAGAGAACAAATCATTTTAAGTTATTAGCAATTTTCTATGAATTTTCTAAGCTAAAAACACAACAAGTCACTAGTTAATTACTTAACAAATTTTCATGAATGAAACAATGTGTAAAACCTATCCTAATAGTTAGTATACTGAAAATGAAATTTTACAGAATTGGGTTCATTTAATTTGGACAATTTTTGGAAGAGATATGCATTTTCTAATTTAGAAGATACATAAGACATCATTTTATTAGCTAACAGATTTTTGCTACAGAGACATGGGTGAAGCTAATTTTAGTAAACAATACATTTGAAATGAAAATAAACAGCACTGGATTCATGCAATTTGGATAAAAATTGAATTAGTTATGCATTTTACAAGTTTAATTGAATTAACAGTGCAACAGAAAAGCATTACAGATTTACTAAAGCATTTAATCCTTTTTCTACCCACAGCCAACTAACCCCGACATCGACCGAAGGCGCGCGCGAAAGTCTTGACGAACAACCGCGCACGAAAGTGACGTCGAAGGCGTATTCTAAGAATACGTCTTTGACATATCAAAGTGTACTTCTAACACATACCCACAGAGAAATACGCTTTCAAACAGAGAAAACATATCGCCAAGGGTTACACACCCACTAACTGACATCATGGGCCCACATGGCAGTGACTCAGAGGGAAAAAATAACGGTTGGATTAAAGTTTACTAAACACGATTACCAGAGAGGGCCCACAAATCGGTGACATAACTAAACAAATATTAGTGCTAATCGAACGCCATGCGGCGCTCGCGGCCAAGACGGGACGGCGGCGGCGCGCCGCAGTGGATCTCGCGAACTAGTGGGTTTCAAAGCGAGCGAGTGATACCTTCGGGTTCACGAGACTCGGCGAACCCGGTGGTGGCGACGCGGGTCCGATGGTCACCGGAGTTGAGCTCACGACGGCCGGAGGCGGAGAAGAAAGCACGCCCACGCGAGAAGGCGATACGGACTTCTAGAAGACTCGGAAGGTGTGCTTAAGCCGCCTCAACACCGTGAGCAAGAAGCACACGATAACGCCGACGAAGAAAGCCCGAGGTGACCGGAATTTCCACGGCGCGAAACCGAGCTTGAGAAGAATTGGTCGCACGCCCGCAACGATGCACAAAAGGCGGCTCAAGCCCACCGTTAGACTCGGTGCATCAATGCGATCCTAAGGGACTAAGTGACGAGCCGAAACTCACCAGTCGCAAACGAGCTCACGGATCGAGATCGCCGAGACGAGACGACAATACCGCTCTTGGTGATCCACCGGGCGCCAAGGACACAGAATAGGCAAAATGGAGGCGGCGAGGCAAGAGGAACACGATGGTGCGATCCGCTCTCAAGGGCGGCTCGAAACGGCGGCGCTACGCCGAGTTTTTCTCCTACGAAGCTAAGAAATGGGCGGAGAGGCGCAAGAATGGTGCGCGAAGGAATGGACGACCCTATGAGGTAGATGGACTTCAGCGATCCTCGGAGGCGGAACACGCCGCCCGTGTGGCGGCGACGAAGCTGCGTGGCACGCATGCGCGATCGCCAGTGAGCTCCGGTAGGCGCGGAGTCGGCGAGGAAGAACTCGGCAGTGGGACCCATATGTCGCCGGCGATCCGGTGGTGCGAACCGGTGGTTTGATTTGATCGCGACGCGCCGACCGCTGGATCCGAAATGGACGGCCGATTGGTGTATGCATTCGGACGGTCGGTTGCGACGCGACGCGGGATCGTTCGATCTTCATCGGACGGTCACGATTGATTGGACTCGGCGATACGTTTAGTTGACGCGACCGAGCCAAGTGGTGCGAAGTCGGACTCGAGCCCGAGTTGGGTTGGGCCCGAGGAACAATACCTTTGGAATTTGATTTAAAAGACAGAGAAGGTTTTGGGAATTTTTAGAGGCAGCTCCTGAGCTCTAAAAATTTCGAAATTTTTATGGTAGCTACTAGAGACAGAGGACAACCTTGTATAATTTTTCCAGAACTTTTATGCACTGCATTGTTCTAGAGAAAATTCACAAGCTGCTGTACAGGAGTTTGACCAGTTTTCAACTAGTTTGACTTGGCCATTTAAAATAGCAAACAAAATCTAAAAATTGTGAAATAATTCAGGAGGTAGATAGGATGATCAATATGATAGGAAAAATAATTTCAGAGGATGACCATAAGTTTGAAAGCTAAGAACTCGACAACAACAATTTCCAATCACAAGAATTAAATTCTAAAATTGAAATTGCTAGGGAAAACTTTAGAAACTTTCAAATGATTTGAAGAGACAACAAAAGTTTTTATTTCTCCTCAAAATTTTACATTTGAAATACAAACCCTAAGTTAGGGCTGTTACAGAAAATGGACGGCCAGGATTGCTCCAAAGCTCCTGAGGTTCAAAAGCAAAAGAGGAGATCGTGAGCGTTGGATTTTAATCCAACGGCTCAGATCGAACAAAACAATCGGAGGTCCGATTGCATCAAGCAACGTGGGCGGTTCGATGGAGAATGAACGGCTCAGATTTAAGTGGACGATAAGGAGGTCCAAACGTTCTCACAAACGAGGACCGTCCGATTGATATCCAACGGTTGAGATTAACGCGCCCCTAAAGTGAGTCCAGGTGTAGTTAGTGGGTTAGGTTCGATCAAGTGGCTCGAGCCAGACTTGGGTCCGGCTCAAACCCAACAGTGCTTTGACTAAGGGTTTTAATTAAGAGCTGAGAACTTTGAAGGATTTTTAAAGGTAGCAAACTAACTCCAAAATTTCTGAAATTTTTACAGGAGCTTGCTAACTTAGATATTATCCTTGTATAAAATTTTCAGAGGTTTTTATGCAGTAAATATTTCTCCAAAAATTCTGCAAAGTTCACCAGAAACTCGTCAAGGAGATGGTACCCAGGGGATCCCGTGTCCTCAGGGATTCTCTGGATTAACCAGGCGCAAAGGGGAGCCTTACTCTATCACATGGTCTCCAGCAGGTTCCATCCTATGAGTACGAGCGAAACCGACCGACATACGGACCTGGCGTCTCACCCCATAGTTAGGTACTCGTCCTGGCACTTCCGGAAGACGGTATACCAATGGGGCTGAAGCAAACGGGGAGATCTCATTTGTGCCATAAACCACATGACGGTCAACGATCCCCATACTATACATGAGTTGTAGGTGCTCTTGGGCCACCACAAGACGTTGACGAGTCTCGTTGTGAGGACCCTGGTTTATTCGACTTGTAATGCTTAGCCTTCCATTGACCCTAGCATCACAAATCAAATAAACCAAGCCTCGAGATATGTATACTTCCCAGAACTGCAGTATACACACCTCTTCACAAAATTATGCATCAATTCCATTCAATCGCATAGAACCGAAGCACAACAATAAAAAGACATACAATAATAACGATTTATTACAACAAGGGCCAACCGGCCAAATAACAACTAAATAACAATTAAACAGCGGAAGCAAAAGGGCCATAAGATGGCAATAAACAAAAGAGCCAATTAGTGTGCCTTTACCCAAAAGGCAACCAACCGGGCCGCCAAGCTAGTCGTCAAACCCGTAGCACATCTCACAAAAGGGAAGCCCTTGGGGCTCACCTTCTTTCTCTGCAACAAAAACATTAAGCAAAGCAACTGAGTACAAAAATTGTTTTTGTACTCGCAAGACTGACGTGTAAGGGTAGCAGAACTATAATTAACTACATGCAAGCTTTATTTAAGTGGAGGGGGCTCTGGACTTACTTTTAGCATAAAGCAAGTTTTCATTTGCAATAATGTAATAGATTCAAGGCAATTTGATAAACTATTTGTAATTGTTGAAATAACAGCGATACAATAATAATATCAACAGCAAAGACAACCTAGAAGTGACCATCCCAATGGTCACCACAACAATAGTATGAACATCCATTCATACCAACCCATCAAGTTTTAATTAAATGTTGTAGTCTAGTTCTTGGGGGGCATATCCAAGCGTGTCCATAACCTAGGACGAGGCTATTCGAATAGTTTTAACCCTGCAGGGTGTACCAATGTACCCACAGCTGCACCGCTTTAAGCCAAAGCACGCTTCGAAGGTATGCCGCACGGCTAAGTCCTACGAGACGCTTTCCAATATTGTGTATTAACTACGAGCCGCTCGTATGGATAGAAATCCATACGCTTACATGGTAAAGCCGAAAAGACAACTACCCACTCAGGATAAAGCTTTTCGGACAACTACCATGCTCCCAACACCATCCCTCCGGTGATCTCCTGCGATCCGGAGCCAATACACGTCAAAGTACTAAGTCAAGAGAGGTCCCATACCCTCTAGTGTGGTTAGCACGCAAAATGCTCAGTACGGTGGCGCAAGTAACTCGGTCCTTAAATGACTCGGGCACCATTCCAGTCACACCCAAAAGCACACCATCTTACCATTGTGCCCAAGTCCAAATCATTTTGTTTTCATTTTTAGCTTTCATAAATAACATAGCACAAAGGCTAAAATATAAAGTCATAATAATTTTGTGTGATCAAGGTTATCGACTAAGTCGATAACCGCCCAATTCTACCGGTATCTAAGCATGGCTAAGCATCATATCGTAAATACAAAAAAAGGCCCTAAATCATTCACCGGGCTCTAATTCACCAGTGAGAATAATATTCCTAAGGTAGTGGAAGGGGTGAACAATTTCAGGGCAACAATGCAATGGGATAACTACCTCTAATCGACAAAATTAATCATTGACACAAAAGCATGCATACGTACGAGTAAAACAAAGTATTAGATTTTAAAAGTAATGGGATTGAGTAGATATGATCAAACTGCTTGCCTTTGCCTTTCTAGAGATAATTGACTTGCTGCAGAGGATCACTCTCAATATCAACGCCATCTAACGATAAAAACTGCCAAAGCGAAAAACAGCGAATAAACACCAGAATGCCAAAAAGGATCCAAAAATTTAATAACACAGAAGATAGATTATGAATTTAGAAACAAAAATTAGATGATTTGGAGTTTATTTAAATTAGTTAGGATTTCTTCTTACTGTTCTTTTCAAACTCACTTATTTTTCACGATAATCATACAGTCAAAATCAATCCTTTTATATGTTCTATTCTTTCGGCAGACTTTGATGGTGATTGTGTGCACATCTAATAGCTACAAATGGGCTCTAGCTACTTACTTACCATTCTAGCCTAACCATTCACTTAATTATCATTTTAATCAATTGATTTGTCTACTAACTGTTATTGTCTAAGAATATAATATGCCAATAAATTATCTACAAACTACTAATCTCTTAATGTCTTTTAGGCTAACAACTAAAATTAGTCACTAATTATTCTAATTAACATACATATGTACCAATATACTATACTGATGAATTCTTTGCTATCCTAATCCAACGACTCATTATCGGCTGTCACTACTAACTATTTATTGCCCTGCAACCACACTTACAAAACTACACTAAGAGGGAACCTGAGAGATAGAGGGTGGGCCCACCTGCCATACACTTGGTTTAGGGCAATCATATTCAACATTTGTTTTCAGCTTGAGTTGTGTGTTGGATACAAGCTCAGAGGCTAATTGAATCAAGATGATTTCTAACTACTTGTGTTAACCCAGATCATTTGTCTAATGTCAAGTCTAACCAACTTAACTAAAAAGGCCCTACTGTCATCTCTAATATTTCTTAGCTGGTCTGCTCTGTTAATATGCTTGTAGAAAGGAAACCTTTCTGCATTGGAGTACGGCTAGTTAAGTAAACTCCAAATTTGTTAATACATTTGAGTGAACTAATGGTCAGCCAGAAGTCTTGTTAGCATTAGATGAATTGATTAACAAGAGGGGTTCTACTAAACATTCATTTCTTTTCCTACTCTTCTCTGATCATACAGTTTAATTTGAAAAACTATATGTGGTTGTTAACTAGACTTATTACTAAGTCCCAACATTCATTTGTTAAGCACTTTGGGTGATTTAACAACCATCACAGAGGTTTATTAGCCAACTGAAATTTCAGATTTCTATCTACCACATTTCTGTTCATAAAACCTTCAACAGGGAAATCACTTTAAACTGAAGTTCTACAGGTAACTTGTTCAATTCCTAACTTCAATTTTTGTTAGTGCAATAGAGTGGATTAAATGACAAGTCATAACACATAGCTTAAGGTAATAATCAACTAACAGAGGGGTGGTTCTTTATTTTCAGTTCATGAACATGAACAACAGAGACGAGCAGCTACAGAGGAGCTCGGGCTGAAATGGGCGGTGGTCGTCGCTGACAGGGGAGTGGTGGCGAGGGAGAGGCGACTACAAAAATGGGTTGACAGGGAGGTAATGAAGCTAGAGGAGACGAGGTTGCGGCTTCAGCGGCTCTGTGGCGGCGCGGCAAGGACTCGCGGCGGCCGGCCATGGAGGCGAAAAGGGGAGGGCGCACCGGAGAGGAGTAGCGACCAAAATGATGAGAGAATGAGCACTAGTGGGGTCAGTGGGTCTCACCATAGTGGTCGCCGAGGACGGAGAGATGCCGAGGTGAGCCGGCGATGGTGACTTGGTGCGGCGTGGCCAGTTCAACGTGGCGGGAGCCCTGGGGAAAACGAGAGAGCAAGTGAGTGCTAAGAGGAGGTAAAGGGTGACTATAAGATGCTCACAGAGAGAAGAATCGAGCTGGGGCTCGCTGAAGAAGATGCGGTGGCGATGGAGGCGGATTTGGCCGGAGCCAAGGAAGAAGAAGTGTGCGCGGCTCCTCGGTATATGAAACTCCGAATTGCTTGAGGGGTTCATCTATTGGAGCGAAGGGTCACAGCGTGACGCGGTTGGGGGCGCACGAGGACCACCGGCGCGGTCAGAACGGCGATGAGTAGCTCAGCGGGTCTGAGAGTGGCACTCGGAGCTTCGTTCGATGTGGAGTTCAAGAAGGAATGAAATTGGAGATGGGTGGTGGAGAAATGGAGAAGGAGATGTGAGGCATTCGGTGCTTGGCTTAAATAGGGAGGAGGCGGAGCAGTCGCTAGGAGAGCCCGCGGGCAAGGGGGCGGCAAGCTCGGGTGCGGCAACGGGAAGACTGGGCAGAGCATGGGCAACGACTTGACGAGGTTTGGCGGCACAATGCAATTGAGCGACGGCGATTGACAGCGCGGTGATGCATGCTTGCGATGTGGCATCGAGAGCCTGTGGCGTTGACGCCGAGAGAGAGAGCGGCCGCTCGGGTGCGTGCGGGGAGGAAGAAAAATAGCGCCGAGCCAGAGCTTGACCGAGTTGATCTGGCGTGGTTGCACCGAGCCAGGTGCACACCTTGACCGAGAGCTGGTGCGGCTGGCCCGGTCGGTGGAGCCAAAAAGGCCTGACCAGTGGGCCCGGCCAGTCAGTGGAAGAGAGGAATTTCAGTTCCCAGAATTTTCCAAATTGGCTGAGAGGTTTAGTGGAAAGTTAAATATAGTTATCAAACTCCAAAAATTATGGAAACTTATGGGGAGGTTCCTGAGATAGTGTATATTATGGTGTAATTGTTTTAGAATTTTATGTTCTCTGTATAATTATCAATTATTCTTTTAAGCTACTCTTTGTATGAAATTTTATTATTTGATATGGGGAAAGTTTGTAAAACATGTTTTAAATTAATCCCCTATTTTATTAACTGTACAAATTCACCAATTATGCATTTAATTATCATATTTTGTTTCAAGTTGTTTCAATTATCAATTAGATTTGGATGGTTAGTTATCATCTCTTGTTTTACTTTATTTTAAATTCTTAATGAAATTTGGATTTCCAGAAATTTGGATCCTCAAATTTCTTAATTAAATAAAAAGTCTTGCAAATAAAACCCAGCAAATAAATTGTAATTGAAAACCATCAAAAGTTTTAGAAAGTTCACACTTTTACCTATTTGAAAACAATCCCAGTTTTTGGGATGTTACACTCGTACAACTCATGCATAGTGCACCTATGGATTTGGTCCATGATATGAACCAATCTTGCTAACTGCCTGACCTGGGGATCTTCCCCGAACTGAATCCGGGCAAAAGTGTCCACCTCCGCGCCACGCTCTCGCATAGGACAATAGTCGTAGGGCGGTTGAGACAACTCCGTCAAGTCATGACGAAGGTGGCTCATGGCCACGCGAACCACTTCCTGTAGAGCCGTGGCCTCGGAAGTGCCACGTGCCTGGAAACAATACGGGATGCTCCCCAAGACTTGTCTTGCGATAATGTTGATCACGGCCAAGTATTCCTCCATGCCTGGCCCCCTGTCACGGCGATAGATGGCGTAGATCGGTTTGTAAGTAAAGTTCGCTCTCCACATCATATCCTGGAGAAGCGTTGGGTATCCGTCCACGTCCTCAGCTTGAGTTTCTTTGACCAGATATTGATGATTCATCTAAATACAAGAACAACAAGATAAGACTTCTTTGCAATTCAAAACAAGAGTAAGGTGAGGAAAGATACTAAGATGGATGAGGAACAAAAGATATTCCTAACTTATACTTTCTGAAAATAATTTGATAATTTCAAAATATTTTGACTTAAAAAGGCTTGCTAACACTAACACCACTGCTATCTCTAACCTACAGTCAGTATGGCTCTGATACCAACGCTGTGGGGACCCTGGGTTATCTCCATAAGACCGAGACTAAGCATGGTCTTAAGGACATAACTCTGGACCTCCAGTAAATGGATTCCAACCTAACTTAATCTAAGTGAGAGGCTTAACTGAAAACTAGAGCTCCGACGATCATGCGCGCTGCTCCTCTGCGAGCACTACATGATTGTCGGTTCTCCAACAAGCCAAGCACTACACTTAGAGAGTTAAATGGGAAGTCATGAACAGCGAGCATGACTTATATTGGCTCCCAAGATCAGCGACCAATATACTCATACTCTCATACAACGTGGATCACATCCATACAACAAACATACATCACTAGTTCAAAAGACAACAATATAGTTTAAGTCTACAACGGTTACAAACGGTCGACCGGCCAAATTCAAATAAGAGTATTAAGTAGCAGCGGAAATAAGTAAATAAACCAAAAGGCCAGTAGTGGTATGCCCCATAACCCATCGGCAATCGACTGGGGGTTAAATGATAGCATTACTCATCAGTGTCGCCTAAATTGACACTGACAAGCTCATCGGGCTCAATATCTTCCTCACCTGTAAGCCAGTAGAACAAACTGGCTGAGTACCAAAGATTACTCGCAAGTCTTACACAAATAAAATTAGTTATGCATAAGGCTGTTCCAAAGGATGGCTCATATTGGCTTAGTTTTGCAAAAGAGACACAACAATGTACAACCTACACATACTAGTTTTTCAAGTGCCATTTCAAAATCAGATTTGATGTAGAAGTAAAGCATGTGAATAAGTAATGAATCGAATAACAAATAAATCATACAGATAGCAAAGTGGCTATCCACTTTGATACAACAACAAGCATGATCATCCCATTCATGACGAATACCGAGTTTACCCACAATTTTTAATTCCAAGTCTAACAATAGTAACTCTCGAACTCAAGCGGTTGTCCATAACCGTGGACATCGCTATTCGAATAGATTTATACCCTGTAGGGGTGTACTACTTTACCCACACGACTTGATTAGCCCGTAAGCATCCAGATGCCTCCGAAAATAGCATACTTCCTATGGTATGCTGGCCGTATAAATCAAGATATGGTCGTTTTTAGCAAGAAGATCCCATTGGGCTAAGTCCCTCAACCCAGGGCTCCTAGGAAACATAAGACATTACGGTCTCTATGACCTATCGGCCCCTAAGGAACACAGGATTTCCCGGTCCTGTGCCCTTACAATTTCACCACCTGGGACTCAACACAACAAAACCTTCCCCTTACTTAACCATACAGCTCCCAACCCGCGTGTGGTAGCACGAATGTACTTGAATCAACGACGTCACCAAAGTTCGGTCCTTAATTGTCCAAACAAGTCAAACCGCATACCCAAATCTCGTGCACGAAGGCACCATCACTTGTCCAGAGCAAAAGCTCATTTAAATGACAAAATTTAACTCATAAAACAGATACAAAGATCTGAAACAAAAGTATATAATGAACGTCGTGTTTAACCCATAGTTGTCGGGTTATTCCCGACAATCAGCTACCGATTCTAGACTTGCATGGCTAAGCAAACTCGAACAATATAAATTCACACATCCTATCTTAAGCATGTGGTGCTGGAATAATTCAAGGATAACCTCAATGAATAGGATATAACTAATCTAGACATCACAAAAATAGCGACAATATCAAAATAGCATGCAAGCAATTATCATTGCACTATCTTAACAAAACTGGGATCAAATATGATGCAAAAAAAAGTTCAAATGATGCTTGCCTTGCTGTAAAAGTAGTTGTTCACTCTCAGTAGCGTAGGAGTCAATATCAATCGCTTCGAAATCTAAAGAATAGAGACCGATATAAACACCGAGAAATACTCCAAAAATCAAGATGCTCAGAAATGCATGATTTTCCTACAGTAGCTAAGTCATGATTTTAGATGAATTTAGGTGGAAAATTTATTTCATTTTGATTTAGTATATGAAAGTTATGATGGTTTGAATTTCAGCTTTCAATATGTCTTAATTCATGTAATCTAATTACTTGGTCAAAATTTGTAGAACAGTAGTGGGACAAAGGATTATGTAGGTAAATAGAGAATATTAATACAAGTTCAAAACAGTTGAGTTTGCTTCAGTTGGAGTTTTCATGATTTAGTTATGAATTTCTAAAGTTATCAGCATTTCCTTTTGTAAAAATAATAGTGTTAATGGACCAATTTCCAAAATAATACTCCCTGCTACAGAGAAAAATTTGAAACCAATTTTAATATAAAGTTCATTAAAAATGAAAATTATCAGAAGTGGTTTCACTCATTTTGGAGTTGAAATGAATTAGTTATGTATTTTGTAAGTAAATCCATATTTTCAGTGTACAGAATTAATACATTCTCGGATTTCCTAAATCGTTTAAATTTTTTCTCACCAGGTGCCGAGCTAGCCACGCAGCATCGCGATCGGGCCCGCGCAACTTTGCACGACATCGCTCCCTAACGTGCTCGCTGCCCGACAAGTGGAGTGCGCTTGTTAGCGACCCACTATGACGCGGGCACACGCGTGTGGTGATCGGCCACGCTTATGAGCCGTTGGATTAAGATCCAATGGTCCACAATCGTAGCGCAACCGGGCGGTCCAAACGGCCCAACAGATCGAGACCGTTGATTGCGCATCTGACGGTCCACAATGACTCCAGTTATTTTGGGCTAGTTAAGTGAACAGGAGGTGTTTAAAAGCTTGGGCCCACACGTCAGTTGCTCTAGTGTAACTCTTAACGTGCTGAAACACTGTGCAAGGGGGCCCGCATGTAAGTGAGTTATTTGTTCTTTTAAGACAGTATTTAAATGCTAATGATTACCATTTAACTCCTAATCACGTTGCTACAGTGTGTGTCCGAAAATGACAACAGGAGTTTCATCCCGCGCATCTCACCGGCGGCTTGCCAGCGCTGTGCGCCATGGCGGCGCGAACCAAGGGCATGTTTAGGTGCGTAATAGTATTGCGCACCCAGTGGTGGCATTTTCAACGGCGACGCAGTTCGGTACCGGCGGCTAGCCGGCGTTGAGCGGCGACGTTCCATACGGCAAACACGAAAGCAGCAAAGTGAAGCTCTGCAGCACAAACAAGCGGCTGCCCGAGGTCCTAGGGACTAAAAGAGATCTACCTGAGCGAGGAAGGGTGCTCGGGGAAGCTCGGAGTAGCGGGAGCTCTGTCGGCGACGGAGAGGATGACAGCGGTGACACAGCTTTACGCGAAAATGGTGCTATGAGCAAGATGGAGCAAAATGAGTGCTCGGGTTAGCTCAAGGGCACTGAGAGCATGATATAGGTGCAAGGAATTGGACGATGGCTTACCGGTTCAAAGTGGGAGACGAAGGGGCTGTTCTTCGCTTGAAAATGAAATTTCTTCAAATCCACGAGAACCTGTCGTGTATTGATAAAATTAGTTGAGGAGTTTTGAATCCTAGGCCTAGAGACACAAAATGACGCGCAAGGTTTAGGTCAATACCTCCCGAAGGTGAAAATTGACAATGGGATGTCTTCGAGGGCGTGCTCTAGAGCTTGAAATGGCACCACGGTGGTCCAAGAGCTACAAGCGACGAGAGAAGCTTGCATTAGCAAAAATGGACACGGGGTTTAACATAGAATTGAAAGGTACCACTCGGTGGAAGCTTACCGGAGTAGAGAACGAAAGAGAGCTCCTCTTTCCTCAGCCACCGAGAGGAAAGATGGAGAAATTGGAGGACAAGAATAGGTTTTATGCTGGGAAATATGACGGTAATGGAGGAGGCGTGAAGTGGGGGAGCTCCTGGAGTGGTCAATTTGGGCGGTGACTCACGATGTTGACGGAAATGCGCAGCATGTATCGGCGATGTGGCAACGGTGCCCTGAGCGTGTGCCAGCGAGAGGTTGAAAGAGGAGCTAACAGATGGGGCCTCCTTGTCAGAGACTCAACCGTGCAGGCACACACGAGTTAAAAGGGGTCCTTATGGGCCGTTCGATTTAAATCGGACAGTCCTAAATGAGTGGGATGTTCGGTGGCCCGAACGGCCCAATGAATCTAAACCGTTGATCTCACAATGGATGGTCCACCGCGAGTGCAACTAGGTGGTCTAGTCAAGTCAATTGGCTCGGGTTGGACTCGAGTCCAAGGAACAGTGCAACGGCTTGGATCTAGGATTTGACTGATAATTAAATTAGTGTTCTCCACTTTGACCAGAGTGCTAAAAATAGAAATAAATTTCCTAAAAATGTGAAATAATTCAAGGGGGCTCCTGGGACAGTCTAGTACCCATAAAAATTATTTAAAACTATTGTTCATGATATTTCGTTCATAATTTAAATTGAACTTAATGTTGGTCTTTAAATTATGTTTGAATTTTCTTAGGGTTCAAACCAGTCCCAACAATTTGGGATTTTTTTTTTATTAATTCATGATAATTAATATTTTATTTGAATAAATTATTTCCAGATGAACTTTAGTAGCATTTGTTTCAGTTTTTTCAATTTAAAATGTATGTTAAATATTTATTTTGAGATTTTCCAAGTGCAATTCTTAATGAAAATGTTTCAAAACATGATGCATGTTAATAAGATGTATAATAATCCTCTTTATTAACTTGGGGATGTGACAGGGGAGGTCGGCCAAACCATAGCCCCACCGCCCTGTGTAGTTGCCCCTGCTGGCCACCCCTGCTGCGCCCTTCCCTGGCCGAGCCACCATTCTGCGCCTCCCTTCCCAATAGCTGCCCTACTGGTGGGGTTGATGGTGGTGGTGCTACCATGGTTCAGCAAAGAGGCAAGAAGGGAGAAGAAAGGAAGAGGAAGGAAGAAGGGAAAGAAGGAGGGAAGAACATGGGCATCGCATTCGTCGTTGATTTTCTTTAGTGGTAATGATCTGGTAGCCTTTAGTTGGTCCTAGATTAGTCGTTGTTCAGATTGTAGGTCATTTGGATCATGGAAAGTATAGCTTTTGGGAAACCCTAGTTCGTTGAACTATATTGCAGAACCTTACGAGGGTAATTAAGGGTATTTACGTTCATATTCAACGTTTTTGCTAGTTAGAAAAGTTGTGGTTCATTTCACCAGCTTTCGATGAAGGTCTAGATCACAAAGTTTGGGGTTGTGAGCGAAAAGTTATGGCGTCGGGAAGGTCCCTGTCTAGAAAATAGTCGTCAATGGCAGCTATCGTGTAGATGGGCTAAATACTTATAGTAGATAGAATAATTTTATTATTTTCATAACTTGAATAAGCTAGATAATGTTTAGTAGATTCCAGAGCTACAGTTGTTTACTACTTTTCAAGTTATATAAAAATAGATATGAAAATGTGAAGTTGACTGTTCTTGTAGATTCTAGGATAATCTTTGGCATTGGAAACAAAAAAGTAAATGGAGAATTCAGAGGTTTTGTATAACTATAATATCGTATATAATTTTGTGGGGTTTCCATAAATATATATTTCACTATGTTTGGAGTTCAGAGAAAGGAGTTAGGGTCGTTTTACTACTATGATAGTGGGTAGTGCATCCGGCAAAGTTAAGTTAAAGGCGTTGATTTTGTGTGTAGGTTTAATGGTGATTAGTTTGATGTTTTGTTTCTATGGTGGTATGCTTTTTTAGTGTATTTTAATTATTTGTCCAGAGAGTATAGCCTCAAACACTTTGTCACCATCGTGCCACCCGGCTCCTAGAGGATAAGAGGCAAGTGTGTCACATCTCCAAGTTAATTATTGAAAATTAGATCGCAAGAACACACGCGCTGATTTCAACGACCACCAAGTGAAATCATCGTGCTTCCAATTTGCAGCAGAAAGGTTGAACGATCTTGATTGAACTCCCAATTCCCATTTTAGTTGGTTCGACCAACAAGAAAGAACAAGAGCAAACTTTGCAATCTTTTATTTCTGATAATAATGGTCTAACCCTCATAGAGGGTGCGGCACACAATGATATAGGGGACACCTCCCCTTGGTTCGGCCGAACAAGGCCCAAATGAATTCGGTCAAGAATCCGGATCCAACTCATAATCCTTAAAACATAGTTTTTGGATTTACTATTCATGGCATCTACTATTCACACTATCTACTGTTCATGCCTTGGGCCTCCTCGTGGTTTGGGCTTGAACCATGTGACATGGGCCTCCTCATCCACATGGGCTTCTTTCTCCAAGTCTTTGGCCGTTTGGGCTTTTTCCCCTTTACAGCTGTATGGGCTGCCTTCTCTCCTTCTACTTGGCCGCATGATCTTCTCTTGATCTCCCATAGTTCTCCTTTGCTTTGGCTCCGACCTCCCTCTTCTCCCTCTCGGTTCTAAAGTCTTTACAATGTTCAAACCTGATAATACACAATGTATTTGCATGAGGTAGTATCCTTTTCTCATCAAAGTTAATAGGAAATTCTTTAAGAAACAAAAGCATCTGTCGGTTTAGAAGCTTGACTCTTGCTCTAGTCATTTTGCTTTAGTCATTGGACCATTTGGTACTTCATGAATAGTCTCATGTATATTTGGAGTGAAAGATATAGTAGTAGTAGAGATGTCCTCGTCAGCCTCCATGGATCCACCTCCATGCATGGGGTGCGTAATGCGTTGCAAATGGGACCCTACATATGAGAACATGGCAGCAGCTCAGCTCGGCATCCTGCGAAGCCCAAAACATCCCGAATCTGCTAATCAGAGATCCATCATTTTCGCTCTCATGTGGTGTTTGCTCACCAAGTCCCGAAACTGAAAGCAAATGTAGTAAAGGAATCTAAATCAGAAACTGTACCGCCTTATATATTAGTCAGCTTTTAGCGCACACGAAATTTGAAACAACTAGCACAATTGGAAGCAACTAGACTGCATTGATATCTAATAAGTTGGTACATTTTTTCCTGAAGGATATGCCCCTTGAAAAACCAATCTAAACTCTGAACCTCCCTCGAAAAGCCAATCTAAACTCTGAACTCTGAAGTCTATATTCTTGAGCACAAGTGCTCACTGACAGCCGGCGCCGAGCCAGAGTTGGACGACTGCGTCTCCGTCGCAAGGCTGGTCGACGAGTACGGCATGGTAACCGCAGATCCGACAGAGGTGGTGCTGTCGCCGTACTTCATGGTGGAAGGACCGAACGGCTGCAGGTACACGGCCACAGGCATATTGGGCGGCAGCACCGGCATCCTGAACTTCTTCGACTGCAGCGCCTCGGCGGCCTGCCTGATCGCCGGTCGCATCTTCGGGTCCGGGTGCGCGCACCAGAGCCCGACGGCCACCACCCGCTCCATCTCCCACCGGTCGAACGCGCCGCTGAGCCGCTCGTCTGCGGCGTCGAGTGCCGCGCCCCGGCCGTAGAGGTCCCACGCCCACTCCACCAGCCGGAAGACCTGGTCGTCCTTCCCGCCGGCGCGGGATGGCTCCATGGGTCGCCGCCCGCAGGCGACCTCCAGCAGCACGATGCCGAAGCTGTACATGTCAGACTCGGTGGACGCCTTGCCGGTGATCACGCACTCCGGGTCGAGGTAGCCCGGGGTGCCGGCCACGGCGGTCATCGTCTGCAGGCTCATGCCATGATCGATGAGCCGCGCGAGGCCGAAATCGCCGAGCTTGGCGTTGAAGGACTCGTCCAGCATGATGTTGCTTGGCTTGATATCGCCATGGACGACGCACTGATCCCATTCTTGGTGGAGGTACAGCACGGCAGAAGCCATTCCAAGAACTATCTGGTATCTGAAAAAAATTAAAGACACAATTAAGTCACTTTAATCTGATTCAATACTTCTGGACTTGGAACTCTGACCCAGTTTTCATGAGAGTAGTTTTCATGAATAGTTTAGGGACCAAATTAGCCTAATTTAATTAGGCACATTTGGAACGCATGATATTTTTCAGAACGGTATTCTGTAAAGTTCCTGCTTTGTAAATAGGGCTTTAATATACAATTTCACCTATATACTCGAAGCAAAATGACAAGGAAGGCCCTGTGCTTTCAAGTGATATAGCACTGTACTTTCTGATAATTACAAAAATTACGATATATGAAATTATTTCTAATGAAAAGTTTACTTGTACCATTTTTTTATAACGTTTGACTGCAAATCTGATAGTTGCACTTTCTTTTCTTTTTTTTTTTTCTGCTGGAGGGAGTACTGACTAAATTGAAGGGTTTAACACAAGCTAGCAACATTGCGACATGACCATATACACTCTATCTGTTCATTCTTATTTGATGCCTATTGACTTTTTACGGTGATCAGGACACGACTTTGACATTTTTTTAATAAATTTATACTACTACAGATTAATAAAATTATAAGATTATGAAAATACTTCTAGCCACAAATTTAGTGAGATGGTTTTGATATACCCAACTGAGAATTTTAAACATAATGATGGTCAAAGTTTAGAAAGTTTGGTGAGCTATAAATGTGAGCAAAATGTGGGCCCTACACCGTCATTTTGTCAAGTTATGATACGACTGATGGATAGCTACAACTCAACAAGCATGCATACCTCATTTGCCAACTCAAAGTCTCCTCCGTGTTGTAGAGGTGGCCATCGAGGCTGCCATTGTGCACGAGCTCATAGACCAGCAGCAATCGCCTGCGGCCATGGCACCAGCCGATGAGCTGCACGAGGTTCCGGTGCCGCAGCCGGCCGATGACAGTGACCTCGGACCTGTACTCCTTTCTCCCTTGCAACGACGCCCCCCTCGAGAACACCTTGATGGCGACGTCGCGGCCGAGCTCCTTCACGTGCCCGCGGTACACCGACCCGGACCCGCCCTGCCCCAGCTTCTCCTCCTCCGCGAAGTCCCTCGTTGCCGCCGCGAGGTGGGCGTACGGGATGGGCCGGGGCCCCGTGCCGGACTCGAAGTCCTCGTCGTCAACCTCGAGGGAGTCCTCGCCGGTCAGCATCTCTTCGTCGTCTCGTCGCTTGCTCCTCTTGCTCGCGCGCCAGAGCAGCACCGCGATGGCGACGACGAGCAGGAGCACCAACACAGCGGCGGAGGCCACCCCGGCACTGAGTTGTAGTGTGGTCTTATTGGCGGACGAGGTGGATAGGAGGGAGGTGTGATTCCTGGTCGGCAGCGTCGAATGGAAGGAGCACGAGAGTACGGTGTGGTTGCTAACGAACCTGTCGCCAGTGGCCGCTGAGAAGCCTAGAGCAACCTGCTCCGGCAGCAAGCTTCGCAAGTCAACGGTGGCAGCAAGGGTGTAAATGGCGCCACTGACGCTTAGGGCGACGTCCAGCCTCCTCGTGGCGTTGTCGTAGTCGACCGTCGCAGACATCACGCCGGCGTCGACGAGGCTGTCGTCCGGCAAGATCTTGTAGTTGCCGTGCGAGTCAACGTTGTTCATGTCGACGCCGATGTGCCGGCTGCTCGGGTCCCACGCGTCGCGGTAGGTGTCAAACTCCACGGCGACGAACCTGGCGTTACCGGATGCATTCACCGTCGCGTAGTTCAGCTTCGAGCTCTCGTTGAAGAGCCCAAGGCAACCTTCGTAAGACTCCTGCGGCAAGTCAGGCGTGAACGGCGCGAGGAAGAACGTCATACCGTGCCCGGCGGTGCTACTCCGGTTGGGCAGTGACTGGATGCTGAAGTTGAAGCTCGCGGAGAAGCTGGCCGCCTCGCCCGTGGCGCTGTCCCACAACTGCACCGGCTGCCTGTGCAGCGCCCGGCCCCTGGCCCGCGCGTCCGATTCGTCGCCGAGCAGCTCGATCCTGCCGCCCCTGACCATCGCGTCGTCCTCCGGCCTGAAGTCGTTGGAGTCAAAGGCATCGTAGCTGAAGGAGAGAGAGGTGGCATGGGGCACATGGAGTGAGATGAGTAGCAGTAGCAGCAGCAGCAGCAGAGTTGTACTACTCGAGCACAAGTTTAGCAAAGCCATGTTGGAGGTTCTGTGATGGTTGCACTGACACAATAACAGCACTCGTGCTAAAATCCGTTCTACATGGATCTTCTCTGCTGTACTATAGAGAATTTATTTGTGAACAGTGATTTCAGACTAGTTAAGTGTATTATTCTTGAATACGGTAACACTTGATCGAGTCCGTGCGCTGTGAAAAGGAAGCTAATTTGTGTCGTCCATTTTGCTTGAAGAATACAACGGAAGACTACGTCTAGATCGAACAACCAGAGTTCTGCAAATGCAATCCAATCTAACCAGGAGGCCTGTACTCTGGTCTTTGGGTCAGTTCGAATATTCTCAGCTGGGTCCTGAAAGGGTCCCACATGAATTAGTCTTTCCAAGCTAGGCGACATAAAAGTCGCACACATTAAAACAGGTCTCACCAAGGTCTGCATATAACACTTACTGATCACGAGTTCACGACAGTGACAAGTAGACTAGCATGCCTCGCATGGTGAAACCTTATCCTTCCATGCGCCGACTGTTCCCACCGGTCAACATCGTCGAATTAAGTTTCGGGAGAGTCAGTCGGTTTTGCTAGTTTTAAATTGTCTGAAATTTTTTTAAGTTTAAATCACTTGTTGTGATCATTGAATTTATGTAGAGATTAGTGTATTATATGATTGTCATATGATTGGATATTGATCTAATGGATATCATATGATTGGATATTGATCCAATGGTCACAACAAGTGATTTAAACTTAAGAAAATTTCAGACAACTTATGAATAGACAGTCCTTACTTTTATTAGAGCATGCATCTCCAACGCTCCATATTGCATGGATGAGAGCACCGTGTTGGATTGATCTCTCTCCCAATTAGCCCAACGGCTAATCGGGGCCTTGATCCGCATACGATCGGGCGCCACCATCTATTGGTGGTGGGCCCCGTCATGTGCGCAATATATAAAGGGTGGGGCGGGCTCGAGTTACGAGGTTGGCCTGAGCCGTACATCCCCACCGACACACAAAAGCCCTAGACCGATCTATAGGGGGCGCAGTCAGTGACGGGAAGCTTTACCGGATCTGCGCCGTCGCCACCTCCGCCACCAGAGAGACGTCGCCGCCAGGGCGACGCCGTTCCTTCTTCCCCGACCGTCGCTGCCCGTGCGCAGACCTCACCAACGAACCAGCGATGGCCGGCTCTTCATCCAATGCGACGGACGGTCGGTACCCTCTCTCTCTCTCTCCCTTCCCTCTCAGATCTAGAACCCCAGGCGAGAAACAGAGTACTCAACAATGGTATCAGAGCGGGCAAAGGGGATCGGGGCTTACCGTTTGCGCCGCCCGGCTGTTTCGTGCGGTCGCCGCCGCCGGTCGCGCCGTCTCGGGCAGCCGCCACGCCGCTCTTGCACCGTCGGTGCAGTCGCCGTCGCGTCGCGGCGGCCGGCGGCGCCAGCGCCGCCCGCCATCTGCGCGCCGCTTCGCGTCTGCGTAGCCCCGCCGCAGCCGCTTCTTCGCGCGGCTCGGCGCGCCGCCGTCGGCCCGCGCGGTCCCGCGCGACCGCTGGACCGCCACCCGCTACCTTAGGCTGCCGCCGAGGCCGCACCTCCCGCGCGCGCCTCGCTCCGCTCCGGTGGGGCCATCGCCGCCAGTGGTCGCCGCACCGCCATTGCCCCGCCGCGGCCCGAGCGCAGCCGCGCGAAGTCGCCGCCGCTCCGCCCTGCGTAGCCCCGCCGCCTCCCGTGCGCGCGCTTTCTCGGGTGGAGGGGAGCCAAAATGTGGGCTAGGGTTAGGTTTGGGGGTGTTATCCCCGCCGCGCTCCTGCTCGGCCGTCCGATCTGATCGGACGGTCGTCATTCTTGCTGGCCGAGTGGGCCGCCGTGGGCCGCGGCTGCGCAAGATGGGCCAAATGGCCATTTTGCACAGTAAATTCCAGGAAAATGAAAGTTAATTATTTCAGAAGCATTTATGAGTGAATTTGATTGAAATTTGATCCAAAATCTCTGTAAATTTTTGCACCAACGTGTTAATTTTTTCAGAGATTAAATGTGTACAGTATAATGCTTCTGTATAATGAATTATTTTAGAATAATTACGCTTCACGCAAAAGTTAATGTTGATTGATTTTCATTATTAAATTCGAACCAACGGGAGAATTTAATTTTGGAAAAATAGATATAATTTCCAGAAATTTATGATATTGTTATTTTCTGACCAACGTTGATAATAATAATATTATAATTTTTTAATTGATGATTTTATGCATTATTTCTATTTCTGCCCAACGGTGATGTAGATTTAATGTATAGATAAAATTGATTTAATTGTATGTCGTATTTTAACCAACGTTGGAAATAAGGCATATAATTTTTGTTGTTATTATGTTTAGATGTTCTCACTGAATATGAATTGTGTTTTCAGGAGGATACAACTTGATGGGCTACATCAGGGATATCCCGGTTCTCAAAGGAGATAACTACGGTGAATGGAAGAAAAAGATTAACCTGGCTTTCATCTTGGCTGAGGTGGACTGGGTAGTCACCACACCGTGTCCCACAGAGCCTGTGGCACCGGTGAGGGATGAAAATGAGGTCGATCTTGCTAAGCGCACGGATAGAGGACTATGATCCCATAAAAATGGCATATGATCTTGATCATAAAAAGTGGGTCACTGCCAACAAGAAATGTTTGGCTGTGATAAAGAACACGATTGAGCCCGCAATTGTGGGCTCAATCGCAGAGTGTGACACTGTCACAGAATACCTTGAGAAAATAAAGAGTCAGTTTACTGGTTCTTCAAAGACATATGCTACACAGCTGATTAAGCAGCTTGTGACAGAAAGGTACTCTGGTGGTGGCAGTGGCATAAGAGAACACATACTAAGGATGAGCAACTTGGCATCCAAGCTTAAACCAATGGATTTGGCTCTCAAGGATGAGTTCCTTATTCATTTGATTTTTGCTTCCTTGCCGGAAAAGTTTGACACCTTTGTTGTCAACTACAACATGCAGCCCGAGAAATGGGACTTAGAAAAGTGCATAGCTATGTGTGTACAAGAGGAGGAAAGATTTAAATCCTCACATGGTGGTTATATTAACTATGTGAAGGAGAACAAGAAAAAGAACTTAAACAGTAACTTCTCCTCAAAGAACAAGGGAAAAGCCCCATCCATCGGCCTCAACGAGAATAAGTTTGCGAGAGACAAAGATCGTTGTCTTCATCAGCAAGAAGACGGGACACTACAAGAAGAACTGTCCCGATTACTTAAAGATGATAATGGCAAAGAAAGGTGAGAACATTATTACCTTCATAAATGAGTCCCTGTATGTACAATATTCAAAATCTACTTGGTGGATTGATTCAGGTGCAACTGTTCATGTTGCAAATAATATGCAGGGATTCCGTTCGACGAGGAATACGCAAAGAAAAGAAAGATGCATTAAAGTCGCAAATGGAGTCCAAGCTGAAGTTGAAGCCGTTGGCGATCTTTCATTAGAGCTAGCTGATGGCTTCACTCTTTTACTTAGAGATGTTCTTTATGTTCTCTCTTTACAGAGGAATTTGATTAGTGTTTCATGTTTGGACAATGATGGTTATGATTGTCATTTTGGAAATGGCAAGTGTGAAATAATGTTTAATAAAGAATGTGTTGGTCTTGCCATCTTATAAAATGAGCTTTATTTGTTATCATTATGTGATGATGTGAACGTCGCATGCGAGAAAGTGAATGAATCCTCGTCTACGAATGTAAACAGGAAACGAAAGAGAACTCTAGATGCGTCGTCGAAATTATGACACTGTCGTTTATGCCATATTTCGAGGGGGAGAATAGAAAGACTAGTTAAGAATGATATTCTTCCTCCATTAGAGTTCTCAGACTTAGAACAATGCAGAGACTGCATTAAAGGAAAATATGTAAAGAAAATTAAGAAAGACGCCAAAAGAAGCACAAGAATTCTACAAATTACTCACACAGACATTTGTGGACCTTTTCCTGTGAAAAGTGTGGATGGATATAACTCGTTCATAACATTCACAGATAATTACTCCCGTTATGGATATATTTATCCAATCAAAAAAAAATAAAGCCTTGGATAAATTCAAGATATTTAAGGCTGAAGTTGAAAACCAACACAATTTAAAGATTAAGATAGTCCGATCTGACTGTGGGGGGAGTACTACGGTCGACATACCCCATATGGACAAGTTCTGGACCTTTGCAAGGTTTTACAGAAAATGGTATAGTGGCCCAAGATTCTACACCGGCGAACCTCAAAAAATGGAGTAGTGAAAGACGCAACTGCATTCTCGATGGATATGGTGCGAAGCATGATGAGCTATTCCACACTACCATTGAGTCTATGGATGGAGGCGTTGAAAACCGCCATTCATATTCTCAACGGAGTACCTAGTAAGTCGGTGCCCAAAACACCGTACGAGTTGTGGACAGGAAGAGTTCCCTCACTAAACCACTTACGTGTGTGGGGGAGTCCTGCTGAGGCTAAAGTATTTAACCCAAACCTTGGGAAGCTTGATCCCAAAATAGTAAGTTGCCATTTCATTGGCTACCCTGAAAAGTCAAAAGGTTTTCGTTTCTACTGTCCAGACAGATATACAAAGTTTGTAGAAACGAGACACGCTGTCTTCTTAGAGGATGAAATGATGAGGGGGAGCATGGTAGCTCGAGAGATTGACCTTGAAGAGAAGCGGGTGTATGTGCCCACTCCGATGATTCAAGAGCCATTCTTCACACTACCTGCTGTCGCTGCACCGACGGTGCAAGACAACAGGTGCCAAGACTGTTATTGTTCCTCCTGTGGCAACAATGAATGAGAACGAGGAACATGTTCTTCAGCATCCTATAGAACCCATTGCCACAGATGAGGGGGAGCAACAACAGCCTCAAACAGAAGTTGTACCAAATGAGGAGGCCCCGAGGAGGTCTCAAAGAGTAAGAAGATCAGCTATTTCTGATGATTATCAGATTTATCATACAGAGGAATTTCAAATGGAGGATGATCCCACCTCATTTGAAGAAGCCATGAGAAGCGAAAATTCTTCAAAATGGCTTGAGGCCATGGAAGAGGAAATGAGGTCCATGAAGGCTAATAAAGTCAGGACTTGGAAATTATTCCTAAAGGAGCCAAAACAAGAGGCGATAAATGGGTCTATAAGACAAAGCTTGACTCCCAAGGGAATGTAGAAAGATACAAAGCGCGACTTGTGGCAAAAGGCTTTACGCAAAGAGAAGGGATTGATTATAATGAGACCTTTTCTCCAGTCTCATGTAAAGATTCCTTCAGAATCATAATGGCATTAGTCGCACATTATGATTTGGAGTTACATCAGATGGATGTAAAGACGACATTTCTTAATGGGGATTTGGAGGAAAATGTTTACATGGCACAACCGAAAGGTTTTGTCGTGGAAGGAAATGAAAGAATAGGATGTCGCCTAAAGAAATCGATTTATGGGTTAAAACAAGCTTCAAGACAGTGGTACTTGAAGTTTGACAGTACAATAAGAAAATTTGGGTTTAAAGAAAATGTAGAGGACAACTGTGTTTATGCAAAGTTTAAAGATGGGAAGTTTATCTTCCTAATCACAGTATGTGGATGATATCCTACTAGCTAGTAGTGATGTTAGTGCACTCTCGGAGACAAAGAAGTTTTGTCTTCAAACTTTGATATGAAAGATCTTGGTGAAGCTTCGTTCGTTCTAGGATCGAAATTCAGGGATAGAAACAAAGGGACATTGGGACTATCGCAAAAGACATACATAGAGAAAATCTTAAAGAAATTTGGTATGCATAAATGTAGTCCTTCACCTGCACCTATAGTCAAGGGCGACAGATATGGGGATTTTCAACGCCCCAGGAACCAGTATGAGATCGATCAAATGAAAGCGGTTCCATATGCTTCAGCTGTCGGAAGCTTACAGTATGCTCAAGTATGCACACGCCTTGACTTAGCATTTGTTACCGGGTTACTTGGCAGATTCCAGAGCAATCCTAGAATAGAATATTGGAAATTGATAAAGAAAGTCTTGCGTTATTTGCAAGGAACAAAAGGCCTCATGATGACATACAGAAGATTAGATTCACTCCATGTAGTGGGGTATACAGATTCTGATTTTGCGGGAGATGATAGAAAGTCTACATCCGGATATGTGTTCACTCTCGCTGGAGGAGCTATATCGTGGAAAAGCTCAAAGCAAACCGTCACTACATCGTCCACAATGTATGCCGAGTTTGTAGCATGTTATGAGGCTACGGGCGGTGAACGGCTAAAGAAGTTCATACCGGTTTAAAAGTGGTTGACGACATCAATAGACCACTTAAGTTGTATGCGATAATGAACCCGATAATGTATGCTCACAACAATAAGTCAAGTGGTGCTGCCAAACACATTGACATAAAGTACTATGTTGTGAAAGATAAAGTTCGGGATCAAATTATAAGTCTTGAGCATATAAGTACCTCAAAGATGTTAGCGGATCCGCTTACTAAAGGCTTACCACCCAACGTGTTCAGAGAACATGTAGCCGGCATGGGTTTAAGGGAAAGCCTATAATTCCTGGACTAAAAGATGGCCCAAAAGATTAAATTAACTATTTCAGAACAGAGAGGTGTATTGTAGCTGTTAAATCTATCGGCGATTGACTGTGACGATGAGACATGCTCTATGCACTAATCTGTGATGGAATGAGTAAAGTCAAAAGTAATTAAAGTTAAAGTATAGAGGAGATCAAGGGGGAGAATGTTGGATTGATCTCTCCCAATTAGCCCAACGCTAATCGGGGCCTTGATCCGCATACGATCGGCGCGCCACCATCTATTGGCTGGTGGGCCCCCGTCACGCTGCGTAATATATAAAGGGGTGGGGGCCGGCGGCTCGAGTTACGAGGTTGGCCTGAGCCGTACATCCCCACCGACACACAAAAACCCTAGACCGATCTATAGGGGCGCGATCGGTGGCGGAAGCTTCACGGATCTGCGCGCCGCCACCTCCGCCACGGAGAGACGCCGCCGCCGGAGACGCCGTTCCTTCTTCCCGACCGTCGCTGCCGTGCGCGAACCTCACCAACGAACCAGCGATGGCCGGCTCTTCATCCAACGCGACGGACGGTCGGTACCCTCTCTCTCTCTCTCCCTTCCCTCTCAGATCTAGAACCCCAGGCGAGAAATAGAGTACTCAACACACCGTAGCCATCATGTTGAGCTACACCGAAAGGTGGGCGCTTACGTTCATCGGATTGCTTCTGAGCGGACTGGAGAAAAATCAAGACAACGATAGCTCGATGCTCACATGCGGCCCGATCGGCGGCGGGGCGGCTAAGCGAGGATGGCAGCGAGCCTAGTGATTTGGGGAAGTAGCGAGAGGTGGAAGGGTTGGTGACACGAGGACCGCACAACGGTTGGGCCAGATCTAGGTGCAGGCGACTCGGATCTTGCTAGATCGTGGACGGTGATGGTGACGGTGACGGTGAACGAGCTTGCACGGCGGCGGTGCTGGGTGATGCATCGTGAAGGAGTTGGACGATGCCAAAGGTGCTTGGGTTGAGGTGGTCGGAGATGTTGAGAAGTGGAGGAGCTAGGGCTGCGACGAAGCTAGACAACGGCGCGGTGGTGTTGATTTTTGCGACTGAGAAAGGGAGGAGTGTAAAAGTAATTAAATATATGGAATTGCCATACATCACTCGAGTAAATCTTTTGTGAAATCAGCCAAATTTTTAACCTTCCGATCTCCTTGAAGACTCATGCTACGTCCGATGGTTGGTCGTCTTCTCTGGCTCTAGCAGCAGTGAGTAAGGACGGGGTTCACTGGGGCCTGGATTTAGGGAGAGGCCGGGGCGGTGAAGGACTGGCAGCGGCGAGGCAGCGATGGTGTCGCCAGCCATGGGATTGGGGGAAGTGTGGGATGATCGAGTGATCCAGACCCTCATATGTATTTATGTACTAGTCTCACGATCAGTGGCTAGTACACAGAATTACTCAGAGAATAGCATCAATATCCATACACGAATTTGAATAAAATGGTACTTCGATAGTATTAAGCAGTCATACATAGATCATAATAGTCAAGTGTTACAAACTGGGCCATATAGGCCAAAATACCATAAAAGAAAGTATGCAGTAGAAGATAGTTCCCACGTGATTTGCCATAACCCTCAGGCAACTGACTGGGGTTGCGCTCTAGTTTCCGGCCTCATCGTCTTCTCCAAATCTGGTAGAATAGAAGTAACCCAATGCCGGATCATTTTTTCAACTGTTAATTGTTCAACAAGCAAGGTTAGTATTTTCATACTCAGCAAGACTTTCACAAATGCTAATAACTACATGCAACACTATTCAAGGGAGGTTATAATATCTTGTTGCAAAAAGCAAATTTTTAGTTTAAATATGGATAATAGTAATTTCGAAACAATATTTGTAAAAGCATAAATGTAACAGATAATAAATGTGACAAACAATGATATTCAAATATAATATCAAAGGCACTGTCCATGTAACTACACTAGTATGGTGGCACGAGCCCGTTAGTGCACCATATACATTCACCCCATTGTGTCCAAAATCAGTTTTCTAGAAATCCATTTTTTAAGACCAAAGTAGATAATCAAGTGTGGCCTTTTCTTGCAATGCCTATGACTGAGAGCACAACTATTCGAATAGATTTGATATCACTATGTAGAGGATGTATAACTTTATCTAGAAGATGTAATCAACTCATATTGTCCGCTCACACGTAACATTATAGTGTGCGACTAAGATGACTACAACACGACTTTACAAAAATAAGTTGTAACATCAACCCGCTCGATGACTCCTCAAGGCATGGATGCCCTTTACCATCGCAATGAGGTTTATCATTGTGTTGGGCAGCCTTGCAAACTGCAAGTGTGCCCTCAGACATCGACGCTTGTTACCATCGTCTGCACACCAAAATATATAACCTACAACTATAGCCTGCGGGTATAATGCTAGCACTCAGTAAATTATTCAACCATGTCCTCCCCATAGGACATGTGGTTGTATGGTATGCTTGGATCATGGACACTTGAGTTCGGTCCTCAATCGACTCAGGCGAGACTACCAGTAACCCCAATTCCACACTACTTACCACTCGCCCAAGTCAAAATCATTTGTTTTCATTTTTCCAACATAAGTTTCCCAAAAGTATGTATAAGTCCAACATGTCTCATAACTAATTTCCAAAATGTCCCATCCTAAATATAGTATTTTTTTTTTGTAATTTTGTACTCAACTTAGCTAAGCATTTGCTACATAAATCAAGCTAAATCCCACTAACTTTTTTCTAATATGCGGGTAATCATTCCTATGGTGACAAGGGTAGGAATGTTGTAACAACCTCAATTTTAAATTCCAGTAAAAATATTTTAAACATTATTGTATTTTTAGCTATTTTTAGAATTTTCCACGCTTTATAAATACCTTTTTTTCCTATTCCCTGATAATAAAATGATTTTTGTAGGATTGTTAAAATAGTTTAAAAGTCTGGCAATATTTTTATTAGGTTCCAAATATTCTAAAATATTTATGAGATTATTTCTGGAATTTTTGGAATTTATTTGGTATTTTTAGAGCTCAAGAACATCCTGAAATTTCTAAAATAAAAAATCATCTTAAAACACCTAACTCGAAATGGGCCAAAACAGTAGCAGAGTTCTAGTCCATTTTCACTTCCGGCCTAATTTTTGGCCCGACATTGTCTTCACTCAGGCCGCCGCCACATTTACATCTTCGATTTAAGAAAGCATATTTTCAGTGAATACGCTTCCACTTTTCCGAACGTGTGGGCCACTGGATCCACCTGTCATCCTCTCCCTCTCCCAGTGTTGCCCTCTCTCTTTCTCTCAGCCCACTCTTCCCTCTTGCCGACGTCGTGTGGGCCCGTGACCCCACCAGCCATATCGTGCTCCCACCTCGCTCTCTCCTTCCTCCTCACACAGACGCCACGCCCGAGCCACCATGGATGCCATTGCAGCAGCACGCTCGTGCTCACCTTTTCCTGACTCTATAGCCCGCTGCGACACATCCAACTTTTCCCTCTCTCCTATCCCTTCTCCCTTTTCCCTAGCAAAGCCGAGCCACCATGGGTGCACCTCACCTAGCTCCCCTCTCCAGTGGAAAAGCCCATATTCTCCCTTGAAGTGGCACCCCTCGCTCTGCTGGATCACCTTTTCCTCCTCTAAGCTTTTTTTTGTGATATCCTATTCTATTACATAAATAATTGAGGGATTATAGGAGGATTTAGGAGTGGATTTGCAGAAATTTTGGGTTGGGGAAGGAAAATAGTCCAAGTCGGCCCATGGGGGGCCAGCCACCACTTAAGTAAGAGAGGAGGGAGGTCGGCCAAACCATAGCCCCCCACCCCCTGTGCAGCCACCACTGCTGGCCACCCCTCCCCTGGCCGAGCCACCCTGTCGTGCCTCGCTTCCTACCGACTGGCCTGTTGCCGGGGTTGATGGTAGTGGTGCTACCATGGTTCAGTAAGGAGGTAAGAAGGCACAAGAAGGGAGAATAAAGGAAGAGGAAGGAAGAAGGGAAAGAAGGAGGGAAGAACACAGACATCGCATTCATCATTGATTTTATTTAGTGGTAACGAATTGGTAGCCTTTAGTTGGTCCTAGATTAGTCATTGTTCAGATTATAGGTCGTTTGGAACATGGGAAGTATAACTTTTGGGAAACCCTAGTTTGTCGAACTGCGTTGCAGAAACTTGTGAGGGTAATTAAGGGTATTTACATTCATATTCAGGGTTTTAGCTAGTTAGAAAAGTTATGGTTTATTTCACCATCTTTAGAGGAAGGTCTAGATCACAAACTTTGGGGTTGTGAGTGAAACGTTATGGTGTCGAGAAGGTCGTTGTCCAAAAAAGGTCGCCAATGGCAGCTGTCGCGTAGATGGGCTAAATACATATAGTAGATTGAATAATTTAATTATTTTCATAACTTGAATAAGATAGATAATATTTAGTAGATTCCAGAGCTACCATTGTTTACTACTTTTCAAGTTATATAAAATAGATATGAAAATGTGAAGTTGACCGTTCTAACAAATTCTGGGATATTGGGGTTGGAAACGGGAAAGTAAACGCATAATTAAGAGGTTTTGCATAACTATAATGTTGTAGATAATTTTGTGGGGGCTTCCATAAATATATATTTCGCCATGTTTGGAGTTCAAAGAAGGGCGTTAGGGTCATTTTACTACCGGGATAGTGGATAGTGTGTTCGGTAAAGTTAAGTTAAAGATGTCAATTTTGCGTGTACGATCAATCGTGATTAGTTTGATGTTTTGTTTATATGATGGTATGTTTTTTGTGAATTTAATTATTTGTCTAGGGAGTGTAGCCTCAATTACTTTGCCACCATCGCGCCACCTATCTCCTAGAGGATAAGAGGCAAGTGCATGGTAGAATGGTGATCAATGGTTTAGTTGTTGTTTTCTTTATTATTCATTACCATGATGTTATTTATGCTGTTACATTGGTTAATTATCTTGAGAATGACTATGGTTGTTATTGATGATGAAGACATGGAATGTTAATAATGGAATTTGATGAGTTTAAATTGAATTATTGCATCATGCGCATCATTGCATAAAAGAGAAGTGATCATGGTGATCACATGATATCTACCTCATTGGTAGACACTCCATAGGAGTGGAGAGATCTCTGATCCTTTTGAGGATGAGCTTGAGGAAGAGCGAACACTGTCGCGGGTGTTCACTCATTCTATACCGATATAAGTGATGAAATGAGCAAATGAGCATGTAGCATAGAGTTGTGTTGCATGAATGAAAAGAGAATGATGTGTTAATTTGAGTATGAGCTTGGAGATAAATAATTAAATGAATGCTGTCAATGATAATATTGATAATGGTTATTGAATTGTTGATTATTGTTTTATTATATTATTGCTGAGTTGTGGACTCACCCTAGCTCTATTGTTGCTATATGTGGATGTTGACGACAACTCGCATGGAGGGAATAGCTCACATGGCTCACTTTCAATACTAGTGTGATGATATTTCCTTTAGGATTCATTAGACTTGATAAATTCTAGATGAATGGTTTGGAACTTAGTTTATTCATTCAATAGACTCATTCTATTGGTTCTTAAGTGATTCATGTGATTTGGTCTTAAAAGTTCATCTTGTTTGAGTTGGCAAAGTGGTATTGTAATCAAAGAAAAAAATTGTTTTCTTTGTTAAAGTAATGAGTGTAGTAGAAGTATTTGAGGTTGGAGTCAAGTTTTGTAACTTGCAATTTATTAAAGTGTGCTTAACCTTTCTGTTTTTGTCGCATAAGAGGTTCTCGAATTTTAATAGCAATGCTCCATTCTTATTAGTTGAGGTTTGATATTCTCTTCTTGTGGGACATGTGCCGTCAACGGTGGTCTCGTCTTTTGCTTTTCTGGGATCATTGCTATTTAACTATTTTCCTTGGTCTTGTGTTTACTGCAAGTGGTAAACATTCTTCTATGTGCTAAAAAAGTTTTTTTTTCACCTCTTCTTTTTAGAAATGAATAACCAATTTATTTTGTAAAGTCTTTCAATGTATAGTGGCAACTGGATAGTAGTGGTCAAGTAGGTGATTTTGTGAGTCTTTGGGTGCAAATTATTTGAGGTGTGTTGGAGGATGAATTGATTTCAGGATATAATTCTTGGAGAATTTGATTTGAATGGAATGATTGTCTTTGGAGTTAAACTTATTACATTGTTCTATCTACTAGAACCTATAGTGAATTTTGATACGAGATCTTTTGTTCATGTTGGAGGAATAATAGAATTATCAAAATTTTGAGGATCTTGATCAATTAATAAGAGTATTACGGTTGTGTAAATTGCAAGGTTGTGTAGGTGAAAGTGAATGGTGTAGTTTAATGGCAATCTATGATTAGCGAAGTAATTGAATCGTTATGGCAGTTAATGGGATAGCGAGGATTGTTGAGTTATTGCGAGGTATGATATGATTTCAGTGAGTACCCCTCTTGGAATTTGAATATTTCTAAAGATAAGTCAGTGGGGAATATAATTACCTGTTGATGTTAATGATTGAGTAGGTTTGGATCGTTGGAAATTTTAGTAATCAGATGGGAGGATTTCCTTATCAATTATACTGGGAGTTGATTACAGGAGTCTTGGAGTTTGAAATTTGACTTGGTATTTTATGCTAGAACTTTGGTTACCCATGATTATGTATGGAAGTAGTGGCACAAATGGGATTCCAAGAATTGGGATGATCTTTGTTAAAATTCTTTTGGTTGTGGTAAGTGTATATGTGCTGGTGATTTTAAGGTGTTTATCCTTAAATAATTGAGGTGATGGAGATTCTAGGTGAAATATTGATCGAGGAGTTGAGAATTATTTGTTGAGGTCTTTTGCTTGATGGAGGAGTTCTCTTGCTTGATGGAGGAGTTCCTAGAGTATCTTTTGTGGATTAGTATAATCGCTAGATTGGTGCGGATGTTGCTTTTGGTTTGAGCATAGCTTTGAGGTTGCCAATTTAAGAGAGATGAGTTAGTGCGTTATGTGATGATTTGGAATCCCATGATTAAAGATAAAGTTTATTCCTAAAATAAAGATTGAGAAAAAATATGTCTCTTCGCGTAGTGAAAGACCCTCTTGGATCTTGTTTGAGCTTTGTGTTTGTGGTGGATGCCAGTCGTGGTTCTTTCTGATTAAGAAAAATGAAAGAAAATGGTTGTTTTGAGCATTTGAGTGATTTCGCCTTTGGCTTACGTAGTGTTTATTTGCAAATTGCCTATATCAAAAGAGAAAAGGTTTTCTTGGTGAATCCTTTGATTTTGGATTGGACTCTTTTGGAAGGCAGTTGGTAATGAATGGTTGCATTGTGAAACCTTCGTTCTTCAGCTTGGGATCTTTTTGAAAGGGGATTGATTTAAGATGAGTTCTTTGTGTGTTCCTTGTTAAAGGAGATGCTCTTTGGAAAGGTGAAATAATTGATTGAGAGAGGGAATGAGAATTTTGTGTGTTTTATACATGTTGTGTTGTTTAGTACCAAAAGGAAGGTTAGCCAAGGTATATTAGATCATTTCCGATAGTTGTAGGGATTTGGAAGTTGACGTATCGCTAGGACAATCTTGAATCCATGTGTGGGTTACACATCATCTTTTATGCTTCGGTATTGAGAAAGTACTCGAGAGATCTGTAGCATGAGATTTCTTTGGAGCCGCTGACTATTGAGCAAGACCTCACCTTTGAGTTTCGTCCGGTGCGTATACTAGAGAGGTTGGAAAGAGTGTTGAGGCATAAGACGTTAGTTTATGTTAAGGTGTTGTGGTCACATCAAACTGAGCGGGAATCAACTTGGGAATTGGAGTCTCGCTTGCGCGAGATGTATCCAGAGTTGTTCACTATGGGTACGTGTTAATTGTTATTAATTTTAGTTTTTGTGTTTTTTCGAGTAGAACGATGAGTAGAATTCGGGGTCGAATTCTCTTTAAGGGGGGTAGAATGTGATATCCTGTTCTATTAAATAAATAATTGAGGAATTAGAGGAGGTATTTAGGAGTTGATTTTTAGAAATTTTGGGTTGGGAAGGAAAATTGGCCCAGTTGGCCCATAGCCCAAGGGGCAGCCACCACTTAAGTAAGATAGGGAGAGGCCAGCCAAACCCTAGCCCCACCCCATGTGCAGCCACTCCTGTTGGCGACCCCCTACGCCGCCCCCTGCTACACCTTCCCTGGCCGAGCCACCTTGCCATGCCTCCCTTCCTACCGGCTGCCCTGCTGCTGAGGTTGCTGTTGGTGGCAGTGGTGCTGCCATGGTTCAGCAAGGAGGAAAGAAGGCACATGAAGGGAGAAGCAAGGAAGAGGAAGGAAGAAGGGAAGGGAAGGGAAGGGGAAAAAAGGAGGGAAGGACACAGGCATCGTGTTCATCACTGGTTTTCTTCCGTGGTAACGATTTGATAGCCTTTAGTTGGTCCTAGATTAGTTATTTTTCAGATTGTAGGTCGTTTGGATTATGGGAAGTATAGCTTTCGGGAAACCTCAGTATATCTAACTATGCTGCAGAACTTTGCGAGGGTAATTAAAGGTATTTAAGTTCAGTCTCAGGGTTTCGGCAACTTATAAAAGTTGTGGGAAATTCCACTAGCTTTTTAGGATGGTCTAGATAACTAAGTTGAGGTTGTGAGCGAAAAGTTATGGCCTCGAGAAGGGCACTGTCTAAAAAATGATTGTCAATGGCAGCTATCGCATAGATGGGCTAAATACATATAGTAGATGAAATAATTTAATTATTGCCATAACTTGAATAAGCTACATAATGTTTAGTAGATTCCATAACTACCATTGTTTACTACTTTTCAAGTTATATAAAAATAGATATGAAAATGTGAAGTAGATAGTTCTAGTAGATTCTGGTATAAAAATCTTCGGTGTTGGAAACGGGAAAGTCAACGGCGAATTCAGAGGTTTTGCATACCTAGAATATTGTATATAATTTTGTGGGGTTTCCCAAAAATATATATTCCACTATGTTTAGGGTTCAGAGGAGGGAGTTAGGGTCATTTTTCTACCGGGACAGCAGGTAGTGCATCCAGTATAGTTAAGTTAAAGGTGTCGATTTTGCATGTAAGTTCGATGGTGATTAGTTTGATGTTTTGGTACTATGTTGGTATGTTTTTGAGTGTATTTTAATTATTTGTCCATGGAGTGGTGCCTCAAGCACTTTGCCACCATCGCGCCACCCGGCTCCTAGAGGATAAGTAGCATGTGCGTGGCAGAATAGTGATAAATGGTTTGGTTGTTGTTTTCTTTATTATTAATTGCCATGATGTTATTTATGCTATTACATTGGTTAATTACACATCTTGAGAATGACTATGGTGGTTATTAATGATGAAGACATGGAATGTTAATAATGGAATTTGATGAGTTTAAATTGAATTATTGCATCATGTGCATCATTGCATAAAACAGAAGTGATCATGGTGATCAAATAATATCTACCTTGTTGGTAGAGACTCCCTAGTAGTGGAGAGATCCTTGGTCCTTTGGAGGGCAGGTTGGAGGAAGAGTGAACACTATTGTAGGTGTTCACGCATGTTATACTGATATAATCGATGAAATGAGCAAATGAGCATGTAGCATAGAGTTGCATTGCATGAATGAAAACAAAATGATATGTTAATTTGAGTATGAGCTTGGAGATAAATAAATGAATGATGAATGATAATATTGGTAATGGTTCTTGAGTTGTTGATTATTCTTCTATTATGTTCTTGCTGAGTCGTGGACTCACCCTTGCTCTATTGTTGCTATAGGTAGACGTTGACAACATCTCGCATGGGATGGAATAGCTCACATGGCTCACTTGCATCCACCACAATTACTTGATTCACATTACCATGAAATCTTTCAATACTACTGTGATGATATTTCCTTTAGGATTCATTAGACTTGATAAATTCTAGATGAATGGTTTGGAACTTAGTTTATTCATTCAATAGACTCATTATGGATTGTTTATTATCTTTTGGTTCATTATTCAATATGGCTATCTAGTATGTTGATCCTTATGCTTATTTTGTTGTGTTTAATGTCTTTATCGTGACCCGTGGACAGGTATTTATTCTCTACATGTTTGGTGGAAATTGTTGTAATATATTATTAGTGTCGTTTAGTAGCATTCCGGGTTCAGTGTTGGGCCGGGGTGTTTCAGTTAGCATAAGAGTGGACTTTAGATCCGTGGTGGATAGTTTGACAACTTAGGTTAAATTAATCTACTTTAACTTGCTCTAGGTTTCGTTAACTTAAATAAAATTTGCTACCGATTAATTAAAATCTAGAACTTGATTTAGGATGGTTAATTAAAATTTGCTATCCCACCCATTTGAAATAGTAGCCTTGGCCCTCCGCTCGGACTATAAATAACCCACGTCATGCTTACTTCCTTCTTTGCCCCTCCACCATGCTCCATTCCTCCCATAACAAGTCCCTCTAAAGTGCTCTCATTCGGCCAAAACACAGAGCTTGTTCCCAGCTCTGGCAGATGCACTCTGCCAAGCTCTGTAGCAAGCCGCCCGTGTCCCCGACACTTGCAGTGAGTCTGTGCCTCGATGTCTGTGTCATGTCACACCAATTGGTCCCCTAATCCAATCCCACAACTTGATATGGTTCCTCGTGTAATCCATCATTATGGTTCAGTCGTTGTCGGGACCCAAAAATACAATTCTAGACCCCTTGTGTATAATGCACTAGCCCAGAATCATGCTAGTGCACACAGTGTCAACATAGGCGAATATCGATCCACACAAGTGATTAATAGAGTAAACGATTAATTTGAATAACAAATAAGGGTTTTGACCTTATGGTCGAGTTTACAACTTACTGAGCCGCGCAGGGCTAACAATGAATAAATAGCAGTGGAACAGAAATAACTCCAGCAGGGATCCTTTCACTCACCACAGGCAACCAACTGGGATCAAGACCTTAACGATCAGCAACCTTTGTTGAACTCCTACTCAAAGGCAGGTGAAGACTCCTCCGGTTCTGTAGGTTTGGGCGCAAGTTTTACAACAAGCGTGAGTACACAATCGTATTCACAACTCATACCACAGAATGCAATTTATAGATGCAGGCTTATTCCAAAAAAATAGCTTCTATGGTTCTGTTGCAGAAAAATAATATTTGCGATTGAATACAATAATAGATTGAAAGCATAATTCAACACAAATAACAAAATAATTGAACAGTTATTTTCACAAAGACACAAAACTAAACAGATTATTTCACACAGCCATATGACTTAGATCACTGCTCCCATCCCAAATATTTTATGAAAATTACCCCTCGTGTGAAATCCCCGAGCATGTCCATGACCGCGGACGCGGCTATTCGAATAGATTAATTTACACTCTCCAGAGTTTGTACACTTTACCCACACGATACAACTAGTGTAGCTAGCACTAATCATAACAAAACGTTTTAGAAACTTTATCTCAACATTGACACTCCTAGTGTGCTTAACCGCTACGCCAATCCTAACACAGTGCGTTGGCATAACACACACTGTTGGACAGGGATGCGATGAATCATCCCGCGATGTGCACCCTACCACAGCGGTACACACCTCCATCCTTACACAGAGCCTAACCTACAACCTGAATTGTCAATGCAAAGATTCCATAACTTACTAAGTTAGGCCCGTCCCATCAGGCATATGGTCATACAGCAAGGCTTAGTTCAATGGCGTACAAAGTTAAATCCTTAATTGACCAAGGCAAGACAGCCAAAACTAACTATGTCACACAGATTAAATCCTATGCACACAGCTTCCACCATATCACACAGTATCCACCACTTGCCTCAGTCTAAAACATTTCCCACCCTATTGGTTAAGTGCAACATATGCTATCACAAAGTAATAGCACACAGTACATATAGTTTTATCACATAGTTCCATAATCACTTAGTCAAGTTTATAATTGCGACACAAATGAGGTGGTGACACATGGCATGGCTAAGCAATCTAATCACATCTAACCAACCCACGTTGGTACTACGATAATACCAACTAAATAAACAGATCTAGGGTGACAAGAGATTATGACATACAAAGACAAGGTGGATATAACAGATTGGATAATAACTATACCCAAAAGCATTTAAATACATACTTAAAGTAGATGCAATAATTTGAAGCAAAGTACTTTTAGAAAACTGGGATTCATTATGATCAAGGGTATAACTTTCCTTAAAAAGGTCTAGGTACTAATCTTGGTCTTGAGGCACTCCTTCAATAAAGCTTCCCGAAGTATCGATGTCTATTCGTAAACGAAGCAAATAAACAAAACAAAACAAATAAATAACAGAGGCAAAACAAACTTAAAAAAATTAAATAAAAATCTCAGATAAATAGATCTCGAATTTAGGTGGATTTAGGAATTTGTATGGGCTCAATCGGAGTTCGGATGCAAAAGATATTGGCTTTGGAAGTTTGAAATCCATAGAAAACCCTAAATTAGGATTTATTAGAATTTTTCGAATTATTTCTCTGAAGAAAAATCAAATTATTGCGCAACGCTGACATCGGAATAGGATTTTCGGAATAAGATATATAAAAGAAAAATCTGACATGTGGGACCCACACATCAACGGCTTTGCTCACGGTGAACCAAGCTCACCGAGCCTTTGGATCTGGAGACCGGTGGACTGCCACGCGGGCGCTGAAGTGGCTGCTAACACCGCGCCATGTGGGATGACACGTAGATGCGAGCACTGATGTGGCGAGCCACATGAGATGACACGTCGACTTGACGGCGACGACGCTCGGGTTCGGACGGAAATGGCGAACGGCGGCGCTCCGACGAGGATGAGTGGTACCAGCGCGTAGCTGAGGATATTGCAAACCTAATGGTGTGCTTACCGGCGCAAGAGGACGACGGTGGTGGCTGACGGCGAGGTCGAAGCGGTGGAAGGTCTCGGGCATTGTCGGGAGAGGGCTCTGGTGGTGCTCCGGCGACGTGGGCAGGTTTAGGAGGTAGCTCCGGCGATGTTGATCACAAAGGTGTGCTCCACGGGGGCACGGCATCACCGGCGGCGGCGAAATCCAAAGATGCAAAAACTCGGCTGAAAACCCTAGTTGAGGAATTACGGTGGCACTAGGGCTCTAGAGGATCGGGGGCTTGAGGGCTTTTGGTGCGGGCGCTCTGGCGATCCCGATGGTCCTATTTATAGGGTCCAGGGCGGCATGAGGAGGCGTAGGCGGCGGGGTTCAACGGAGTTCGAAACGAACGTGTGAGGAAAAAGGAGATACAAACGGAATTGAAATTCAGTTTTTGACCTGAACGGACACGGAGAGGATAGAGATAAGTTCGACGCGAAAAACCAGGGTGGTTTAGTTGGATAAGCTCTGTTGTCGTACGGAGCTCGAGCTCGACAATGGCGGATGACGACGAACATGCGCGCGGAGAAGAAGGCGACACGGAGACGAAGGCGATGGGGTCCACCTGGCAGCGAGCGCAAAGGTGCGGGTGCGATCGGACAAACCCTGATCTGACCGTTCACCCTTGATCGAACGGTCCAAAGCCTCGGTGACGTTCGATCCTCCGAACGATCCAACACCATCGGACCGTTCAAAGTAATCCAACGACTAGAACTTAATGCGCTCACGCGAAGAGAGAGAAAGGAATGCGGGCTGCGCGGGGATGGGCCGAAAGCGGAGAGGATTGGGCCGGAGGCTTAGGAATAAGAATGGGCTTTTGCCAGATATTGGGCCCAAGCTATTTTCTGAGATTTTAAATAGGTTTTTATTTTAGAAAATAGCAGAAATTCAAATATGCAATAGAAAATAGCAAATGAACTCACAAAAATTCCAGAAAAATCTAGAAAATATATCTGAGCTCATAGAATCCAAATAAAATAGTTTTAACAATTTTTCATGTTGACTTTAATCATATTAAATGATTTTCATATTGAAAGTCCATATTAAGCTTTTGAATTAATTTCAAATAAAACCCAAATGGTGGATTTTCTTCCTACTAAGTATTCACAGAGTTTTTTAAGCTCAGAAAATTGGGATGTTACAGTCATCTTCTTCCTCTCTAGCCATAGCACCACTGCACCAATTCCTACCTTCTTAGTGAGCCTCCAAATTGAGCATCCATGATTTAAGCATCCCTCAGACGTCCAGTTACTAATGTGTAGCTCCTTCACAGCTGCCTATTGTTGAGCCAAGCTGTCACCATGCGCCTCCTCTCCACCATCATCGTCCCCCACTGTCCGACTGCCACAGTGTTTCCATACCGTTATTAACCTCTCGAGTAAACTCCCCGTGGACCCAGGATCCTTTTTAGCTAGTTTACTTTGGCCCAAGTCATGGTCTTCACCCTTGCCACCATTCCAGTGCTCGCACTGCCATAGTTGCACGTCACTGACGCAACTTTGGCGACCATTGGTCCTCGTGCCGCCACCACTCATGTTGCAATGCCCCTCTCTAGCCCCCTTGTGCTCAATTGCTTCTACCCTTCACTCCTGCATCGAAGCCATTGCACTGTCGAAGCACCCTCGCCACTTAGCACCACCGCACCATCGCTCTAGTGCTCCACAACGGCCACCGTCGCCACCAATAGCTTCGCCACTCCCTCCCAGTTCCATTTTCCGAGTTGCCAGTGCACATCAGCCCTTCCCTGGCCCTAGCGAGCTCGCCAAGCCAGCTCGGCCATGGACAGACGCTCTCTCCTATTTCTCTCTCAGCGACACGCGGGTCCCACCATAGTTAGCACTAATGATGTTTTTAAGGTTAATGGGTTAGTGACATGTGGGGCTGAATAAATAAGTTAATTAGATTTCCAAATTAAGCTGATTTTAGAGTTTGTTTCATTAACATCTTGGCCACACCTGTTGGCCCTAATTAAAATGAATAAATATCTGACATGAGAACCCCACTGTCAGCCACACATGCATTTCCCTTCGAATTTCCTATGGAAAGAAAAATAGAAAATCAAATAAAAATCCCAGCACACTACTCTATCTCTCTTTTTCTTTGATTTTCCCACTGACAAAACTTTTAGTGCCCTGCTCTTCCCCATAAGAACTCTAATTAACCACATTATTGAATCTAATTTTTTTATAAATTCAAGATATTTCATCCATTGAGGAAAGATTTTGAATTTAGAAAAATCTAGAGACAAAAACGAGGTCGATCGGAGTTTGTATAAGGGAGAATGGGTCATCGGAAGTTTTGTTGGGAGGAAAAATAAAAAGAATAAGGGAAAACACTACACGGGAAGTTTTATTCCATTTCTATTTTTCTCTCTACAAAAGGCAACATGAAAATGTGGCTTAACCTACGCTGGCCTACTAGTTAGCTTTCTTCTTACCAACAACACCGCTATCTTTTCTAGTTTTCATCTGAAGAAAACCACTACCAAGAAATGGACCTACACATTTATGGTGATCCTTGAGAATCTACTACTTCCCATTGCCATGATATCGGCAATTATGTGACCGTTGCTAGATCCGGAGTGCCTGGCAAGGAAGACAAAGAAGCTTGTACATTCAACGATGGTAACTTGTTTGTCTCCCTAGTAGTGGCGGAGCCAGAAAATTCTCAATAAGGGTGCACACTTCATTTTAGAAGTGTGCCATGTATGTTACAATTTCTAAAACATCCTTTAACAAAGCTATCACCATCCACAATTTTATCCTTGAATAAATAACAGACAAAGCAAAGCGCATCATCTTTTTTCCAAACTATATTCAATCCAATTGCACTTATCAAATTAAAGAGTTAACACTGAAGAAGGGGCGACTCATTCCTACTTCCTTGAATCCCTCTTCCTTTGTGCATTTCCTCACTAGAAATACACAACATTGAACATGGTGTTGGTGTTGAACAGAGAAGAGATGTGAATCAAAGTCATGCGATGATGGTCGATGCTTGATGCATCGATGTGTGCGGGACTACTGTGTCACTCTCCTCACCAAAATAGGCTGATGGGTGCGAAGGTCCAAGATGGGATTGTAACACCCCGGTTTAACAAAAGTCCAAGATATCACCTACGTCTACTATCGCTACCAATTTTAACCAATAATCACGTATTACCAACATCTAGACTTCAAGGATAAACATTTAACAATATGTTAATCATAAATTTCAGCAACATGTTAGACCTTAAATTGAACTTAATATGAACCAAGTAATTACCAAAAGGCATCATAAATAAGTTGAAACTAGGGAACACATCAACTAACAATATTAAGAACTATGAGGAACTAAGAGAAACCACAAATTATCCAATTATTACAATGGAAGATGCTAAATTATGACCAAAAGTGATGAATTGCTAGGTGAAGTGAAGAGCTACAAAAGTGTAATTGTTTCATGTTCTACTTCCACCCAATGCATGTCGCCTTCAACGTTCACCTAAAACAACAAATAAGCAAGAGTTAGTCCACGACTCAGCAAGTACAAAGCAGAATAATAAACGAGGCATTATATTGAAAACAATTCAATCCCATTTATTAGTTTCACAGTTTTCTCATATTCATTCCCATCAGTTTACATTCACGTGTCTCATTATCTCAAATCACTTTTCGCTTTTCATAAATGTAATGTGATGCTCATGCTCATGTCTCAACTCATCTTCTACTTATACCGGTATAGCGGAGTGTAACACCCGTCGGTGTTCACTCATGCCCGTATTCTTTAATGAGGGGGCCAATTGCCTGTCCTTTTCATATGGAGACCTCATTCCACTCCCGTGGGTCACAACTTTCCATTATGAATGCTCAACCTGTAATGCAATGATTATTATCTTTCTTTATTAGCAATTGATATAATCATCATTCTTCCATCATCATCATCATCATCATCATCAAGTTATCAAAATCATGTGGGCAATGTGAAACAGGCATAATTCAAATGAATAATCATGGTAAGTATCCACTTAACCAAATAATAATTTCAAACACTCAAATATCATTCTACCATGCACTTGCCCTTCTAGTTGCAATGGCCGGGATGATTTGAAGGTGACAACAATCCCGAAGCTACTCCGGCTACAGGAAACATCCAAACTCAATACAAGCTACAACAATATAAAACAACACTTAATCGAAAACGCTCGTACGCGCTCCCCAATTCCACTACTTTCCCTCTTTACCGGACGACCTCCACTGTTGTCCCGATACTAAAATTATCATAACTTTGAACCCCCCACATCATATTATCGCAAAGCATACCAGTTCTGGAATCTATATAAAATTTTCTACAACTTCTTAGTTGATCAAATGTCCTGATTAAATCATCTAAACTTCCGTTTTTAACCCAGAAGACAGGTCTATCATCTTCTAGATAGCAAAGTTTATATTTTCATATCTTTTAATCCACACATGCAAATATATTAAATTATGACTTTTTAGAAACTACAGGGAATTATCTACCACTTCCTAGTTATAACCAAAATTCCATTCTGTCATTAACTCAATCAAATTAATGTGTTTCCCATGACTACGTCCAGCAGCAACCCGGTTTTGGACTGCAGTCTCCCAAAATTCATAACTTCTGTTCTACGTATTAATCTGTGGATTAAAAATAGAAGATGTAATAATTTAGGGTTTTGGTCTACATGAAAAGGGTAGGTAATTTCTCGAGACGATGTCGCTAACCTCGGAGGCTCACCTCCTACACCATTAAATTACTTAATAAGAACCACGACATCAAGACACTACTCGCAACACTCCTAGCTCATACCCCAAAACCCCAATGTTTAATTATATACTTTACTCAAATTGAACTACATTCTAGCAGGAAGCCGTAATGGACAGCAGTATTAAAAGTGACATAACTTTTGCTCTAAAATTCGTAAAAATGTAAACTCAGGCTTGTTTCAAAGGTAAGGAAATTATCTACAACAACTTAGTTGGGTGAAAACCCTAAATCTTCCATTAACATAATCATATTTTAAAAGACAACTTGACAGATCATTCTCGTCAAGATTCTGGACAGCAGGGATGAAAACTATCATAACGTTTGATCCGTACGTTGGAATTAAGCGATCTTTACGTCCACTGAAAGCTAAGAATGAACCCCACATAACTCTAGGAGATGAGATCTTCAAATTCGTAACCTAAACACATGAAAAAATTCGCGCAAGGTACTGAACAGAAATCTGGAATTGAACGCAGCAGACTGACGATTCCCTAATCAAGGTAAATTACGAATCTAAACCAACCAAACCAGCAAGGAACTAGATCGTTACCCTTGAAGATCCCCAAGACATCGCTGATCAAGCCCCATGAAGAAACTCTCCTCTTCTCCTCCTTCCTCCCCTCTTCTTCCTTCTCCTTCCTCCTCCTTGTGATCGGCAAGCTGCGAGAACACCTCTGGAGATGGTAGCAATGGAGGCCCGACCTTGAGGGCTGGGGAGGGAGGCGCCAAAGGGGGAAAAGGGGCAGGGGGTGGCGTTGGCCAAGGAAGGGAGGGGCGGCTGCTTGGGGAGGGAAGTGGCGGCTTGGGGGAAAAAGGGGGAGGGGGGCTCGGTTAGGGTAAAGGGGATTGGGGCGGTATGGGCCTTGGCCCATGGGGTGCCTTCCCCCTCTCGGCCCACTTTGGGCCGGCCACAAGGCTGTACTGTAATACCCCGATTATTCTTTAGCGGTTACAACAATTATTTAGAGCAGGATTTGTATTATCCCATTTATTCATTCGGGAGAACAATATTTCAAAGAGGGATTTAATTAGAAATTCATAGTTTCTGGAGAGTGATTAGACCTTGGGCTTCCAGCCCAAGCCAGGGGAGCCTTATAGGCCGGCCATTAGGGAGCCAAGGGGGGGAGGTGCCTACCTCCTAACCCTAGCCGCCCCTCCCTCTTTCCCACCCCCTTGGCCGAAACCCCCCTCCTCTCTTGGCCGCCACCCCTTCCCCTCCCTGCGCCTCCACCCCTGGCAGCCGCCCCAATCCTTCCTCCTTGCGTCTCCACCTCCATCCCTTTCCTTGGCAGCCTCCTCCTCCATTGTTGCTGCCATCCGAAGTAAGGAGGGAGAGACCGAGTTGCTGACATCCAAAGAAGAAGAAAGGAGGGGAAGTGGGGAAGAGGAGTTCTGTGCAAGGATCTCAGCGTTTCACGTGTCTTCAAGGGTAATGAGGTGTTTTCCCCACTGTTTGATGTTGATTAGCTGCAAATTCGATTAGTTGGATTGGTTTGAATTGCTGCTGTTAGAATTTCAGATCTGTCCAGTAGATTGCTCGACCATTTTCGGGTTCTTAGAGGCCGAATTTGAGATGTCCATCTCATAAAGATATGTAGGATTTGTTCTTAGATTTCAGTAGCCACCGGGATCAATCAATTCTGACTTATGGTTCAAAAGGTATGGTAGATTCATTCCTGCTCTCCAGAATTCTAACGTGATTTAACTGTCAAGTTGTCTTTCAAAATATGTTTAAGATAATGGAAGATTCAGGGTTTTAACCCAACTAGGTTATTGTAGAAATTTTTATAAATTTTCTATAATGATAAAGAACGCCTTAATTAGAGTTGTAGATAAAAAGTTGTGATCTCTTCTTTACTGCTGTCTTTTTCGTCTAGACAGAATCTGACTTATACATTCTTCTACCTGTTAGCACATTCTTTTGGCTGAATTGGGAGATCTCGCCAACTAGACTTTTGTAGATATGTTTGTCAAGTTTCCTTAGGATCTGGGATCACCTCGTTCCGAGTCTCAAATCAATAGATATGATTTATTCCGTGCTGCTGTCCAGATTCATTTTCTATGATTTTGTTGTCTATTTTCAGAATAGGTCTACTAGTTGATTCTTGGGTTAAGAGAAAGCATTGTAGGTTGTGCTGGTAGCGCCTGTACCATATTGTTCTTATTTCGAGTACTTACTTGTGTAGGCGAGACTTCGGGTTTAGGAGCAACTCCATTGCTTCTAACGCGTCACAACACGGAAGGTAAGTACATTGATATTCATATGATTTGTGAATACTGGATGCTTGATGTTCGTATTGTGTTTTTATATGATATGGGAGAAGATTCAATGTTTATGTTCCTTTCATATGTGAAATTCATATGTTTAGTGATGATGTTATTCATTATTCATAAGTTCATTACATGCATCCATTTTCATGTTCCATCCACGGGAGTGGAGTTTAAAGACCCATCAATTCCAGTACAAACATGTGAGACCCACCATTCTAATGTGGGCATCCACGGGAGTGGATTATAAAGACCCATCAATTCCAGTATGGGCACGTAATACCCACGATTCCAATGTGGGCAGATTCGGACTCTCGTATGAAACGTTCTTCATACGGGCTTGGGATCCCTGCATTTTGTTAAATGCGGGCCTAAGTGAACACCGACGGGTGTGTCACTAGCTATACCGGTATTAGCTGGAGTGTAGTCCATTCAATCCATTCATTCATATGTTCTTTCAGTACTATGTTCATAATCTTTAATGATATTGTCTTGTTCACAATTATTGTATGATCAGTTATTCTTTGTACTTGCTGAGTCTAGGACTCATTCTTGCCTTTGTTATTTATTTTAGGTGATCTTTGAAAACAGCATACTTGGGGGGAGTAGACTCACATAACTTATTCACTTCACTGTAATCAAGTTTCAATAATATGATTTGGTTCCTGTCTTTCATTCGTTAAGTGATGAACTGTAATAAGTAGAGTTAGATGTTGGATGATATTTTTCTGTATGTTAAGGTTGATTAAATAACTGCTTGTGATCCTTGATTACTCCTTTGACATAATTATCTCAACGAATTCATTAGACTTGAATAATTGGAGGTTGTGAACTGTCATTGGATTCAGACTATATTCTTGCATTTGTTCTATTATGGTGGTATGTTGGTGTAATTAGGTGAAATCTTGGCTTTCGAACAGCCAGGGTGTTACATGTACAAGCCTGGGTCGGAGGCCCATCTCCAAAATTCCCCCAAAACTCTAAATTTTAAATTATTTCTCTTTCCCGATTAAATTCTCTCTAAACGATATTCGGGGTATTACATTCTACCCCCCTTAAACAGGATTCGACCCCGAATCCTCACACAGCACTACGTGAAAGGACAACCACAACTAAAAACTATTAACGGTAACCACGTACCCGAAGTGATCAAACCCGGATAACACTTGTGCATACGAAACTCTAACTCCCAAGTGGCCTCTCCCGAACTAAGGAGACCACAACACAAAGACGTAAAACGACGTCTGTCCTAACACTCGACCCGAACTTTCTAGGTATACTCATTAGAAGAGGATCGAAGGTAAGACCTTACTGGATGGTCAACGTCTTTAATGAAATCTCAAACTTTGAATGGCCCAGCTACTCACTCAGCACCAGAATACACCAGATGTTGCGTCCTTCGCATATGGACCCGAGACAGTCAAAGAGATACGCCAACTTCCTAATTTCTGTCACTATTGGAAACGAATGAATGTACCTAGGCCAAATCTCTCCTTTGGTACGCAAGCACACAACATGCTCAAAATCGAACTCTTTATCTAACAAGGGACACCTCCTTTACACAAGAATGCACAACAGAACTGGTTCTTAGAACACTAATTCACCAAGAGAATCCAACTGGAAATAGAGAGTCCTCATCGTAACCTCGCAATGCTAACCCTCCACCAAAAGGGTCAAATCCCAAAGTTGACAATTCATTACGAACACAATTTCACTTTTTAAATAGGCAGTTTACTAATGAATACCACGAAAGCCAAAGGAGAAACCACTCGAACGCCCAAATCAAATACTTCTTTTATTTTGTCTGAACTGGAAAAAATCACACATGCCAACACAACATCAACTCAAAGTGCGGAAGACATCAGTCAACAACACAAAGCTCAAACGAGAATCGGAAAAACGCTTCAATACCCAAGGAAACACCCTTTTTTCTCAATTTCTCTTTTAGAAATAAAACTTCTATCAAACCTTGGAATTCGAATTCATTGCATACCACACAGGCTCAAACCTCTTAATTTAACATCCTCAAATTATGCTTAAACCGAAATACATCATCCACACCTTTGTGAAGAGCCTCTATTAATTCCACTGAACACTCTAGGCAACTCATTCTACTGACGAAATTAATTTGATAAAAAGCACCCAAAGCACCACAAAAATAGGTCCACGTAATCACATTACCTCCAATTTTCAAGAACAACAACTCAAAATCCTCGGTACACACTCTCATGTACCATATTAGAATGGTTCTATCAATGATCATTCCACTTTCTCTACACATAATCATTGTGTGACCAAAGGTCTAGCATAAGATTGTAAAGCCCATATTTAACCTCCAAGACCTCTACAACAAATTTCTCTTATAACAGATAGTGAAATCATGGGATTAAATCTCTAACATTCCCACAATTCTAACATACTCACTCATTGACATCATCAGAAATCACCCACACAATCTTGCAATACTATCTAATTGCGTTACTCCATAAAATTAATCAAGGTTTCCATACCTTCGATAATCCCCAACCTTTCAACATGAACTGAAGTTCTGGAATTTCACTATACCATAGGTTCTACTCAGTCGTAACACTATTCAGATTTACTTCGAAGCCAAACATTCCATGTGAATCAAATTTCCTCCAAGAGATACAGATCAAAACCAATTCATTTTCTACTACTCATCCAATGGCTTGGTAGCAAAATCTCACCATTACAATTTCTTATCCACCACCAATAGTTGCCAAACTAACACTTTGTAAAACTTTACAACACAAAACTGTTGATCCTTTCTCAAAAGAAAGAGACGAACAAGGACAAGTTTCCCCACATAGGAAAACGTTGCTCCTCCAGCGAGCACAAAACCAAAAGAATTATTCTGAGAATGGTGATCTTGGAAAACGAAAGTTGAGTTCGCAGTTGAGGGCACACAACCCTCAAAAGGGAATAGCAAATAACAACCAATAAGAAAAAACATTGCGATTGAAACTCGACATCTCTTGAGCGGAAAGAGCAAAAAGTTTAAGAACAATTCAAATAACCACAAGTTACAAAACTTGACTCAAATTCTCAAATACTCCTACTGCACTCTTTCCTTTAATACTGAAATCAATCCTTTGACTGGCAACACTTTGCCACAACGAACAAGATAAGGTCTTTTAATCCAAACTACAAGAACTAATTAAGAACCAAATACAATTCTTCAACACGTCATATTTGCTCGGAACTGTTCAACTACACAAGAAACATGAGATCCAAATAATCTCAGCCAATAAATTCGAAACATTTTCAATTACGGGATTTCGCGAAAAGCAAATAGATTATTCTCCTCTTAACGAAACTAACATAATTTCTTTGATTGCAACCTCACGTTGCCAACTCAAACCAAAGAGCCTTTAAGATTAAATCACACGAATCTCTTAAGAAGAAACAGGACAATCCAATACCTCAATTTATTTAAAATAATTTCAGCTACCAAATGATTCATGAGCTCCAAAATATGACGAAAGCTAAACTTGAAATTTTCTCATCTGAACGATATCACCAAAGGCGATCGAATTACTACAAGTATTAACATCAATTTTACAACAACAATTAGAAAACACTTCGAAAGACCCACGTGAAAAGAATGGGTTGATTCTTTCTCAAAAGAAGAGGCAAATGGAAACGATTTTCACAAACTAGAAAAATATTTACCACTCGCAATGAACATAAGTAATGAACTCATAGAACATAAGTGGAGTCCACAGTTGAAAGCATAGACCTCACAAGAAGAGAATATCGAACCTTAACAGATAAGAGCAATCAAGCATTCAAGATCAAAACACTTGCATCACTGAAGAACCATTATAACTTTGCAACATATCGCTTTACTCGACAAACTTTGTTTACCACATAAAGCTTGAAACCCCCCCCCTAGATTAAGAACACAAAACTTGAAATTTGATCATTTAAGAAATATCACGAAAGGTGATCCAATTTCTTTCTCTTTAACAGAATCAACATTACCCTCACATTACTGAACATTTTATTAAGATCAATAACATACATCCGTGGTAACCATCAATTTACCTTACTATCACATCAATAAATCTTCTAAAGGAAACATGACAAATCGTGACATAGAAATCTCCAACATCAAATGGGACTGTATGTAACATCCCAATTTTGGGCTTGTGTTTCAAATGTAAGAAAATGAGTAGAAATTAAAACTTTTTCTTACATCATGTATTTCCTGTATGTACTAAACAATTATTGTACAAGAGTTATGGAAATACATAGTCACAAGTCTTTGATCCAAATCTTGATCCTTCAAAAACATTCTTGTTCTATCTTGTGATAATCTCCTGGGGATATTTTTCCTAAATTATTGGGTTGGTATGTAACCCCTCTGAAAAATTTCACAATTTTTAGAAATTGTTTGAATACTTTTGGAGGTCAGTCAAACCTACTCAAATTCTGGTCAAACTGGGGACCAGCACCTTGTGGAATTTTTGGAGGAAAATGTATAGCACAAAAACCTCTGGAAATTTTACACAAGGTCACTAACTCAGCTAGCAAGCTCCTGTAAAACTTTTATAATTTTTGGAGTTGGTTTGCTACCTCAAATAATTCTCCAAATGTCAGCCCTTCTCAAAAACCAGAAAAATCGAATCTGGTTTGAGTCAGACTCGGGCTCGAGCCCGAGCCTAACTCAACCGACACGGTTGGACCCAGTCCACTCAACCACACTCGGGTGCGCGTGTGTGAGCTGTTGGATTTGAATCCGACGCCCACGACCTCCCCACTGCTCCTAGGACCTCCCCTGGACCTCCTCACCCGCAAAGACCTCCCCACCTCGGCTGATCTGGGACGTCCAGGACCACCCCGAGCGCATCTGGGGCGTCCAGGACCTCCCTCAGCCCTGTCCCTCTTCCTCTAGACCTCCTGGAGGTCTGGTCGTCATGGTTTTCCCCGCACCTGTGTGTGTGTCAGGACAGAGCGGTTGGAGGCAGTGACAGGTCACCTTTTTGTCCTTCCCAACGGCTCCGGTCTGTCAGGCTTTAATTGTGGTCAGACTTTGCCCGAAAGTCTCCCCTTCCTATCTTGTTTTGTCACTGTACCCAGGGCAGACCTTGATCATTTCAATCCTCGGGACTCCGCTGTGGTCCTCTTGCCATCTCAGCCTTATAGGTCACCGAGCCCCTCCTCACTCTTTTAGACACCATCTTCCTCAACCCTTGGCACCACCATCGCCGGGTTTTGGAGCTCCTCAAGGCCCAGCCGAGCTCCAGTGGTCCCAGCATTATTCTTGCCTTCTTCACTGTCCTCTTGATTACCTAGAGCTTGCTCTAACTTAGCTTGGTTCACCATTGCAGAGGTGAACAAGTTGGGAGCTGCTTTGCGGGGTCGAGATCGTCTTCTTCCTCTTCACCGGCGAGCGCTTCACCGCCGGACTTCTTCGACCTTCTCTGAGCTCCTCCGACCTTCCTGGTTCCCTCTCTGCCCTCAGGTGCCCTTTCTCTTAGCCAAGCTACCGTTTTTCTAATCGTCGTAGAGCTCGTATTGTTTTTCGTAGTTTTGCCGTATTGCACTCCTAGCCTATCTCCGGCTCGCCGGCGTTCAAGGCTGTCGCCGCCGTCGAGAGCACGCCCTTTAGGTTCTTGACGTTATTTGGAACTCAGTCGTGTCCTTGGTTCTCGCCGGCGAGCTCCCCATCGCCGGCGGTGAGCTCGTTTAGACACTCGGGCTTTTGCCGTGTAAGATTCGGACAGCCCCTGTAGCCAATGATTGGCTGTCGGAATCATGGAGGCCTCTCGCTGCGAGTGGGCCTCCTCGTCCTGTTGTCGTACGGCAAAAACCCCGCCCAGACCTCCCCGCTCGACCTCCTAGAGTGATCCGCACCGTTTAAAACCTCTCCGAGTTAAAACTTAGCCGTCAGATCACTTCCCGTATTTCCGCTAGGACCTCCCTCCTCGGGACCTCCTCCGCGTTAATCATGGCCGTCAAAGACCACCCAGGCTAGATCTGAGCCGTAGAGCCGTTTCCCGATAAAATCGCTAAGTCGCTGGACCTCTTGGATCAATCCTAACCGTACAAGACCTCCCCAAGTTTAGATCTGACCGTTGGAGCTGTTTCTGAAAAATCCCTAGTCCCCGGACCTCCTCGGTTGCATCTCAACCATTGAGGACCTCCCTAGGGCTAGATCTGGACCCTTAGATCCTTTCCGTACAACCCGTAAGTGCTCACGACCTCCCCTGGTTGGATCTCAGCCGTCCAGGACGTCCCGGGATCTAATCTGAGCCGCTAGGACCACCCCTGTGCAAAAAGACCTCCACCGAGGTCCTCTTTGCAAAAGACCTCCCCTTGGTCATTTTGCAAAGACCACCCTCGGGGTCCTCTTTGTAAAAAGCCGCCCCTGGTCTTTTACAAAGACAACACCGCTCAGGACCTCTTAGGCTCAATCCCAGCCGTTCACGACCTCCCCGAGTAGATCTTGGCAATCCAAGACCTCCTTGGTTAAATCCTAGCCGTCCAGACCTCCCCCACCTTGATCTTGAACGTTGAGGACCTTCCCAGTAGATCCTTAGCCTTCGGACCTCCCCGCTGTTCTGGACCGTTAGATCTTCGTCTAACGGACTAGACCTCCCCAGTGGATTTTAGCCGTAGGACCTCCTGTGGAGATCTAGACCGTTGAAGGCCTCCTCCGTGAGATCTTAGCCGTCCAGACCTCCCTCCGTAGGTTTAGCTTTAGGACCTCCCCTAGTGCTCGGGACCGCCAGATCTTGATCTGACGGTCACGACCTCTGTTAGGCGCAAGGACCTCCTTTGCGTGCGCTGTGCACGCACTGGTCGTGGCCGTTGGATTAGATCTCAACGGTCCAGACCTCCCCAGTGCGGGAGGAGGTCTTCCCGTGCACTGTGCTTCGAGGTCCGTGGCCGTGCGATCAAGGATCGACGGCCCACGACCTCTCCTATGTTTTCCAGTTCAATTGGACCTCCCGAGAGCTCGAATTTTCTAAGTCTTTAATTGTTTCAAATTTCAAAAGTGCATAACTTTGTCATTTTAGCTTCTTTTTGAATGATTCCAGTTGCTGTAGCCTTGTTATAATGTGAACTTCAATCTGAGAATGAATTTAGGCCCTGTTCTGCAGCAGGAAATGGTTTTAACTGCATGATCTTGTTTAGTGAATAATGATGTCTAGAAATTCATTGAAAATTTGGTAAAATGCATAACTGCTTCTCTGTAAATCCAAACTGAGCAAACTCAACTTGGTAAAAGTTATCTGTAGACATGCTTTAATGTGAACTAGGCCTTGTCTTTATTCATGTTCCTGAAAAGTGTTATGTGCTAGTTTTAGAACTTAGAAAAATCATAACTAATTCATTATAACTCCAAATTGTACAAACTCAGTTTTGCTGTTGTTAGGATAACCATATCTACCTACCATAAAAATTTCAAGTTCCAGATCATTATAGAAATTTTCGTCATGAACAGTAACCAAAATTAATTTAATTATGATTTTTCAGGCTGAGAGAAATTGTTTAGGGCATAACTTTTTCTTGCTAAGTCCAAATGAAGTGATTCTTGCTTCTAAAATTGTCTAAAATCAACCTCTAGCTGCTGTAGAAATCTCATTGGATTTGGATGTTCTTTGCTGTTGAGTTCCTTTTGGTGTTCTTCGTTCTTATCGATTTTTATCGCCTTTTCGCGTTAGATTCCGAAGAATTTATTGAACCTGAGCACTCCCTTCTGCAGCAGGAACAAATCCAGCAAGGCAAGCAGTTTGATCATGTTAATACCAGTATTTTGAGTATTTATGTTGTTTACAAATTATACGTAATTGCATTGCTATTTTGTGTTAACTATTGTCGCTAGTTGACCTAGTAGATGCATTTCCTTAGGCAAATGAATTGATCTCTACTACCATGAGCCTAGGATTACTTGCTGTGATTTAGAGTTCGTGGATGAGCTCTTGTCACTTAGTAGTTGGCGAATTAATTGCTTAGCCATGCTTAGTTTCCGGTAGAAATGGGCGGTTATCGACTTGTCGATAACCTTGATCACATAAAAACTTATTATGATTTATGATTTTAGCCTTGTGCCATGTCTACTTATGAAAAACTAAAACTGAAAACAAAACGATTTAGACTTGGGCACAATGGTATGATGGTGTGCTTCTGGGTGTGACTGGAATGGTGCCCGGGTCATTAAGGACCGAGTTACTTGCGCCACCGTACTGAGTATTTTACGTGCTAACCACACTAGAGGGTATGGGACCTCTCTTGACTTAGTACTTTGGCGTGTATTGGCTTCGGGTCGCAGGGAGTCGCAGGAGGGATGGTGTTGGGAGCATTGTAGAGTCCGAAAGGCTTCCCCCCCGTAACGGGTGGTTGTCTTTCGGCTGGCAATGTAAGCGTATGGGTTTCTATCCATACGAGCGGCTCGTGGTTAATACACAATATTGGAAAACGTCTCGTAGGACTCAGTGTGCCGGCATACCTTCGGAAGTGTGCTTTGTGGCTTAAAGGCGGTCTGAAGTGTGGGTACATTGGTACACCCCTGCAGGGTTAAAACTATTCGAATAGCCTCGTCCTAGGTTATGGACACGCTCGGATACGCCCCGTGAGAACTAGACTACAACCTTTTAATTAAAACTTGATGGGTGGTATGAATCGGGGATTCGTGCTATGTTGTGGTGGCTATTGGGATAGTCACTTCTAGGTGGTTACTTGTATTTACCATTATTTTCGCTGTTACCTTCAACATTAAAATTTATTTGTAAACTTGCTTTCAAATGTATTACATTATTGCAAATAAAGTTGGTTTTATGCAAAATGAGACATACAACCTCCACCTAAATAAGCTTTCATGTAGTTTATGAATAGGTCTGCTATTCCACACGTCAGTCTTGCGAGTACCTTTGTGTACTCAGTTATCTTGCTTAAATGTAATTGTTGCAGAGGAAGAAGGTGAGCTTGAGGGCCTCATACGTGAGTTGTCTTTGTGGTAGCTTGCGGCGTCTAGCTTAGCGGCCCGGTCGGTTGCCTTGTGGGTGGTGTGGCTAACCGGTCGACTTTTGTTCTAGCCATCTTATGGCACCTTTTGCTTCCGCTGTTATTCTTGTATATTGTTCCATTTGGCCGGTCGGCTCTCTTTTGTAATAACTTTACTTTATGTATGTCGTTGTTGAACCTAGTGATGTCTGTTGTATGGAAATGATGTGTAATTTTGTGATGATGTGCATATGCTGCAATTCTGGGAAGCATATGTCCATCGAGGCTTAGAATGTTTAATTAGTAATGCTAGAACCATTTGGAGGTTAAGTGTTACTAGTTAAATATTCCGGGTCCTCACACTGTAATAACAACTAATTCTGGAAAAGAAACCTAGTGCGAAAGCCACAAAACTGAAACAAACCTCTTGTTAATAAGCTCATTTACCCTTGCTGACGCTCAATGTCAGTATAGCACACACGAATAGCACCCTAACCAATAATACTAACAACCGACGATTATCTAACCATGGAAGCATTCATAATCCTACCTTTGCTCAGAAATTAGAATGAAATAGCTTTAAACTTCAGCAATAGAATAATTATAGGACAAGGTTTTGTAAGTCAATACAACAACCCTCATCCTTTTCTTCATACCTAAAACAGCAATTTAGCAAGGCGAAAACAGGTGAATCTAGTATTTGTACAAATTCTTCAGGTATCCAAATAGAAAACAGATTCAAGGTGAATATTTACCAAGGCAAAGATAACTTCACTTTTGAAGACATTAACTAAGAGTCATTGGTTTGCACCAAGATGTTAAGCCAACCTGATAACTCCTATCATACCGAATAATTCTCTTAATTGAAACCTCTTAGGTAAGTATGACAATACATCACTAAAGGGTTTTGACATACTCTTTCTCATAAGAGAGGTATAAAACTTTAACTCTCAAATTAACCCTTACATTGGTTAGGGGGGGGATCAGGCGGATTAACTGATGGACGTCCACCAGTTCCATTACCTCCGGCATTTGGTGCTTGACCGCCCGTACCATCTCCATTATTACGTGGTGGCGAGGCAACGTATGGAGGACCGTACACGGCATTTTGATCCGTATCTCCGATCGCATTGACCTCGTGCTTCCAGCAGCGATCCTCCGATGAGCTTCCATCGTAATCGATGGAGAGCCTTTCAGAGATTCTACGAGAAGTTTCCACGACGGAGTGCAGTCGGTGATCAGGACTTCCTGGGGTTTTCGGAAGGGTCTCAACCTGATCCGGCGAGTCGCCGATCGAATGCTGAGCTTTATCATCCCCACTTGGTTTATGACCAATGGAGGTTTCATTGACACCGTCACTAGGTGTTAGTTGGCTCCTGGAATTGCTAGAAGCCTTCGGATAGTACCTATCAACCATGATCGCATCAAAGGTATATTGAGCCTCGAGTTGCGGTGTTGAATTTTCGTCAACTTTTTTGCCGGTCGAAAGGCCCGGGCTTGCTGAGGCTTTAGGGTGTTCTGAACTGGTCGAAAGAATTTCCTCTGAAACTGCCACTGATCATAGCGATGTGTCTTCATCCATCCGGTCGACTTCGCCGATTTCTGCCATGGGCGAACCGGCGGAGGAGGATGATGAAGAAATTCCGTTTTCCTCCATGGCGCATGCATGCATCCATGTCAAGGTTGGCGTAGTCCGCCAGGTCGAACCAATTTTCTTCGTCCCAACTTCCCGCTATAACCGCATCAGCGATCACAAACGGGGAATGGACAAAGATTTGATGAGCAGAAAAATTCTTCTGAGATTCCACGTCGTGCTCCCCACGGACGGCGCCAGCTGTCGACAATCAAGACGTCGATCTTACGAAAAGAAAAGGAGAAAGTGACGTGGGAAATCTAAGGAAATAATGGGACTGCTCTTTTATTTATATGAACTGGGTTTTACAGAATATGCTCTGAGAACACTGTTTGTTCTGTAATACTCCAAATGTATTCGAAAGAGAAGAAATAAATTACAGAGAAAGATCAATTAAAAAAAATGTTTTAACAGGAGATTAGAGGGTGATTTACGCATAATTTGGACAATCTAGGCTGTGGGCTTAGGTCCACACGACATTTAGGCAAGGGGAGGGTAGTGGGCCACATAAGAAGAAGAGGGCAACCCTCGGGTTGCTACGATGAGCCGTGCTACAGTGTCACCGCCGTGCTACTGGTGCCATGGCGTGCTACGATACCCTCCACCCTTGCTTTGCGCCAACCAAGAAGGAGAAGGGAGAAAGCTCCTCGGGTGCTGCCGGCCAAGGAAGAGAAAGGAAGAAGAAGGAAGGGGAAGAAGGGAGGAAGGAAAGGGAGAGATAGTGGCCTAGGGTTGGTGTTCATCGCGTTCAGCGGCGGTTCTTCAAGGGTAAGATGCGATCCCCTTCCGATTAGTAGATTATTTGATCTTTAGCAATGTCGGTATTTAGGTCTGACTTGAGCAGATCGGGTTGGGCGATGTTTTTGAGTTATTTAACGGCATAATTTGATCTGTCCATCTCCTAGAGAATTGTAGGCGACGTCGATACCTTTCTGTAGAGTACAAGATCGCATTGTTTGGACGAGCAGATTAAAAGTTATGATTTTCGTAGCGCTGCTGTTCCGCAAATCTGATGTGGTTCTGTCAGATTTTAGTAATTGGACTTAAACTGTTAGCTAGAAGAGTTCCTGGGAGGTCTCACTATAACGAAAAATGTATATAATTGTCATAGATTTCAGGGAAGCTAAATAACGTGAAATTTGGATCAGTATTCCGAAAGTTATGATGGTTTGCAGTTGCTGTCCAGAAACTCTGACGTGAAATAGTTGCTCTGTTAATCTGTTTAGTAGGGGTATTAGATGGCCGAATCTGGAAGGCTCACCAAATAGGTTTAGGTGGGGAATTTGATAAGCTTTTCAGAAAGACTAAGAACACCTTATTTGGACTCCCGTACAAAAAGATATGAATTTTAGAACGTGGCTGTCCACAAAGGGGACAGAATAGCATTTAGAAAATTGGAGTTGGGATCGCGTTAAAAGAATTATTGCTAGTTCGGGTTTGCTTTTATTAGTTTGCTTGGTCCATTACTGTTATCTTAGTATACTTTTAATTGAATTTAGGTGGGGGAACTGATCCCGGGGCAGCACCATCTTCTCATCCTCCGTTCTCACGCGGTTAAGGCAAGTGCATTGCTTGTTACTTGGTTGTGATTGATTGGCCATGTTTGTGTGTTTTCAATACATGACAGCGTAGCAAGTACTCTGGTTGATAGAATAGTTATGAATGGTTGATAGAGAGTGCTAATATTTTGATACGTATTAGCTATGCATGGTTGATAGTGTGATTAAGGATGGTGAATGCTCGAGATATGATTAATTATTATTCATGAGTGATTGTTCATGTTTGCTAGTATTATGAATATGTGTGCTATTCATGGATGCTAGAATGCTATGAATGTCAACGATGATGAACGCTAGAAGTACGAATAAGTTTATTCATGTATGATGTTGTGAATACAAATTTATGATGGTTTAAAGTTTTGTTCATGTGCATCATGCTATCATATTGGAGGCTTGGTCACTTTGTGACTATGCATATACGAGGTCCCCGTCATGTGGATGACGGGCTTGAGGTCCCCACATTCGTGGAATGTGGGCATTGAAAAGAGATCCCCATCATGAAAACGATGGGCTTATGGTCCCCACACTTGTGGAGTGTGGGCTTGAGGTCCCCTTTACTTACGGAGTATTGGGCAATTGGTCCCTGCGCTTGCGAGCACAGACATGGGTATGCAGCGACGGTTGCATACTTTGCATTACCGGTAAAATGCAAAAGATAAAGAGACAAAGAGAAAGTGCACTTGAGCATCTTGCATAGCATGAGCATATGACATGTTTATAATAGAGATTGTAGATGGATGATGATGATTACAGTTGATTATGTTATTATTGCCATTTATTGTACTTGCTGAGTCTTTGGACTCACTCTTGCTGTTGTTGTGTTTTTAGGTACCCCTATACAAGAACAAAGATGCATGGGAGGGAGTAAGACTTAGAGTGGTTGCACAATGGCACAAACTACTCATATTTGAATTGATAGAATGATAATTTAGTAGATGAGAAACTTGCTTTAAGAATTACATATGATACTCCCTCTGCTTGGAATAATTTGTAATAGAGTTGATTAGAGAATCATGGATGTCCTTTTGTTTATGCTTATAGTTGTTTAGCATGATATGGATGATATAGTGATGATTAGCATAGTTTTGGTGGTCTCTTGATTATGCTGGATGTTGGATTATTTAACTATGTTACAATTAAAGGTCGGGACCTCCAGTTAGTAACTAAACAAAGGAGGTTCTGTCGGATTTTAGAGAATTGTATCAATGTTAAAATAACTTTAGTGTTAGTTTAGTAGCATTCCAAGCTGTTGTCAGGTTGGGGTGTTACAGTTTGTATCAGAGCGGGCTGTAGGTCCGTGGTGAATGGATTAACAACCTAGGTAACCTAATTTGCTAAAACGTTGTAATGGTTAATGAACTTAAATACTTGACACACTGGTGCACAGTAGGATGGGAATGGGTCAAGCATTGCATTTACGTTTCCGTTATGTCGCATTGACCTTTGCTGTTATGAGTTGGTTACGAATGCTTATGACTTGATTATTATGATAGCTATATAACTATAGTTGTTGTTGAGAGGTTGAGGTCGTGGTTGTGGCCTAGGCTTTACAGGTTACACCACCGTTCACGATGAGAGGTTAGCGAAGTGATTACCTCGAGTACTATAGTTACAGGTTCTATGGGTGAATACCTTTAGAAAAGTTGTTCCAAGTTGTTCTCTTCTTGAGCTTGATTTAGACCAATTTTGGGTATAGATGCGGATGGTGAAATTTGTTGGGATTTCACTTGGTCTCTATTGTGTCTTAGGAGTTCGCCCTTCTTATTGGAACATCCGATTCATTTATTAGCTTGGTATTTGGGATCTTTGAAAGTTTTCATTGCAAGTTCTTTATCATGTGAAATCTTTGATTTTATGTATTTCTTTTGGATTATTTGAGTTTTGAAGTTAATGCGGAAGGAGTTAAAGTCCTTTGTGAGGTCTTGATATGTTTAAGAGAGGTGTTAAACATAGAAGTTCATTGATAAGGTTTGAGTTATCAAGACAGATCTGCAGCGTCATGCCTGATTGGTCTTAACCCATATCTTTGGAATTGGAGTTGATTAATGTGATGTTGTCACGGAGCAATTACTTGATGGGTAGTGACAAATAGTACGTCCATGCCTAATTGGGGTCAAAAGAGGTATTAAGATGTGTGAAGAATTGATGAAACTGGTTTGATCACCAGGGGCGATAAATTTGGTAAGACTCTCCGGTAGATTGGATTTGTTGGACTCAACAGATTAATTAAATCCTTTGGGATGGATAAGTCCAAAAGGTGTTAGATTAGTGTCATAATGAATATTCATCTTGGAAGTTATCTTTTATGGATAAGTACTGATCATATGTAATTGCTAGGTGCAATAATAATATATCGAAGTAGGGTGTTGAGCATCACTAAGAGATGAACTGATGGGATGTAGTCGACAATCTTTGCTTACCTGATGGTGGAGTGGTAGGATAATAGTGTGTCTTCGATGAGAAGGTCGATCATTAAAAATGTTTAGGTTGTTAAACCGGTGGGATTACTTGATTATCGTGGATAACTCTAATTGTGTAGTAAGGGAGAGATAAGGATGTATTTGACTGTTGTCCTAGTGGATAATAATCCGAAAAATTGCTTTTAATTGGTTGCTTGATGGTTTCATATTTGCTGGTAGGAATGCAGATAGAGAAAGGATAATAAATACTCCTATGATTGTATAATTCGTTACATGTCTCGATAACCGCCATATTGGAAGTTATGTACAAAGCAGTGTGAGCATTGCTAATAGGAGAAGGGTTGAAAAAATATATAGATATATGATTTATTCATGTATGTCCCATAAGGAATGTGACTTGTGGCTGCATGCCCTTGTTAAAAGAGTTGACGATAAAGATTCTTGTTAATAGTTATTATTCTTGACGTTAATAAGATTGTCTATAAGGGGATTGTGACTTGTGGGAGTGATGGAGATTCTTTTAGAAAGAAAGTAATATGTCCGCCTTCCATAATATCGGTTAAATGGGAAGTTTGGATTCTTACATTTGTGAGCCTTTGGTAGTTCATGCTTAATGTGGTAGCTGAAATCGTTAAGAGAGGCGATGCGTGAGAATGTTCTAATGGGTTCTTAAGTGATGAAAGGGAATTGTTTCTTTGTTAACAAGGAAAAAAAAAGTGTACCATAAATATTTGAGGTTGGAGTTCGAGTTGTAACTGCAACTTTTCTTTCGTTGCGCTTAAGCGTTTCTTGTGTTTCAAAAGCGGTGTTTTATTGTGATTTATTGATGTCCAAACTCCTCTTGTGAACTTGTGCCCTCAATTGCGCCTGTCTTTTGTGTTTGAGATCAATGCTATTTGACTATTTCTCTTGATCTCGTGCTCACTTGTGAGGAGTAGTGTTTTCTCATGTGTTAATGTAATGTACCCAAATTTCAATTTCGATTGAAAATAAAGTTTAATTATTTTATTGGATTTTTGTGGAATTTTTAAAGCTTTTCCTTAACCAAATGAAAGCTAAAATAAAATGATGTGCAAAATCTATTACGGATAATAGTGAAATATTTTCTTAAATCCTAAATGCTCCAGAGAATTTCGTGAATTTTCTCATAATTTTGGAATTATTTTGCTATATTCTAAAGCCTAATTGAATTATCTGGAACTAAAACAAAGAATAGCTATATCAGACTCTAAGCTGCACAAGTACCTTCTGACGCACTAAGAATAGTCCGAAGTGACCGCAAACGTGTACCAAGATGCTAAGACCAAAATTCAATTGGCAAAGTTACTATAATATCACGAAGTAAATTAACCAATGGAAAGTACAAGAAAGACATGACATCAATTTAATCTAATTTAACTGCGATTTTGGGGAGTTTTAAACAATTTTTTCCAATAAATTAGTTAAATTAATTATTTGGATTTATATTTATTTCAAAAGCTAAACCAAAATGAATGTGAAAATCTATTCTAATTGCAAATTATTTCTACTAAATTCTAAATCAGAATGTCGGAATTTACTAATTTTGAATAATTTGCTATATTTGCTAAACCAATTGAATTACGAACTAAAACAAAGAAATCAAAAAACCTCAAAATTGGGCAAACCCACGCTCTCCCCGACTCACGCCTCAACCGCCCCTCCTCTCGTTCCGGCGAGACCCCCTTCCTCCTCACTACCTCGCCGCTCTACCGCGGATCCAAATCCAGACGCGCGGAAAAGCTTCGACGACGACATCCCACCCGTCCGCCGATCTCATCCGAATAGCACTCGGACGCCCTTAACCCCGACCCCGTTCTATCGCACCGCTGGATTAAAACTCACCCGCCATTGTGAACTTCCGCTCCTTCTATCCACGCTCCGAGTAAATCGCACCCTCCGCATCGTCCCGCCTCCCGCCACCTACCGCCTTAAGCCCCCGACCAGCCCCCATCTCCCCTACCCTCCCATGCCGCTAAGCCACTCATCCGACCCCACTTCCGCCGCTCTTCGTCCCCGTCGTCGCACCCTACATTACCGCCCATCTCCGCGCTCGCCTTCACCCCGCCCTAACACCCGCCTCCTTCCTTAACCGCCCCACCCCCTTCGCCGTACCCTTCCCGCCCGCCGGCTCTCGTTCCCCCGCCCCCCTGCGCCCGCGTCCCCCGCCGGCACCGACGCACTCCGCCCGCCGCGCGCCGCCACCCACGTCGCCGACCCTCCCCACCGCTCCGCGACCCGCGCCGACCCGCTCGACGCCCCGCCATCCGCCCGCTTGGCCAAGCCGCCATCCTCATTGTCGCACACCCATTGCCCTCGAAGCACCCCAACCCCCGTGCGCCACCGGCGCCCGACCGGGCCCACCACGCCCGGCCCCCCCCAAAGTCCCGCGCCCACGCGTCCCTTTCCCAAATCCCTTCAAAGCAAAGGTGGTTGGAATAAATTAATTACATTAAATTAATAAATTTTTTTAGCAAATTTAAATTCAAATTACATTTAATTAAATTTTCTTTAAAAATTCAGATTTTAAATTAATTTATATTAAATTCAAATCTTTCATTGAAATTGATTAAATTGAAAATTTTAAAATTTAATTTATTAAATTTTAATTTTATTTTATTTTTTTTTTAATTTAGAGTTAATTTGATTGAATTTCACGATTTTTTTAATTTACGAATTTAGAGTTCAATTCATAAAAATTGGGTGGTTAGCCAAGTGTTAGGAGGATATCCTTCAATAATCAACTAGTGGAGGTCATCCAATATTCGTTGTCGCTTTGTCACAATCTTTATTCAATTATTAAAATTGGTCTTACAAAAGTATTAGCAATATAATCTGAAAATCTTTGTTTATGCAAAACAACCCTGCCATTACCTTTGTTTACCTTATGCATACATTAAACTTTCTATATTGGGTGTGACTTGCGAGCACGGTAGTAGTGCTCACTCTTGCTGAATAAATCTTATTCAGAGAAGACGTTTTTCCGACGGTGAGGATCTTGATTTAATAGGTCATGCGTCCTGCACGATTGCCTGTGGCAAGTCGTGTGGCCTACTACCATTTCTCTTCCGCTGTGTTATTTCTTTTCTTTTGGCCGCAGGCCCTTTTGTAATAAACTTTGAATTATTATCAATAAACTCGTGATATGATTTTGCTATCACTTTTGTTTAATCTGTACACTAGAAATCTGGACTAGTGTATGAACACGAGAATTTGGGATCCTTCGCTCCCGGGTTCGACAAGAGTGGTATCGAGCCATATCGATCAGAGGTCGTGGCCCCACAAATGTCCTAAGGACTCATTTGCAAAAATTAAAAACTATTTTGAGTCTATCCAGAGTCATCTCTCAACCCTTCTCTTTAAAAACAAGCATCGACTTGTCTATTCCTCAAAATTGTAGATGGCGAAGCACGGACGCTATCTCTCACTAATCAATGCCGACATCGGGTTGAACTTCTGCGGGAAGTGATGCGACTTGGACTACAAGAAGAGGCCAACGCTTGTGACTACCGGTACAAGTTGGGAGAACGACGCTCGAGAGTGGAAGTACTAATCTACTCCGACTGCCGCCAAACACCGCCTTCCATACCTTCCACGCCCGATCCGACGCGACACCTTCACGATGGCATTCAGATGCAATGAGAAGCGCCGTCGACTCGCCATACTTACGACCGCCACCTCAACGGCACCGGTTTCACTATTTCCGATGCATCTTCCAACTGCATTTGACGTTGTCTTCCGCACCACCGAGGAGGAAGATTCCCGAGTTGACGCACAGTGGACTCGACAAAGGCACCGACTACGCCATGGAAACGCCTTGGACGACTTGCGTACCACTCGTGATAGTCTAGAGTATACCGAGGCGAGATCAAGGCAATCGAAGAGGAGCCGCTATTTACAAATCGAAGCCAAGGCGATACAAGAATTCCCGAATACACCCCATCCACCCCATAGATGTTTATTTTTTTTTCATCCGTACTTTAGCTACGTATTATGAGCTATCAACTACTCATGTGATAGCCATAATATATTAATAAAATAAATGAATAAAGAAACCATTTTGAAAAGTTGATTCTTTGTTTGTGTGCTTTTTCGTTCTTGGGCTATTTTAGATTTATCCCCCATAGAATTCCTCGCTATCTCTTCTAAATCGTTGGAGGATTCCGCAGATGGTGACCACCCGTAGAAACGGCAATGCCAGCAGCAGTGCCAACGGACAAGGAAACGATCAGGCGGATCACCAGGATAACCACGTTCGCACCGCCACCACCGCCGGCGAAGGACCGATCGGCGCGGATGATGGCGAATCGGACTCATTTGATCGACCTTCTTGCCCGCCACCGCAGAATGTTCGAACACACAAAGCCGCTCTGGCGAGCGGCCCCGCCCACCTCCGCATAACCAAAGGCCGACTATGTCCGAAGTTTATGAGGATGCGCCCGCCGACATTCTCAAATAGTATCAACCAATGGACGCCGACGATCGCTTCGCTATTGGGAAGAAATCGACATTAGTCGTTGTTCGACCGTGAGAGGGTCTCGCTTGCCTCTCACCAACCGAATGGCCCCGCATCGTATGGTGGGACAACCATCGCATCGCACACAATGATGCTCACCCATCACATGGGCCGACTTCGCGAGCAGCGTCATGCACATATCCCTACAGGATGATGACGCCAAGAAGAAGGAGTTCCACGCGCCCGACAAGGCAAATCGTGACGGTGAATGAGTACCTTCACCGCTTTAACCAACTTGCCCGCTACGCCCACCGACGAGCTGTGAGATGAGGACAGACAGAAAGGTTCCTGGATGGATTGAATGACGATATCTCTGCCCAACTTATTTCTCGTAATTTCACCGACTTCCAGCGGTTGGTGGATAAAGCAATCAGCAGAGGCTAAACACGCAGAATGGAGAACCGCAGCGAGGATGGCCGCCCGCAGGTTTAACGCAGAGGTCCGCCCAAACCTCGCATCACCACACCGCAGCTCGCAAAGAACGTGGGAAGTTTCAATCTTCCACGCCTCGCACTCAAAGACCGCCACGGCGCCCAACCCTCCAACTTCCGTGGCACTTCATCGAGGGCGCCAGCAGAAGCACTCTACCTCCTCGGCTCGAGTCACGTGCTTCCACCGCAACGAGATAGGCATTATGCCAACAAATGTCCAAAGAAGCAACAAGGTTTGGCACCAACAAGGCAAACCTCGGGAGTTCAAGCTACGCAGCACCACTGCACCAAAGAAACCAGTTCACCAAGGGACGGTGAACCATGTCACCGCCGAGGAAGCTCAGCAAGACACAGATGTTGTTCTCGATGACGCTCGTTAATTCAAGCATCAAAGATCTCGCCCTATTTGATTCTCGAGCTTCACACTCTTTTGTGTCATATAAGTTTGTGGGAAAATATGGGTTACCTATATCCTCTTTAGCTACTCCCATGATAATTCATTCCGTGCTCGAAATGAGAACCAATTCTCTATGCCCTAATCTCACTCTCGAGATATCCGAGTAACTTTTCTAGCAGATCCGATAGTTTTACACTCACAAGGTTTGGATGTAATACTTGGAATGGATCAGCTAGCCAAAAATCACGGTCAAATAGATCGTGCAATAGATCCATCACCCTCACTAATGAACAAGGTGTGTCTCATGAATTCAAACTCGAGACTCGAACCGAGGAAGTTCCATACTTACAGATTGAAGGAAGTGAAACTTGAAGATATACCCGTACGAGAGTATCCCGACGTCTTTCCAGATGATCTACCCAGATGCCACCTGATAGGGACATCATGTTCCTAATTGATCTAGTCCTGTGGACAGCCCGATCTCAAAGCGACCCTATAGAATGCCACCAACGAGTTAGCGTAATTGAAGAAACAGATTGAAGAACTACGAGAAAAGCGCACATTCGACCCGCTTCCTCACCATGGGGAGCCCTCAAGACTATTTGTCAAGAAGAAAGACAATAGCATGAGAATGTGCGCCGATTATGATCACTTAACGGTAACAATCAAGAATAAATACCCATTGCCCGTAATTGATGATTTGTTTGATCGCTTAAAGGGAGCAAGTATTTTCTCAAAGATCGATCACGAGATCCGTTATCACCAATTAAAGATTAGACCGGAAGATATTCCGAAAACTGCCTTCACCACCAGATATGGACTATATGAGTTCACAGTAATGTCATTTGGATTGACCAACGCCCCTGCCTATTTCATGAATATGATGAACAAAGTGTTCATGGAATTTCTGGATAAGTTCGTAGTTGTCTTTATTGACGATATTCTCATCTACTCGAAGAACGAAAAAGAACATGAAGAGCATCTCCGGATGATCCTAGACAAGCTCAGGGAGCACCAACTCTATGCCAAATTCAGCAAGAGTGAATTTTGGCTAAGACAAGTTGCATTCCTTGGACATATTGTATCCGCAGGAGGAATTGCAGTAGACCCTGCCAAGGTTGAAGCGAGAATGGACCGAAACATTTCAAATCGACCACCGAGGTGAGAAGTTTTACTGACCGCAAAGCTATTATCGTCGGTTTATTGAGGGTTTCTAAACTTGCCAAACCCATGACTCAACTTCAAGACAGAAAAGAAGTTTGAATGGTCAAGCGCTTTGAAGAAAGTTTCCAAGAAGCGAAAAGAGGCTAGTCTCAAGACTGTGTTAATTTTACCTGACATCCGCAAGGATTTTGAGATCTTTGTGACGCATCCCGCCAAGGCCTCGGATGTGTATTGATGCAGAAGGCAAAGTTGTAGCTTATGCATCCCGACAGCTTGAGGCCACACGAAGGGAATTACCCACTCACGATCCGGAGTTAGCGGCAATTGTGCACGCTCCGAAAATCGCGGCATTATCTCATTGGTAACCGCGTGAGATTTTCACGCACCATAAAAGTTTGAAGTACATATTCACGCAGATCCGAGCTCAATCTCCGACAAAGAAGATGGTTGGAACTAATAAAGGATTATGATCTCGAATTCATTATCATCCGGCAAGGCCAATGTGGTAGCCGATGCCTTGAGCAGAAAAGCATATTGCAACACCATCATGGTGCAACAAAATCGCCGAGTGTATGAAGAGTCAAGCACTGACTGAGATTGTCAACCAAGGCCGTAAACGCTTTAGAAATTCAACCAACTCTTCAGATCAGATTAGAACAAAACAATTGGAAGATGAAGATATCCAAGAAATCAAGAAAATATGAGAAGAGGCAAAGCCCTGTGTTTCTCGAAGATGAGCAAGGGACAAGTGGTTCGGAGACCGCATCGTGTGCCTAACCAAGCAGGAGATAAAATACTCAATTCGAAAGAAGCTCATGAGTCGCCATACTCCATTCATCCCGGCAAGACCAAAATGTACCAGATCTAAAAGAAAGATATTGGTGGGTCAGCATGAAGCGTGAAATGGCTGATTTCGCCGCCGTGACGCTTGTCAAAGAGTCAAGGCACAACACCAAAGACCCACTGTCTGTTGCAACCATTACCAATTCCCGAGTGGAAGTGGGAAGAAGTCGATATGGATTTCATCACCGACTCCCGACCCAATCGATATGACTCCATCCGGTAGTAATTGACCGTTAACTAAAGTCGCCACTTTATTCCTATCAAGACCACCTACCGAGTAGTAAACTAGCGTAATTGTACATGGCCGGATCGTCGCCACACGGAGTACCCAAAAATTGTGTCGCATCGAGGTTCCCAATTTACCTCTCGGTTTTGGAAAAGTCTGCATGAAGCCTTGGGAACTGACTCAATTTTAGCACGGCGATCATCCCTGCATCGATGGTCGACGAACGCACCAATCAAGTTCTTGAAGATATGCTTGAGCCCGTGCCTTAGAATTCGGAAAAGGTTGGGACAAGGATCCGCCATATGCAGTTCTCATACAATAATAGCTATCAAGCCGCTTTGCAGATGGCTCCATTTGAAGCTCAGATGGCAGAAATGTCGAACCCCGCTTCTTTGGGATGAGGTAGGAGAGCGCGGCTCCTTGGACCCGAGTTGATCAAAGAAGCCGAGTAAAGTGAAAACTATTCAGAGCGCCTCAAAGCGGCCCAATCCCGACAAAAGAGTTATGCCGATAACCGCGTAGGGAATTAAGTTTTGAGGTAGGAGATGTTGTCTATCTCGAGTAACCCCACTCGAGAGGTGTGAAGAGATTTCTGACAAAAGGTAAACTCGCACCTGTATATTGGGCCATACAAGATCTTGGCAAACGTGGAGAAGTAGCTTATCGGCTAGAGCCGCGGAAGCCTCGCCGCCAGATATAACGCCTTCCACGTGTCGCAATTAAAGAAATGCTGCAAGAACCGGAAGACCATACCTTTCTCGGAAAGCTTTGACCTTCAAGAAGATCTCACCTCGTGAGCGCACCGATTAAAATTATAGATGTCGCAGAACGTGTTACCGTATGCGAGAATAATCGATCGCATAAGGTGCGAAGTGGAGTCACCATCCCGGAAGCGAAGCCACATGGGAGAATGAAGAAGAACTCAAGGCTAACTACCATGATCTTTTTGTTAACCAAGTCCAATCTCTGGTCGAGATTCCCTTTAAGGGGGGTAGGTTTGTAACAGCCCAAATTTCAATTTCCAGTTGAAAATAAAGTTTAATTATTTTATTGGATTTTTGTGGAATTTTTAAAGCTTTTCCTTAACCAAATGAAAACTAAAATAAAATGATGTGCAAAATCTATTACCAGATAATAGCTGGAAATATTTTTCTTAAATCCTAAATGCTCCAGAGAATTTCTGTGAATTTTTTCATAATTTTGGAATTATTTTGCTATATTCTAAAGCCTAATTGAATTATCCGAACTAAAACAAAAGAAAATCAAAAGAAAACCTCAAATAGGAATTGGGCCGAAACCCACTCGCCCACGTTCTTCCACACGCACGCCCACTCCAACCGCGCCGCCTCCTCCTCTCACCGACACCAGGACCCACCGCCGCTCTCCTCTCTCCTACTCGCGCCGCTTGCCGCTACCACCGCTCGATCTAAATCCAACGACTGAATTCAATGAGGCATTCGGACGACTCGAACATCCCAACCACCGTGACCGCCGATCTACATCCAACGACTCGCATCGCATCCACTTAATCGCTCACTCGCACGCCCACTCGCTCTATCGCGACCGCTGGATTAAAATCCAGCGGCCGCGCCATTGTGAACTTACCGCTTCACCAATCTAATCGCAACCGTCCGAGTAAAATCGCACGCCCTCGTCATCGCCTCTGCGTCGTCTTCTCCGCACACCGCAACAAGAACCGCCGCCATTAAAGCCCACCACCGAGCTCCAGCCCGCCATTTCTCTTCCCCACTACCTCGCCATCGCGCGCATTGAAGACCACTCATCACGCCGCCCACTTCCGGCCGCTTTCTCTCTCGTGCCCACGATCGCGAACACCATCATTACCACCGCCGCATGACCTTCGCGTCGCGCCGCTTTCAACCACGCCCGTACCTATAAAGGGCACCTCGAGCGCCTCCTTACCTTAACACGCCCACCACCCGGCACCCTTCTCTTTGCCCGTAGCGCCTAATTCGAAGATCCCCGCCGCCGGCGCCTCGCTTCTTCTCCGCTTCGCGCGCCAGAGCTCCTTCGCCCCGCCGCCGGCACCATCTTCATCGCCGCGTCGCGCGGCCGCCGCCGCCACCCACTTCGCCGAGGACCCCGAACCTCTACTTCATCGACGACCGCACGCCGCCGCCAAACTCGCCGCCGACGACCTTCCGGTCACGCTCCGCCGCCGTTTTGGTAACGAGTGTGTTCGCAATTGTCCCCTCTTCAATTTGCGCACATCCATTTAGCTCGCCGCGGCGTAGAACGCCGGCGAGAGCACCCACCGAGCACCACCGCCGGGGCCTACGTGGCCGCCACGTACGCCACTATGGAGCCACATCGCCACCACCTCGGCGCCAAAGCTGCGTGGTCGCCACGTGGTGGCCACCACCCACGCCCACCCTCCTCAAAGCCGAAAGTCCGTGGACTTGGTTCATGAGAGCGAGTCACCGACCGATGGGGTCCACATGTCGAAAAAAATTAATTCATTTCTTTTAATTCCGAAATTCATCATCGCGTCAAGATTGCGCAATAAATAGAATTTTCTTTAGAAAATAATTCAGAGAATTTAATTAAATTCGATTTTGTATTAAACTTCTAAAATTCATATCTTTTGCATTTGAACTCCAAATTGAGTGGTTCAAATTGCAAAATTTGTCTAAAATCATAATCTAGCTAACTAAAGAAAAATATTTTAATTTGGAGTTAGTTTGATCTGAGTTTTTGATTTTATTTGAATTTGAGTTGAATTTGTTGTATTTTCACGTATAGACTTCGACGACTCCGGAGAGTTAGATCCTTCCGACGATTTAGAGTTCCAAGACTTCAACGAAGGCAAGTTACACTATTGATCATATTGTTCCTATTGTTTTAAAGTATTTATTTACTATTTACAATTTACTATTGCATGCATATGTTTATAAAGATATCTGAATAACCTGATTATGTATATAGTTGTTCCAAACTCCTTGTTATGGCCAATTTGATTATCAAACCTGAATACCTTGACACCTTAGATAAAATTTGTCAAATGCTTAGCCTTGCTTAGATAATATTTACAAATTTGGGAGAATTTAGTCAAATCTTTACAATGTAATTTAAATGTGTTCCTGTGGTATTGTTTTATCACGAAAGGATTTTACTCTAAATAAAATAAAATGGGTTTGGACTTGGGCGAGATGGATGGATGGTGGGTGCAGTTCATGCACGGTCTAATCTGTTAGGATTACGACCCGTGGTTTTAAGTTGAAGTCGCCGAGTCGCTTAAGGACCGGTCTTTGAGCGTATTTTGCTACGCCTACCGTACCACCACATGTCCTGTATGGGCAGGATTTGGCTAAATAATCTGTAGTGTCTTAGTGTTATTTGTGCTATGTTGTATGTGTGGGCGTTGGTTAGACATTAGTCCCACCTGGCGCAAGAGGGGGCTTCCGGAGGATGGATAGTCCAAAGGTAGCGAAACCTTAGCGGGCATGAATACAGTAGGACACTGCTTTGTAACGGCCTCATGATAATTGCTTAGTCACACGCCTTCGGAAGCGTGCTTTGGCCGACATTAAAAGCATTTTATCTCGTGTGGGTAAAGCTGTACAACCTCTGCAGAGTGTAAAACTATTCGAATAGCCGCGTCCGCGGTCATGGACATGCTAGCAAAGCCACTCTAAGTTAGAATTGTTTTTGGTTTATAAAATGTGTTCAATAGATGTTTTAGGATGGATAGTCCTATGGTAAAAATTGGGTGGTTAGCCAAGTGTTAGGAGGATATCCTTCAATAATCAACTAGTGGAGGTCATCCAATATTCGTTGTCAGTTTTGTCACAATCTTTATTCGAATTATTAAAATTGGTCTTACAAAAGTATTAGCAATATAATCTGAAAATGTTGTTTATGCAAAACAACCCTGCCATTACCTTTGTTTACCTTATGCATGCATTAAACTTTCTATATTGGGTGTGACTTGCGAGCACGGTAGTAGTGCTCACTCTGCTGAATAAATCTTATTCAGAGAAGACGTTTTCCGACGGTGAGGATCTTGACGAATAGGCTGCGTCCCCAGACGATTGCCTGTGGCAAGTCGTGTGGCCTACTACCATTTCTCTTCCGCTGTGTTATTTCTTTTCTTTTGGCCGCAGGCCCTTTTGTAATAAACTTTGAATTATTATCAATAAACTCGTGATATGATTTTGCTATCACTTTTGTTTAACTGTACACTAGAAATCCTGACTAGTGTATGAACACGAGAATTTGGGATCCTTCGCTCCTGGTTCGACAAGAGTGGTATCGAGCCATATCGATCAGAGGTCGTGGCCCCACAAATGTCCTAAGGACTCATTTGCAAAAATTAAAACTATTTTGAGTCTATCCAGAGTCATCTCTCAACCCTTCTCTTTAAAAACAAGCATCGACTTGTCTATTCCTCAAAATTGTAGATGGTCAAGTACGGACGCTATCTCTCACGGAATCATTGCGGACACCGGTGAACTTCTGCGGGAAGTGATGCAAGACTTGGACTACAAGAAGAGGCCAACGTTTGGGGCTACCGTACAAGTTGGGAGAACGACGCTCGAGAGTGGAAGTACTAATCTACTCCGACTGCCGCCAAACACCGCCTTCCATACCTTCCACGCCCGATCCGACGCGACACCTTCGCCGATGGCATTCAGATGCAATGAGAGAAGCGGTTCGTCGACTCGCCATACTTACGACCGCCACCTCAACGGCACCGGTTTCACTATTTCCGATGCATCTTCCAACCGCACTTGATGTGTCTTCCGCACCACCGAGGAGGAAGATTCCCAGTTGACGCACTGTGGACTCGACAAAGGCACCGGACTACGCCTATGGAAACGCCTTGGGCGACTTGCGTACCACTCGTGATAGTCTAGAGTATACCGAGGCGTAGATCAAGGCAATCGAAGAGGAGCCGGCTATTTACAAATCGGGCCAAGGCGATGCCGGCAATTCCCGAATACACCCCATCCACCCCATAGATGTTTATTTTTTTCATCCGTATTTTTAGCTACGTATTATGAGCTATCAACTACTCATGTGATAGCCATAATATATTAATAAAATAAATGAATAAAGAAACCATTTTGAAAAGTTGATTCTTTGTTTGTGTGCTTTTTCGTTCTTGGGCTATTTTAGATTTATCCCCCATAGAATTCCTCGCTATCTCTTCTAAATCGTTGGAGGATTCCGCAGATGGTGACCACCCGTAGAAACGGCAATGCCAAAGCGGTGCCAACGGACAAGGAAACGATCGAAGCGATCACCGTGATAACCACGCTTCGCACCGCCACCACCGCGCGTAGGACCGATCGGCGCTAGATGATGGCGAATCAGACTCATTTGATCGACCTTCTTGCCCAGTCACTGCAGAATGTTCAGAACACACAGGCCGCTACAGCAGCAGCAGCTCCGGCTCCACCTCCGCATAACCAAAGGCTGACTATGTCTGAGTTTATGAGGATGCGTCCGCCGACATTCTCAAATAGTACTGAACCAATGGACGCCGACGACTGGCTTCGGGCTATTGGGAAGAAACTGGACATTAGTCAGTGTTCTGACCGTGAGAGGGTCCTGTTTGCCTCTCACCAACTGAATGGCCCCGCATCAGAATGGTGGGACAACTACTGCATCGCACACAATGATGCTCAGTCCATCACATGGGCCGACGTCGTGCGAGCTTTTCGTCATGCACATATCCCGGCGGGGATGATGACGCCAAGAAGAAGGAGTTCCACGCGCTCCGACAAGGCAACCGTACGGTGAATGAGTACCTTCACCGCTTTAACCAACTTGCCCGCTACGCCCCAGCCGACGTAGCCAGAGATGAGGACAGACAGGAAAGGTTCCTGGATGGATTGAATGACGATATCTCTGTCCAACTTATTTCTCAGAATTTCACTGACTTCCAGCAGTTGGTGGATAAAGCAATCAGGCAGGAGGCTAAACACGCAGAAATGGAGAACCGCAAGCGGAGGATGGCCGCCCAGAGGTTTAACGCAGGAGGTCTGCCCAAACCTCGCATCACCACACCGCAGCCGCAGCAACGTGGGAAGTTTCAATCTTCCACGTCTCGTACTCCAGCACCGCCACAGCGCTCCAACCCCTCCAACTTCCGTGGCACTTCATCAGGAGGGCAGTTTCAGCAGAAGCACTCTACCTCCTCAGCTTCTGGAGTCACGTGCTTCCACTGCAACGAGATAGGGCATTATGCCAACAAATGTCCAAAGAAGCAACAAGGTTTGGCACCAACAAGGCAAACCTCAGGAGTTCAAGCTACCGCAAGCACCACGCACCAAAGAAACCAGTTCACCAAGGGACGGGTGAACCATGTCACCGCCGAGGAAGCTCAGGCAGCACCAGATGTTGTTCTCGGTACGTTCCTCGTTAATTCAGCATCAAAGATCTGTCCTATTTGATTCTGGAGCTTCACACTCTTTTGTGTCATATAAGTTTGTGGGAAAATATGGGTTACCTATATCCTCTTTAGCTACTCCCATGATAATTCATTCCCCGTGCTCAGAAATGAGAACCAATTCTCTATGCCCTAATCTCACTCTCGAGATATCCGGAGTAACTTTTCTAGCAGATCTGATAGTTTTACACTCACAAGGTTTGGATGTAATACTTGGAATGGACTGGCTAGCCAAAAATCACGGTCAAATAGACTGTGCCAATAGATCCATCACCCTCACTAATGAACAAGGTGTGTCTGTTGAATTCAAACCTGAGACTCGAACCGGAGGAAGTTCCATACTTACAGATTGAAGGAAGTGAAACTTGAAGATATACCTGGCACGAGTATCCCGACGTCTTTCCAGATGATCTACCCGGTATGCCACCGGATAGGGACATCATGTTCCTAATTGATCTAGTCCCCGGGACAGCTCCGATCTCAAAGCGACCCTATAGAATGCCAGCCAACGAGTTAGCAGAATTGAAGAAACAGATTGAAGAACTACGAGAAAAAGCGTACATTCGACCCAGTTCCTCACCATGGGGAGCCCAACTATTTGTCAAGAAGAAAGACAATAGCATGAGAATGTGCGCCGATTACGATCACTTAACGAAGTAACAATCAAGAATAAATACCCATTGCCCGAAATTGATGATTTGTTTGATCGCTTAAAGGAGCAAGTATTTTCTCAAAGATCGATCGAGATCCGGTTATCACCAATTAAAGATTAGACCGAAGATATTCAAAACCGCCTTCACCACCGGATATGGACTATATGAGTTCACGAGAATGTCATTTGGATTGACCAACGCCCCGCCTATTTCATGAATATGATGAACAAAGTGTTCATGGAATTTCGATAAGTTCGTAGTTGTCTTTATTGACGATATTCTCATCTACTCAAGAACGAAAAAGAACATGAAGAGCACTCGGATGATCCTAGACAAGCTCGTGGAGCACCAACTCTATGCCAAATTCAGCAAGAGTGAATTTTGGCTAAGACAAGTTGCATTCCTTGGACATATTGTATCCGCAGGAGGAATTGCGAGAGACCCCGCCAAGGTTGAAGCAAGAATGGACCGAAACAATTTCAAATCGATCCACCGAGGTGAGAAGTTTTACGGACCGGCAGGCTATTATCGTCGGTTTATTGAGGGTTTTCTAAACTTGCCAAACCCATGACTCAACTTCAAGACGAAAAGAAGTTTGAATGGTCAAGCGCTGTGAAGAAAGTTTCCAAGAATCGAAAAGAGGCTAGTCTCAAAGACCGGTGTTAATTTTACCGGACATCCGCAAGGATTTTGAGATCTTTGTGACGCATCCCGTCAAGGCCTCGGATGTGTATTGATGCAGAAGGCAAAGTTGTAGCTTATGCATCCCGGCGCTTGAGGCCACACGAAGGAATTACCCGACTCACGATCCGGAGTTAGCGGCAATTGTGCACGCTCAAAATCTGCGCATTATCTCATTGGTAACCGTGTGAGATTTTCACGCACCATAAAAGTTTGAAGTACATATTCACGCAGTCCGAGCTCAATCTCCAACAAAGAAGATGGTTGGAACTAATAAAGGATTATGATCTCGAATTCATTATCATCCGGCAAGGCCAATGTGGTAGCCGATGCCTTGAGCGAAAAAGCATATTGCAACACCATCATGGTGCAACAAAATCACCGAGTTGTATGAAGAGTCAAGCACTGAACTGAGATTGTCAACCAAGGGTGTAAACGCTTTAGAAATTCAACCAACTCTTCAGATCGATTAGAACAAAACAGTTGGAAGATGAAGATATCCAAGAAATCAAGAAAAATATGAGAAGAGGCAAAGCCCTGGTTTCTCTCAAGATGAGCAAGGGACAGTGTGGTTCGAGACCGCATCATGTGCCTAACCAGCAGGAGATAAAATACTCAATTCTGAAAGAAGCTCATGAGTCGCCATACTCCATTCATCCTGGCAGCACCAAAATGTACCAGGATCTAAAAGAAAGATATTGGTGGGTCAGCATGAAGCGTGAAATTGCTGATTTCGTCGCTCGTTGTGACGTTTGTCAAAGAGTCAAGGCACAACACCAAAGACCCGCTGGTCTGTTGCAACCATTACCAATTCCCGAGTGGAAGTGGGAAGAAGTCGGTATGGATTTCATCACTGGACTCCCCAGTACCCAATCGGGATATGACTCCATCTGGGTAGTAATTGACCGGTTAACTAAAGTCGCTCACTTTATTCCTGTCAAGACCACCTACCAGAGTAGTAAACTAGCATAATTGTACATGGCCAGGATCGTCTGCCTACACGGAGTACCCAAAAAGATTGTGTCAGACCGAGGTTCCCAATTTACCTCTCGGTTTTGGAAAAGTCTGCATGAAGCCTTGGGAACCAGACTCAATTTTAGCACGGCGTATCATCCCCAGACCGATGGTCAGACAGAACGCACCAATCAAGTTCTTGAAGATATGCTTCGAGCCTGTGCCTTAGAATTCGGAAAAGGTTGGGACAAGGATCTGCCATATGCAGAGTTCTCATACAATAATAGCTATCAAGCCAGTTTGCAGATGGCTCCATTTGAAGCTCTGTATGGCAGGAAATGTCGAACCCCGCTTCTTTGGGATGAGGTAGGAGAGCGTCAGCTCCTTGGACCTGAGTTGATCAAAGAAGCTGAGAGTAAAGTGAAAACTATTCAGGAGCGTCTGAAAGCAGCCCAATCCCGACAAAAGAGTTATGCCGATAACCGCCGTAGGGAATTAAGTTTTGAGGTAGGAGATGTTGTCTATCTCAGAGTAACCCCACTCAGAGGTGTGAAGAGATTTCGGACAAAAGGTAAACTCGCACCTGTATATTGGGCCATACAAGATCTTGGCAAACGTGGAGAAGTAGCTTATCACCTAGAGCCGCGAAGCCCCGCCGCAGATACATAACGTCTTCCACGTGTCGCAATTAAAGAAATGCCTGCAAGAACCGGAAGACCATACCTTTCTGGAAAGCTTTGACCTTCAAGAAGATCTCACCTACGTGGAGCGACCGATTAAAATTATAGATGTCGCAGAACGTGTTACCAGAAGCAGAATAATCAGATCGTACAAGGTGCAGTGGAGTCACCATCCGGAAAGCGAAGCCACATGGGAGAATGAAGAAGAACTCAAGGCTAACTACCCTGATCTTTTTGTTAACCAAGTCTGAATCTCGGGGTCGAGATTCCCTTTAAGGGGGGTAGGTTTGTAACAGCCCAAATTTCAATTTCCAGTTGAAAATAAAGTTTAATTATTTTATTGGATTTTTGTGGAATTTTTAAAGCTTTTCCTTAACCAAATGAAAGCTAAAATAAAATGATGTGCAAAATCTATTACAGATAATAGCTGAAATATTTTTCTTAAATCCTAAATGCTCCAGAGAATTTCGTGAATTTTTCATAATTTTTGGAATTATTTTGCTATATTCTAAAGCCTAATTGAATTATCCGAACTAAAACAAAAGAAAAATCAAAAGAAAACCTCAAATAGGAATTGGGCCAAACCCACTCGCCCACGTTCTTCCACACGCACGCCCACTCCAACCGCGCGCCTCCTTCCTCTCACCGGCAGCGAGACCCACCGCCGGTCTCTCCTCTCTCTACTCGCGCGCTTGTCGCTACCAGCCGTTGGATCTAAATCCAACGGTCAGAATTCAATGAGGCATTCGGACGACTCGAACATCCCAACCACCGGTGACCGTCAGATCTACATCCAACGACCCTCGTGCATCAGTCACTTAACTGTTCACTCGCACGTCCACTCGTTCTATCGCGACCGTTGGATTAAAATCCAGCGGCTGCGCCCATTGTGAACTTACCGCTTCACCAATCTAATCGCAACCGTCCGAGTAAAATCGCACGACCCTCCGTCATCGTCTCCGCGCCGTCTTCTCCGCACAGCCGCAACAGTAACCGCCGCCATTAAAGCCCACCACCGAGCTCCAGCTCCGCCCATTTCTCTTCCCCACTACCCTCGCCATCGTGCGCATTGAAGACCACTCATCACGCCGCCCCACTTCCGGCCGTTTTCCCCTTCTCTCGTGCCCACGATCGCCAGAACACCATCATTACCACCGCCGCATGACCTTCGCGTCGCCGCCGTTTCAACCACGCCCGTACCCTATAAAAGGGCACCTCGGGAGCGCCTCCCTTACCTTAACACGCCTCCACCACCCGGTACCCTTCTCTTTGCCCGTAGCGCTCTAATTCCGAAGATCCCGCCGCGGCGCCTCGGTTCTTCTCGTTCCGCGCCGCCGTAGCTCCTTCGTCCCCGCCGTCGGCACCATCGTCATCGCTGCGTCCGTGCGAAGCTGCTGCCGCCACCCACTTCGCCGGAGGACCCCGGGAACCTCTACTTCATCGACGACCGCACGTCGCCGCCGCCAAACTCCGTCGCCGACGACCTTCCGGTCACGCTCCGCCGCCGTTTTGGTAACCAGTGTGTTCGCAATTGTCCCCTCTTCAATTTGCGCACATCCATTTAGCTCGCCGCGGCGTAGAACGCCGGCGAGAGCACCCACCGGAGCACCACCGGCCTCGGGCCTACGTGGCCGGCCACGTGTACGCCACTATGGAGCCACATCAGCGCCACCTCGGCGCCAAAAGCTGCGTGGCTGCCCACGTGGTGGCCACCTCAGCCACGTCCACCCCTCCCTCAAAGCCGAAAGTCCGTGGACTTGGTTCATGAGAGCCGAGTCACTGACCAGTGGGGTCCACATGTCAGAAAAATTAATTCATTTCTTTTAATTCCCGGAAATTCATCGCTGGCGTCAGCATTGCGCAATAAATAGAATTTTCTTTAGAAAAATAATTCAGAGAATTTAATTAAATTCCAGATTTTGTATTAAACTTCTAAAATTCATATCTTTTGCATTTGAACTCAAATTGAGTGGTTCAAATTGCAAAATTTGTCTAAAATCATAATCTAGCTAACTAAAGAAAAATATTTTAATTTGGAGTTAGTTTGATCTGAGTTTTTTATTTTATTTGAATTTGAGTTGAATTTGTTGTATTTTCACGTATAGACTTCGACGACTCCGGAGAGTTAGATCCTTCCGACGATTTAGAGTTCCAAGACTTCAACGAAGGCAAGTTACACTATTGATCATATTGTTCCTATTGTTTTAAAGTATTTATTTACTATTTACAATTTACTATTGCATGCATATGTTTATAAAGATATCTGAATAACCTGATTATGTATATAGTTGTTCCAAACTCCTTGTTATGGCCAATTTGATTATCAAACCTGAATACCTTGACACCTTAGATAAAATTTGTCAAATGCTTAGCCTTGCTTAGATAATATTTACAAATTTGGGAGAATTTAGTCAAATCTTTACAATGTAATTTAAATGTGTTCCTGTGGTATTGTTTTATCACGAAAGGATTTTACTCTAAATAAAATAAAATGGGTTTGGACTTGGGCGAGATGGATGGATGGTGGGTGCAGGTTCATGCACGGGTCTAATCTGGTTAGGATTACGACCCAGGGTTTTAAGTTGGAAGTCGCCCGAGTCAGTTAAGGACCGGTCTTTGAGCGTATTTTGCTACACCTTACCGTACCACCACATGTCCTGTATGGGCAGGATTTGGCTAAATAATCTGTAGTGTCTTAGTGTTATTTGTGCTATGTTGTATGTGTGGGCGTTGGTTAGACATTAGTCCCACTGGCGCAAAGGGGGCTTCCGAGGATGGATAGTCCAAAGGTAGCGAAACCTTAGCGGGCATGAATACTGAGGACACCGCTTGTAACGCCTCATGATAATTGCTTAGTCACACGCCTTCGAAGCGTGCTTTGGCCGACATTAAAAGCATTTTATCTCGTGTGGGTAAAGCTGCACAACCTCTGCAGAGTGTAAAACTATTCGAATAGCGCGTCATGATCATGGACATGCTAGCAAAGCCACTCTAAGTTAGAATTGTTTTTGGTTTATAAAATGTGTTCAACAGATGTTTTAGGATGGATAGTCCTATGGTAAAAATTGGGTGGTTAGCCAAGTGTTAGGAGGATATCCTTCAATAATCAACTAGTGGAGGTCATCCAATATTCGTTGTCAGTTTTGTCACAATCTTTATTCGAATTATTAAAATTGGTCTTACAAAAGTATTAGCAATATAATCTGAAAATGCTGTTTATGCAAAACAACCCTGCCATTACCTTTGTTTACCTTATGCATGCATTAAACTTTCTATATTGGGTGTGACTTGCGAGCACGGTAGTAGTGCTCACTCTTGCTGAATAAATCTTATTCAGGAGAAGACGTTTTTCCCGACGGTGAGGATCTTGACGAATAGGCTGCGTCCCCACACGATTGCCTGTGGCAAGTCGTGTGGCCTACTACCATTTCTCTTCCGCTGTGTTATTTCTTTTCTTTTGGCCGCAGGCCCTTTTGTAATAAACTTTGAATTATTATCAATAAAGTCGTGATATGATTGTGCTATCACTTTTTGTTTAACTGTGTACACTAGAAATCCTGGACTAGTGTATGAACACAGAGAATTTGGGATCCTTCGTTCCCGGGTTCGACAGTTAAAACTTGTATTTATTTGCTCTTTACTATTAAGAAAAGATTAACTGACTTGGGTTGCAAGGTCTTATAGGATGTAATGTGGCGATTGATTGGTGGTGGCCAAGTAAATGATCGCAGTGAGAATTATGGGGGCCAAGCTATTGGAAGATCGGTAGAAAGTGATTTGGTTTTGTCCTAAAACTCTTGGAAGGAATTGGATTTAAATAGAATGATTGTCGTTGAAATAAAACAGATTAGTGTTACAACTAGTGGAACCCATAGCGAATTATAATCCAAGAACCTTCAATCATGTTGGAATGTTGAGATTATCGAAAGTCTGGAAGCTTGATTAATGTGTTAGAGTATCGCGATTGGGTAATTTTGCAAGGTTGGGTATGTGATCTTTGACGGTGTAGTTTAATGAGATGTAGGATTAGCGAAGTAATTTAATCGTAATGTCAATTGATGGAATAGGAGGTAAGGTTGAGATGTCGCGGTATGCCTGGTTTTAGTGAATAACCTTCGGAGATAGAATTCTTCTAAAAGATAATTTGGTCGAGAAAAAATATTTTACATGTGAATGATAATGTTTGAGTATGTTTAGAGTGTGGGAATTCTAGTGAGTGAATCTGAAGTTTTCTCGATGTTTTATACGAAAAGTTGGTTGCAGGAGTCTTGGAGGTTGAATTTGGGCTTTGCATTTTTATGCTAGAATCTTGGTTGCCAATGGTTATGTGTAAAAACAGTAGAATAAGAGTGGATTCCGAGTAGTGGGATCATCTTTGATAGTATCCTTTCGGTGTAGTAAATGAGAGTGTGTGATATGAATTTCAAATTGGTTATTCTTAATGGATTGAGGGATGTGATGGTGGGTGAATTCTATATTGAGTTGCGTTGGGAATTATTCTGTCAAAGTAATTCGTTCGGTAGAGAAGTTGGCTAGAGTTTGATATCATGGGTTGGAAGAATCTCCCTGCATAAGAGTGGATTTTTTGCTCGGTTGAACATAGCTTTGAGGTCGCCAATTTAAGGTAATTGAGTTAATGTATTATGCGATGATTTGGGATCCTATGGTTTAAGAGAAAGTTAAATCCCTAAAAGAAAGATTGTGGAAAAGGATGTGAACTTGGATGGTGAGATATTCTTAGTTCTTATTTGAACCATGTGTTTATGCTGGGATGTTAGTTACTACTTGAGTTGGTTCTGTTGGTATATGTGGTCCCATCCAGTTGAGAAAAAGGTTAAATTTGGTTATTCGAGTGATTTCGCTTTTGGCTATGTGGCATTTATCTCTAAACTGCCTACTTGAAAAGTGGAAAAGTTTTCATGTTGAATCCATTGATTTTGGATTGGGCTCTTCTAAGGGAAGATGGTTTTGAGTTGGATGCATTATGACTCCTTTGTTTTGATTGAGTTCTTGGATAAGTGAGTTGGTATGCGAGTTCTTTGTCGTCCCTTGTTAAAGGAGATCTTTGCTTGCATAGGTAAAGTGATCGATCGAGAGTCGAACAAGAGTTACGTGTGTTTGGTACCGACGGTGTACTTCGGTACCAAAAGGAAGTTTAACCAAAGGTGAGTTGGATAGGTTCTTTAGTCACAGGAATTTATAGATTGGCTTATCGTTAGGACTGTCTCGAGTACTTGTGCGGAGTATGCAATATCTTATATATTCTGGTGCTGAGAGAGGACATGAGAGGTCCGGGACTTGAGATTTTGTTAGGGCCATTGGCCCACGAGTAAGACCGTGCCTTCGAGATGTGTCCGTTGAGTGAGCCGTGAAAGGTTGGGACGAGTATTAAGGCGTAACACATCAGTTACGTCAGGGTGCGGTGGTCCCATAATTACGAGAGGAAAATGACTTGGGAATTGGAGCCACGCATGCACAAGCATTATCCGGTATTGTAAACAGCATGTGCGGACTTTTGTGGTAAATTCTAGTTGTGATTGTTCTTTGGCGTTTAAGCATGGTAACAATTCGGGGTCGAATTCTATTTAAGGGGGGTAAAATGTAATACTCCAAATGTATTCGAAAGAGAAGAAATAAATTACAGAGAAAGATCAATTAAAAAAATGTTTTAACAGGAGATTAGAGGGTGATTTATGCATAATTTGGACAACCTAGGCTATGGGCTTCCGGTCCACAGCATTTAAGCCCAAGGGGAGGGTAGTGGGCCACATAAGAAGGAGAGGGGCAACCTAGGGTTGCTACAGATGAGCGTGCTACAAGATGCCGCCGCCGTACTGTGCCATGGTGTGCTCTGATGCCCTCCCACCCCTTGCTTTCGCTGCCAACCAAGAAGGAGAAGGGAGAAAGCTCCTCGGTCTTTGCCCAAGGAAGAGAAAGGAAGAAGAAGGAAGGGAAGAAGGGAGGAAGGAAAGGAGAGATCGTGGCCTAGGGTTGGTGTGCATCGCGTTCAGCGGCGGTTCTTCAAGGGTAAGATCGATCCCTTCCGATTAGTAGATTATTTGATCTTTAGCAATGTCGGTATTTAGGTCTGACTTGAGCAGATCGGGTTGGGCGATGTTTTTGAGTTATTTAACGGCATAATTTGATCTGTCCATCTCCTAGAGAATTGTAGGCGACGTCGATACCTTTCTGTAGAGTACAAGATCGCATTGTTTGGACGAGCGGATCAAAAGTTATGATTTTCGTAGCGCTGCTGTTCCGCAAATCTGATGTGGTTCTGTCAGATTTTAGTAATTGGACTTAAACTGTTAGCTAGAAGAGTTTCTGGGAGGTCTCACTATAACAAAAAATGTAGATAATTGTCATAGATTTCAAGGAAGCTAAATAACACAAAATTTGGATCAGTATTCTGAAAGTTATGATGGTTTGAAGTTGCTGTCCAGAAACTCTGACGTGAAATAGTTGCTCTGTTAATCTGTTTGGTACGGGTATTAGATGGACGAATCTGGAAGGCTCACCAAATAGGTTTAGGTGGGGAATTTGATAAGCTTTTCAGAAAGACTAAGAACACCTTATTTGGACTCCCGTACAAAAAGATATGAATTTTAGAACGTGACTGTCCACAAAGGGGACAGAATAGCATTTAGAAAATTGGAGTTGGGATCGCGTTAAAAGAATTATTGCTAGTTCGGGTTTGCTTTTATTAGTTTGCTTGGTCCATTACTATTATCTTAGTATGCTTTTAATTGAATTTAGGTGGGGGAACTGGTCTCGGGGCAGCACCATCTTCTCATCCTCCGTTCTCACGCGGTTAAGGCAAGTGCATTGCTTGTTACTTGGTTGTGATTGATTGGCCATGTTTGTGTGTTTTCAATGCATGACAGCGTAGCAAGTACTCTGGTTGATAGAATAGTTATGAATGGTTGATAGAGAGTGCTAATATTTTGATACGTATTAGCTATGCATGGTTGATAGTGTGATTAAGGATGGTGAATGCTGGGGATATGATTAATTATTATTCGTGAGTGATTGTTCATGTTTGCTAGTATTATGAATATTTGTGCTATTCATGGATGCTATAATGCTATGAATGTCAACGATGATGAACGCTAGAAGTATGAATAAGTTTATTCATGTATGATGTTGTGAATACAAATTTATGATGATTTAAAGTTCTGTTCATGTGCATCATGCTATCATATTGGAGGCTTGGTCACGTGGTGACTATGCATATCTGAGTCCCCGTCATGTGGATGACGGGCTTGAGGTCCCACATTCGTGGAATGTGGGCATTGAAAGAGGTCCCCATCATGAAAATGATGGGCTTATGGTCCCCACACTTGTGGAGTGTGGGCTTGAGGTCCCCTTACTTGCGGAGTATTGGGCAATTGGTCCTCTGCGCTTGCGAGCACGGGCATGGGTATGCAATGACGGTTGCATACTTTGCATTCTTGGTAAAATGCAAAAGATAAAGAGACAAAGAGAAAGTGCACTTGAGCATCTTGCATAGCATGAGCATATGACATGTTTATAATAGAGATTGTAGATGGATGATGATGATTCTGATTGATTATGTTATTATTGCCATTTATTGTACTTCTTGAGTGTTTGGACTCACTCTTGCTGTTGTTGTATTTTTAGGTACCCCTATACAAGAATGGCATGCATGGGAGGGAGTAAGACTTAGAGTGGTTACACAATGGCACAAACTACTCATATTTGAATTGATAGAATGATAATTTAGTAGATGAGAAACTTGCTTTAAGAATTACATATGATACTCCCTCTGCTTGGAATAATTTGTAATAGAGTTGATTAGAGAATCATGGATGTCCTTTTGTTTATGCTTATAGATATTTAGCATGCTATGGATGATATAGTGATGATTAGCATAGTTTTGGTGGTCTCTTGATTATGCTGGATGTTGGATTATTTAACTATGTTACAATTAAAGGTCGGGACCTCCAGTTAGTAACTAAACAAAGGAGGTTCTGTCGGATTTTAGAGAATTGTATCAATGTTAAAATAGCTTTAGTGTTAGTTTTGTAGCATTCCAAGCCGTTGTCAGGTTGGGGTGTTACATGTTCCCTTACAATCTCAGACCTATCACACGAATCTACGGCTTGTGCTTTAGTCTGATGGCTCTGTCTTGTCTTCCTCTCCCCTTGATCTGTCCAGGTTCCATCTTTAAATAGCCCTCGAAGAGGTGGCAGTTACTTCCGGAGAAGACGTATGATGTGAAGCGTTGCGTCTGGTCGGAGTCAAGTGACGGTTGATAAGGAATCAACCGTTCAGCGATTGTATGTCTATGAGACATATAACCGCATGGAGGTTGTTCGCTGGTGTGTCTGGATAAGATACGTCGTATGGTATGGAATATACACGTGCTCCATTCATCATACGGTACAGAATATACCTGAAATCTGTTCCAAGTATGAGTTCATACCTTTTACGAGCAGTTCTCCTGGTCGGGAGCTTGGCTTAGGCCTTCGTCCGACCAGGGTACCTATTATGTAACCTCTGGAATCTCTACGACCAGTGAGGTTGTGCACCTCAGGGGTTACGACCACGGAGTCGTATGGTCTTTTATATATTAAAAATAATATATAGAGGTTTTAATCCTCGTCAGTACTTCACTATTCCCCTACCACGAACGGTGGTGTAGCCTCACGAAACCCAGGACAACAACCATGACTTTAACGTCTCAACATCCGTTACCAACACCTATGACCGTTATAATCAATTATGAATACCTAGGATCATCTCATGAAAATCATAGAATAAATTCATAGATATAGGATATCCCATCATATCATGGATTAACAACAAGAAAGATAGTACAGAAATAATTCGATACAGTACAGCATAATGAAATGCGTCACTAGAAATGCGGATGCAATGAATTTCCCAAACCCCACGTACTGTGCACAGTGTGTAATTTTAATAATTTAATTACCACGGACCTAAAGCCCGCTCTGATACCAACTGTAGAATACGAGGAGTATTACCCTCGTAGCACTAAGACATGTCATAGGTCAGGTCCTCCTGCCACTGGGTATCGTCGTGTACGATCACCTGGTGACATCAACCCTTCTTTCCCACAAAGAAGGTGTTATGATATTATTATCGGATGTCAGGCGTTCTTGCTTGACCTTCGAGCAGCTCGATGGCCACCACGGTTTCGACCGGTGAACATGGAGAAGTTTGATGGTTCACAAAATCCCATCGAATTTCTTCAGATCTATACGACTGTTGTTCGAACAATTGGGGGAGGAGAGCACATCATGACAAATTACCTTCCTACTGTGTTCGAAGGATCTGCTCGGTCGTGGTTGTTAAACCAACCATAGGAGTCGATCTATTCATGGTAACATCTATGTGACCTACTACTAGCCAATTTTTAAGGCACCTACATAGAATGAGATAGAATACCCATGAGACCTTGTGCTAGTTTATCAGGTGTTTCAGTCAGGTTCGCAACTCTATACCTGAGGTTTTTGATTCTTCTGTTATCACAGCATTTAAGCAGGGAATCCGCAGTAGAAGGATCACAAAGGACATCACTTTAAATCATCTGACTACTGTTGCCGAGCTTTTTGAGATCACCGACCGATATGCAACTGCTGCAAAAGCAGTTGAGTGGAACATAACCATCGATCGAGATGATAAAGATACTTAAGAAGTAGGCGAAAGTAGCAAGAAGAAGGATAAAAGGGCAAAAAGTCCAAGAGCAATACCAAAGGCCAAAAGCCTCAAGTCAATAGCTCCAAAGAAGTCTTAGTTGTAAGCGATAAAGAGCCTCAAGGCTCCAAGCCATACTCCGACTGGGGCAAGGGCAAATGCCCCGAACAAAACATTAACAAGCCTAGGTGGTGTCTTTTCCATAAAAAGGAAGGACACAACCTTCGCAACTACTAAGTTTTCCAATGAAAACTTAAGAAATACTACATCGGCAAAGGACCACTTCCTAAGCTCGAGAAGATAGGGCAAACAAGTGGTCAAAAGCAGTCGGACGACGATAAGGAGATGCCATTCCAATATCCAAAGCACACCATTGATCATATTTATGGAGGATCTTCCGCATATGAGTTAAAATGATAGCTCAAGGCAGTCGAGCACCAGGTAAACTCTATTGACCCTCCTCTTATCAATAAATTACCAAAATGGTCTAAAGTCACCATCTCTATCGAGAAAGGTGATTGTCTGATCCCTTGTACTCAACCAGGTTGATTTTCGATCATGGTCGAGCCTACCATCAACAACTATCGAGTAAATCGTGTGTTTGTTGATGGTGGAGGTCCATTAAACATATTGTTTACAAGTGCCCTAGATGAGACACAAGTGCCCAGGACCAAGGTAAAACCTGTACGATACTCATTTCATGGGATCGTACCGGGGTCTTCAGTGAAACCCATTGGCCAAGTTTCTCTTCTTGTAACGTTTGGTTATCCAAACAACTTCAGGATAGAAAAAATCTCTTTTGATGTGGTCGATTTCGACACGGCATACAATGCCATAATCGGACGACCAACTTTGGCACGATTCCTAATGGCTGCTCATTATGGTTATCAATGTCTTAAGGTGCCAGGTCCCAAATGAGTAATCATAGTTCGCTGTAATAAAAAGATGGCGCTTACATGCGATCGAAAATCCCTCGAGATGGTTGGCCATATACCAACTCGAGAAGCAAGCAAGGGTCAGCCTTTGACCAAGCAGTCAAAGCCTAAAGCTGCACCAAAGCCGAATGATTAAGTCAAAGAAGTTCCATTGAACCCAGAGGAGCCTTCAAAGACTGTTCGCATTGGTGTTACTTTCGACCGTAAATAGGAAATCACCCTCATCACCTTCCTTCGAGCTAATGCAGATGTCTTCATGTGGCAAGCATCCGACATGCCCATAATCCCCAAGGAGGTGATTGAGCACATGATAGCTCTACGGCCTGACAAGAAACCTGTAAAACAAAAATTACAGAGATTTACACCTGATCGACGAGATGCTACCAGATCAGAATTAGACAAGCTACTTAAAGTAGACTTTATAAGAGAATTCAACCACCCAGAGTGGTTGGCTAACCCTATAATGGTAAGAAAGTCTAATTGTAAGTGGCATATATGTGTAGACTTTACCAATCTCAACAAAGCTTGTCCAAAAGATGATTTTTCTCTTCCTCATATTGATCAGTTAGTTGATTCTACTGCTGGTTGTGAAATATTAAGTTTCCTAGATGCATATTCAAGTTATCATCAGATTAATATGTGCCTAGATGATGAAGAAAAGACCGCATTTATTACGCCATTTGGAATATTTTGCTATGTCAAAATGCTATTTGGTTTAAAAAATGCTGGTGCTTCTTTTCAATTCTTGATGCAAACGACCTTCTCTGTTCAACTAGGCTAAAATTTGTAAGCCTATGTGGACGATCTGGTCGTAAAAAGCATCAAGCACCTTAATCATATTTTCGATCTACAGGAAATGTTCAACAACCTTAGAAAACACCATTTGAAACTCAATCCTAAGAAGTGTATGTTCGGATTCTCTTCAGAAAAATTGCTTGGATTCTTTGTTTCTGCACGAGGAATCAAAGTAAAGCCCGAAAAGACAAAGACCATTGATCAAATGCGCCCTCCGACCACGAAGAAAGAAGTCTAGAAACTCATATGATGCGTGGTGGCTTTAAGTCCTTTCATCGCATGACTGGGAGGAAAAAGACTTCCTTTCTTCAAACTTCTGAGAAAACACGAGGGTTTCGAATGATCGGAGGAGGCAAACACTACCTTCGAAGATGTCAAGAGATATCTTATGAGTGCTCCTGTTCTGGTTTCTCCAAAAACTAGAAGAGATGCTCTTAATATATCTAGCTGCTATGCCACAGGCGGTAAGCGCAGTGCTAGTTGTCGAATGTGAACACGTTCAACAACCAGTTTACTACGTAAGTGAAGTTTTACATGGGTCTAAGGAGCGATACCCTTAGGTCCAAAAATATTTATATGCTCTCCTTATGTCTTCGAGGAAACTGAAGCGTTATTTTCAGGCGCACAAGATAATTGTGTCATCTAAGTTTCTCTTAGGAGAGGTCCTCCATAATAGGGAAGCAGAGGGACGTATGGCAAAATGGTAGATTGAACATGGGGAGTTCGACCTCCATTTCATGTCCCGAATGACCATTAAATTCCAGATCTTGGCAGACTTTTTCATCGAATGGACAAATCTTGAACCTGTTCAGGATCTCCAGTATGAATCCCACGACCAGTGGACAATGTACTTTGATGGGTCACTTACGCTAATTGGTTCAGGGGCTGGGGTGGTCTAGGAATCTCCTGCAAGAGAGACATTAAAGTATGTTATTCAATTAAACTTTCATGCCACTACCAACGTAGCAGAATACGAAGGTTTATTGCCTGGCATACGAGCAGTGAAAGCGCTCGGGATTCGACGACTACTCGTGAGAGGAGACTCTCAACTAGTTGTGAATCAGGTTGGAAAAGAGTACCAGTGCTCTAATCCAACCATATCTCGGTACTTATCGGATGTCAGGAAGCTTGAAAAGTATTTTTTTGGTTTCGAGCTATAATATATTCCTCAAAAGGATAATTTTATCGCTGATCAATTAGCTCGAATGACTTCTTTCCGATCACAAGTGCCAAAAGGAGTCTTCTTGGAACAACTCCAGAAGCCGTCTCTGGTCGAAACACCAGAGACATCTCCTATTAAGACAACCTCTTTAGAATATGAGGATACCTAGATAAATCCCATCTTTGAGTATCTTTGGAAGGGTTCAGTACCCAATGATGATCTTGAAGCTGGTCGTTTACTCTGTAAGGCCAAAATGTATACTTTGGTCGAAGGAGTCCTGTATAAACGAGGTATTCAAGGGGTTCTCATGTGATGCATATCACAGAAAGAAGGATTAAATCTCCTTCATGAAATACACAGAGGGATATATGGAACTCACGCTTCTTACAGAACGCTGGTCGAAAAAGCCTTTCGATAAGATTTCTATTGACCAACAGCTCTCTATGATGCCAAAGAGTTGGTTAAAAAGTGTGTACAATGTCAGTTTCATAGCAGACAAATACACCAACCCTCGGTGGATTTGGGTTGAAATGGAGCACGAAAAAGTGTTCAGGGGGGCATAAGGATAAGGTAGATGACCTTGATGAGGTTGGGGACTCATCGGAGAGGGGAGAACGTCGATGGCAGCGGCAGCAGCAGAGAGGTTCACGGTGACGGTGTGTTTCGGTGTTCAAGGTGATACAAGAAGGTGCGCAATAGCTCAAAGACATGCTAAAGATGGAAGGAATCAAACGGGGACTGACCGGTTTACGAGAAACAGTGGAGAATGGCAGCGGCAGACAGATTTGGGGAAGATGGTGAGGGGCCTGATTCTCTGCGAAATGGATAACGTTAAGCAGGGGCATAGCATGATCAAGGAGTGGAACACATTGTGACACACTCAAGTTGATCTCTAACTCACGGGAGAGGCAGGAACACGGTGGCTGTGATCTGGGTGCATGTGTGAGGACCCCCGAAATCGGATCCGTATCAAGCTAAGTGATTACGCCGTAAACGTAATACTTAACGTGAGACGCAAACGATTCCGAGTGACCCGGATATGTGTCACATGCTAGCTCCCAAGGATCAGTGACTAACATGCACATATCCTAGTACACAACATTGCAATCACATCCATGCACAATGTACAAGAAATAAAGAATCAATTACAATATCATTTAAATAGAAGCTTATAGTACAAGGTTGCATAAGAGGGCCGATCGGCCAAATCTAATTAACACTAATAAATTACAGCGGAAGATAAACTTAAAATTAAAAGGGAATAACCGAGTTGGTATGCCCACAATCCCACAAGCAACCAACTGGAGTTAAAGCCGTTGCACCCGTCGTTCTCACTTGAACAAATAGACACTGTTAGAGTACAAAGTTGTACTCGCGAGACTTTCAAAAGAAATAAAGATGCATGTAAGTATCAAAGGAAGGCTACTACACTAGTCAGTTTTCAGCGTAAAGCAAGTTTTGCATATAGATAAAAGATTCTAATTTGCTATTTGTAAAACAATTAGAAAACATTTTATAGCAGTAAGTAATGATCATCAATGGTATACTCTCCAAATATAATCAACACACGAACATCTCATTCGTGGCACAAATCATTTCCCAACAAAATTGATGCGCGAACTACGCGTTCATGAATTCATTTCAGATTTGAACAAACTAACATAATGACATAACATTCTCAACCATAACCCAAACTTAATTTTCCAAAAGACTAACTGTACCTGCTTTCCCACAAGTGTTGTCCATAACCTAGGACGAGGCTATTCGAATAGATTTAGTTACTCTGCAGAGTTGTACCGCTTTACCCACACGATATGCATTCCTCTTAATGTCGGCCAATGCACTCTTCCATAGGAGTGTGACTGAGGTAGCATAACGAGGTCGTTACAAGGTTATGTCCTAACTATCAAATCACCCGAGGCTCAGAATCCCATGGCAGGCTATCGTACGCGCTAGAACCACGGTGAAACCTCGTTACGTAAGTAAGTCCCAATCAAACAAGAGACCCTTAAGGACAAGTAAGGCGACCCTTAACATGCCCCCCGCGAGATTGACAAAAGAACAATTAAATACATAACAATAACAATTGTCAATCCCATTGTGTTTTGATAGCTAACACACAATAAATTATTAAGCCAAGCCTTCGCCATTATCCCGGCGTGTGGTTGCACGTAAGACTTGGTTCATCACACCACAGACCGGTCCTTAATTACCCAGACGGGGCTACATGAATCCGGGACCACCCCTTCATCAGCCTATCACCCGTCCAAGTCCAACACACAACAACAACAATAACCCAACAAGTCCATAATACCAAATTCGAAGATCTGGATACAATCCTCAAGTTCAACATAATCCAATCCATAAAATCCTCAAATTTCATTAAGATTCAAATCAATCCATCGGTCGATGGACTAGCTCCATCAACCGCTTTCGGCTATAACTACTAGCATGGCTAAGCATCGTTCTACAACTAGCAAACGACCCATATAATATATATCCTTAATCCTTCAAGGTAAAAGGGTAATCAGCGATCAAAGGAGGGCCAATGCAACAATTAGGAATTTAACTACTTCTACCCATGAACATATATTTCAAAATAGCATGCAATTGCGATAATAAAACTCACACAAAACTTTAAAAACCACTGGGAGCAATATGATCAAGAGGAGGGTGCTCGCACCTTTGCCATATCATTTGTTCAATCTTAGCTTATACTCATAATAATCTCGCGAATATATCATTATCGTCGATAACCTAATGAAAGACGATATGCAATAAATATCAAATAAAACCAGAAATTCAACATGCTCAAAAATGTATGAAATTTATACAGTGGGTAGTTTATGATTTTAGATTTATTAAGGTGAAAGAATTATTCCATTTGTATTTAGGATGTGAAAGTTATGGTGTTTTGAATTTTTAAATTTTTAGAAAATGCAATCATTCTTTATTCACTTAATTTAATTCTTTGGTGAAAATTTCCAGAACATTTGTGGATATAAGAAGTACGTAGGTAAATAGAGAATAAAACTATAAGGTCAAAATAATTGAGTTTGCCTCATTTGGAGATTCTATGATTTAGCTATGAATTTTCGAAGCTTAACCCATTTCATGTTGTTAACAATTTAAGGTGGATTCTTAACTGGGAGCATGAAGTTAAGCACTCTAGGCCTTCCTACCAAACTCAAAACTCATTTGTTAAGAAAATATCTGGGTGATCCAATCCACTAAACACAACCCTTAGCATTACTTTTTCTTCACCAAATAAGAGTTGGTGGCTCTGTTGGTTTTTCTGAAAATACAAACCATTTTGATTTTTTTTTCAGACTTGGCTACTAAAGCTAGCTTAAATGTTTGAAAGACCCAAACCTTTTTACTTCTACATTCAGTAAAGTCGCTGCCTCCTGGCATAACATATCAGTTTATCTCCTCTGCTCAACTCTCTAGCAAAAACAAACTTTTAAACTGGAATGCTACTGAAAACTAAAAGTACAGCTGACCAAGAAAACAACATCTATCTACCAAAATTAGTTATGCCTTTAGACTTCTGACAAAACCTGAAGTTATTCATATTAGACTACTCCTAAGGTTAACCTCTAGAAGCTATTTAACCTAACAAAGCTATTCCATTCACTAGCAATTGAAAAGATAACAGCTGACTGGAATCCCAAAAAGTATTCTCCATTCCTCCTCTACTCAACAAAGCATAAGAAAGAATTGGTTGCATCTCTGTTGATTTCTGAAAATTCTTATCCACTACTGATTCTCAGATTTGAATACTACCACAAACTAAAGGTTCAAAGACTAAAAGAATTAAGACACTTTCTATCTACTGCCTTAACAAATGTATTAACCCCAAAGACAAACATGATACTTTTCAGACTACTAAACCTAATAACCTACAATATCAACATTTTCAGAACTGAGTATTAATAGCTAGTCTTCTTTCAAATTCAAACTTCCACTTTGTTAACTCACTAAGTGATTCAACAACCAATACAAAAGTGTATTAGCTAACTGAAATTTCAGATTTTTTTTACATGCCACTACTCTGTTCATACAACTGACAAATGAAGTGCCCTCTGAACTACAAAAGGTGCTAACTAAAAATTTCTCCAAACTCCAAACTTCACAAGGATTAATTCATTCGAGGAACCAAATTGGCAGCCAACAGATTTGATAGCAATACTTTTGATGGACTTTACAAGGGGGCAGGTTCTCATTGTCAGTTCATGCTCAAGGAACGACAGAGAAGGGTAGCTACAGGGGAGGCTCAGGGCGGCTCGGGCGTGGATCGTCGCCGGCGTGAAGAACGGTGCGGAGTTGACTACAACAACAAAAATGGATTGCCCCGAGCATAAGGAGTCTAGGGGTGGCAGTGGCGCAACTCGAGAGCTCGAGCGGCGCGCAACGCCGGTGGCGGCGGTGGCTTCGGCTAACGTGCATGCGGCGCCGGTGGTGCATCAAGCTAAGCAATGAATTGGTGAGCTACTGAGGGGTTCATTGGGGCTTACTGAAGTGGTAGAGGGGCCAGTGAAGCTCGGGGAGAAGCGGTCTCCGGTAATGGCGGCGGCGGTGATGCGGCTCACGAGGAGGGGACTCCCTGGGCCACAAAACTGAAAAATGGAGGTGGTGTAAGGTTGAGTGAAGCTAGTAGATGGTTACATCAAGAGGAATCGGACAAAAGCTCACCAAATCAACAATTTGACGATGAACAGTGATGTTGGCCGAAAATGGGGAAACTTCAAAATGCCAACGATCTTGTGAACAAACCGATCAAAGAATTGAGGGGAAAACGTGATTATGTACTAAGACACACCGTGACGCGCAAAGAAATGGACAAGGAGCTCACCGAGGTGAAGATGCCGAAGGTGGACAACGCAGTGGCCTTCGGTGCGCGCTCTGGGAGCAGCGAGAGCACGGCGGCGTTCCGAGAGGTACACTGCGAATTAGGGGTTCGGGTTAGCAGAAACAGAAGCGGCGCCGAAGTAGGAAAAGAAATCGATGACGCGGCGGCGCTTACCAGAACCGGAGAGGGAGCTCTGCTTCCTTCTCTCCCACAGTTGAGGGGAGAAGTGAGCTCAGAGAGAGGGGTAGGGTCGGTTTTGAACGGGAAAGAAGACAGAGGAAGAGGCGGCGTTAGGAGGCGAAGCTCGGGGACTGGTCGGCGAGGGCGGCGAGTAACGTTGTTGACGGCCGTGCGGCAGCATGCCTCGGACGCGTGGAGGGGAGCTCCTGCGCGCGCCCCTGCCCAAGGTTGAAGACGCCCTAACGCGGTGGGGCCCGCTGGCAGTGACTGGCGAAAGGAGCTGGTGTGGGCGAAGGCGGTTGGGTTGCACCGCGTTGCGTCGGGCTCGGGTCGGAACGGTGTGTGGCTCGGTCGGGTTCGAACCAGTTTCAACAGTGCTAGCCCAAGTTGAAAACAGGTTTGACCAAGAATTAAATTGTTTTCTCCACTTTGACCAGTGTGCTAAAAATAGAAATAAATTTCAAACAAAAATGAAATAAATCACAGGGGTTCCTGGAAAGGTCTAGTACCCAAATAAAATTTAAAAACCCACTGTTCAAGATTTATTTTGTATAATCTAAATTCAAACTTAGAATAGGTCTTTGAATTGTGTTTGAATTTTCTTAGGGTTTAAACCAGTTCCAAAAATTTTGGAAAAATTATATTTATTCCTGATAATTATCATAGTATTTGAATAAATTGTTTCCAGAAGATGATCATAAGTTTTTGTTGCTATTTTTATTTGGAGTTCGTATTTGAAGTGTTTGTTTGATCTTTGATTTAGATTTTTTCAATTGCAATAATTTATGCAAATGATTCCAAAATGTCATGCATACTGATAAGATGAATATTAAATCCCATTAATTAAATTGGGGATGTTACAGCATGTCAGAGACGAAGATGAAGGCAGGAACATGGTGGTTGTGATCTGGGTGCACGTTAGAGACGAAGATGAAGGCAGTGCGGTTGGGCTACAGCGCTCCCGGGGCTACATTGAGCAAAGGAGAAGGATGAATGAAGCTCAAGAAGTATAATGATGTGCACATCGTGAGAGGAGAGGCTCATCAGAGTGGCAATGGTGCGGAGGCGCGCTCACTGGTGTCGAAAACGATGCTCATGTTCCCACTAAACTAAGGAGTGATAAACTTGGGTTTGTATGAAAATTGAACAGGGGCGAGCTGAGTAAGACGATGAATCAGTTGGACTGCATAAGAACTGTGCAGAAATGCGCGAGATGAGCATCAAGATTATGGCGGGTGTAGCGAGAAAACGCAAGCGCATTCTAGCTCTCCGCCCATTTAGGTAAAAGGCGGTGATAGGAGGTAGTTCAGATGGGAACAGTGACGTATGGCACAGTGTGGAGGCGACGGGAGCAGGTGAGCTCAAAAATGGTGGGTGGCAGTCGTTTGCCGCTGGCAAATGGCGGAGTAGGTGCGAGCACATTGGCGCACAGGCGCGACGTGAGGTGGACAAAGGGTTCTGATAGGTGGGGCCACAGTGTCAGCGAGAGAGACGAGTGGGGGTATGAGGTGGGCAGGTGAGGGCGCATGGAGCTGGGCCACTGGGCTTTTAGCCCAATAAGGCGGCCGGAAAATGGAATTGGTTTGAAAATTTTCCATAAAAGGCTAAGGGTTTGATGAATTTTTAAACATAGAAAATTGAATAAAAAAATCATGAAATTTTTTGTGGAGGCTCCGGACATAGCGTTGTTTCTTTTGTATTTTTTTTTCCAAAATTTTAGTTGTTTTGCATTTTTCTCAAAATTTATTTCGGTCTACTATTTGTATGCAAATGCAATCATTAATTTGAGAAAATTTCAAAAAACATGCTCAAAATATTTTCCATATTTATTCTTAGTATAATTATCCCAAGTTTACATTTTTGAGGATCTTATAGATCCAGCACGGATGCGGTAGGGGTGGAGTGTCGTAGGGGCGGTGGCGTCACAAGCAAGGGGAGGAAGGGAGCACTCGTAGGGGGACGTGGCGGCTCAGGTGGAAGAGGAGGGCGGTGTAGGGGGAGACGCATGAAGAGGATACGGTTTCCTTCCTTTGTGCTGGTGTGGAAGCTGCAAGGAAATCACGCGACGGACAAGGCCCACATGTCGGTGCGTCCGATTTCGTAGAGGAAGGGGGTGGCTCTGGCGTGGCTGCCGGCATATGCTAGCAGAAGGATGAGGGACGGAGGAGGATGATGAGGTGGTGGAGAAGGCGGTAGAGGCGGGCAGCAACGGTTGTGGAAGGGGCAAGGGGAACGGAGGAGGAAGGGGTTAGGGACGAAGTGTGTCGTAGCCCTTGCATGGGAATGGGGGGAGGCGTGGTTGGGCCCAGGTGTCGGCACAGAAATTTTGTGAGGTAGGAAAACCAAGAATACATCACTCACCATCAGGGAAGAAATAACCGGCGGTTACCGGGTTTACCGGTGGGGTCTGGGAAGAGGAAAACCGGCCGGTATTTCCCGGTTTGGCCAGTTCAAATTCCAAATTTCGAATTTCGGCTAGTTTTTAAGCAAATTCAAACGAAATTCATCCAGAGTTTTACCGGAAAAACCAGGAACCGGCCGGTTACCGCCCGGTTTTTTTTTACCGGCCGCCCGGCGGGATGTTAGCCGGTACCGGCGTTTGGATCCTTGCTCACCACCACTAGAGTATGTTTAAGTAGTAAATATACTTATAATAAAATCCAGAGGACCTTTCTTTCTAAAAAGGTCTTTCTTCTTCCTGAAAAAAGAGAGAGGTTTTATCCTTTCTGTCAAAAATGAAAAAAAAAAAAAAAACAAACAGAGGATTTCAGCTAGAACCCAACCGAAAATGGAACTTGAGCTCAAACTTGGTGACCCAAAATGTCACAAACTGCTTGACCTAAAATGGAGCTTGACCTTATGGTCTAAAACAACGCACCGATTGATGAGATAATGCCGTATGGCGGCAAGAACTGCCGTGCAGCTGCTCTTGCTTCTTCCTAAATCTTTGCTCTCAGTTTGGACAGGATCCCAACGCGCGGCTTCACAAACACCACATCATCAGTCCCTGAAACCAGCAACCATGCATATATGCGTACACAACAATATACAAACACATGTTCAATTGCACATCTGGTCAAGCACATTATCTTGGTTTTGAGCAATCCCAATTGATTTATTTTATAAACAATACGAGAGATTCTCTTGTGCCTTGGATACCAAGAAGGCAAGAACCAGCTAGCTCGAAGCCTAGAACACACAATCAAGATAGCCGCCATGCGAGCGTTCAAAGAAATCAACAACTAATCACACCCCAAATGCAGGAAATGAAACATATAATTGGGAGGAATCGACAGAAAAATCCTCCTATAAAATCATGTCACATTTTCAATCCAATCCATCCCATGCATGCATTGATCCCCTCTCAAAACAACCAAACTTCTAGAGAAAGCGCTCAAATGTCAAACACAAGGATGCTTTCTCACCTGTCCTACCTCACCTTCTTGCTACTACTAGCACTGGCCACAGCCACTGCCAATGGCAACAGCAGCACGGCCGCCGACGACGCCCGCCGTGCGCGCGCCGCGGCCACCATCGCCGAGCTCCTGTCGGTTCACAACGCAGCGCGGCGGGCTGTCGGGGTGGAGCCCCTGACGTGGAGCGCGCGGATCGCGGGATATGCCAAGGAGTACGCGCAATCGCGCCGCGCCGACTGCGCGCCCCGGCGCTCGCCGCTGTTCTACTTCGGTGAGAACCAGTTCGTCGGCAAGGGGCGGCACTGGAACGCGACGGCGTTGGCCACGCAGTGGGTGGCGGAGGGGCGGTGGTACGACCACGGCAGCAACTCGTGCGCGGCGCCGGGCGGGGCGGCGGGGTGCGCCCACTACACGCAGGTGGTGTGGCGCAACACGACGCAGCTCGGGTGCGCCAGGATCGTGTGCGACTCCGGCGACACGATGCTCGTCTGCGACTACTTCCCGCCGGGCAACTACGGCACCGGCCGGCCGTACTGATCGTCGTTATATAGTACACATATTCACGTGGTGCATGCAAATTTAATTATCCGTACGTTAAGACAATTAATTGTGCATTATGTGTATGGGTTGTTAATCTCCTTGTGAGTTACAACATGCAAATTGTAATGTCCTGAAGTAATTTGGTGTGTTTATCGATTTGAGAATTAAGCTCTGCCTACCGGTACATATGCTAAAATTAATTTGAGAAGTCATTAATTAGTAAGCGACGGATCAACAAGTAATTAACGCTTCACCATGCATAGAAATGACATAGTTAACGCTACAAAACATACTGGCCTATATAATCACACCCAATTCCGTGTACATGTGTATGACGAAGCACACGATGACAACCATGTCTCCCTTCCCCTGCATCATCGCCATCTCACTGGCTCTGGCCACGCTATCGACCGCCGCCGCAGCCGCCGGTGATGTGTCGGCCTCGTCGAAGTTCCTGCTGGCGCACAACGCGGCGAGACGGGCTGTCGGGGTGCCGCCGCTGGCGTGGAACGCGACTCTGGTGGCCGACGCCAGGGCCTACGCCAGCAGGGCACGACGCGACGGATGCGGATTGTTCCTTCACCCGCCAGTCACCATCGACTACGGGTGGAACGCCTTCCTGGTAGGGAAGGCGGACAGGCGGCGGGAAACCACGGTGGCGGAGGAGGCGGTGGCCTCGTGGGTGGGCGAGCGGCGGTGGTACGACCGCCGCGCCGGCTCGTGCGCGCCCGGCAAAGCCTGCTCGCGCTACACGCAGGTGGTGTGGCGCACCACGACACAGCTCGGGTGCGCCGTGGCCGCGTGCCGGTCCGGCAACGTGCTGGCGATCTGCGAGTATTACCCTCGGGGAAACAACGTCGGGGAGCGGCCATATTGATCTCGGGGTCCTGATGCAGTGATGCATGATACTTTTCCCTGGAACATCCATGTTTTAGTTCTCCTAAAAAACAGTGGACTAAATAACTAGTAAGACGGTCATGAGTTGATTTTTGGGATTGTCAATGACTCAATCTCTCCTGAAATAAACCCGAGTCCCCTGGCTCACCAGAGTTGTTTGAAGAATTTTTACTGCTTTTGTGTGAAAATGAACATCACATGCCTCTGCATTAATGTTGAAGGGAAATTTTTTTGCATGCCATCGCAAATTGCACAAATCCGGATATATCATCCCTTGTGTCACTCATATGTGGGCCTAAGAATGGCATATCCGTGTTTGTAAAAATCTGCGGTGGCAAATAAGGAATTGTCCCAATGTTAAATGCCCTTACATTAATCTTGGATGAAAAAAAAAACCTAGAAATTCTAACATTAATCGGATAAAAGAAAAATAGCTAACAGATCCAATAATAATTAATTGTAGAAAAAGAAAAAGTCTCTCACGAGGATTCTTGACTAGGTCAATATTTTTAGTCAAAGTCAAAAAATCTGTCAAAATAGGCCCACATATCAAAGTCTACCTCTATAACGGTTATGAACCTACAACCAGTATTTAAAGGAAGTTTAATGCCCTTTATTACGGCGCAACTGGTTGACAACCAATTGGAGTCATGAAACGAATAGCCGTGGACATCGTCCGACCAGCTATGTTATTTTGGATAGTTTCCGATCAGTGAAACTAATCAAAACACATGATAATTTCCCACATGACTAATGGGAAAGTAGTTATTGGCACATATGGCAACTGATTAGAGGCGCCTTTAGTAGTATTAACTACCACCCCTTCAGTAACTATAAAAGGGGTAGCCCACATACTCTGTAATAGGATTCACTCAGTTCTTATGTTTCAATCACAATTATTCTGTAACATCCATTTTATTCTTATGAAAATACTCATTGTGTCCACAGCAAAAGAGTCTTTGTTTTTATAGTGTTCTCATATTATTTTTCGTATAAGTTCGATAGAGAACCCTATGTTCTGATCATCAACAGTTGGTGCTAGAAAGAGGGCGCCATCAACTTGATTCTGACTTGGTTTTCTTCTCCGTTAGGGACTCTCACTACTACAAAAAGGCTAATACTGGGCGCCTCATCACAGACGGTTGATCAAAACTGTCAGTATTAAATACAATAACAGACAGTTTTGGTGTAGCGACCGTTTGTGTTACTGGTTGTGCTAAAAACCATATGTGAAGAGATAATATCATAGACAGTTTTTTTATAAAAATCTTTCTCTGATACTTCACAGACAGTGTTTAATACAAACCGTCTGTGATAATTAACTCATCACAGACGGTTTGTATTAAAAACCATCCATGATATTTCTCTGCCGCCTTATATCCCTCTCGATTTGGCCGCACCCTTTATTCAAACTTTCAAACTCCAGATCGGTTCCATCATATATACTGCCTGCACGCACCCATCTACTCCAAATCGATTTCGCCGCCTCCCCCAAACCGAAGCGACGCCACCTCCCCCAAACCGATCAAAGTGCACTGTCCCCCTAACGACGCCGACTACCGCCGGGAGCTCCTCCACTTCTGGTTGTGACGCTACGGTTCACTGCACAAGGCACTCTTGTCGTAAGAGTGTCATGTGCAATGTCACTGTCGTGACATAACGGTGACGTTGCTGCCACCTCTCCTTCATTGCCGGTGATATCCCCTATCCGATCCCCTCCCCTCTCTTCCTTGACGCTTGTGCATGTGAAAATTAATTGTTGATGTCTCTAGATTTTTTCTTCTTCCAATTTCTTGATGACTTCAATCCATCGACTAAATTGACTTTTCGACCATCTTGAAGTCATAATCCATCGATTATGTCTTTTCCATGGTGGTCGAAAGGTGGTCAAAAAGTCAATTTATTCCGTGGAATGTATCATTTCCACGATCTTACCCATAATGGATGAACTACAAGGACCGATTATTTCTTCTAAAGAAATCTATTCGGACTTAAGAGGTTTGGAGATAAGAACTTTAAAACGAAGTAGAAGTAGGAAAGATGGAAAGTCTATGCGTAAGTTCTGCCCTTCTGATGGTTATTTATAGGCTATCGACTTGTGGAAAAGTCTCTTCGGGAATTGTTCTTCATGAAGATGGTTGACGTTCCTTTTTCCTATCTATTTCTGTTTATTGGCTAGTATTTTCCGAGGCTAGCCAATAAACAAAAATAGAATTAACAATACAAGATAATATCACAGACGGTTCTTTTGGACAAATCGTCTGTGATACAAGCTACCACAGACAATTTCATCTACAAACCATCTGTGATACATCAGCTATCACAGACGGTTCTGAGTTAATAACCGTCTGTGATGACCTCATATCATTACTGATCCATAAACCCAAACCCAAACGGCTCACGAAACCATCTGTGATGATCTTTTCTGCAGTAGTGTCTTATTCTGTAGCCTATATATGTACTCCTGTAGTTGCACGGTTAGATGCGCTAAAGTTTCCCGTACTTGTAATTTCTCTCCAAATAGTGAATTCCGTCTTCATGTACATAGTCTCTAATGGAGAAGGAAATTGAATCAGAATCGGTTGCACCACTTAGACACCACATCTAGCGCCTGTCAGCCGTGTGCTACGTTCGGCACAGACACAATGACAAATTGTATCATACTTAACAGAAAATGTTGAGAAATCGGCGTTGTCGTTCAATCCAGCCAACCAATCACGAACAATAGTGTAAACAGTGAAGACGACGGATGGTAGAAAACTCCTGGGCCAATGCTTTATTGATATTTTTTTTTTGGGTACAATTGGGTCATTATATAAAGCCAACAAGATAGAATCATTCGGTTTAAGTTTAGTATTTGCCCACAATTTCTTGTAGTACACGAAGTAAACTATATTTCATAACACACCCCTTGGAGAACACCACGCATACACATGTTTCCTTAAAAACTCGCCACTCGCGGTCATTGATTGCAGACCTCCAACGTTCTACAAGCCTGTTATGAGAGCATCATGCAGTGCAGCGACCGTTTGTTAAGTCTTAGGCTAAAATTGTACCTGTTTCACGGCCAAATGGCCTACCACGTGTGATAAAAATATCACCGGTGTCACTCTCAAAACTAATAGGAGGTGGCTGACTGCGTCCTGGGTTCTCGGTAGACCACATAGTGAGCTCTCATTCGGTATCAGCTGGCCTACCGTGCCCTCACGAAGTGGCAGTAGGCCTACCCACATCACCTTTTGCTCTCTGGGGGCGCGGCAGCCCCCTGCCGCAGTGTTTTCGTATCACATGGGTGCTATTTTTGCTATTTTATTTTTTAGAGTACTATTTTTACTACTTCGCTTTAAAAATATGTGCCATTTTTGCCAATTTTTTTAGGGACTATTTTTACTATTTCACTTCAAAAATAAGCTAAATGAGTCAAAAACTCCGGTTTGTTGGTTGGCTTTGCCTAATTTATGATCAATTGGAACTCTTTTGTAACCGGCATGCCATCATTTCGTCGACGTGGTGAAAAATGTGTATGACATGGCAGTAGAGGTAGATTCAGAAGGGAAATTAGATCCTCTACATACTCTCTGGTATCCTCACATGCATCTCTCATTTTTATAACCACAGGAAATAATTCTCAGTGCTAATGCTGTTGTTAACAAATAAAACTTTAATCTACAAATGTAAGTACAAGGTTTCTATGCCATGAAGCATATGCATCAGAACTGTTCAGCTCTAAGACAACGGACGCTATTGTGAATTTTTTAGTATACTAGCTGAGTGCTCATGCTTTGTTACGAATAAAAAATATATTACTCCAGCATGTCGAGCCGTTATTATTGAAATCTGTGCCAACATACGTCATGTCTCCACATGTATTGCCGTGCTTAGCACCTTGGCCTACAATACATCCTTGGCTCTGACACGACGCCTGGTCGAGCTCTGATACAGAGAGGGTGCAAGAAAAGATTAATATGATGTTGCTTGTTCTGTATTCTGTTAGGAACGTCTCCATCTGAGATATGATTTTTAACAACAAATGAAGCTCCCCACGTTATCTGAAGACTCATTGAGTTATTGTCGTGATTTGGGAGCAGTTCTGTGAATGTTGCTTGGTACGGCATCAATGCAAGCAGTTTCAACAGAAGGCATAACAAACTTAGCCGTTAAAAAACATAGCCCTAGCACGTCGCGCCACCGTTGCCTAGCTTGCCTTGTGCCACGCCGTCAACTCGTCAAGACACTTGGTTGAGCTCTATTGTGGTCCGCATTGCGCTTCCGGCACTGTGTTTTTCTTACACCACACCCTTGGCTACGTCTCCATGCTGGGAAACAAATAACAAAACTTTAATTATTTGTAATCGAATTTGATAAGATGTTTACCACACAAAGAAAATCAAGAAATTGGTGAAATGACAATAGGCTGGGTTTGCAACAAATTGCATAAAGAATAAGGAATCACTTGACTGAACTTGTTCCATTTAACACCGTCAAACAATTCTTTATATGCATAACTCAAAGTATTGTTTATAGAACATATACCCAAAGTAGATTAATAAACTATTTTGAAGCAGATATAAAGCTCAAAAAGTGAGAGTAGCATCACTTGCATTACGTACAGAAGATCAGTTAAATCAAATGCTTCTGAATCCTCGGTTCAAGCCCAAGGCCGCTTTATCGTTGTCTTGAGTAAGAAGAGATTCTAGCACAAAGAAAGCTGCTACTTGCTATCCTAGGCATTTTGCCCAAGCAGCAGCTCATAAGGCTTCAATGTGAATTTTTTCTTCCGAACATCTTGTAGGCAGGATTAATACAATTCATTAGAGGCAAACTTTGTGTTGTTCACAGGGTGCATGAATGGAAAACAATCACAAAATAGCAATGCCTATCAAAGAATAAAATTGGACGGGTGAATTGCTTACTTGAACTGAAGCATTATCTACTCGACAGCTTTACTATGTGGGGTGCAATGGAGCTGGAGTATTAGCACCGCATATGTCTCCTCTTCGCAAGCCGTGCGCTCATGCTACCTCACACCATCAGGCGCCAGGCAATCACGCTGGCCACCAAGAGTTGAGACCACATCATGCTAGCCTCATGATGCCATGAACCAGGGATTTGTCCAGTGACGGGGCTATTCCTATAGGGAGGCGAAGGTAGATGAAAGGTCTAGGGGTGGCGTTGATTGGGAGGGAAAATGAGTTGTTTGGATTTGTTCAGGAGAAGGGGGGCGTCACGATGAGGAAAGCAGAGGAGGCTACAAGATCAGAAGTAGCAAAATAGGAGGAAGGGTTCGTGAGGGATTCAAGAGGTGGCGACTGTGCTCATATAAATTTTTCCAAAGAGAAGGGGTCGTGATGGATCCAGGGTGATGAGGCTGGGTCCACAGATCGGCACACGATTTCTCAAGGGGATAAGAGTTGCGTCTTGTAAAAATTGAAGGGAATGCGAAGAATGTATCACTCACCATCATTAGAGTCTTTTAAAGAAGTAAAGATAAAGACTGTCTAATCAGCGGCTGCAGCTAACTTCAAGATGACAAGAATACGATATACTAGGAGTACCTTCCGCGAGTTGCTGGGGACCTGAGTGGGAAATCCATTATGGTGGGAAATTCATCAGGAGCCAATATTTTTTGTTCCATACGCAATGTGCTGATTGGTTGCTCAAAGGGCAATATGGGTACGTCATAAACCCCACGAACTTAGATTTACAGTTGTGCATTACAATTCATGTGCACTCAAAAGAAACATGAATATGCACTGAGATTTTAAACGCGACATCCTTCAGGTACAACAGCAAAATGAGGAGTGGGAATTCGGCTGCGGTAGGAATTGTTCTTTTTCAAACAAAGTCATGTATCACTGAAGAATTTCAAACAAAGTTCTCATAAAATGTATGAAGAATTTGTTCACTGAAGATGGCATCGGTCTAATAAATTAGTACTCATCTAATAGTCAATGTCGGCAGTAGATGCAATGCACTACTCAAAGCAAAAATAAGACAACGATTTTTTTTGGAAACGGATGGCTGGAGCACTGTCTATTCATTTCAGAGAGGAACAAAGAATTACAATCACCAACACCTATCCCAGTAGAACACACCGAGAGAAAGAGCACCTCAAGGCATCGAAAATTCGAAATGGCCCAGCAATGGTGCAGTGCACTACTCAAATGCTTCAACAGTCTGCTCCAATTTACTCTTTTTATATATATGTATACTTGTGCAAGTGGATTTCAAGGAACAATCCAACTTAAGAGCACAAAGTCATGAAAACAGTGTTAATACAAATGTTGCTTCAGCATACATGTACAGTTTTTTCATTTCATAAAAGTGTGGCTCCACTTAACAAAGAAAGGGAAATTGCCCACAAAATAAAATGGGAACAAAGGAGAACGTATTTGGTACAGTAATTAAAAAGCTCACATGAAATTCTATAGGAAGAAAAGTATAGTTCGTGGACCTACCATATTAATTCCATTCGCTGTCAGACTGGATTGAATTTGCAGACATGGATTAGTGCTTCAGTAGTAAATCATTGGATTACCACCTGAGTTGATGACGGCATCGCTTGCAACCACGGCTCATTGGTTGTGCTCCCCGTTCGATCTCGCTGCTGAGTGACGTACTATTCGTCGGCACCAACTTAAACCATCTACGCTCACAATCCAATTGGTATGCTTAGGAATGAACTACATGGCGGCGGTGCCTGGGCCCAACAACATCACCGTGCAATACATCTCTTCTTTGATTTTTGGGAGAGGAATCTGATGAAATTGAGGAGTAATGGAGTGGGAAGCGGGTGGAAAACTGGGAACTGCATGTCAGTTTCATTAGGCATGTTCTAAGAGTGTTAAGAGGAATCCAAGCATCCTGTGTCAATACGAATTGTCGCCTCTTGCCGATCAGAAATATGTTCACTTGATAATTAGCAGTTATCTGCTAGCTAAATCAAGATACAAAGGTCTTCATCGTTGGACTGATATTTCAAGTATTTATGATCCAAAGGTCAATGATTTATTGATGATGTGGCACAAGGAGAGGGCTTAATTTGTAGTATATGCTAGACACATGTCAAGATAAGAACAAAAAAAATCAATCCAATGCATTTACCAACTGAATAGATATACAAAAATAAACTGAAAAATGTTTTATTCACTTCTATCCATTCTCACCTCTAATATGTGCCAGCTATTTATTTGTATCTAGTACACACTACACCATGACATAGAATTAAGGGCAATATACTGCTGGGGAAAAATGAGATGAGTGGCAAAACCTGTGCTGGCAATATCCAAGAGATTATGGGTCTCGTTATCTGCCGGACATACTTATTGTCTAGAACAACTTATCTGATGGCTATGTTTTCATGTTAAGTACAACACATCTACCTTGAAAAAAGTCAACTAGGTCAACGTATCTGCTAGAGATTAGAGCCACGCAATCCTGGGCGCGAAGGTGAAAAAAAAAAGAGGAGGGAGGCACAAAGACCTAAACACACCTCTCCACCTTATCCCCAAATATCTTAATGTAACATCCCAATTTTTGGACTTGTGTTTCAAATGTAAGAAAATGAGTAGAAATTAAACAAATTTCTTACATCTTGTAGTTCCTGTATGTTCTAAATAATTCTTGTAAAAATAATTATGGAAATACAAAGTCACAAGTCGTTTGATCCAAAATCTTGGCTTTCAAAAACATTCTTGTCAGATCTTGTGATCATCCTTTGAAAATATTTTTCCCAAGTTCTAGGGATGGTATGTGACCCCTCTGAAAAACTTCACAATTTTTAGAAATTGTTTGAATATTTTTAGAGGGCAGTCAAACCTGTTTGACTTTTAGTCAACACCCTATTTCAGCACCTTGCAGAATTTTTGGAGAAAAATGCACTACATAAAAACCTCTGAACATTTTATACAAGGTTAATATCTTAGTTAGCAAGCTCCTGTAAAAATTTCAAAGTTTTTGGAGTTGTTTTGCTACCTCAAAGAAATCCCCAAAGTTCAGCTCAAAATAAAACCCTACAACTAAACTCGGGTCTGAGCCAGACTTGGGCTCGAGTCAAAACCCGAGCCCAAGTCGTTTGACTCGGTTGGACCTAGCCACCTCGTTCTGAGCCGTTGGATTAAGATCCAACGCTCACGATCTCCTCTTTGGTTTTAAACCTCAGAAGCGTTGAGCAATCCCAGCCGTCCGATCAAAATCCAACCACCCACAGCAGCCCTAGCTTTTCTCTGATCATCTTCTTCCTTGAGCCGTGCGTGAACAGAGGGAGGCATGACCTCGGTCGTGTCTACTCCCTCGTCAACGGCTCTCTGGTCGGGACATTTAGTGGGTGCAGGTGCTTTCGGCCATAGCCATGCCCTACTCCTACCCCCCATCATGTCTCTTTTTCGGTCCATGGTTGTGTTATGGACCTAGCTCACCTGAAAATCTTGTTTTGTTGCCAAACCCTAATCCTCCAGCTTTATAAGCTTCCCAAAACCCCTCGTGGTACTCCTTTGCACCACCCTTAGCTCCTCTTTGCTTGTGGAGCTCAAAACACCCAAAAATACCCAAAACCACCATTGTTGACCCGTGGACCTCAATTGTGGATCTTGGTGCTCCAGTGGTTCATCTTCAATTCTTCTTGTACCCTTTTGAACTCCTTAACCCCCTTTGCATTTCTCCTAACTCAATTTTGGGTTTCATTCACAGGATTTGTCAAATTTGGGGTTTGTTCAAATTTGACCGAATTTACCCCTTTTCTTCCTCAACTCCGGTGAGTGCTTCATTTCTCAATTATTTGCTCATGAAGCTTCTATGAGCTATAATGAAGCTATTTTGACCACCAGTGGTGTTCATTTTGGCTCGGGTCTCTTTTCCCACTTCGTCTTCTTCAACTCTAGTGGACCTCTACGCTGTCAAAGCTGCTCCGGCCAACTTGGAAGCTCTCCTTGTCTAAGGTAGCTTCTTATTAGTCCTTAGACGCTGTGGCACACGCTTCTTTGGACTACAGCGGAGCTTTTTTGCCATTTTCGTTTTCGGCAGTGCATGTTCCCTCTGTTCTTTTCAGGCTCGCTGGCGTTCTGGGACGTCGCCGCCGTCGAGGTCACCTCCACTGGGTGCGCACCGTTATTGCGAACCCATTTTGGTACTTTTTAGGCGCTGTCGTGGCCGGAGCCGCCGGTGGCGAGCCACTCTTTTCGCTCGGGTTTTGCCGGACGAAAACCTTCTCTGTGTCGTTGCTATTCAGACATCACTAATGGCTAATCATTGATAATCGTTGCTAATGATGGTTTAGTAATAAATGGATGTCTTAACGTTGCGTATGTGCCACTGACTGGTGGGCCAGCCACTTAAAAACCCCCTGTCGGCCCTAATCAACGCCTTTAGGATATCATTAATAATCAATCATTGGTAATTAATGTTTAAGAATTAATTGGCTCAGAAATAACCCTTTGAGTCACTTCCATGTGGGCCGTCGCCCACTTAAATCCTCTCTGTGCAAAATCTTTAGGACACCATTAATGTTAATCATTGGTTTTAGTATATAATTGATGTCCTAATTGGTCCCTTGTGCCACTGTCGGGTGGGCCCGCGCCTTAAAAGCGCACTGTGCGCATGCGCTTAAGCCCCGTGGCTCCTCTGTCACCGACGGGTGGGCCCTCTCACTGTGCACGTGCGTTCTGAACTTCAATCAATATCAACCGTCAATTTCGCGATCAGTGGCTGGGATCATTGTGCCGTTCGGGTCGCCCGAACCGCACTTTGATCTCAGCCCTCCATCGTTTGATCATCGGCTGAGGTTCATTGGGTCGTTCGGGTCACCCGAACCACCCCTTTGATCTCAGCCCTCCATCGCAAGATCTGCGGTCCGCGTTCATTGGGCCGTTCGGGTCATGAATAGTGCTCGATTGATCTCAGCCATCCATTTTAGATCCAGCGAATGTTTATCTTTTCGTTCGTGTGCGCACTATGCTGGGCTGCGCGGTGGGCCGTGCGATAAAGGATCAACGGCTCAGATTGCGCCACGTTTATTACTCTCGGTTAAGTCGTTTCTTTTTCCCGGAAGGGTTTATTTGCGAACTGAAAATTGTATTAAATTTCAAAATATCATAACTAATTCAATATAATTCCTTGTCAGTTGATTCCAATTTTGTTAATGCTGTTGTTAACTAAAAATTAATAGAAAAATAGTTTTAAGCTTATTTCTTCTCCAGAAAAATATGAAATTAGATTTAATTCCTGTTAGGGTTATTTTGTGCATTAAAAATTCATTTAAATTTGGAAAATACATAACTAAATCTCTATAGATCCTTTTTGAGTGAATCCAACCATGTTAAATTCATGTTTAGCTAAAGTTTAATCTAAAAATGCATTCAGACTTGTTTCTGTAACAGAAAATTTTATAAATAATATTAACTTGATTTCAACTATTTTAGAATATTCCAGAAATTGAATTGAACCTTGTAAAATGCATATCTTTTTCTATATAACTCCAATCTGAGCAAACTAAATTTTGTGAAATTCCTCTGTTAGCATACTTTAATATTAAATAGATTTTGATCATGATTTCATTTCTGAAAAGTAACATGTGCTAGATTTACAACCTAGAAAAAATCATAAGTATTTCATTTTAACTCCAATTTGAGTAAACTCAACTTTGTTGTTCTTAGGATATCAATATCTACCCGCTGTAAAAATTTTAGGTTCCAAATCATTCCAGAAATTTCTGCCATGAACAGTACCAGTAATTAATTTAGTTGAATTTCTAGGCTGAGACAAATGATTTTAGCTATAACTTTTTCACAATTTGTCCTAATGACTTGATTCTTGTTTCCAAATTCATTTAAAATCATACCCTTGCTGCTGTGTAAATTTCTTGGGATTTGGATAACTTTTGCTGTTGAGTTTTGTTTGGTGTTCTTCGTTCTTATCGGGTTTTATTGCATTTTCACGTTAGGTTCTGAAGAAATTATTGATTACGTGAGTGATCCTCTGTAGCAAGAAAGTAATCTACAGCAAGGCAAGCAGTGTAACATCATTTGATCATATTGCTCCTACTACTTTTAAATTCTAATATCTTGTTTGCAAAAACTAAGTATACATGCTTCTTGTGTTAAGATTTATTTTGTCGATTAGAGGTAGCTAATCCTATTGCATGGTTACCCTTAAATTGTTTATCCCCTGCCACAAAAAATAAGTTATTAATATCGCTGGTGAATTAGAGCCCGGTGATTTAATTATGCTATTTTATTATCCTTACGGTGTCATGCTTAGAATGCTTAGATAACGGTAGAATTAGGCGGTTATCGACCTAGTCGATAATCTTGATCACACAAACTTATTATGACTCTATGCTTCAGCCTTTGTGCTATGTTTATTTGTGAAAACTAAAAAAATGAAAACAAAATGAGTTGGACTTGGGCACAATGGTAAGATGGTGTGCTTTTGGGTTTGACTGGAATGGTGCCCGGGTCATTAAGGACCGAGTTACTTGCGCCACCGTACTGAGCATTTTTGCGTGCTAACCACACTAGAGGGTATGGGACCTCTCTTGACTTAGTACTTTGGCGTGTGTTAGCTACAAGTCGCAGGTGGGCGTGTGTGTGTTGTGTTGTGGTAAAATGAGGTGGTTTTGTGTGGGAGCATTGTAGTTGTCCGTAAAGCTTTACCCCGAGGGGTAGTTGTCTTTACGACTTTACAATGTAAGCGTATGGGCTGCAGTCCATACGAGCGGCTCCTAGGACTTAGCCGTACCGGCATACCTTCGGAAGTATGCTTCATCTAGTGGCAAAAAGGTGGTCTGAAGTGTGGGTACATTGGTACACCCCTACAGGGTTTTGAACTATTCGAATAGCCTCGTCCTAGGTTATGGACACGCTCGGATACGCCCTGTAAGAACTAGACTACAACCTTTTAAATTAAAACTTGACATGGGTGGTACGAATGGGTAATTCGTGCTATTGTTGTGATGGCTATTGGGTTAGTCATCTCCAGGTTGTCTTTATGTTATTACATTATATTTTCGCTGTTATTTATGTAAAGAAAATTCAGATTGTCAAAATTGCCTTCAAACTATTACTTATTGCAAATAAAACTTGTTTTATGCTAAAAATTAACCTTAAGCCTTCTCCTTTGATTAAAGCCTGCATGTAGTAGTAACTAGGTTTGTTACCCGTAAGTCTTGCGAGTACATTTTTGTACTCATTTGCTTGGCTTAATTGTTGCAGAGGAAGAAGGTTGATCCCCAAAGGATCAATTTTGGTGAGTTTTGCTGCGGTATGGACGACTAGCTTGGCGGCCCGGTCGGTTGCCTTGTGGGTTATGGCTAACCGGTCGTAGTTAGGTTAAAGCCATCTTATGGCACCTTTTTCTTTCGCTGTTATTGATAATTTGATGTCTTTTGGCCAGTCGACTCTTTTGTAATAACTTTATATTATGTATGTCTTTTGCTAGACTTGATATATTGTGATGTATGGAATTGATGCATGATTTTGTAACAGGGTGTGTATACTGCATTTCTGGGAAGTATACATATCTCGAGGCTTGGTTTATTTGATTTGTGATGCTAGGGTCAATGGAAGGCTAAGCATTACAAGTCGAATAAATCGGGGTATCACACTTAATAGCCCCATCCTCCCCGACGGCGCCTTCCTCCTAGCGTCGCCCTCCTCCCAACGCCATCCCTCCTCCCAGCACCACCCCCCGGTCGCTCCTTCCTCCCAGCGCCGCCCTCCGCAGCAGCAGCCCCATCCTCCCCGCACCGCGCTCCTCCCCGGACGCCACCTCCTCCCCAGTCGCCCTTCCTCCGCACATTTGCCTCCTCCACGGCCTCCCCTCCTCTGCGCTCTGTCCCACCTCCTAGTGCCTCCTCCTCACCCCGACCACCCACCTCCCAGTGCCGACCCTCCTAACCGGCCTCCTCCCTGGTCGCCCCTTCCTCCCATAGTCGCCCTGATCTGACTTGGTTTTATTTTGGGGGGGGGGGTTGGTGGTGGTGTTTCGTTTGGCGCAGGGTGCAGTTCACCAAGTTCATCCAGAAAAGCCTCCACCTGTACCAGTTCGACAACAGCATCCCGCTCACTGCCGCTGCCACCGCCAATTTCACCCATGGCGAGCTCGCCACCACCCTGCTAAAGGTACCAACCTGGCTTCACTCTCTCCGTCTTTTTGACGTTCTGGTGTCGGTTGCACCTGAGCGTGGCAGGGATGGATTAGGTTGGTTTGGTCCGTTGTTGCGCCGATTTGGGTGTTTTAGGGTTCGATTGGGCTAATGGTACTACTATAGATTACTGTGTTCTTTTCATGTCGATGGGTTTTGTTTGGTGCGAGCGTGCCTTAATTTGGAGTGCTCCAGCCATGATTTCACAAATCCAGTGCTATTGGTGGTGTTACTGGGAAATTTTGGCCTACTCAAAATAGGGGGCATATAGTTTATGAATGTAGAGGCGTGTAGGTTTTCCTTGTGCATAGGTAAACAGTTTGCAGATAAATATTGTCTGTTGTTTATGTATTGGTTATTCAAGCTAAGGTCAAGCAATGTCTCAGCTATATTATGCACATGTGCTAGCTATTTGGGATGAATCATTTTCCCCCAACCAATGTAATTGCATGCTTTCATGTTTCCAGCATAAGGTTCATAGAGCACATTTGCATGACAATGTTTAAGAATTGTTCTATAGTACACCTAGGAAATGCCTAGTATAGTAGTATGATACTACCATCACTATTGCAATAGTATGATACTGCCGCCTCTTCACCGGCCGCTCTCCTTCCTACGCCACCCCTTCCTCCGAGCGCCATCCCACCTCCCGGGACCGCCATCATCCCCCGCTGCCCTCCTCCCAGCATTTGTACTTAATGTTTTGTATATAACAACACTACATCATTAATGTATTAGTTATGTATTTACTGACTATTCTGATAGTACATAGGAGCTATGGATAAGAGATGGATGGATCTGCTTAGGTACATCATAAGCTTACAATATAAATTTATTTTATAGTACTTTCTCACACCCATTCTTACAACAAGTAATTAATTATAGGCACACGTATGAATATGTACAAGGGGTCAAAGAATTTGTACAGTATACTTTTGCAAAATCGGCAAAAGCAAATACAATATTATGCCCTTGCAGGAAATATGTAAATAGTTGCTAGAAAGAAGCTAGTGTTGTTCGTGTGCATTTAATTTGTGATGTTTGAAGTACAAAATAGAAATTTAGAGTGTGAAAATGAACATGTAGTGACATACCCTGATATAGATGGTGACATTACTGTTGATGCTGGAGATGTGCCTCGCATTAGGCCAGACATAGATGGCATAATTGTTGATGCGAATGATCAGCAGAAGTATGTCATCTTACCCTTTCATAAGCTACTATATCGTCCTTTGAATTTACACAATTGCATTGCTTCCTTTATGAATAGTACTAGTACTTTGCAATATAGAATAAATTTGATAATGAAAATATCTTTTTCAGCAGGGTGAAAAATGTCAAGCTTGGAGGAAGCAGTAGTGACACCAGTGACCACAATGACTATGAAGAAGAAAGGATGGCAATGGTTAGGAGAAACAATAAATTTTTGCAAGCTCTCATCGAGAAAAAAAAAAGAAATTGCAGCTATCTCTCCCAACCGTGAGTGCTAATGGAGTGGAGGGCCACCTTCGAGCTAGCTCTTCGCAGCAACCTACAATAAAGAGAAAGGTTATGCATTTCTTGTAATACCCCGAAAATGTGTTAAGTAATTAGTCGAGAGAGATTAATTATTCGAAAGAGAATTAAATGGATTTGCGGGAAGGACCAACTGGGAAATGTTCAATTCATCAGTTAGAGAGGGGGGTATCCGTTGTTTTAACCCAACTTGGGCCTGGGCTTTGGCCCATAGTGGCCCATGTGTGGCCGGCCAGGGGGGGACACCCCTTTTCCTCCCCCTCCCTAAACCTAGCTGTAATACCCTAAATTTGTATCGAACAAGAAATCGGGAGAGGTTAAACTTTCAGGAAGGAATTCAATGGATTTTTGGGAGGGACCAACAGGAGATTTCTTAATTTAATTGTTAAAGAGGGGGGTGATCGCTGTTGTAGCACAACCTGGGCTTGGGCCGGCCCATGTGGCCTAGGGGGGTGGCCGGCCAAAGTGGGGGGCAGCACTCCCCCACCTCCCCAACCCTAGCCGCAACCCCCTCCTCTCCCACTCCCCACCTCTCCAACCTGGCCGCCACCTCTCCTTCCCTTCCCCACGCCTCTCTGGCCCCTGGTTGCCCATCCTTGCGCCCCCAACCTCCCCTCCAAGAGCCCCCATTGCTGCCGGCCTAGTGGAGAAGAAGACCACCTTGCAGCCGGCCATAGAGGAAGAAAGGAGGGAAGAAAGGAGGGAGAAGAGAAGGGAGAAGAGGAAAGGGAGGATCGCCATCCGGGTTCGCATTCGGCAGCGTCGTCAAGGGTAACATGTTGTTCTTGAAGGATAATTAGTCTTGGAAGAGATTTTGATTAGTCTTTGTTTAGATGGCACTCGACCTGCTGTTATGCAATTTTCGTCCAGTGGCTTGCGGGTAAATTTCATGTGGTTAGAGGACGAATCTGGAGTTTTGGTCTCCTAGAGAGTTGTAGGTTATTGTCTTAGCTTTCAGTGGCCGCCAAGTTCACTCAAATCCGATTAACGGTTAGAGAGTTATGATTTTTCTAAGTCTGCTGTTCCACTGCTCTGTCAGTATTTAGGCAGATTGTAGAAAACCAATTAAAAGTGATGGTTAAAGTGGAAATATGAGAACCCCAGTATAACGAAAGTTGTAGATAATCCTTCTAGCTTTCAGGAAAACTAAAGATCATGAAATTCGGACGAACGTAGAGAAAGTTATGATAGTTTCATTGTTGCTGTCCAGAGACCCGACGCGAAAATTGATACTCTGTTGTTTAGACTGGTAGGGCTAGTAAATGGCCGAATCAGAGAACCTCACCAACTAGGTTTAGAAGGGGAATGCAATAACCTTTTCAGATTGTCCAAGATCACTCCATTTGGATTTCTGTACATTTAGTTATGATTTTTCGAAGGGGGCTGTTCTCTGGAAAAGAAATCTGACAGGCCGCTTTAACGTTGGGGGTTACGTTTAGTGGACGATGTACTCATGTTGTGTTTATGATTTTGTTATTAGACCCTTATGGTAGCCTTAGCTTGTCTCAATTGTTGTCCAAGTGTGGGTTTGGCTCCGGGAGCAGTACCTCATTCCCGACATCCACCTTCGCACGGTTGAGGCAAGTGCATTGTTGTTTGAATGATTGTCTAAATTGTGTGTTATTTGCTGTATGGATGCATTGCAAGATGGTATACTTAATGAATGCTTAAGTATGGTTATTGCTCAAGTGATGCTCATGCTTTACTATGATTAAGTGATGTTGTATTTTGGTAATTTGATGATGATTACATGATAAGCATTTGCATAGAGAAATCATGTTGTGGCTTGGTCACGTGGTGTCCAAGTATGTTTCCTTTGAGAGCCCCGTCATGAATGTGCGGGCCGAGATCCTCACTCGTGGAGTGTGGGCTTGAGGTCCCGTTACTTGCGAAGTAACGGGCATTGGTCCTGTGCGTGCGCGCCTGAGCATGGGTATCTTGGCGGCGATGCATACTCTGCATTACAGGTGTAATGTACACAGAAAGTTAAAGATAAAAGTCCTTGAGCATTGCATTTGCATTCAAGATGTTCTAATGTTAATCTCCTTTATATGTGTGTTATTGCCATGGTTTCTTAATGTACTTGCTGAGTCTATGGACTCACTCTTGTTTTTATTGTTGTTTAGGTACCCGAGACAAGAATGACATGCATGGGGGAAAGTAGACTGCTAGTCACACACATACCACATGAACTAGATAAGGATGAATGATCTGCAGAGAGTGATTGATCTTTGAATATTATGATTTGTTTTATACTATGGATTAAATGTAATAATGAGGAGTAGTAGAATTTTATACCTCTCTAGTTATGATGGATTCTTAGCATGTTTCTGATTATCCTTTGATGACTTGGAATGGAAGTTTAATTAATATTTGATTATTCTGTGTGTTGGAACCTTCATGTAATTAACTTTACAAGGGAGGTTCTGCCGAAATTTATTAGAATTGTCTTCTTTAGAGTTTTTAGAGTTTGTTTAGTAGCATTCCGGCTCATGACGAACCGGGTGTTCTGATTGGTATCGAGAGCGGGTCGTAGGTCCGTGGAATATGAAAGGTTAAATTGACACACTATGCACAGTAGGTGGGAATGGGTTAATGCATTGCATTATGCTGCTTTTGAGATTTTGATTTCTCTTGTGTGATAGCTGCTAGTTAGACTACTCTTGTGGTCCTAGATGATGAAATTGCTTATTGTTTGATTGTTTTGCTGTGATGATTAGATATGGCAAGGGGTGGAGGCCGAGGTCGTGGTCGAGGCCGGCAGGGAGCCGGGCGAGGCCAGGCATCGCCCCCGCCAGAAGTTCGGAATTCCGTAGTGGGAGAAGCTAGCCCTGCGGAGTCTGAGGAAGAGGTTGCTTCAGCGGTACAGGAGAACCAGGCCCCGCCACCGCGCTGTTGTCGCTCTGTGGTGGCCCTGCGATGGCACTGCGGCGTATGCCATGGGATTACATCAATGGGCGCTTTGAGTGGACACCTTCGACGGGTCGAGCACGCTGTCGGCGCAGCTAATTGGTGCGACACATGGAGAGGCGCCGGGCTCGGGGATGACATCGAAATGAGGGCTCGGTTCGTGGCCTTCCAATTGAAGGCGGCGGATATCCGGTGGGAAGGAGTTCGATGGCGGGGACAAGACTCATGGACCGATTACACAGGAGTATTTTGTTGAGCACTTCAGGGAAGAGGTTTTATCCACTTCATATGTGGAGCGAATGGAAGTCTCCTGCGAGAACTTCAAGCAGGAAGATGACGATGATGAGTATGAAGCGGTTTTAACAACTGGTTCGTTTTGTTCCATTGTGGCCACAAATGATGAGGAAAAAGCCAAGAGGTTTCGCGGGGCTCGAGCAAGAGTTCGGCAGGTATTGGGAGCATTGGGTTGCGGGATTTCAGCTCTGGTCGAACAAGCCGGGGCATGGGCGGAGATGCGGCTTGGTGAGGAGCTGCCGGGAGGAAAGGCGCTGTGGTATCTCGAGGCGGTGGCGGCGAAGAGGGTTTTGGCGGTGGGGTGGGACCTTCGAGGCCCACTTCCAAGAGGTTCAAAGGTCCGCGAAATCATTCAAGACCAAGTTCACGGGGCACGTCTTCTTCCACCTCGCGGCGTCTGCGGTGCACCTAGGTTACGTCCGGTCCCGAGCGGGGCATGAAGTGCTTCAAGTGCGGCGATGAGCATAGAGCTTGAGTGCGGTGGTTTGGGTCTTGTCGCCATTGTGGTCGGGAGGGCCATAAGGCATTGGTTTGTCGGCGGAATCCCGCGGTATCATCAAGTGGGAACTGTGCGATGTCGGTGCAGCGCCGCGCTTCTTCTCGAGGGTCGGTTCGGATGTTAGCGGCTACTCCTACTCCTACTTGGGCACCGCCACGACCTTACTTCCTGCTCTGGAGGAGCTCCACCGCTGGTATTTTTGGCCCCCTCCTGTGGCCCCATTTCCGATAGTGGCGCCTTGGCACCTCCAGCGGTTCCGCACCACCGTACGGTGTTGGAGCCCCTACCGCTCGGCGGCGAGCCTCCTACGCTATGCCGACGGCGAGTCGGTGAGTCGTCCCGATGTGGTGACAGTACGCTCTTGGTGGATTCGATGAGAGCACTTGTTCTATTTGATTCGGGGCTACCTTTTCTTTTGTATCACTAGATTTTGTTAGTAAAGGCGAGTTTGAGTCTGCGACCAATAGCTCGATCGGTTCTAGTTAATTCTCTGAAATTCTCTCTAGCTCTGATTTGTCCTGTTGTGTGATTTCGTTAGATGGAGAAGAGTTCATTGCTAATCGATGGTTATGAGGATGGAGCCGTTTGATGTTATCTTGGGATGGATGGTTGCATAATTACCGTCTTTGTCATTTCTGTTTTTGGAAGACAATAACCTGCAAGCTCCGTGCAGGCGGAGGTAGTATTCCAATGTAGCGCTCCATCTCACTCACTTTTTGTGATGGCTAGTCTTTTTCCCGGTGGCCGTACGGCGAAGAATGGGTTTCTTTTGTCTCTAGTGGAGAAGCCGAGTTTATCTGTAGCAGCAGAAGAGATTTTGGTCGTTCGGGAGTTCTGGATGTTTTCAGTGAGAACTACCGGGGATGCCACCACCTCGTCCCATAGAGTTCAGAATTGATTTGGTACCAGGCGCCCGACCTGTCTCAATGACCCCTTACCGGTTGGCCCGTCCGTTCCAGGAGGAACTAAAGAAGCAGTTGGATGATTTAAAAGCAAAGGATCTCATTCGTCCCAGTGTGTCTCCATGGGGAGCCCCTGTTCTTTTTACCAAGAAGAAAGATGGTAGTTGGCGTATGTGTATTGATTATCGTGCTCTTAACCAGCTAACCATCAAGAATAAGTATCTTCTGCCTCGTATAGAAGATCTATTTGATCAGTTGAGAGGGGCCAAGGTATTCTCAAAGATTGACCTTCAATCAGGTTATAATCAAATCCCTATCCGAAAGGAGGATATTGAGAAGACGGCATTCTCTACAAGGTATGGGCATTTTGAATTTAAAGTTATGTCTTTTGGACTAACGAACGCCCCTGCTGTTTTCATGGAGACTATGAACAGGATGTTGCATGAATACCTGGATGATTTTGTGGTAGTCTTTATAGATGATATCTTGATATATTCAAAGACTGAAGCTGAACATGAGCGACACACAGGCTTGTGTTGGAAACACTAAGGGAGCATAAGTTTTATGCCAAACTAAAAAAGTGCGAGTTTTGGACGTCTGAAGTGGGATTTCTGGGGCATGTCATCAATGATAAGGGAATCACAGTTGATCCAAGTAAGATTTCTACAGTGGTAGAATGGAAGACGCCAACCAATGTCAAAGAAGTGAGAAGTTTTCTCGGCATGGCGGGATACTATCGGCGTTTTGTGCAGGATTTCTCCATTATTGCTAAACCCTTATCCAGACTCACACAGAAGGGTGTGAAGTTCAGGTGGGATGATGACTGTGAGCGTAGTTTCCAAACCCTTAAGGAAAAGTGGTGACCGCCTGTCCTTACACTTCCAGAGCACGGAAGCGATTTCTGATGTACTACGATGCGTCTCGGATTGGGTTGGGTTGTGTCCTTATGCAGAAGGGAAGGTGATAGCATATCGTCAAGGCACCAAGAAGCATGACTGAATTACCCAACTCATGATTTAGAGTTGGCGGTGTAGTGTTTGCCACAAACTTTGGAGACATTATCGTATGGTGAGGGTTGTGATGTTTATACAGATCACAAGAGTCTTAAGTATATTTTCACTCGAAAGATCTGAACTTAAGGCGCGCAGTGGTGGAGCTAATTAAGGATTATGATCTATCTATTCAATACCATCACGGGAAGGCAAATGTGGTGGTGATGCTCTTAGTCGCAAGCGGCGCCCGCTACTGGATTATCTCATTGCTGACTTTGACCGTATGGGTATATCATTTTGCTATCACGGGGGCGCACGTGTTGAAACACGGTGATTTTGAGTCGGCCATTCGAGGCGGGTGCGGGAAGCACAACAGAAGATCAATTATTGCAAAGGGTTGGCGGTGGATTTGGGCAGGGCGGAGATTTCGGTTTGGATGAGTGTGGTGCGTTGCGGTTTAAGTGCCGCCTTTGCGTACCACAGAAAGCGAAGGTCAAGGATGATATTCTGAAAGAGGCACATCGTACCCCGTACACTGTTCATCCGGGTGAAACGAAGATGTATCGTGATCTAAAGCAGAATTTCTGGTGGAAAAGGATGAAGGTGGACATAGCTAATTATGTGGCCTCATGTGGTGTTTGTCAACGGTGAAGGCGGAACACAAGCGTCTGCGGGGTTGTTGCAACCTTCTGATTCCGCAATGGCCGTGGGACGATATTTCTATGGATTTTGTAGTTGCGTTACCCGGTCACCAAGGGGTAAGGATGCGATGTGGGTGGTAGTGGATCGTCTCGATGAATCGCACACTTTATACCAATTCGCACTACTAACTCGGCAAGTGATTTAGCTCCCATCTATGTGCGGAGATTGTGAGATTACATGGGGTGCCAAAGACCATCATTTCGACAGAGATGCCAAGTCTGTCTCCAAGTTTTGGGAAAGTTTCAGAGTGCCTTGGGCACACAAATCTGTCTGAGTACAACATTCCATCCACGAGAGCAGATGGGCGGGCGGAACGTACCATCCGGACCACGGAGGACATGTTGCGGACTTGTGTTTTGTCTTGGAAGGGTAGCTGGGAGGATCAATTGCCTTTAGCAGAATTTGCTTATAACAACAGCTATCATTCAAGCATAAAAGCCGCTTGTTCGAGGTTTTGTATGGGCGTAAGTGCAGTCACCACTTTCTTTGGGAAGCCGTGGGTGAGAAGGCGCTTTGGGTCGGATTGGGTACAAAAGATCGTAGAGCGAGTAGCTCGGTGAGACAGAACCTATTAGCAGCTCAAAGCAGACAGAAAAGTTATGCAGACGTGAGAAGAAGAGACTTGGAATTTGAAGTGGGGGATCAGGTGCTCTTGAAAGTGTCCCCCACTAAAGGTGTGGTGAGGTTCGGTACGGAGGAAGCTTAGCCCAAGGTACATAGGACCATTCACGATCTTGGCTCGAATCGGAAGTTGGCTTATCGTTTAGACTGCCGAGTCTGTCGTGGAGTGCACAACGTTTTTCATGTGTCCATGTTGAGAAAATACTTGAGGGACCCGGAACATCTTATTGCCTTATAACCCCTAACAATTGAGCAGGACCTGTCCTTTGAGTCCAAACCAGTGCGAATTCTGGAAAGATCAGAGAAAGAATTGAGGAACAAAACCCTGAAGTATGTCAAAGTGCTTTGGTCGCAGTGATCGAGAGGGAGGCCACTTGGGAACTGGAGTCTCGTATGCGCGAGCTATATCGAGACTTATTCTCTTAAGGTACATACCCTTCGTTGTTAAGTTACTAGTCTCGGTTACCCCTTTTGAGGTTTGGCGTTTAGATTCTGGTCGAATCTGCTAAGGGAAAGACGCAATACCAAATTTGTATCGAACAAGAAATCGGAGAGGTTAAACTTTCAGGAAGGAATTCAATGGATTTTTGGGAGGGACCAACAGGAGATTTCTTAATTTAATTGTTAAAGAGGGGGGTGATCGCTGTTGTAGCACAACCTGGGCTTGGGCCGTCCCATGTGGCCTAGGGGGGTGGCCGGCCAAAGTGGGGGGCAGCACTCCCCCACCTCCCCAACCCTAGCCGCAACCCCCCTCCCTCTCCCACTCCCCCACCTCTCCAACCTGGCCGCCACCTCTCCTTCCCCTTCCCCCACGCCTCTCTTGCCCCTGGTTGCCCATCCTTGCGCCCCCAACCTCCCCTCCAAGAGCCCCCATTGCTGCCGGCCTAGTGGAGAAGAAGACCACCTTGCAGCCGGCCATAGAGGAAGAAAGGAGGGAAGAAAGGAGGAGAAGAGAAGGGAGAAGAGGAAAAGGAGGATCGCCATCCGGGTTCGCATTCGGCAGCGTCGTCAAGGGTAACATGTTGTTCTTGAAGGATAATTAGTCTTGGAAGAGATTTTGATTAGTCTTTGTTTAGATGGCACTCGACCTGCTGTTATGCAATTTTCGTCCAGTGGCTTGCGGGGTAAATTTCATGTGGTTAGAGGACGAATCTGGAGTTTTGGTCTCCTAGAGAGTTGTAGGTTATTGTCTTAGCTTTCAGTGGCCGCCAAGTTCACTCAAATCCGATTAACGGTTAGAGAGTTATGATTTTCTAAGTCTGCTGTTCCACTGCTCTGTCAGTATTTAGGCAGATTGTAGAAAACCAATTAAAAGTGATGGTTAAAGTGGAAATATGAGAACCCCAGTATAACGAAAGTTGTAGATAATCCTTCTAGCTTTCAGGAAAACTAAAGATCATGAAATTCGGACGAACGTAGAGAAAGTTATGATAGTTTCATTGTTGCTGTCCAGAGACCCGACGCGAAAATTGATACTCTGTTGTTTAGACTGGTAGGGCTAGTAAATGGCCGAATCAGAGAACCTCACCAACTAGGTTTAGAAGGGGAATGCAATAACCTTTTCAGATTGTCCAAGATCACTCCATTTGGATTTCTGTACATTTAGTTATGATTTTTCGAAGGGGGCTGTTCTCTGGAAAAGAAATCTGACAGGCCGCTTTAACGTTGGGGGTTACGTTTAGTGGACGATGTACTCATGTTGTGTTTATGATTTTGTTATTAGACCCTTATGGTAGCCTTAGCTTGTCTCAATTGTTGTCCAGGTGTGGGTTTGGCTCCGGGAGCAGTACCTCATTCCGACATCCACCTTCGCACGGTTGAGGCAAGTGCATTGTTGTTTGAATGATTGTCTAAATTGTGTGTTATTTGTTTGTATGGATGCATTGCAAGATGGTATACTTAATGAATGCTTAAGTATGGTTATTGCTCAAGTGATGCTCATGCTTTACTATGATTAAGTGATGTTGTATTTTGGTAATTTGATGATGATTACATGATAAGCATTTGCATAGAGAAATCATGTTGTGGCTTGGTCACGTGGTGTCCAAGTATGTTTCCTTTGAGAGCCCGTCATGAATGTGACGGGCCGAGATCCCTTCACTCGTGGAGTGTGGGCTTGAGGTCCCGTTACTTGCGAGTAACGGGCAATTGGTCCTGTGCGTGCGCGCGCCAAGACAGCATGGGTATCTTGGCGGCGGTCGCATACTCGCATTACAGTGTAATGTACGAGAAAGTTAAAGATAAAGTCCTTGAGCATTGCATTTGCATTCAAGATGTTCTAATGTTAATCTCCTTTATATGTGTGTTATTGCCATGGTTTCTTAATGTACTTGCTGAGTCTATGGACTCACTCTTGTTTTTATTGTTGTTTAGGTACCCGAGACAAGAATGACATGCATGGGGGAAAGTAGACTGCTAGTCACACACATACCACATGAACTAGATAAGGATGAATGATCTGCAGAGAGTGATTGATCTTTGAATATTATGATTTGTTTTATGCTATGGATTAAATGTAATAATGAGGAGTAGTAGAATTTTATACCTCTCTAGTTATGATGGATTCTTAGCATGTTTCTGATTATCCTTTGATGACTTGGAATGGAAGTTTAATTAATATTTGATTATTCTGTGTGTTGGAACCTTCATGTAATTAACTTTACAAGGGAGGTTCTGCCGAAATTTATTAGAATTGTCTTCTTTAGAGTTTTTAGAGTTTGTTTAGTAGCATTCCAGGCTCATGACGAACTGGGGTGTTACACTAGCCGCCCCCTCCCTTGCCCCTCCACCCGTGCGTCCCTCCCCCTCTCTCCCTTAGGCAGCCGCCCCTCCCTCTCCCCTGCGTACCACCCCTGTCCAGGGTCTCCCTGGCTGCTGTACCCCCTCCCCCTTGCGTCTCCCTCGCTGCCGGCAAAGCCCCGTCCGTCTTCCTCGCTTGCCGACTCGGGAGAGAAGGTGATCGCTGGATGTGTTTGGCTGTTCGAGGAAGGAGAAGAGGAAGGGAATGAGATCATCTTTTGGGGAGAGCTCGCTGGTGGGTGCCCTCAGTGCCCGGCACTCGGTTCGTCTAGGGTAACCTCGTTTAGATGTTTTAGCGCTTAACTATTCTTTGCCGGCAATTCTGTCGCCTCAGGGCAGATCGAGTTAGAGGGACGATTTGTTATAGTTAAGTGCGGATTCAGACTCGGGCATCTCCTAGAAAGTTGTAGAGGACGTCAATATCTTTCAATGAAGTGCTAGATCATAATTTTTGGACCTCTGTAGCGAAAGTTATGAAATTAATGGTGCAGCTGTTCTGCAACTATGTCAGTTTTTGGATAGGTTTTAGTATTCTAACCTTTGCGATCAGTTAAAGAGAGAATTAGAGGATCTCAGTATAACGAAAGTTGTAGATAATTATCGTAGCTTTCAGGTAAGCACAAGAACACGAAATTGGGATAAACGAGCTGAAAGTTATGATAGATTTAGTATTCTGTCCAGAGAACCTGACGCGAAAACGATGTTCTGTTAGAAGGCATATTAGGGGCAGTTAATGGCCGAATCAGGAAGTCCCACCAGCTAAGCTTAGATGGGGAATTTGATAAACTTTCAATGAAGTCCAAGATCACCTCATTTGGACACCTGTGCTAAAAGTTACGAATTTTACAATATAACTGTTTACAGAAGGGTCAATTCAGCATGTAGGAAAGTGGAGTCGGGGTCACATTTCAAGCTTTTGCTATCTCGTGCTTGCTATTATGGTTTATTTGGTATATTTCCATTGTCTTATAAAGCTTTTAAATGTATTCTTAGGTGGGGGACTGGTTCCGGAGGCAGCACCTACTTCGCATCCACCGTTCTCACGCGGTTGAGGCAAGTACCCTAACAAGTAGAGTAACTATGGATGGGTTGACAAAGTTTGCTAGTAATTGGAAATTGTTAGCAGTGGTTGATTGATAGAGTGATATGTTTGTTAAAGATAATAAATGTGTTTGATACATGCTATTGGTAATATGATGTGTTTGTTAAAGATGATGAATGTTTTGATACATGCAATAGATAGTGTGAGCTGATGGTTAAAAGTGGTGCCAGCTTATGATATGATTGGTTGTACTTCATGTACAGTACTAGTGATGTTCATGCATATTGCAACCATGTCATGGTTTATATGTACAATTGGAGCATACATAAAGATGCATGATCGAGATCCCCACATTCGTAGAATGTGGGCAATTGAGGAGGGATCCCCATCGCGTAACGATGGGCAAAGATCCCCACACTTGCGGAGTGTGGGCTTGAGGTCCCCTATACTTGTGGAGTATAGGGCAATTGGTCCCTGTGCTTGTGAGCACAGGCATGGGCTCGCTGCGACGGTTGCTTGCCCCGCATTACAGGTGTAATGCGCAAAAGAGTGAAAAGTGAAAGGTTGCATTGCATGCCTGCATTCATGCTCCATGTGTTAAAGTTTTGAGTAATGTGTAGAATTGAAGGTTGATGTTTCAATCATGTTGTAGCGTCTCTTATGTGGTACTTGCTGAGTTCTTGAACTCACCCTTGTTTTCATTGTGTTTTTAGGTACCCGATCCAAGAACGACATGTATGGGGGGAAGTAGAATGATAGTCACACACACACACACATCATGAACCAAATAAAGATGAATAGGCTTCAGACTATGTTTCTTATTATTGGGCGAGTTGCTCAAAGGTTATTTCGTTATGTTTCATGTAATGGATTAAGTGTAATAATGATGAGTAGTGGAACTTTATACTTCTCTAGTTTTGTTAGTCACCTAACATGATTTGATTATCTATTGTGGATTAGAGTTGATGGTTTACTTATTTATGATTTACTTGTGTATTGGATTCCCCCGTGTAACTGTTTTTACAAGGTAGGTTCTGCCGAAATTTATTAGCAATTGCCTTGGTTAGAGTTATTTAATGATTAGTTCAGTAGCATTCCAGGCTCATGACGGGCTGGGGTGTTACATTTCTTGCTTGTGATTAAAATATGTGCATGGTAGCTTTTTAATATTGCATATTCTATGTACCTGTAGACAATGAGTTCCACAAATGGTGAGCCAATAGAAGCAAAAAAACCGGATGTCCTAACCTGCGGTCTAGGTCAGCAAGAGTTGGTGGAAGAAGTGACCTAGGAACATAAGGTGAATATGTGGAGCATGATGATGATATAAATGATGACAACATGCATAATGACAAGCTCCAAATGGCCGTTGAAGGGCGTCAACAAGCTAAATTGGACAAAGAATTTCTACTAGGGTGCATTGAAACAATGCAAGCAGATAGTGATAAAAAAATTGATACCCTTAGTCAACAAGTGGCGGAGATGAAGGAATTGTTACTTACTAATTCTCATGTGGGATGACATGCACAAATCAGTCCACGATATGCGTCAAATTCACCAATACATGAGGTATAGTACAATACAAATTTATGTAATCAATTCCTTGGTATAGAAGAATGAAGTTTGTTTCTACTTTTATTTTTATGGCTATAGGATCAGCATGCCAAAAGTGACAATGTTGAGGCAGAGTCTAATGCTGCAGAAAACATGTTGTCTGAGGAGGTACATGTTGCTCACAACAAAATAGATTCTTCACCATTGTCATACAACAGTTCATATCTAATGTAATGATTTCTCTATTTGCACTTGTAGACATTAAATAGGCGTGGAGTTCCATCACAAAAAGGAGATGGAGGAGTAAGATTTCACATATCTCATTATTTGTTGGTTCGCTCCTTACTATTTTGCAATTTATTTTACTAGACTTGAATCAACACATTCAATGATGACATGTTTTTCAGAGTGGAAAAGAAGTTATCTTGTACTCTGTTATTGGACCATATGATATCCCTATGGCAAAGGCTGTTGATATATCTACGGATCAGAGGATAGTAGTGGGTGGTACTCTATTGGGTGTTAAATGTTGTGAAGTTGTCGTTAATCATGTGCTAAAAAGGGCCGCTCAACTACCTCGTCATTATGGGGACACTACTACAAAAAGGCTAATACTGGACGCCTTATCACAAACGGTTGACCAAAACCGTCTGTATTACATGCAATCATAGACGGTTTTGGTTTAGAGACCGTCTATCTTACGGGCTGCGCTAAAAATCGTCTGTGAAGAGCTAATATCACATACGGTTCATATTGAAAACCGTCTGTGAAGTATCACAAATGGTTCTAAACACTAACCGTATGTGATAATTGTAGACTTCACAGACGGTTCATATTAAAAAACTGTCTATGATACTTGTTCGTCGCTTCAATGCCGCTTCGGCTCCCCAACGCGTCTTTTCATCTCATGCGCTGAATTTATTCATTGTTTTATAAAAATGATCACCCACCATCGAAGATAATCATCATCCCCACATATAACTCTACTGTATATACTTCTAAAGCAGAAATATATGGCTCCCTCTTCTGTTTCCTAGTCGCAGGCATTGATGGTCTACCTAGCCATACTGTACGAGCACCTCTCCAGCAGTACGTTGGCGGATGCGGCGGAAGGACACTGTTCCAACAGTGTCCTCCCTCCTCTGTCCGAGGATTTGCCAGAGCAAGTGGCGGCCACCTTCCGCCATCTTGGCATCCTCCTCCGCCGTGTCTTCCGAGTGATCTCCCACTTCCGGCGAGTTTACCGCGTCATCGACGTGGTCCTCCACAACGACGTTGCACGTCTCCAGGAGGCTCACCGTCACTTGGACTGCTTAATCGAGGCGGTAGGTGACCGAGTCGACCATGCCGAGACCTCTCAAGCAAAGGAAGAGAGCCTATGGGCTCAATTCTTCTTGATTCACAGTCCGAGGGTCTTCGGGAGACACTCGAACGAGCGCGTCAGCAGGTGGACACATTTCGGGCTGATGGTCATGAACCGTCCGATGTCGCCGCCACCTACGAAGTTTTGAAGATGGAGATAGCAGCCTACCTCCGCCACTAGAAAAACTTTATTTATTTAGGTTTCTACTTTTTTTAATCTTTGTAAGAAGCGACTGGCCACGCTGTTTGGCCATATATATGTAAGTTCCAAAAATATAAAAAAAATCTGGTTTGGAGGTGATCGAATTACTATATTATATGTTGAACCGTCTGTGATATTCCTTTATTAATAACAGCCCGTGCACTAGGGTTTGTGACCAAAACCGTCTTTATTACATGCAATTATAGACAATTTTGGTTTAGAGCTCGTTTGTGTTATTAGCTGCGCTAAAAACCGTCTGTGAAGAGGTAATATCACAGACGGTTCATATTGAAAACTATCTGTGAAATATCATAGACGGTTCTGAACACAAACCGTCTATGAGTTCATATTAAAAACCATTTGTGATATTTAGAACTATCACAGACGGTTTTCAACAAACAAACGTCTGTGATAATTAAACGTTTTGGCTCCCGTGTGATGCGTCTCTTCGTCTCCTGCGCCGATGGGCGATATGATGCGTCTCTTCATCTCGTGCGCCGACGTTACGTATGATGCGTCTCTTCGACGTTTTATAAGAATGATCATCGCGCGCCATGGTGATCAGCACGCATATGGTACGTATTGAATATATTATACGTACGTACGTACACGATGGTGAGCACGCGGAGCATGACTGCTAGGACCAAGCTGGCGAGGAGGTCGGCGATCACCGTCCTAGCTCTTCCTGACGATGTTGTCGTCCACATCGTCGGTCTCGTGACCGCGAGCTCTCCTCAGCCCATGGCTGACCTCTGCAACCTACGAGCCACATATGATCTGAACTGATTTTGACTAGCAACAACGACCTTAATTTGGCCTTTTAATTTTCTATTATAGAGTAATTAATTCTTTTATTAAGATTTTATCATGCATCTTGAATTTTAGTTGCAAGGCCGTGTACAAGGTGTCTAAGAAGCGCGCCGTGGGGAGGTGCATGGCGTTGGAGCAAGAGGAGGCGATGAAGTGGCAGGACAACGAGTGCTAGCTCACCGTTGTCAACCACCTGTCAGGCGCCGGCAACCCAGAGGGCTGCTTCATCGTCAGCCTCGCGCTTGCCTTCGCGTCCCAAGACATGCAACATGGCCTCGTGTTCTTTGAATGGGCAACCGTCGCCGGCCACAAGGCTGCGGCCTACGTGCTCGCACTCCTCCTCTACACGGCCGGCGAGATGTGTGACGTTGGGAAGCACTACATTAGGTAGGTCGAGGGCGAGCCGGGCGGTGGCGGGTGCGAGACGGCCAAGAGGACCAACTGGGAGTGCAGGCGGTGCCAAAGGCTCGCCGTGGACATGATCCAGGTGGCGGCGTGGGGGAGATGGCCGGGCCGCTGGGCCGGGTGTGGGCGCTGTCAGAGGATGGTGACCGGTGCACGAGCACCGACTGCAGCATGGAAGGGTGGGACGACTACGCTGTCTTCTACAACGATAACTGCATGATTAGGCATGAGTATGCCAATTTCTTTGCAGAGGTGTTAAACTACTTGCCATAAACTATTTGCCTAGATTGTCTCTTTCTAAAATAGACAAAAGTATTACAAGAAAAATACCCCCAAAAATTTTCACAAACGGTTCCATAATAGAACCATCTATGATATTATACATATCACAAACGGTTCTTTTATGGAACCGTCTGTGACAAGTATCACCGAAGGTTCTATAATAGAACCGTCTATGATATTCCTTTATTAATAACAGATCGCGTGCTAGGGTTTGTGCCCTTACTCTCGCCTGTTCCCCTCTCCATCGCGCGCTAGGGTTGGGGACTTTGGGCTCCCGCATCACGCCTCCCCCGACCGTCGATTCGACCTCGCCGTGGTCGAATTGAGCTCGCCCCGCCATCTACGTCACCGAGTCGAGCTCACCTCACCATCTACGCTACCGAATCGAGCTCGCCCCGCCATCTCCCCCGCCGAATCAAGCTCGCCCCGCCATCTATGCCACCAAATCGAGGTACGCCGCTCCCCTCTGCTCCCCCTCCCGCGTCGCCGCCCTCCCCTCTCTGCTCTTCTCCCACGCGGCCGCCCTCCCCTCTCTACTCCCCCAGCAGCGTCGCAGCTCCCCCTCCTCTGACTAATTTGTGATTTTAAAACTAATGAACTGAATACTATCGAGGCTTGCTGATCTGCTTTGTGCTTTGTGATTTGTGATCAACTGATGAACTAAACTGATTTGCTTGTTGATCTGTTGTGCCTAATGCCTACATTTGTTGATGAATTGAGTACTTGTTGATGAACTGAATACTGAATAAGTGAATATTGAACTATTGAATTGAACTGAATATACTGCTTGCTGAATACTGAATATTGAAGTATTGCTAGGTGCCTAATCTGCCGGGGACAAACATACTACCGAGGGCAGTTAACTACCAACAATACATCTAACTACTGGGGAAACTATAACTGCTAGGAAAAAACTAACCACTGGCAAAACTCTAACTGCCAGAAAAAAAACAGCACATCTAGGGACCCTTTGTGGTGGCCAGAGTCGAGTTATTCTATGGGAGATGCTAGGGCATAAGCAAGAGAGAAGATGAGAGGTTAATAGTGATTTTTTTTATTATTATTTAATCCTTTTTTTAATTTAATTTTAAAGTTAACCCCTCGCAAACTTTATTTCCAATTCTGACCCCTTTGGTCACGCCACCACCCATGGCGTGACCAAACAACACTGTCACGCCAGCCCATTTCTGGTCAAAGTCTTGTCACGCCACTGGTGGTGGCGTGACAGTATTGTTTGGTCACGCCACCACCAGTGGCGTGACAAAAAGTGCGATTTTGGAGACTTATCTTGTGGCGTGACAGTGTTGTTTGGTCACGTCACGGGTGGTGGCGTGACCAAAAGGGTCAGAATTGAAAATAAAGTTTGCGAGGGGTTAACTTTAAAATTAATTTTAAAAAAAGATTAAATAATAAAAAAAGTTCGTTAATAGTAGCGAGGAGGTGCTCTCCACATGCTTGCATCGCTAGGAGTCGAGGAGGGAGAGGCATCCTGAGTTCGCACCATTACAGACAATTGGCATGGTGCGATGAATGATTTGTGCTTAACTGTGTCCCAAGTAAATAGAGTTGGAGGTGGAACTGACTATTGAAGTAGCCAGACACACTACCCCTAGCCCCAATTTATGGGATCGAAACAAGGCATAAGTAATAAAAATATCGAAGTTATTTTTCCTTTTCTCTCACTTTTTAATTTTCCTTGCTTGCAAGCATCATACTTAAGTTTCAATCATATTGGAACACAACTCTTAGAATGATAGATCTTGATCAGGTTTTCTTTCTCTTCTACACCTCTTGCATAAAGTTGCATAGTAAACAAAACTTAAACACTATTTCGGGCTCATATGACATATTTGATCAATTTAAATAAAGAATTAATAATAATATTTTATGTGGATATGCATAAAACTTATAACTATTTCACAATTATAATATTTTCATTGATAATATAAAATTTAATTATTCTATCGGTAATAGCCATATTTATATTTTAACTATACATGGGATGAAACATCTACCATTAATTTGGATAACATGTCTACTACATCAAATTCGTATGGCTAATTTAAGAAAAAAAAATTCCAAACACAACACGAAATTACATCCTAACTCCATAACTCTGTTATAATGGGCAAATTAATTTCTTCTTGAAATTAAGGAATGCCATTTTTATTTATGGACTAACACAAATTGTGTGATCCTTTTGAAATTATCTACTTACACAAAATATCAACATTTACATATCATTACTTCTGGAGCCGTAGAAAGTTCTAGTACTTTTCTGGAGAATATCCATATTATATATTTTACGGTATGTTGTGAAAAAAAAAATAACACATGTACAATAAGGGGAGGGCATATCCTGTACTTCCCACACTTTAGGTACTCCTCTTCGAAACGTGGTGCAAAAAGTTATGAAAAAATAGACAAAAATGGATAGTATTGACACAAAATCAAGCATCATGCCACAAAATTTCAAACGTAAATTCGATTTAGACATTGAGAAACAAAACGAACAAATTTTGCTGAAAAGGAAATAAGAACAGAAAAAGGGAATAAATAAAGATAAAAGCCATTATTCACTGAATTTTGTCTACTTTGTTTCTCCTAATGTAATATACCTTTGTAGTTGAATTTTTGCAGGAAACTCGAGTATATCATATCATAACTAACTAAACTTTGTGTGGAAATTTTCATGACTAGAATCATGTTTTGCAGAGGGAGATTATGGGAGTACTGGATGGGTGGGGAATACATGATATGTCCTCCAATTTAGAGTATATTCTAGATGAGTTTGTTACAAATAACTATCTGTACAGTACCATTTATGAATTTTCTCTTGGAACTTCGCGAAAGCACCTTGATGCACGCACTAGTTCTTTTTTTTTTTACGATTACAAGAAAGACGTACACATATGAATGTGCCCCCTTAGCACATGCTTAGAAAGACGAAGACCGAGAATAAATCCGCGATCTCACAAAGTTCCTATTAAAAGCGCACTGGTGTGTGTGTAAAGGTGGATACTTCGATTTAAACCCTAGTGGATATAGTCATACACCCACAACTCCACCACTCCACCAAGAAGTGGTCCCCCCACACAAGTTCATGTAGACGTATGCCTTTGATCGAAATGAAAGTTTGGGAACTGATATTGTGAGATAAGGTACATGTGCAAATGATATTTAGAATGTGGAAAAAAAAATGGGGAGGGAGGGAATAGTTGACATGGGGAAAGGGAGGCTGTTGGATCTAGATCCAATAGTCCAAATTTTGACTAATTTGGGAAGGGGGAGGGGGTCAGCCGGATGTTGTATAGACACTCCCTTTAGTTAGTATGTGAGCTTTAGACATGGTGCGGTTCACAATTGATAATCTACCCCATGTTGACCTATGGTTAATTAGACTCTAGGTGATAACTGGTCAGTTGCCACTAGACATTATGCTCCAATTCACTTACTAGCCATCTTGCTCGAAGCAGTTACTTAAAACACTGAATTTCTCTTGTATTATGATTGCGAGAAAGACAGCATACCGTTCATTTTGTAGACAGCATACCGTTCATTTTGTGTTCCAACTTCCCACTAGATCTACGTCTCCTTATGCGCTAGGTAGTGTAATGACTGCAAACGAAACATCCTAGATCTGCTAACAATACAGATCTTCGGTTACTCGTAACCACAAGATACAATTAAATTCTAGGAAACAGAACTCACTTATGTCGAGACATATAACCCCATCAGATCTATAGAAACCATTAATCAAAGATCAACGCTTCAAATTAACACAAGAACAAGCAACGTAACTCTCACCCTATATAATGACAACACCTTCTCTACAAACTCCATGAAACCGAACTCACAAAGTCACAACACACAACAATTAACCATGTCCCCCATCTGCTACCTCGCCATCTTCTCACTTGCACTGGCCTCTCTGTCACCGGCTGCGGCCATCGCAGTGCCCGGCAACAGTGGCGTCGCCGTCCCAGCCCCCACCGTCCCCACCTCGCGGCAGTTCCTGCAGGCGCACAACGAGGCGCGCGCCGCGGTGGGCGTTCCGCCGCTGACATGGAACGCGACTCTGGTGCTGGACGCCTTGCGGTACTGCAAGGAGCTCCGGATCGACTGCAAGGCGCGGCCGCTCACGGCGTGGGGCACCGACGGGATCTACGGGCGGAACCTCTTCAAGGGCTTCGGAAGCCGGAGCGCGACGGACGCGGCGGCCGCGTGGGTGGACGAGCGGCGGTGGTACGACCGCGGCGCCAACGCGTGCGCGCCCGGCCAGATCTGCGGGGCCTACACGCAGGTAGTGTGGCGCGGCACGCGGCACCTCGGCTGCGCCCGCTACACGTGCCGGAACGGCGTCGACACCGTGGCCGTCTGCGAGTACTACCCGCCCGGCAACGTCGTCGGCGAGCAGCCTTACTGATTAACAACTCTACACACATGCTAAGCTCAGAAATGGCACGGTATGCATTAATAATATACGGTGCCCAGGAGAGCAATTGTTATGCTGGGAGTTCGTAACCTGGAGGTCAATATTTCCTCAGATCATCGATTTCACCCTCTGCTCGCTTACGACTTAACTACCGTCAAACGCTCGAGACTTGCAAGCAGGGAAAACTCTTTCGTTTTGGAAAAAAAAAATCGTTTGGGGTGAAATCACCGAAATTTTGGAATTTCAGTCTAAAATTTCGGTGAAATTTTCAAACAGATGTTTAAATTTTTGACGAAATTTGGCCGAATTTAGATGAAATTTGGACAAAAATGGCTGAAATTTGGACGAAATTTCATTCAGGGCACAAAAGGAGGGAAAACAATGTGCAAATAAGAATTTAAGGCAAGCAATAATTGGGAAAAAGGGACTGTTGCGGAATGAGGAGTTCAGGACACTTGATATGTTTCAAATACATGACATGCTTATTACCGTAAACAAAATCAACTCCCATTTTGCTGTCAATTCCTCAACACATACAATCAATCTGGTATCAGCTAATTGAGTTATTGAGCATTTATCTGCTATAGGGTCATGGCATATATTAATCCAGCAAAAAAATGCATGGTCTAATTGTCAGTTTGTAACTGCTCACATGATAGGGAAGCGTGACAAAAATGTAAAGAATTGGAACCACCAGGCGCGGCTGCGAAATGAAAATAATACAAATTATTGAAGGAAAGTATTTTTCAATGGTCATTAGATCCGAATTTGTTTCACTTACTTGGTCAAACTTCCTTTTAGAAGCACGAAATAACTCAAATTGAGCAAGTACCTGCACTGCAGTATGAGGTGGGTCCGCTATCCTACCTATTACATTAGTTAGTGCTTCAACATAGTCTACTTTGCTGCTAAAGCGGTACTTGTAGTGGCCTTCGGGATCAAGGACAATAGCTACATGGGAAAGGAAGACAATGTACATTAGAATGCATGAGAATTACCTAATATATAATTTCATACGATTACTTTCTCATTACCTGCAACCATCATAATGTCCTCTTACAGATAGCTAACCCTGTGGGACACCTTACTCATGTATCTATCCAATTCCTCCATCCCCTCGCCAAGATGAGCTTCCATTGCATGCGTAGCCGCAATCATCATTGCCATGAATCCAGAAATTATCCAAATCTTTTGTTGATTGGCATATCGTAGTACAGCATATAGTGGCTCCACTATATCTAGGACCCACCTGAGTTCAGATTACCAATCACTTCTTGTCAAGCAGTTTTCTACGTAATCATAGTCAGGATCACTTCTTCAATCATTGTCCTTCCACTCTTCTGACACCATCCATTGTCGGAACTCGTCTTTCTTATCCCAAAAACTTTGAAGGAAAAAAAAACATTTCCAAAGCGGGTGGCATTAGGTCAGATCAACTCTTCACCAATTTTCAACCTGTTGTGGTTATAGAAGAATTGGCAAACCCATTTGGCACTTTTGACCACTAGCAACCTCTGGTAATTTACCTATGTCCTTTAACATAAGGTTGATAATGTGAGCGGCACATGGCTGCCAAACAATATTTGGGTACTCGCTGATGAGCTTGGCACATGTTTCTTGTAGTTCGATCCATTGTTGGCGACAATTTGCACAACTGACTTGTGGCCAATCTCATCAACCACCATCTTAATCTCCGTGTACAGAAAATCTGCATGGGAAAGGAAGACAAGATAAATTAGAGCGCATGAGAATGAACAACAAATATAATTGCTAGTATCTTTCTTATTACCTGCATTCTGGATTTTACCAGGTGCATTGACGGACTTATGGAAGAACATATTTCACATTACAATACACCATGAAATTGATGATGCTCATGCAGGTTGGTCATGTCCATGAGTCGTACATGACAATCACACCAAATTGATCCTAGTCTTTTTTAAATTTTTCAACATAAACCTCCAAATTTTTACGGTTGGCTTGCATGTATGTCCCATCAATTTCAGTGCCTTTACGGAGGTGCTCCACCATACCTAGCTCTTGAGTCACCCTCAAAGCTGCTCGAAAGTAAGGGCAGTTAGCTTTACGACCAGCAATGTCATTGGCATAAAACCACTTTGCCCACACTTGGCCAAGTTTTTCTTTCGACCCCTTATTCAGCTTGGTGTCAATCCTAGGCTGGATGGTCCCTTTGCTACGCGCCAAGTCTGAATCAAATGGTGAAGCACTACCACTATGACCAACCCCTGCACCACGAAGCATTCTAACAAGCTGAGTTCCACTAGCACCACTATCAACACAACTACTGCTACCACTCCCACTCCCACTTGCAGAGCCATCGCCAACTGCACTCGGCCCTCTTCATCACTAGGCACATCAATTACTTCATTTTCCTCTAATTCATGCATAAGCTCATCTTCGAATCTAAGTTTGCTCTGCTTCTGTTCTCTTCTCTTTTGCTTTCCACTATTCTGAGACTTCCTCATTGCAATCCGCACTTCTCGTGGCATACGTTCACAAGATCTAACTTCACCTTCTATTCCACCCAGATGCTCCCTCGGGTTGCACCTCCCCCTTTCTTCGTCAATGAGAAATAATTACATGTGAAGTCTTGGGTACCAATTCTGGAGGCATGATTCCAAACATTGTTAATAATGTTTCCATCATTCACATGCCCTACATTTCCATGAAAACATATTTAAATTAGATTTTTCTATGCACCATACATGACTTCAAGCAACACATAAATATATAATATGCGCAACACTTTGCTACTAGAAATATAAGATGGCTATGCAAAGGCTCTACAATAGATATCCGGAGTATCCTTTCAATTATAATCATTGGATGTTGTTACCCAAAAACTTAGGGACACTATGGAAGATAATAGAATTGTCAGACTTAGAACCCAAAGACAGTATGAGGAGCACAACGAAGAGGTAATGATCTAATCACTAGCACCTCTATTATATTAGCTGTGAAATATTAACACGAAGAGATGCTTAGTTTCCTAATAAGTTCTGAAAAAGTCAAGGCTATTCTACTTTGTATAAGATATAGCATCCTCCTGAATTTTACTAAGAAAATAATTTGTGGACCCACTGTTTTATGTGTACAATCTCTTCCATTTACATGTGCCATTTCAGTTGACCTTCTTTTGTTCGTGTTGGTTAATTCTTTGCAGATGGATTCCCAGGAGGAATCTTTTAAGCATCAAATTGAGAGAATTCACCTACCCACTATGGAGAAAGAAAGTATGTATCAGAAGCTGAGGGAGCAAGAGCGTGCTAAGGCCAGACAGTCTGATGTTGATTTAGGAACTCCTGAAGATCGTAAGCAATGAAGCATACCTTCCACAGGAACAGGAGTCGATGAAGCTGAAGCACTACCACTGCCAACCTCCCGGCCGGTGGTGCTGCCCCAACCGCTCCCAGTGCCTACATCCTTGCTGGCCTCAATATCGCAGTAGTTCCCGCCAACCCAATTTCTGCCGCTTGCGCCAGCCATGACCCTGCTCCCTGCTGTCGCGACGCCACCGCCTGGAGAGGAAAAGGGAGAGGAGGCGAAAGGTGATGAGGCGGGTCGAAGGACACAGGAGGTTCAGTGGGGAAAGAGCTACCTGCTGGGCGCCTGGGCGTCGGAGTCTCAGAGGTCCGAGCCACGAAGGCTGGCCTACTCCTTGCTGTTGCGCCGCCGCCGCCTGGAGAGGAAAAGGGAGAGGAAGCGAAAGGGGATGAAGTGGGTCGAGGCACACAGGAGCTTTGGCGGGGGAAGAGCTACCTGCTGGAGTCTCAGAGGTCAGAGCCGTGATGGCCTGCTTCGTGCTGTTGCGCCGCCGCCGACGCCGGGAATGGGAATGAGGCACTCCAGGAGACGCAATGGGAGCAAGGAGGTTAGGGAAAGTGTTGGGTCGGCTGGATGGGTTGTTTCGGCCGGGCCAAATTCAAATGTGGCCGAAATTTTTTGAACGAAACACATTCCTTTCGGAGGGTGACGAAACGAACGAAATTTCTGAAATTTCGGCGAAATTTCAATGAAATTGTGAACCCTGCTTGCAAGTCCACAGTCTTGTATTTCATCTAAAATGGAAGATTGAACTTGAAGGCCTTTTCTAGTTGATTTATGGATTACATGGTGAAAAGGCTTACCAACAAAATACACTGTAAGACTATGTGCTTCGTTCTACTATTTGATTTCAGGAATCGTTGCATTGCTGACATAAATCATAATGACAACACAGTCTGTGTCTTTAACTCTTTATTGCCGGAAGTAACAGAACCACGAAGATGAGAGAAAGTCGATTTTCTGTCTCCTATCTAGAGATTCCTGTTCTGTCTCCTATCTAGAGATTCCTGCACATATTTCCCTCATCTAGAAAAAGTTAACACAACGAAATGTTGGCAGAGAGATGATGGGCTTGTTAAGTGCTGAACTGCTGATAACCAAACGGAGGCAACCCTCTCGTCATATTGGAGAAGCCGAGAAGAATACAGTGTGTTATGTTTAATGACGGTCGACGGGGCGACGGTACGCACACACAGGCTACAAGTAACCGCCTAACCGGCGCCCCGCAGTTTGCTTACCATGATAAATGCGGGCACTCAATTTTTTACATGCTGCCTCGACTTGAATTGAATCCAAGCTAATCAACTGATAAAATCATAGTTAACATCGAAAGGCCTAAAATTGGTTGTCGTGAACCACCAGATTGTACCTGATATGATTTTTTTTTTGAAACTCTAGCAGGAGAGCCAGGGGCGGATTTGGGCCTCGGGCAGGATAGACTGTAGCGCGAGGCCCAGCAAAAATAGCAATGCAAAAAAAAAAATTGATACAGGCCCCCAACAAAAAAAACAGCCGTGCAGCCCGAGGCTTAGCCGGCCAGCCCGAGGCCCACGCCTCCCTCCCAGACTCCCAGCGCACAGTCGGGCTCTCCGTCCTCCCAGGTCCCAGGCTCCCAGCGCAGAGAGAGCAGGCGAGAGTAGCAGACCTAATCCCTTCCAAATCTCCAATCCTCCACGGCTCCACCTCCACTCCCAGTCCCCGCCACCGCCGCCGGCCGCCCCTCCCGGCTCCCTCCGCGTCCACGCCCTCCCTCCACGGCTCCACGCCTGGCGCCGCGGTCGCCCCTCCCGACTCCTTCCGCGTCCGCGCCCTCCCTCACGCCCGGCGCCGCGCCCGCGCGCCCTCCATGGCTCTGTGCCTCCGTCGGTCCATCCCCGCCCGGCGCAGCGCCCGTGCCATCCTCGACGGTCGACGCAGCGCCTTGGGCGGTTGCGACTCTTCTCAGCCGCCGCGAGCGACGCGCGGCGCTTCGAGTTCGAGGTGAGCGGTGAGGGTTCCCTGCCTGGCTGCCTCCCTCGACGTAGCGGCGGCAGCGCCTCCAGGCTCCAGGTCCACTCCACCGCTCCCTCACTCTTGGCCCCGCGCGGCCGCTTGCCCTCGCCCGTTCTTCGACTTGGCAGCCTCCCTGCGCCACCCGGCCCGTGCGCTGCGCGGCGGCGTCGCACCGCACCGCGCCGACTTCGCCGCTGCCAGCTGCGCGCTGCGCTCTGCGCGCTCGCCTCGCCCGCCGCGCCCGGTTGGTCCCTCTCTGCTGCGTCACCGCCGCCCTACTGGGCTCCCTCGAGGCCCCAACGACGTGTTAAAATTAGGAATTGAGGTAACGAGAGCTGGTGAATGGTGATGACTGACTGGTGTTATGTGATGTCTAAATAAATGTAGGAGATCGATGAATTGCACTGGAGAAAGCTGCAGATCGTAAGATCAAAATCAGGCAAGGGCTGATATCAAACTTGAAGTGTTAATTGCTACCTTCATGGTGATTGCTGCATCATAGGGAGTTGTCCTAAGAATTAGTGGAATAGCCACATAGCTATCTGCCAGTAATAATGCCGATGTGTGACTCTAGATAAATGTCATAGAAAAGAAAATTGAGTTAAACATCGATGAGGAGTAAGTTTATTATGTGCATACAGAAATCTAATTTCCTTTTGTTAACAAATGTAGCGTCTTTTCAGGATCATGCAGCACTCTGGATTTGCTCCTGATTTTGACCAAGAGAGCGCTTATCTCGCTGCAGGAAGACCAAATGTTCAGAATGTAACCTTACTTTTTTATGTGATTGGCGGGGATCTGGTGTTGTGCATGCAAAAGTGTGGATATCGGACAAAAAGGATGTGTACATTGGATCTGCAAACAATGTCTGGAAATCCCTACTCAGGTATATTGGAAAACTAAACTATCCTAATTGAACTGTTATTGCATACATATAGTGCCAAAAACAAAATTATTTTGCCATGTTTTCTCAATATATTTTATGCTGAAGCATTTTTGCTAAAGTTTCATGTCAATGAAGCATTTGTGGCTTATTTTTTGTCATGTCCTAGTGTGGGTAGAAATTAGCGTTAGTTTTAAGATATTAGTCCATTAGAATTTAGCCCGAGGCGTGATCAAATCCTAGATCCGCCACTGAGGAGAGCTGCTAGTAATTCATTTCTGTAAGGAAAACTCACAGAGTACAAATTACAAATTACAGATTAGAGGTTAGAGGAAGCTACAGTATGAGGAAGAAGAACGTACATTAGAAGGCTAAGATGGAATTACTCGCTGGAAGGAAGAAGCTCCTGGAATCACCGCATACCCGCCTCTCTCCAAGCATGAGCTTCAGCCTTGACAGCAGAAGTAATTTCCAAGGCCGTTAGTCGTTTATTGTCAAAAATCTGTCGGTTCCTTTCGTTCCAAATGATCCAAGTAATTAACATCACGATGCTGCACGCTTCCTTTTTAACATCTGGATCACATCTCTGGACGATAGCTTCCCATTCTTCCAGGGTGTTATCTCCGTGAATAGATGGCTCTGTAGGTTTGGCACGCCGAGCCAGGTCGATATGGAACACCAAATAGTTTGGGAGAAGCAACACTGAAAGAGAAGATGAACTGCCGTCTCCTGTTGCAAGTTACACAGCGGGAACCAGTAGTTGCTGGGCCATCCGCGCGCCAGGAGATAATCAGCGGTTAGAATCTTGTTGGAGGTGTCTAGGTAACGTTCAAGTGCTTTGTTGCTTCCTGATACTCAATTTTTCTCCGTTAGATTCCGATCTAACCGTCCACCCCCCACCCATTAACGGGTCGGGTTGTATGGTTTTGTTAGACTTATGTCTAGGCTGGCCCATTTCACGACAACTTGTATCTTCACTGTTTTCTTTTGTGTAGTTGATTTGTTTTGTCTTTGCTTCATTCACATGGCCCGCAAAAAAAGAAATAAAAGTCCCGTAATTGTTAAGCCATTAATGTTGAGGCCTGAGACAAAAAAAAATTCCAATTTGGTTTTGGACTATAAAAAATTTAGAAAAGGTTCATTTGTTGTAAGCTGCAATATTGAGGGCGTGCGAAATCCTAGATAAAAAAGCAGAGAGTCGGCAGAGCAATGAACAGTAGGAGGGGGATCCCTGCCAAAAGAAAAAGAAAAAGAAAACAGAAACCAACACCAGAAAAGAGATGCAACAAAACAAAACACACGAGGAAGAAGATATAGAAATGTGAGAACCCTATAACTTAAATTAATATAAGCGACGAAAATCGGCAATTAGCAGTAAATTAAATTCATCTCAAATAAGAACAAAACATAATTACAGATTAATATCGAAAACATCGCCAAAACAAATTTATACAAGGTATATTCTCAAAAGTTCATCAACATAATTTACAACATTGATATAACTCAAAGTCAATCACAAGCATTACAAGCGGACATGCAACATTATTACAAACTCTGAGTTTATTACCAGAATTATTTACAACAGAGAGATAAAAAGATTACAGCTTTGTGTATATTACAAAAGACAATAATAAAATCTTGCATATAGCCAAAGCCTTGCATCCCTGTCAGTATATCGCCATCCAATTGAACCCAGTCCTCTGCCAATCCGAAACACGACCCACATTTCCAGCGTTCGCCAAAAATCCAAAAGAGCGAAAGAGAACCAAAAAACGATAAAGTAGGGTTAGAGTAAAGATGGATTGTCGTCATATCGCAGTAAGATCATCGAGGTTCCCAGATTGACCTAGGTCAGTCGGCACCGTCTCACTTCAGTAGGTTTAATCACCCGGCAGTATAGACAATCCGACACCCACGTTGTATCGACTTACCTCAAACCGTAGAAAATCCGAAGCACAGTATCAGAGACATCCTTTGGACCAAAGGTCCATAAGCCAACAGTCTAATATGATTGCGAAGGAGATTAGGGGAGGGCAAAATTGTCATGAATAGGCTAAGGGAAAGAGGCAGTCGAAAGCCCCCAGCCGTAAGCCCTCCTTCCTCAGTCAAAGCCTCACAAGCCCCTCCTTCACATGCACAGAAGTCACAGCCGAAGGCAACCACCAAGTGCAAAGAAAACAAAGCCATCACAAGCTTCTCTTTCATTCACAACCAGGAGCAAACTCCTGCACAACCGAAGCCTCAAGCGAATCACCACAACCACGAGCCACAAGCAAGTAAGCCAAAACCCAAGCACAAGCTCACTGCCACCACAAGGCCAACACCAGCAAGCCAAGCACACCTGCACCATTGCCACCACCAAAAACCAACCACAGAGAAGTAGAGAAGGAGGACAGGAGCACAAAGGAGTTGGGGAAGACGACGGAGCGTGGATGGCAGTAGAGATGATTAGAACTAACAACCACCACCAGGAACAATGTAAAGCCGACAAAGGGCGACAAGGAGGAACAAAGGACACAAAAGGGAGCAAGCAGAGCATCATCACCACACGTCTAGCATCACCAACCCAACCAAGTTTCCATTCCCAAACTGACCTAGCTAACCATGGTAAACCACCATTTCTCCCCCATTCTGTATTTTTCCCAAACCGAACCCCACCTCTGAACTAAACCAGTGCATAGAAGAACACATTCGACATGACCATACCATCACCAATCCATCACAGAGCAGGGGGGACAGAGCACCCGACGGTCTCTCACTCCTCGGTGTGTGGAAGATCTCGAGCCTCGTCGTAGTTAGCCATAGCAGCCCACCTCCATCACATTCCTCATACATGAGCAAGCATCAACCCACATTAGTAAAACAAATCAAGCTCAAACTCTAAAAAACAGAAACAACAGAGAAAATAACAAGAGAAAGAAGAATGGGCAGCCTAGTAGCAGGAACCGAGCCCCACGACAGCCGGGCGCAGCAGTGGGCCGAACCATAAGCGCTAGCGAGCGTGCACGGCCGCAAATAGTATGATGTGTTAGAAATGATTTAACCGAGATAGAATAATTAATTAAACAACCCCTGGTAAATATCACCTCTAGCACGGACCGGCCAGAGTCTGTTAGTAGTGAACGCGTACCCCGAGTTTATTTAGAGAAGTAATTAAATACATACACACCTAAGTAAAATCGGTTAGGCATATTTGCATGAGTAAAATTAAATAGACCTAGTTGCATGCAGGTATGTTTAGTATTTTATTTTCATGCAATAGAAGGCGAGTATAGGCAACCACGATCCTAGAGCTGACAGATTAGAACAACCATATTTGGGGAGTGTTAACATAATGGGCATCCAGAAAGTTTATGAAATTAAAATATGCTGAAAAAGAGGATCATCTGATTAATGTATGCATATTAGCACCCAAAAGCAACTAAGTATTTATTTATTTATTATTCACGTCTGCCGTATAATTACAGAAGACGAACCGACGTAGGCAGGAGTAGCTGATACCGATTCCATTGTCGCCGATCTTTTCTACGAATACGAAGGAAGCTTATCTCTTGAACATCAACCTAATTATATTAAATGTAAATGTTACTTTACTGTATCATTATACATATATGCATAAAAATTATATCTCAAAATCAAATCTGATAAAAGAAAGAAGATAAAAGAAAAGAGATGAGAAATAAGAAAAGAGCAGTCCAGCTGAGAAGAGCAGCTGGGCTATAAGGGTAAATACTAAGGCTGGTAAAGGGGGTCCGTGGCAGGAAAAAGAGATAAGGGAAGAGGTAGGACCCTTTACATATGGTTAATATATAAGGACCAATAAACTCTCACCCGGATAAGGGGCCGTATTTAAGTGCCAACCATTTTTCCATTTTGGCGGGCAGAAAATGCTACCTTGTTACGTGGCTATACTCTCCACATCGGGTAAGTAATATAGTGTGAGTAGTGTGAGTTATGGAGGAACCCAGGACCGGTAGGAAGAGTCCGAAAGTGGGGGATCCAAGGCGATATAGTACTGCACGGTGGAGTGTTGGGTGCGGGGATGTCTGGCCCAACCACCATTACGGGAACTCGGTGGAGGACAAGGTGAGCGCCCCAGGACACCGACAGAAAGTAATGGGTGGAGACTTAATCATGTAACTTGAAAAATGTTCTGTACTCTAAACTCAAAACCACATCAAAGGAAATATGGGAGACCTAGCGTAAAGAGAGCTCAGAGTAGCTATGGGTAAAGTGGTACAAAGCCTATGCAGTGCTATATATCAAACCATGAATTCATGGCTGTCTCCTGGCTTGGAGTTTACGGTGACCGCTAGGGGTTTATCTTCTTACCGAGTGACAAGTAGTCTTTTTAGAATTAAAACTTGCCACATAAATTTTGGTAAATTATTTTCTAGAAAAATAGATGAATTAGAAAATGTGATAATGAATAGAGATGAGTCATACAGTGCATCTTTGCTAATACATGCTTGTTGAGTACACTAGTATTCATTCTTGCCATTATTCTTTTATGTTTGATTCTAGTCCGACTGGGAACTATCCCGAGTGAGATGAAGGATATGCAAGTGCTAAGGAAACCATAGGAGGTGATGGCACTTACTACGAGGAGCAGGGCGAGGTGGACACCTTATTCAGTGGGTGGGATGAGTAGACGACCAGTGGAGCAGGACATGCAAGCGAGGGGACTTAGTCCCATTTTGCAGTTGTAAATTATTACTTGTAATAAAAACCATAGCCTTGCGTGGTTAAATGTTGTAATAAAGTACAGTTTCTATCTTATTGTTCTGCTACTTTAACTTTGGTAAGGCTTACTATTCGTCGAAGCGATGTCCTACTGGGCAGATAAATAGTAATACGTATGCTTAAGTGTGATTACCCTCTGCGGTAAAGACACGAGACGTCGCAAGAAAGAACAAGATGGAAGCTCCGGTGGAACATTTGAGTCCAATGAGAATACTAAACTCACCAATTCGATCCCCCGTCTGAAAAAAATATCCGCCTCTCTGTTTTTTTACTTGCAATTGAATGAACCAGCAAGTACACAGATAGATGGTAATGTTTCAGCTTGGGACGGGGATGAGTGTGTTTTAAGTTCGAAAAATTATGTTGGACAAAAGGATCATGTGTGATTGCGTTTTTGTGTTGGAGGAATCCATCGTGGTAGAATCGCCTGCGCATGGAGCCTTTGTCTCTTGTGCTTGATGTAAGAAAAAAATATCCCAAAACTGCAACAAAAAAAGACATTTAGAACAGATAACATCCATGTGTTATCGAATTTTAATGGTTCCCCTCAATGTCATGCTATATATATATATATATATATATATGGTATGGTACTCCTGGGAGTATGTACTCCCACATCTCATATACCACTTAAATCGTATGATAATACCTCTTTATCTATTTGAACATACTCCAATAATGATTATAAGATACTTCAAAGTGAGTTCTACGAAAATTTTTATTAAAGACCACTTTTTATAGCAAAATTTGTGTATATACTTCTTTTATATATGAAAAAGGGTATATAGCAAAAAACAAAGGGTTCTGATGAATTTTTTTTAATCAAATCGCATTGGAGTATCTTATAATTGGTATTTAAGTATACTGAAAATGATAAAGAAGTATAATATGTGCGTTTAAGTGGTATATTAGAAGTAGGAGTACATACTCCAGAGTACTAAACTAATCTATATATATATATATATATATATATATATATATATATATATATATATATATATATATATATATATATATATATATATATATATATATATATGGGAACGTATCTAGTGCAAATGGGTGTTTGGGTGAGTACAGTGCAAATGCGCACCACAGCCATCGGATCTAGAACATATGGCTCGGATGCAGGTGGGCGGAGCACCACAATCACTTAAACCAGCTTTGCGACAACCGCCCCGGTCAAGCCCCACTCGGCTTTGCTTTTTCTAAAACCCCCCATCCCTCGCAGCACTGTGGCCGCCCTCACTCGCCCCTGGAGGAGCCGCCCTCCTGCCCTTGCGCCGCCGCCGCGCCCACATCTCCCCTCACTCGCCCTTGAAGCCGTAGCCGCCTACTGCCCCCGAAGCCGCTGCCACGAGGCGCCTGCGTGGATCTCCTTCCTCACGCGCGCCCTGGTCTCCAACTCTCCCTGGCTGCGGCGCCGCGGCCGCCCTCACTCGCCCCTGGAGGAGCCGCCCTCCCGCCCTTGCGCTGCCACCGCGCCCATGTCTCCCCGCACTCGTCCCCGCCCCCGAAGCCGCCGCCGCCTCGAGGTGCCCGCATTCTCGTCTTTCTTCGCATTTGTCTTTACCTTCTGTCATGGCTTTATTCTCTTGCACCTGCCCTTCAAGTTAACATCGTTTGGTGGCTTTATGCTGACTTCTTGAGGGATGGGATAACCTGCAAATGCTTCAATCTCTTCAGTTCTACTAACCACATTCTCAGAAATCAGAAGAGTCACTTCTTACCCAAATGTGACAAACCGATCCATAAGAAATTTCAAGCCTTCGTATGTTCCTTCAGCACGGTGAATTAATTCCTCCATCTTGCTTCGTATTTCTGATGCCAACTTGTCTTTAGATGTTTCTATTGCACTCTTTGGTTTTTCTTGTAACAAATTGCCCTCTCCATCGAAAACGTCGTCCTTAGTTACCATTTTGGTGCACCTCTTTAACACAAATAGGATTGGTAACTCCTTAAGTGATGGACTTTGCAACACACGGATGATATGGCGGCAAGGAATTCCAAATGACTCAAAGAACATGCATCAACATTTGGCATCTTTTGTTGTAAGGTTGCAGCGTACCTCTCTTACCTTGTTTATGTTATTGCTAACTATTGAGATTTTGTACTCTCCTGCGCTTTCCATGTTCTCCACATTGCAATGCTCCCGGGCAGCAAACACTTCTTTCTGAAACTCAGTGAAGACAGCGAACGGGAAGACCTCACTTCCATGCTTCTCTATTGGCCAAGTAGTCTGCAACACAGGCATTGTGTGTAACGTATTATTGTCAGCTTCCAACTCATTCTGACGTTGTTCTTCTACTTCATTAACAAATCTGATCCAAAACTCCACGAAAGTATTTTTGAATCCAATAAACCGATTGAAGAAAGAGTTAGAACTTTCTGACTTAGAAATGGTTCTAAGGATTCCTGCTAAGAATACATCTTTGAAGTAAGCGGGTACCCATGATGTGAGGATTCGGTACCGAGTAGCCAACCACTCATTGGATTCCAAACCAAAATAAAAAATAATGGAAGAAAATTGTTCCTCAAATTCCTCGGGAGTTTCTGAGGCCCATACACATGAGTTAACACGTTGGTACAATAAAGGGTTTTCCCTCAAATGTGGCGGTACCTTCACTGGAAGCTTTTGCAAAATGTGCCACATGCATAACCTATGAGTGCTAGTAGGGAAAACAGTGGAAATGGCAGTCTTGATACCAGTATCTTCATCGGTTATGATAAGCCTAGGTTCAACTCCTCCCATTGCTTTCAAGAATGTACGAAACAACCATACGTACGTCTCAGACTTCTCATTACTTAATAATGCAGCACCAAGTAAGACACAAGCCTTATGGTGATTTACTCCAGTGAATGGTGTGAAGATCATGTTATAATGGTTGGTGTTATATGTAGAATCAAATGAGATAATATCTCTAAAATGGATATAATTCTTCCGAAATGTACTATCCGCCCAAAATGCATGTACCAACCTACCCTTGTCATCAACAACATAATCAAAGTAAGATGAAGGATTTATGTCATTCTTCCTACAAAGGTTGTCAACAAACATCTGAGCATCCGATGACTTAATGCAGCTTCTCAGCTCTTTATGATAATTCTGTAAGTCTCTCCTCATACATCCTACATTCTCAAATCCACCCTCACTAATACGGAGATATCTATATGCCCCACTTGTGCCAATACCTCCTTTATGACATGTGATTAATGCACGCTTGACCTTCTCATTTACTTTCCTATTAGACCTTATCAACTATTGTTTGTTAGGTGATACCATTTCATGTGTATGTGACTCAACAAATGTCTCCACCCTAAACTTATTGTTGCAAGTGTGTTTTACAGCTAAAATTGCCTCGCAACCACACCTAACTAACTTTCTGGTATATTTCCTTTACTTTGACTCAACATTGACCTTTTTTCTTAGATCGGAAGCCTTCTCGTGAGCACATCCATCGCTTCCATCCCGTAACACCATTGACATCCGTATGCGGACCAACACGGACTCCAAACCCAGCTGAAGGTGCATACATCTTGTAGAATTCCTCAACAGCGTCCAAGTCATCAAAAACCATCCCTTCAAATGGTTTGATAGCTGGGTCAACACAAGGTGTATAAGAAGAACCCTGCAATGCAAATGATCAAGTGTCAATCATGATGGAATGACCGATAAAATCAAAAACACGCACACAACACAATACTTACTACGAATGGGGTGCATCTGCTCTTTTCCGGGGTACCAAAATTAATTAATTGTTGGGGAGGTGAACTAATTTGAGCGACACAGTGCGTATCAAGGCTTCCTTGTCTTGGCAAAGCCAATGCCACGCTCTCAATGGCCACAGATTCCATACCTGCTACATTATGCCAAACACACAAAGTGGGACTCATATATTCAACTATTTGTAGTAAGAGTTAATATCGACAATGGAGAGGCAATCTACAGTTTAGGACACCAATAATTTCTGAAAACAGGGTAAGCTTGGGTCTATCTCCATGTATTTCTTTGATATGTTTACTTGGAGCTTATAGTAAGGAATTCATAATGTCAAAATTTAATTTGAGGAAACAGAGGAAAAACTTAACTATAAACAATATTATTTTTAGATTATCACTTAACATGGTGGCACAAGAGTGACAATATGAGAGTTATCAAAAATGAAATATAAGCTTTCTGTCTGTGAGGATGCAATATAATTTCTGTCTGTATAGTAAACTAGATTATCACTTAACACTATTGACAGTCAATGGCTAAAGGTTTATAGCAGAAAAATGCTCTTTCATACTGGACAAGGGAAAGAACATCACATGTTCCCTCTAGTCCAAAACCTAAACCATCACAAGTTCTCCATTTTTTTTTGTTACGCAACCAAGAACATGAACAAAATAAGGGGATGTGAATAAACTTGTAGCAGCACCGTGAAGTGGCTGTCGAGGTGGAGGGGCGCAGGGGAGTGGTGCAGAGGTGGCCGTCGAGGTGGAGAGGCGCAGGGGAGTGGTGCAGAGCGCCGAGGATGGGGTGAAGAGCATCGGGGATGGGATGCAGAGCGCTGGGGATGGGGTGCCTGGATGGAGGAGCACCAAGGAGGGCAACACAACCTGGAGAACAGGGGAGGAGATTCTTTCGTTACGATGGTTCAGCGGGGAGAGGAAGGTGATGGATCAAACCTTGGGCGTTAGCAGCGGAGGAATAGCGCGGCAGAACCTCAAGAGAAAATGCCGCAGCCGGGAAGGGGGAGGAGGGCGGAGCCACAGCCAGGTGGGCACTAGAGGGCGGAGCCAAGCCAGGGAGGGTGCTGGAGGGCGGCGCCTTTAGGCGGGGAGGCGATGGGGCAGACAGAGGAAGAGGAAGGGTTGGATTGGCGATGTGAAAGAAGGGGCATGCAGGGTATTTAGTGAAAAAAATGTTAAGTGGATTGGAGGTGGGATTAGCACTCAAATCTGGACTGTTTAATCTAGATCCAATGCTCCTGGTTATCATTAGCACCTTAGCACCCAATTATATCACCCAATTACCCATTAGCACTAGATATATATATATATATATATATATATATATATATATATATATATATAGGAAAAATAATACTTTCTACTCTTGAGAGTAGTTACTTTCACTTCTGATATACCACCTAAAAGAACTTGACATCACTTCCATGTGCTGCTGTACTTAAAAATGCTGCACTTAGAGAAGATGTTTTTTTCAAAAAAGATTTTAAGGTATATCCTACATGTGGCTGCAGAAAAAATGCCAGGGGAGCAGACTGTTGCCATGTGTTATCCAGTAAACACACTTGTATATATATATATATATATATATATGCGTGAAGACAAAAAAAAACTTGTCACTATTTTTCAATTAGTGTGGATGTTTGTTCGTCCACGTGTTAACCTTGTCGAGTCATGCAGGTTGTTCAGAGGGTTACACAGGACAAATCAAAATTAACACCATGCTTTGGTGACGAGATATCTCTATATAATACGTCATCTTATAGTGTAAGCCTCCACTCCTCCATCCTTCATTATTCTCCCTCATCTGCTCTATAAACAACATAGTAACAAAAAAATAGGCTAGAAATACATTTCATCGATGTAATGCGTATTTACAATAAAAAAAATCATGTTATCACCGTGTGTAGGTTACCAAGGCTTCATTTGTTTTAATTAAGACCAACAAGATATGCTTGTGCCCCACCTATTCTTGCGCAGGGTTTTTATGCATTAAAAATACATAATTTATATGTATATATACCTGTAAAAAATACCAATAGTTGGTGTAAAAAATGAATTGAGTTGGTAATATGGACAACATGATATATAGATGGATTAAAGACAATGGCAACCACAAAATCAGCAAGGATATTGTCATGTATATAACTTTTTTAGACATGAATGAGATTCTAAAAAAAATAGTATATAGAAAAATGTCGTGTGGGTACTAGTTACTGGTTACTGTGCTGTAAAAACAACATAGTAACAAAAAAGAGGCTAGAAATACATTTGAATGCATCGAACTTGCTCTTTTGCACTTCTCATCGATGTAGTGCGTGTTTGCATAAAAACAAATCATGTTATTAGCATGTGCAACTGATCCAAGGCTTCATTGTCTAATTATGATCAACAAGATATGCATGCGCCCCCACCTCTTCTTGCGCAGGTTTTTATTTTATGCATTAAAAATACATAATTTATATGTATATATACCTATAAAATTACCAATAGTTGGTGTAAAAAATGAATTGACTTGTTAATATGGACAACATGATATCTATATGGCTTCGAGACAATGGCAACTACAAAATCAGCAAGGATGTTGTCATGTATATAGCTTTTTTAGACATGAATAAGATTCTAAAAAAATAGTACAAAAAACATACTGACATTCTCCCCACAACAGAACATGCTAGCTCTTGAGGAATCAGAAGATAATATATGCAATTTGAACGACATCCTACATGGGTTCGGTTCATTCACAGACCTTTTGCTGCAGGTTTCTGGATTACAAATACAAATTCCAAGCTGTGTGCAGGTAAAATAAAATAAATAAAATGTACGTGTGATATTTTACATAAATTTATGCAGGATATGTGATGTAAAAAAATGACGACTTTGTAATAACTACTAACATAAAAAAGGTTACCTTGTTACAGAACAACATATTTATGACGAGCAGCAGAATCCCAGATCCTTGCTTTTTGCTAGCATCAGCTCCTGCGCATTGAAAGGTGATTTATCATCTCTCATGTATATCTTTTTTTACTATGTTTTTCTTCTCTTACATGGTGAGAAAAAATACAAATTACTCGCACAGATAGATGAGCCAATGAAGATAACAAACAATTCTATCAGATATGCAGTTGGTGATTTTAGGATGGGGGATTGTGCAAGATACATAGAGGTATATATGTGATTGCACAAAAAGAAAAATGTTACATTTCTATTTCTTATAAAATTTTTTGAAAAGAAGGTAAAACCTGAACAAGTTTTTTGTGCAGATTTTTCCATCGTCATATGAAGAGGTAGGAAGCGATTTGATTAGAATGGAAAACAGAAAATCATATGGAATTGCTGAACAGGTGAAAACAGAAACAAACAAATGATTAATATTGATTATAATTGTATTAATTTTATTTATGTTATAGCATGTGTATTCGAGAAAGATTGAAGAAAAGGTGGCTTTGCTCATATTGTTGTAGGGTTTGGATGATTGCAATCTAGCTGCACCTGTAGCAGAGTGTGGTACTTGAGCGCAAAAACTGCAAAAAGCACATTATGTCTGCCACCAACAAATTTGAAATCATCAGCAATGTCCATGTATGATGAAGTCTACAAAAACTCAATGTTGGTGTGCATCCTACACTATGTTTTTTTCGTGTTGCTATAGTTATTTTTACACTTTGTATGCGTTATAAAAAGTGGTTCATGTAGATGTATAAAAAATGTGCTTTGTTTTATTCAATACTGAAAAAACGGATGACTTTCTTTAAACAAAAAAAAAAAGATGTAATGTTGACTTTGCTGTAATATGATAAATGGGTGTGCATGCACGTCTGGAGTCTGATAGGACATCGTCACAACTAGACTTGTCTACCAGTTTGAGAACATACAATACAGATACGACAACCACAGAACATCACGGTAGTGAAGAAGATGTCACACAACCTGAACCAGCAACCCTTCCAGATGAAGAAGAAGAACTTTCAGAAGACAACATCGACAACTTGACACAAAACCAAAGGATTATTTCTAATGTACTACTTCAGGGGAGGTGTGGACATTGTATCAAGGCATGTGTGAGAGCCGTCGGACGATTTAACTTATAATGCTTAACTTTTCCATTGATCCTAGCATCATAAATTAAAAAATTTCATTCTCGGTGTATTATGTACCTCCCAGGAGTGGTACACATACACCCTCGCAAAGTAAAACATTAATGCGATACACAAGATTACATTCCAAAGTCTTAATAGTTTACAATGCAAAAGACATACATGGTTTATATTACATCCATAGGGCCAACCAGCCAAATAACATGATCAAGTACCAAAATGTAGCGAAAATAACAAGCCATAAGATGGCAATAAACAAAAGCCCAACTGGTTGCCCTTACCCACAAGGCAGCTGACTGGAAACCCATCGAGCTAGTCGTCGAAGGCGAAGTCAGTCTCACAATCATTAACCCCTTGGGGGTCAACTTCGTCTGCAGCAAGTGGATATTCTAGTTGAGTACAAAATTGTACTTGGAAGACTTACAAATAATAAACCTATACATAGCTACATGCATTCAAGTGTCAGAGGGAAGCTAGACAATAGGCAATTTTTAGCATAAAGGCATTTTCATTGCAATAGAGTAATAGATTGTAAGGCACTTTAGCAAATCTATTTTTAACTATTCAAATAACAACGAGACAACATTTATAAATATAATTAACATCCTAGAGGTGGCTACCCAATAACCACCACAATATAGCACGAATTACCCATTTGTATCACCTGAATTCAAGTTTTATTGAAAACGTTGAGTCTAACTCTTGCAAAACTTAATCCAACGTGTCCATAACCAAGGATGTGGCTATTCGAATAGATTAAACCCTGCATGGGCGTATAACTTTACACACACATCATACCGCTCCTTTGCCAAGCTATCGAGCACACTTCTGTAGGTATGCTGGCGGAGCTAAGTCCTACGAGCCGCCCATATGGGGGATAACCCTCTGCGAACCGCCCATCCCAGGCTCCCACGGAGGACCCTGTAACATCCCCATTTTGGCTTGTGTTTCAAATGTAATAAAATGAGGGTAAATTAAAACTTTTCCTTTATCCTTTTGCTCTTGAAACTTTTCTGAAATTCTTGTAAAGGAATTTTGGGAAATTCAAAATCAAAATCCTCAATTATCTCAAGTCAAAACCTTCTGGGTGAAATCTTATGTCAAACTCTTGGTAATAAATTTTCCTGGGTTCTAGGGTTGTTTGGTAACACCTCTGAATTATTTCATAATTTTTGAAAATTATTTGAAATATTTTAGAGGCAAGTCAAACCTTGGTCAAACCTCTGAAATCACCTTCTGGAATTTCTTGAGAAAATTTCAGTGCACAAAAATCTCTTAAAATTTTATGGAAGGTTAATCCTTAAGTCAGGAAGCTCCAGTTAAAATTTCATAAATTTTGGAGTCGATTTGATGCCTCAATTAAATCCCCAAAGTTTCAGGTTTAAAAATCAAACCCTAACTGGTTTGTACTGTTCATTGGACTCGAGTCAGGCTCAGGCTCGAGTCACTTGACTCGATCGAGCCAACTAACCGCGCCCCGCGCCAGTTCAACCGCGCGCGCGCTATCAGCCGTTGGATCTCCATCGAACGGCTCTCATTCGTGTAAGCGTTCGGACAACTCCGGTTGCCATCCGATTCTCAGCCATTGGATTCTGATCCAACCGTCGCGGGATCGTACCGGTTCGTTTCAGTCTTTCCAATTAGTGATCGCATCGTGGCCGTTCAAATCTTATCCGCGCCAAGATCTATTGAGGTTGGGCTCAACCCACTAAAACGCTTTGGGCTCGAGCCGCTTTGCTGCCGACCGGTGGCCCCGCCGCGTCGTGGGTCATCTTCCTCCTCCCACCGCGCGCATGCCCGCTGGCGCCATGGCGAGAGAGGAGGTGACTTGTCACCTCCTTGAGCCCTTTAACGACTAAATGCTGCCATGCATTAAATGCACACCACTCCTCCTCCCCAAAGTCGCCTCCTACCGCTCCCGTCACTCACGATGCCCATGGCAGGCATGAACCCAGATCCACCCGAGCTTGAGCTCAACCCTAGCTTGAGCTCCTTGAGCTATAAGTAGCTCCCTGGCTCTCCCTCGGTTCCCTTTCAAAACCCAGTGGTCTTGCCGAGCATCTTTGATGCTTTGTGAGCTCAAAAACACCAAAAGCACCTAAAACCGCCATTGTTGAGCTGGGAGCTCCTCGTTGCAACCGTGCTCCAGTGGCGTTTCTTCCTCTCTTTTCGTTTCAGAGTGTGCCTCTCACCTCCTGGAACAAAACCCCTAAGTTAATTGTAGTTGCTTTTCACAGGAGCAGCTCAATTTTGGGGAATTGTTCTTTTCGGCCGTGAGCACCCCCTTCTTCCTCATCACCGGTAAGAAGCTCTATTCTTCAATTCTTTACTCGGGGCTTCTTTGAGCTTGGTTGGAGCTAACCCGATGACGCTGGTCGTGTTATCTTTGCTCGAGCACCCTCTCCGAGTTGTCTTCTCAAGTCCAAAGAACCTTCTTCGTCGCGAGCAACTCCGTCCATCCTTGGACCTCCCTACCCTCGTATCCTTCTAGTAGCCCCTAGAAGCTTTGGCACTCATTGGAATGGTTCGTTCGCGAGCTTTGGTCATTATGCATTTCACCGTTTTGGTCGCCGCCATCGTCGGCTAGCCGCTGCTCGGGACACCGCCGACGGTGTGGGTGGTCCCGATGGGTGCGTAATGCTATTGCGGTTCCATTTTGGCACTTAGGCCCTGCTGCCGTACCTTGGGTCGTCGGCGGCAAGCCGGAGGGTGCCCTCGATTTTGTTGTCGGACGAAAACGGAGGTGTCATAATTTCGTTCGGACACAGTAATGACGTTCATTAATGCCTAATCATTGCGGTAATTAATGTGTCTTAGCCGGGCCTTTCTGTCGCTGACAGGCGGGCCCAACCCTTTAAGCCTCTTCCGAGCTCTGTGCTCAAGTCATTTAGTGCTAATCATTGCTAATCATTGTTAATCATAGGTTAGTAATCATTAGCGGTCCTAAACCCACCTCCTCAGTCGCTGACCTGTGGGCCCGCCATCTTCAAACCCCCCTGCGCGTGTGTTTAAACCCGGCTTGTGACTTAGCGCCACCGACCGTGTGCCCTATTGTCGGAGCCCTGCTCAAATCGTGAACGCCCAATCCACCTCACCGCTCGATCTTGGATTCGTGGCCGGGATCGTGGGAGCAATTGGACTGTCCGAAGGCTCCCTCAATCCCAGCCCTTCATCGCTTGATCAACGGTCCAGGTTGTGCGAGCATTCGGCGGGTCCGAAGGTCACAATGATCTGGATCGTTGGAATCAAATCCAACGGTGTGCGCGCGTGCGCATGTTGAATCGGCCGTGCGCGTGGGCTGTCGGATCTCTAATCAGCGACCCACGTTGAGCCACGTCTTTTCTTTTCGGTTGAGGGATATAATTTCCTTGGTAAGCTTTATCTTTCCACTGAAAATGTTGTTAAAACTTAGAAATTCATATCTTTTTTATTGTAGATCCTTTTTGGGTGATTTCAGTAGTATTAATTTTCTTTTAGGCTAGAGATTAATCTAGAAATATTCCAGGCCCTGTTAAGAACCAGAAATGTTGGGAATCGATTTTAGCCTTTTCAGCCTTTATTAAATATTCCGAAAAAATGTTATAAAACTTAGAAAATCCATAACTTGTTCCCTGTAAGTCCAAATAGAGCGAACTAAATTTTGTTAAAGGACCAGTTTGCTAGTGGTCTTTGCTACTGATATAAATGATGTCCTAGTTTTAGAACTTAGAAAAATCATAACTAATTCGTTATAACTCCAAATGACCTGAAAATTTATATGGATTATCACTATACCAGTAGGTAGCTACCATAAAAGTTTCAGCTTCAAAATCTTTCTAGAAAATATTTTTACTACAGTACCTAATTATGGCCGAAAATAGGTTTTTAGGGAATATCTTTTGCACCACAAATCCAAATTAAGTTTTTCCAGTTTCTATGACTAGGTATATTAGTATTTTACCTTGTGTATAAATTTCGTCGCATTTGGATAATTTTTGCTTGCTCTTTCGTTTAAGTGTTGCTCGTCTTATTGGTTGTTTTCGCCCTTTCGCTTAGGCTTCAACATTTGCGGTAACCCCGAGAACGACCCTCCGCAACAATTTGAGCAACAGCAAGCAGGCAAGAAGTTTGATCATTTCCCATTGATCCCATTACTTTTAAAGTCTAATATTTTGTTTAACTTCTATGTATGCATTGCTATTTTGTTGTTAAATTGATTAGTTAGACCTCTAGTTGCATAATCTGTAGGTAAATGGTTATCCTCTACTACCTGAGCCTAGGTTATTTGCTGTGGTTAGAGTTCGATGGATGAACTCTTATCACTTAGTAGATTACGAATGAATATTGCTTAGCCATGCCTAGTTATCGGTAGTATTGGTCGATCATCGACTTAGTCGGTGATCTTGATCACACAACTACTTATACTACTCCATTATGTCCAACCCTTGTGTTTTATTGATTTACAAATCAAAAACTGAAAACAAAACTATATCTTGACTTGGGCACAATGGTATGTTGATGTGATATGTTGGGTGTGTTGGAATGGTGCCTAAGTCCCCAAGGACCGAGTTACTTGTGTCACTAAGCCAAGCGCTTATTGCGTGCTAACCACACAAGGGGGATATGGAACCTCTCTTGACTAAGTACTTTGGGAGGTGTTAATTATGAGCTGGTTGGTGGGTGTGTTCTTGTGTGTGTGTGTGGTGTTGGAGGGGAGCATTAGCAGGCCGGTTAGGCTGTCTAATGTGTCCTTCTCCCGTGGGTTGCGGCTCTTAATTAGCATCGTCCATTGGAAAGCGTCTTGTTAGACTTAGCCATGCCTGCATACCAAAGGAAGTGTGCTAACCGTGGCTGGTGGAAAGGCGGTCTATCGTGTGGGTACATTGGTACACCCCTGCAGGGTTAAAACTACTCGAATAGCCTCGTCCTAGGTTATGGACATGCTTGGTAAGGTCGTGCAAGAACTAGACTACAACATTTTAAAAACTTAAACTTGACCTGGGTGGTATGAAGGGGGACTTCATGCTATTGTTGTGGTGACTATGGGTTAGTCACTTCTAGGTTGGTGTTGTCATCTATCTATTGTTATAATTGTCTCTCTTTTATTTGAACAATAAACGTTAATTGCAAACTTGCTTTGAATCTATTACCTTATTGCAAATGAAAACTTGCTTTATCTTGAAAATAAGTCGAGCCTCATCCACTTAAATAAAGCTTGCATGTAGTTAATTATAGTTCGTTATCTCACACGTCGGTCTTGCAGTACAAAAACAAGTTTTGTACTCATCTGCTTTGCTTAATATTAATTGTTGCAGAGGAAGAAGGTGAGCCCCAAGGGCCTCACTTTTGTGAGCTGTGTTGCGGCGCTGTTTGGGACGATTAGCTTGACGGTCCGGTTGGTTGCCTTGTGGGTAAAGGCACACCGATTGGCTTTTGTTTATAGCCATCTTATGGCCCTTTTGCTTCCGCTGTGTATTTACTTATTTGTATGACTTTTGGCCGGTCGGCCTCTCTTTTGTAATAACTCTCTTTATATTATCTATGTCTTTCAGTTGTTGCTTTTGTTTCAGCTCTATGTGTATGAATGGAATTGATGCATGATTTTTGTAACGGGGTGTGTATACTGCATTTCTGGGAAGTATACATATCTCGAGGCTTGGTTTATTTGATTTGTACTGTTAGGACCAAGTGGATGGTTAAACAGTACAAGCCGAATAAACCGGGGTCCTCACAGACCCATACGTTGTGTCGGAGTCATCGACAAAGCCTCAGCAACTACCGATGCTCCTCAGGTGTAACATCCCAATTCTTGGCTTGTGTTTAAAATGTAAGAAAATGTGTAGAAATTAAAACTTTTCTTGCATCTTGTTGTTGTATGAATGTTCTGAAAATTCTTGTAAAGGAATTATGGAAAATGCAACATCACAACTCTCTTTTGACCTAAGTCTTGAACCTTTGAAAACTTTTTCTAGATAATCTTGTGATCATTCTCTGAAAATATTTTTTCTTGGTTCTATGAATGTTGTGTGACTCCTCTAAAAAATTTCACAATTTTTACAAATTGTTTGAATATTTTAAGAGGCCAGTCAAACCAGTTTGACTTTGGGTCAAACCCTAGATCAGTACCTTAAGAATTGTTTGGAGAAAAATGCATCGCACAAATACCTCTGGAAATTTTATACAAGGTCAATCCTGGAGTTGGAAACCTCCTGTAAAAATTTTGGAATTTTTGGAGTTAGTTTGCTCCATTTAAACATTCCTCAAAGTTCAGCTCAATCTAAAACCCTAAGTCAACTCTACTGTTTGGGTCTGAGTCAGACTTGGGCTCTTGGTCGAACCCAATCAACTAACTGCACTCGGGCTCGGTCCTAAGGGCACGTTTCTTTTCAGCTGTTGGATCTCCATTCAACCGCTGAGATCTTAGTGAACGTTCGGACCACCCAAGTGTGGGATTTAATCTGTGTCGTTCCTTTTTTATCAGATCGCTGAGATCATTTTGAACTTTCAGAACTTCCAAAAGTTACTTTCAATCTAAGTCATCCATTTCTAATCCAACCGTCATGACCTCTCCACTCGATCTCGTGTCTGAGCCAACCCTTTTCTTTTTAAACTCGAGCCGCCCTAGCCTATTTCACTAACTGTGGGCCCCCCTCGAGGTCCTGGTCATCTTCAACCTTGGCTCACGCGCGAGGTACAGGACAGTTCATGGGAGAGCCTTTGTCAACTTCGTGCGTCACTATTCAACAGCTCCTGGTCCTCGGCATTTAATGCTGTCAGTGAGTTTTCGCCCTCATGTTCGTCGTCCTCAACTACTCCCATCGCCTCACGCTCGCCCTGACAGTGCGTGAACCGAGCTCACCCCTAAGCTGTGTTCTCGTGTTGCCGCTGCTCCCCAGCTATATATAGCCCTGGACCTCCCTCTCTGTCTCTTTTCCAGCACCGCCTCTTGTTCTGTAGCTTTTGCTCTACTCGATTGAGCTCAAACCTCAGAGAACCCAAAACCGCCATTGTCGGCCATGAAGGACCTCCTCCATCGCCAGTGTTCCAGTGGTTCCCTCACCAATTCTTTCGCACCCTTGTGTACCTCTTATCACCTTACTTCTTTCCCCTAACTCAATTTTGGATTTCATTCTCAGGAATAATCTAATTTTGGGTTTCAACCATTGCGGCCAAAGGTGGTCCCCTTCGTCCCTGACCCCGGTAAGGACCACTATGCTTCAATTACTTGCTCATAGACCACCTTGGAGGTCTTTTGAAGCTATCCTTACTTTTGGTTCGCTTCCATTCTGCTCAGGACCTCTTCTCCGCGTTGTCTTCCTCAGCGTCGGCGGTGATCGTCATCGCTAGAGCTTCCCCGACCACCCCTAGACCTCCTCTGTGCTCAGGTAGCACCTTGTTAGTCCCTAGTTGCTTGTGCACTCGCTATCTGGATTGCTGCGGAGCTCTTTTGCTGTTTTCGTTTTGGCCGTGGTTGTCACCGCCGCCACTTTCCGGCTCACCGACGTTTTAAGACAGTTCAGCCGTTGAGAGCACTTCCCTTGAGTGCACAATGTTATTGCGAACCTTTTTGCTGCCTTGGTTGGCGCCGCCGTGACCGGAGTTGCCGGCGGCAAGCCGGCGAGCAAAGCCGCGCGGTACTTAGAAATTCTGTTGTCGTAACCCATGACCTCCTTGCAGATCTTGACCGTCTAGGACCACCCCCTGGGTAGATTTGGATCATTCAGGACCTGACCCTCAAGACCACCCTCTTTGTCGTTTTTGCAAGGACCACCCTGGGTTGTTTGCAAAAACCACCCTTAGAACCACCCCCTGGGTCCTCTTTGCAAAATACCACCCTAGTGGACTTGCGTAAAGAAAACCTTTAGGACCTCCTCGGTAGATCTTGACCGTTCATGACTTCCCTCTTGTAAATCTTGGCCGTTCCGGACCTCCTCCGGTAGATCTTGAATGTCTAGGACCTCCTCTGGGAGATCTGAGCCGTCCAGGACCTCCCATCTTTTAGATCTTACTGTTCAGGACCTCCTCTGAGTAAATCTGGACCGTTCAGGATCTTCCCTTGGAGATCTGAGCCGCTTAGGACCTCCTCTTGTAGATCTTAAACCTTAGGACCTCCCTGGTAGACCTGGACCGTCAGATCTTGATCTAACGGTCCAGACCTCCTCGGCACGTTTTGAGTTCGGGTGCTCCAATCCTTTTGGACAGTCCATTTCATATCAGTGGCTCAGATCGCGCGAACGTTCGGACCTCCGAACGGAACTCTCGCTGTGAGCCGTTCCTTTTCAGATCAACGATCCAGATGCGCGTGGACGTTCGGACCGCTGAACGCCTCCTCCGCTGTGGACCATTGGATCTAATCCAACGGTTGGCTCTGTGGGGCGCTGTGCGCGTTTCCGATCGGCCCTCGCGTTTGGGCCGTTCAATTCAAAATCAACGGCCTAGATTTTTCCACTTTGGGTTAGTAATAAGTAATTCTCGAAAGCTTTTATTTGTAAACTGTTAATTGTTTTAAACTTCAAAATTGCATAACTAATTCATTTTAACCCCTTTTAGGTTGATTCAAATTTTGTTAAATCTCTGTTTTACTGAACTTTAATCTAAAAATGTGTGGAGCACTGTTCTGTCCCAGAAAAATTGGGTAGGTTATATTATTTTGCTTAGCATTAAATGTTGCTCTAGAAATACCTTTAAATTTGTAAAATACATAAGTAATTCTCTAAAACTCCAATCTGAGCAAACAAAAATGTGTTAGGTTCCTCTGTTAATATGCTTTAGTATAGAATAGGTTTTATTTATGTCTTTATCTCTGAAAAATGTTGGGCACTAGTTTCATAGCTTAGAAAATCATAAGAAATTCATTTTAACTCCAATTGAAGTGAACCCAATTTTGTTGTTCTTAGGATGCCATGTTCTTACTACCATAAAAATTTCATGTTCAAAAACTTTCTGGAAATTTGTGCGATAAACAGTAACAGAAAGCAATTAAATTTGAATTTTCGAGTAGATTGAAATTGTTTAGGCTATAACTTTTGCATGCTTAGTCCAAATTGAACGATTCTTGTTGCTAAATTCATTTAAAATCATGTTCTACCTGCTGTGTAAATTTCATGAATTTTGGATGACTTTGGTTTTTGAGCCTTTTTCGGTGTTCGTCGTTTTTATTAGATTTTCTCGTTCTTGCGATAGGTTCCGAAGAAATTGTTGAGTGCGAGAGTGATTCTCAGCAACAAGATTATGATATCCAGCAAGGCAAACAGATGTAGCATCATTTGATCATATTGCTCCTATTATTTTCAAAGTCTAATATCTTGTTTGCAAAGTTTATGTATGTATGTGCTATTTTGTTGTTAAACTATTGTCGATTAGTTGAACCTTTAGATGCATAATCTGTAGGCAAACGTTCATTCTCTACTACAGAGCCTAGGATTATCTTGCTGTGATTTAGGGTTCGTTGGATGAGCCCTTGTCAGTTAGTAGTTTACGAGTCAATGTTGCTTAGTCATACTTAGCTACCGGTAGAATTGGGCGGTTATCGACTTAGTCGATGACCTTGATCATACAAAAACTTATTATGGCTTTATGTCCAGCATCTTGTACTTTGTTATTTGAGAAACTAAAACTGAAAATAAAATGTTTTAGACTTGGGCACAATGGTAAGATGGTGTGCTTTTGGGTGTGAATGGTTGGTGCCCGAGTCAACAAGGACCGAACATCTTGTTACACTAAACTAAGCATTTTTGCATGCTAACCACACTAGAGGGATATGGGACCTCTCTTGACTTAGTACTTTGGCGCGTGTTAACTCCGAGTCGCAGGAGGATGCATGTGTTGTGTTGTGGTAAAATGAGGTGGTGTTATATGTTGGGTGCACGGGAGTGGAATCCTTTCTAGGTTCTCCACACCGAGGGGCATTGTAGTTGTCCAGGTTGCTTTACCCTCTATGGGTAGTTGACTCCTGGATTTTGTAATACTCCGATTTATTCTAAGAAAGAAAGCATTCAAAACAGAAACTAGACATACGAAAAAGGAGGTTTCTGCAGTTTTTCGACAACCTGGGCCTCGGGTCTTTGCCCAGGAGGCCCATGAGGGGCTGGCCACTAATAAAAGGAGGGGGAAAACCCTATTCTCTACTGTAGCATGCCTGCTACAGTACCACGCCGCCACTGTAGCACATGGGTATTGTAGATCTCCCCTTCCCTATTGCCATGCCAAGAGGAGAAAGGAAGGAGAGGGAGGAAGAAGAAGAAGAAAGGAAGAAGGGGAGAAGGAAAAGAGGAAGGAAAGGAAGGATCCCCACTGGGTCTTCGCGTTCGTCATCTCGTTCTCCAAGGGTAACCCCCCCCCCCCAATCCCACTCGATTAGTCGTATAGCATTGTATTTTGGCAATGTCGGTATTAGATCGGTATAGGGTAGTCTGTAGTGGCCGACTGTTTTGAGGATGATAATGGTGAAATCAGGTCTGGCCATCTCATAGAGCGTTGTAGGTGACGTTGACACTTTTCTGTAGAGTACAAGATCGCGTCGTTTGGACGAGCGGTTCAAAAGTTACGAATTTATTAGTGTGACTGTTATGCAAATCTGTCGGTATTCTGACAGGTTTTAGTAATCTGGTTTAAACGATCAGTTAAAGAAAAATTAGAGGAGCTCAATATAACGAAAGTTGTAGATAATTGTTGTAGCTTTCTGGAAAGCTCAAGAACACGAAATTTGGACAAACTTACTGAAAGTTATGGTAGTTTTAGTATACAGTCCAGAGAACCTGACGTGAAATCGATGTTCTGTTAATTAGCTTGGTAGGGGTATTAGAAGGCCGAATCAGGAAGGCTCATCAACTAGGTTTAGTTGGAGAAATTGATAACCTTTCAAGGAAGTCCAAGAACACCTCATTTGGACTCCTGTACTAAAATATATGAATTTTAGAACGTGACTATCCACAGTGGGGACAGATCAACATTTAGGAATTTGAGTTGGGATCGCGTTAAAAACTATTGTGAGTTCGTATTTGCTTATATAGATTGTTTGGTCCATTACTATTGTCTTAGTATGCTTTTAAATGAATTTAGGTGGGGGATTGGTCCCGGAGGCAGCACCCTCTTCACATCCTTCGTTCTCTCGCGGTTAAGGCAAGTACTTTGATTGATAGAATAATTATGAATGTTTGATAGAGAGTGCTAGTATTTTGATACATATTAGCTATGCATGGTTGATAGTGTGATATGTATGATTAAGGATGGTGAACGCTTGAGAAATGATTAATTGTTATTCATGAGTGATTGTTCATGTTTGCTAGTTTTATGAATATATGTGCCATTCATGGATGCTAGAATGCTATGAATGTCAATGATGATAATTGCTAGAAGTATGAATAAGTTTATTCATGTATGACGTGAATACATATTTATGATGGTGTAAAGTTTTGTTCATGTGCATTATGCTATCATATTGGAGGCTTGGTCACGTGGTGACTATGCATTGATTGAGGTCCCCGTCATGAATATGACGGGCTTGTGGTCCCCACACTTGTGGAGTGTAGGCATTGATTTGAGGTCCCCGTCATGTAGATGATGGGCTTGAGGTCCCCACACTTGTAGAGTGTAGGCTTGAGGTCCCTTTTACTTGTGGAGTATTGGGCAATTGATCCCTGCGCTTGTGAGCACAGGCATGGGTATGCAGCGACAGTTGCATACTTTGCATTACCGGTAAAATGCAAAAGATAAAGACAAAGAGAAAGTGCACTTAATCATCTTGCATAGCATGAGCATATGACAACTTTATAATAGAGATTGTAGATGGATGTTGATGATTACAGTTGTTTATGTTATTGTTGCCATTTATTGTACTTGCTGAGTCTTTGGACTCACTCTTGCTGTTGTTGTGCTTTTAGGTACCCCTTTACAAGAACGGCATGCATGGGAGGGAGTAAGATTTAGAGTGGTTGCACGATGACACAAACTACTCACATTTGAATTGATAGAATGATAATTTAGTAGATGAGAAATTTGTTTAAAGAATTCTTTATGATTACTCACTATGCTTGGAATAATTTGTAATAGAGTTAATTAGAGGATTATGGATGTCCTTTTGTTTATGCTTTAGTGGTTTAGCATGCTATGGGTGATATAGTGATGATTAGCATAGCTTTGGTTGTCTCTTGATTATGCTGGATGTTGGATTATTTAAATATGTTTATTTAAATGTTGGGACCTTCGGTTTAGTAACTAAACAAAGGAGGTTCTGTCGGATTTTAGAGAATTGTATCAGTGTTAAAATGGTTGTAGTGTTAGTTTGGTAGCATTCCAGGCCTTTGTCGGGCTAGGGTGTTACAGCTTTACAATAACTCCGATACAACGTATGGGTTTCTATCCATACGGGCGACTCGTGGTTAATACACAATATTATAAAGCATCTCGTAGGACTTAGCCGTACCGGCATACCTTGGAAGTATGCTAAATCATGTGGCAAAAAGGCAGTCTAAAGTGTGGGTATATTGGTACACCCCTGCAGGGTTCAAACTATTCGAATAGCCAAGTTGGTTGCCTTGTGGGTTATTGGCTAACCGGTTGGTTTTTGTTATCGCCATCTTATGGCACTTTTGCTTCAGCTGTTATTTTGCTACTTTAATGTCTTTTAGCCGGTCGGCTCTTGTATAATAACTCTATATTATGTATGTCTTTTACTAGACTTGGTATTGTAAGTTGTATGGAAATGATACATGATTTTGTAAAGATGTATGTGTGCTACAATTCTGGGAAGCACATGTCCATCGAGGCTTAGGATATTTAATTGGTAATACTAGAATCATTTGGAGGTTAAGGATTATGAGTTAAATACCCTGGGTCCTCACATCAGGCGAGGGAACCTCCCTGGAACCCACCCCACACATTCCCAACAACAATAGAACAATTTTTCTCCTAACAACTACCACCTGCGACTCATAGCGAACACACCACCAAAGTAGTAAGTCAAGAGGGGTTCCCAATACCCTCATGTGGATACACGCAATCATGCTTGGATCAGTGTGATACAAGATGTTCGGTCCTTGTTGACTTAGGCACCAACCATACACCCCACAAACACACTATTCAACCATGTGCCCAAGTCTAAATCTTTTTATTTTCAGATTTAGTTTTCCACATACGATACATACATGAGTTATGATATACTAACCATCGCAGAGGTGATGATCCCCATACTACCGTTCTAAGAAGTGCTAAGCGACACGACTCGTATGCGGTATATAATATGACTAGAGACTATCCATCGAGCTCTAAATCACAGCGGGTATATTAATCTAAGCTCGGTGGTAAAGGATGAATAATTACCTATAGCTCATGCATGTACTTAGGCTTACTACCTCGAACGAAAATTTAAACATCAAAATAGCCCATGCATACATACATTTGCAAACAATATAATAGCATTTGAACATAATAGGATCACCATGATCAAAGGAGGAATTGCTTGCCTTGCTGAAGATATTCCATGTAACATCCCAATTTTTCTGAGCCTTAAAAATCCTTTGAATAGTTAGTAGGGAAAAATTCACCATCTGATTTTATTTGAATTTAATTTCAAAAGCTTAATATTGGACTTTACAATCAAAAACATTTAATGTGAATATTCCCAACATGAACATTAGCCAAAACCATTTTATTTGGGTTCTATGTGCTCAGATATATTTTCTAGATTTTTCTAGAATTTTTCTGAGTTCATTTGCTATTTTCTATTGCCTATTTGAATTTCTGGTATTTTCTAAAATAGAAAATCTATTAAAATCTCAGAAATCTTCTTTGGGCCAAATCCAACCCTCCGCCCAATTCTCCCGCCACCCAGACCACGGCCCACCGCCGCCACGCGCGCCTCCACGACATGCGGGTCCCGCATGTCGCCTCTGTTTCTCTCTCTCGGTTTGCCCTGCTCACTCTCGCCGTTGGATCAGCAGAACGGCCGATGTGCGTGAGGCAACCGAGACGGTCCGAATGTTTCTTTGATTGTGGGCCGCTCGATCAAGATTCAACGGCCGATCCTTCATCCGTTTCGCACCGCACTGCTTCCACGCGTGCCGCGCGCCTCGCCGCCGACGTGTGGGCCCGCGCGCGTCGCGTCGTCTTCCTCGCGCCGTCGTCTTCCTCGCGAACGCCCGCGCCGTCCACCATGTTTCCGAGCTCAAGCCCCGTACGACAACGCATCTTTTCCAACGGAACCCCTTCTAGAAAACGTGCCAAATTCTATCCCTAACCTCTCCGCACCCGTTTCTGTTAAAATCATATCTCGAATCAAATCCTATCCCCAGATTTCCGAAAAATCGTTTTCGTGTTCTTCTCGGACTCGATTTGGGGATTCCTTATCTCGGGCACCTCAGCTCCTATAAATAGGCCCCGAGGATCGCCAGCACCTCCGCAACCCAGAGCCACCACCCACCTCGCTCCGAGAGCCCTAGCGCCGCCGCAATCGAAGTTTTAGGGTTTTTGCCGCCGTTCTGTTCTTCGTCGTTTGCGCCGCCACCAGTGTCGCCGCGTCGTCGTCGAGGGCACCACCAGGTTCAGTGACGCCAGGGCTACCTCCAGGAGTCTTCGCCGTCGCCGGAATCTCACCGGAGCCTCCATCCGACAACAGCCGAACCTCTCCACCGCTCCGAGCTCACCGCCGGTCGCCGCCGTCGCCCTCGACCACCCGGAGTTGCACCCAGAGTGTCGCAATAGCGAGAGCTACACGCCAGTATCACTCACCGCCGGCGAGGAGCCGCCGTTCGCCGTTGCCGTTGGTTTCCGAGCCGTGTCGCCGTCGGTCTGACGTGTCAGGTCGCGTGGCTCGCCAAAGATCGCCCGCGTGCTCGTGGCGGCCGTGTCGCCTCGTCATCGCCCACGTGGGTGCACACGTGTGCAACCCATCGGGTTCGAGCGAGGCTCGGTGGACCTAGTCCACCGTGAGTTTAGCCTCGACATGTGGGTCCCACATGTCGTGATTTCTTTATTTATCTTTTCCGAAATTCCTTCACGACGTCACTATGATTAAATATGATTTTCCTTTAGGAAAATAATTCATAAATTCATAAAATCTGATTTTCAGCATTTTATGTAATTCCAATCTTCCAAAGCCCATAACTTTTGCATCCTAACTCCGATTGAGCCCATTCAAATTTCTAAATTTGTCTAAATTCAAGATCTATCTATCTGAGATTTTTATTTAATTTTTGGAGTTTGTTTTGCCTCTGTTATTTATTTGTTTTGTTTGTTTTTGTTTCGTTTGCGAGTAGACGTCGATTCGTCGGGAAATTTTGTGGAAGAAGGAGCACCCCAAGATCAAGACCAGTACATAGACCTTTTCCAAGGCAAGTCATACCTTTGATCATCTTGAACCCAGTTTTCAAATTACTCTTGTGTTAAATTATTGCATTATAGTTTAATTATTATTTAAATGCTTTGGGCATAGTTATTATCCAAATTGTTATCACACCTTGGCCTTATATGTCATATATCCTTGTCACCCTAGATTGGTTATGAGTTGGTAATATTGTAGCACCAACGTGGGTTGGTTAGATGCGAGTATAATTGCTTAGCCATGCTACGAATCATCATCTCATGGGAGTCGCAAATATTAAATATGACTAAGAGTCTATGGAACTTTGTGTAAAACTGTGTGCTATGTGTTATTACTTCGTGATGGCATGTGTTGCACTAAAATCAACTGGGTGGTAAAGGATTTGGACTGGGGCAAGTGGTGGAGACTGTGTGACATGGTGGACTATGTGATGGGTATGATAATCTGTGTGGCTTAGTTAGAACATGGAAGTCTTGCCTTGGTCAATTAAGGACTTAACTTTGTGCGCCATTGAACTGAGCCTTACTGTACGACCACATGCCTGGTATGGGACGGGCCTAACTTAGTAAGTTATGGATTCTCGGCATTGATGTTCACGTGGTAGGTTAGGCTTTGTGATAGGGTGGAGGTGTGACTACTTGGTGGTTGCATCACGGGAGGATTCGTCGTCCCTGTCCAACGGTGTGTGTTATGCATGGGCTATGTGATATGTATAACGGTTTGTAAGCACACCGGGAATGTCAATGTTGGAGATGAAGTTTCGAACTGTTTTGTTATGATTGGTGCTAGCTACACCGGTTATATCGTGTGGGTAAAGTGTACAACCTCTGCAGAGTGTTAAACAAACTATTCGAATAGCGCGTCATGTCATGGACATGCTCGGTGCTTTCACACGAGGGTAGTTTTCATAAAATATGGGAATGGAAGTGTGTGATCACAATCATATGGCTATGTGAAATAAACTGTTTAGCGTGTGTCTTTGTGGAAATAATCATTAAATTAATATTGTTTATTTGTTTTGAAATATTGCTTTCAATCTATTATTCGTATTCAATTGCAAATGTTGCTTTTATGCAAAAGAACCACGTAAGCCTTTTCTTTGGAATAAGCTCCGCATCTCTACATTGCATTCGTGGTATGATTTGCGAGTACGCTTGTGTACTCACGCTTGTTGTAAAACTTGCGCCCAAACCTATAGAAGTGGAGGAGTCTACGCCGCTTTGAGGAGGAGTTCGTTGAAGGTCGATCGCTCGTTAAGGTCCGGATCCCGCTTGGTTGCCTGTGGTGAATTGGTGGGATCTACGCTGGAGTTTTCCGTTCCGCTGCTGCTTTATTTCTTTGTTAGCCCTGCGTGGCTTAATAAGTGTAAACTCGACCATAAGGTCAAAACCGTTATTTGTTTTTCAAACTAATCGTTTACTTTATCTATCGCTGGTGTGGATCGATATTTACCTGTGTTAACCCTGTGTGCACTAGCGTGATCCTGGACTAGTGCAGTATTCACAGAGGGTTCCAGAATCGTAATTCTGGGTCCCGACATTCCACTTGCTATTGCGGATCACTCTTGTATTCACTCGGCTCTTCGCAAGCTATCGAACAAACACAAAAAGCGAATAAGAACGAATAACGTCGAAAATAACCAAAAATTTTAGATCATCCAAATTGCATGAAACTTCACATCAGGTAGGGTTTGATTTTATATGAGTTTAGAAATAAAAATTATTTTATTTGGAGTTTGCATGTGATAGTTATAGCCTAATCAATTTCTACTGGGAGAGAAAATTAAAAAAATAAGGGTTCGGTTACTATAGCCGAAATTAAATGTTTTGGCAAAAATTTCTAGAAAGGTGGTGGAGATAAAATTTACATGGCAGATAGATCATAACATGTTATGAACAACGAAGATTGAATCACCTCATTTGGAATTAATATGAATTTTCTATGCATTGTGAAAGTTATGACATTACATCAAGATTTTTTGTAACAACAACATTCTTAAAATCTATTCCAAGTCACAGTACAATAAAAATGGAAACTAAAAAAATTGATTTTAGTCAATTTGAAGTTATAATGAAATACTTATGGATTTTTGAAATTAAAATCATTTTTCAATGTAAAAAATAACTTATTCCAGAAATTAACTTGAACTTTGAATTTTTCTGGGATGGCAACAAGTTTCAAACCTATTCCAAATTAAATTACAATAAACATGAAATCCAACAAAATTGGTTTCACTCAATTTGAAGTTAATTTGAATTAGTTATGAATTTTTGAAGTTATTTGAATTTACAGTGCAAAACAACTTCATTTCAGAAATTTAAAAGGAATGGAATCCTTTTCTTACTCGGCTTGAGCTAGCCACAGTCAATGACATGTGGGGTCTACTGCATAGTGTTTTTTCTTTTCTTTTAAATTTTGGTTAAATTCCTACTGACATGTGGGACCCACTATCATAGGCTAGGTTTAAGAGAATAGTGCATGGACTAAAGTCCATGCACCCGGTTCACCGGTCGATGCAACATCAGTGCATTAACTGGTCATTTAATACTTGTAAGTAATGATTAGACTCTAATCTTGACGCTACAATAGCTGTCCGAAATGGACACACAGGGGAGCTCCCCGGCCGTGATGTTGTCGCCCTTGTCGCCGGCGACTCCATCCACGATGGCGCGGGTGAGTGCCCAAAATGGAAAGCCCGCATCCTCGCGCACCCTACGGCACCAGCGGCGAGGCTAGTGGTGGTGCGTAGCGGCAGCGCACCGGAGAGGAGCGGAAGCATAGCTACAGCCAACATGGCAACTACGACACAGCGACGCCTAGAGCTAACTAACATGCGCACTAGCACCAGGAGGGTTCAGTGAACCTACTGGAGTGTCGCGGAGAGGACGAGCTAGTCGGAGGTGCGCCAGCAACGTAGACCCATGATGGCGGTGATAGCTTCATCGAGGAGGTGACCTGAGGAAGGAAAAGGAAAACGGGATGTCGGAGAAGCTAAAGAGTGTCAAGGGGATGGTGATATAGCACGAAATTGGGTAATGCCTCACCGTGCCGGAGGTGGAGACAAAAGGGGGAGCTTCGGCCGTATTTGGAGAAAATCCAAGATCCCGAGGCTCCTGCAAACGAAAACTAAATTAATTGAAGGGGGTGAACTTCTCATGACTAAGAACACGATCTGATGGAAAAAGGGAAGGAAGAGCCTCACTAGAGATGAAGATGGCGGGACGGTGCGGTTGCGAGCGTGCTCCGGAGACGATGATGGCGAGCTTCGCGTTTTGAGAGCTACACAAGAAGACAAGGGCTCAAACTAGTGCAAGCACAAAGGGACGACGAAGGAAGGGGAAGGAGAGGGACAAAGTGGAGGGAAGCTTACCCAAGGAGATTGCGAGTGCTTGCCTCCTTTCCCTCGGTCACCGAGAGGGAAAGTGAGAGCTAGAGGGCGAGCGAGGGTGGGTTATAACGCTCCAACAGCTGGGAAAAAGGTGGCATGAGCAAGCGACGCCAAGGATTGGTTCACTGGGGTGATGGATTGATATCGTGCTTGCGCATGGACAAAGCGCTCTGAATGCTGCGGTCGCGTGGCGTAGAGGCTCTGCGCTCACCAGCTCGCGAGGATGACGACGCACCCGACAGGTATGGCCAGCGAGTCAGCGATGGTAAGATGGCTCGGTCTGAGAGTGTCTTGGTCGGTGAGTTAAGGTGGTTGGGTCGAGTCCGGTCAACAGGGTTTGGTTTCGGGTCAATAGTTGACTGAGGTTTTGAATCAAACTCCCCTACTTTGACCGGTTCTTAAAAATAGCAAATAAATTTAGAATATTTTGAAATTTGTAGAGAGGTTCCTGAGATGACCTAGTACACAAATAAATTTTCTAAACTCACTGTTCATGTTTTATTTTTCTTTATTTAAATCATTTACAGAAAGGCCTTTTGAAAGGATTTGAATTTTCAAAGGGTCACTGATGAGGAGATCCCTAACTTGGATACAACCGCGCCTACACACACAGCTGATCCACAACCAATGTTACAAGGACCAATTACTCGAGCTCGTGCTCGCCAACTTAGTCACCAGGTAAATTCGTTCATAGGGTTATATATTACTGAGAATAGATCGCTACCTAATGCAAGTGATTTAATTGTGCTTAGGAACATGGGAAAAGGACCAAGGAGAGGTATGTGGAGTCATGTACAAGCATAGGAGGCATAATGGAGGACATCACGTCACTTTGGGTCCGAGCCAAGCAAGAGTTCGAGTTGGGCTCGTTCTGAATTCGAGTTCGGACTGCTGCGACAACACTAAGTTCAAACGGCCGTAACTTCTTCATACGGACTCCGTTTGGGATGTTCTTGGACTTCATTGAAAGCTTATCAAGTCTACTTTCCAATGGATCCAACCTCAGCTTCAAATTCCAACCGAGCTGGCCACAATAAACAAAACAATCTATGTCTATTTTTTTTACCGAGTCAAAAAGGGTGTTGCGCCACCTCCTCTTAGGCCCATGGGCCTTGTAACCCTAGGGGCGTGCATCGACTTCTCTGGCCGCCACCCCTGGTCGTCTTCCCATATAGGAGCCACCGCCCCCCTGGCTAGAACTCGGATTTCATTGAATTTAGGTTTAGCCATTGTGCAAACTTCTAATCTTCAGTTGTGTCGGACGACCACCTGTCAAGACAGCCTTCGGGATCCCACTTTTGTTTTCAATACCATCTATACTACAATCTTATTCGCAATATCAGATTGCATACATCTTATTCTTGCTAGTTCTTCGATTACTCGCAGGAATTGAACCTTGTGTTCAGGTTGATCGCGCTTCCAGCACGGTCAATAACATCGTGGAGTTGGTTCAACGATTGCTAAGGCGCAGGCGTTGTCGTACGGTTGTAGTCGGATCGCGAGAGTCACCTCCACCCAAAATCGATAATTATCAATCTCATCGAAAGATCGGGCACCCCGTCTCCATCAAGTGGTATCAGAGCCCAAGGTTGCTCAGTGAGAATTTCTTGTTTTTCGTAGTTAGGTTGTTTATTTCGAAAGTCCGAAAAAGCCAAAAAAACTATAGGATTAGATCACCTATCTGTCCAAGACCAATTGCGCCATTGCATCTTTCTTTTCAGTGCATTGCATTGTTGAACTTTCGATTGCATCGTCGTGTCCTTTGCTAGTCTTAGTGTCTAGTTCCTTTAGAGTTTCGAGTTATGCTCACGTTTGGTCGCACCGTTGTGGTTGGGTTCAATCTGCCGTCTGCCTCCATCACCAGAGCCATTACCACGACCACCCACGCTGCCATCCATTGCCGCATCCTGCTGTGGCCACCATCCTCCTGTCGCGGCAAGCTACAATCCTCCTGCCGCCTCCACTCCAAGGGAAACCCTAACCAAGAACAAAATCTCGTTTCAGTTTGTGACAAAAAAAAGAGAGAGAGGAAAAAAAAAGAAGAGGTTAATTTTCGTGCTACCAGAAGGAAACCTGAGATTCATCTGACTTCGGCAACGCGATAAAAAAACACAACTTTTGCATACGACCTCCGATTGAGGTGATTCTTGATCCATTGGAAAGGAAACGGGAAAATAGAGCTGCGTAAGCACTCGGGCACACGCGCAGCGACTTCGACCCCAAAAAACGTCGTTTAGGGCCTCAAAACAGGCCCGCAAACCGAGAAAAAAATCAAGTTTCTCAGAATTCGCTCAAAATTGACAGAGCCCCTCTACAAGTGATTCTAAGGTTCCCCGTGCAGACGGCATCCTTTTTCGAGCCTCCGAACTCTGTGTGCAACGTTCTCTAGCTCTACCGCGCTATGCTTTCGTTTGTGTTCTAGGCTCGCGTCTCTAGTCCAGTCTAGCCTAGGACCAGCACTAACCGGCGTTGAACGATTTTTCAGCTTGCATTCTCTGATTTGATAGTTGCTAATCCATTGCTACCATACTTGAGCCTTCCCAGCTACACCTTTTCTACAACCGTGCAGCCGAACTTCACCGCAATCGCTCCATCCAATCTTCTGAGATACATTGACACCGCCGTTACCGATCACCTGCTTGCTTGGTAAGAATTCGATAGAAGGCTTGAGTGTGAGCAACTTTTGAACCACCACATCCTAGTAGTTGCTAGGGACATATACTTGTGATTTGCTAACAATGCCGGATCTCATGAGCATTCGGATGAGGATACATCTCATAATCCTCGTCGAAGGGAATCGCACAACATTTCCGACGCCTCATGAACCTTCGTACGGAGGGTCTCGAGGAAGATGTCAGGGTCACGAATGAGCGACTTGCTCAACTTGAGGGCACCCAAATTGAGGCAAACGCCACGCTCGCCGCGATGGAGAGAGCGCAAGGCGTCACTAACACTTCTTTGGCAGGTATTATGGCGCGCCTTGACGAGATGGCCCATGCATCCACTGCTGTTCCCCCTGCTGCCCCGGTGGTAGAGGGACAAGATGAATTCGACTATGTGACTGATACCGATGCCAATGACATGGGCAACAATAACAACGATCGAGCTCATCGACAGTTGCGTTTTAATCAACAAGGTATGGGACGAGACCCCCCACGATGTGAGGTATGTGACCACGATGATTCTTTCGCTAAGGTTAAATTCATTATGCCCTCTTTTAATGGTAAATATGATCCTGATGGTTATCTTAATTGGGAACTAGCTGTTGATCAAAAATTTGCTTGCCATGAAGTTCCTGAGATTAGACGAGTTAGGGCTGCTACTAGTGAATTTACCGATTTTGCTTCTATTTGGTGGAAAGAACATTGTCACAACATCCCAATAACATACCTAACAGTTGGGAGGCTTTAAAATTGCTTATGCGGCATCGATTTGTTCCCTCATATTATGCTCGTGATTTGTTAAATAAATTACAACGCTTACGACAAGGTACAAAGTCTGTGGAAGACTACTATCAAGAAATGCAAATTGGTATGTTGTGTTGTGATTTAGATGAGAATGAGGAGGCATCAATGGCTAGGTTTTTGGGAGGGTTGAATCGAGAAATTCAAGACATCCTTGACTATAAAGATTACAACTCCATTACTAGATTGTTTCATCTTGCTTGCAAAGCTGAACGTGAAGTGCGAGGGCGCCGACGAGGACACGATCTAACTCTTCTGCAGGTCGCACAAACTCATGGACACCACGCACATCTACTACCCCGGCCATCAGTGCACCCCCACCGCCACCCTTCAACAACAAGCCGCGCCCTGCTACTTCAAATTCAGCACCACGAGTTTCTGAAGCAACCAAATCAGCACCACAAGCGTCTACAAAAACTTCCTCTTCAATTGCTTCGACAGGACGAACTAAGGATATTCAATGCCATCGGTGCAAAGGCTATGGACACATGATGCAGGATTATCCAAACAAGCGCGTACTAATCATACGCGATGATGGTGGGTATTCCTCTGCTAGTGATTTTGATGATGAAACATATGCTATACTTGCAACTGACCCTGCAGGACTTGATGACGAATCTGATCATGAGGAGGAACATGTTGGCGCCGAAGATGCCGACAATTATTTGAGCATTATAGTGCAACGTGTACTAAGTGCTCAAGTTTCTCGTGTTGAGCAAAATCAGCGCCATAATTTGTTTCAAATCAAGGGCGTTGTCAAGGAACGCTCGATTCGCATAATTATTGATGGTGGGAGTTGCAACAATTTGGCGAGTATGGATATGGTGGAGAAGCTTGCCTTGCTGACCAACCCTTGTAACAGCCCTAAGTTAGGGTTTATGTTTCAAATGTAAAATTTTGAGGAGAAATAAAATTTTTGCTGTCTCATCAAATCATTTGGTAGTTTTCCAAATTTTCCTAGCAATTTTCAATTTTTAGAATTTAATTCTTGTGATTGGAAATTGTTGTCAGCAAATTCCTAGCCTTCAAACTTGTGATCATCCTCTGCAAATAATTTTCCTATCATCTTGATCATCCTACCTACCTCCCTGAATTATTTCACATTTTTTTTATTTTATTTGCTATTTCAAATGGCCAAGTCAAACTAGTTTGAATTTCTGGTCAAACCCTAGGTCAGCAGCTTGTGAATTTTCTGCAGAACAATGCAGTGCATAAAAAGTTCTGGAAAATTTATGCAATGTTTTTCTCTGTCCCTTGTAGCTACCATAAAATTTTGGAATTTTTGGATCTCGGAACTACCTCTAAAATTCTCCAAACTCTCTCACCTTTTAAAACTCCAAATCGGATTCATCGCTCATCGGGCTCGAACCCGAGCCCGACTTAAGTTCCGACCGCGCCACTCGGCTCGATCGCGCCAACTCGCTGCGTCGCCGAGTCTTTTCGCTCGTGATCGTCCGATGCAGATCGCACGGTCCACGTTTGCGTATACAATCGGACTGTCCTATTGCTCTATCAGATCTCGATCGTCCGTGTAAGATCCAACGATCAATATGATCTTGATCGAGTTAAACCCACTCGCCGCGACCGCACTGCATCCGACTCGAGCCGCCCCCTTCTCTCTCGCTGACAGAGCGGTCCCACCTGCAGTCTTCCCGCCACGCCGCTGAGCCGCCTCTCGCGCACCGCCGCTCGCAAGGCTCTCGCGCCGCCGCCTCATGCGTCTTTGCCGCCGCTGCTCACCGGTCTTTTCACCGCCCACCGCCTCACCTCGCCGCCTCGCTTTGCTCCTACAAAAGCCACCGAGGGCCTTCCTACCTCGCTTTCTTCTCCACCGCTTTCTTCTCCACCGAGCTCGAGAGCCGAGCGCGCCGCCGCGCTTCGAAGCGTTTGGCGCCCGGTGGCCTCCGGTCATCGCCGAGAAGCGCCACGGTGTGCCTAGCATCCCGTGGAAGCGAACCTCAAGGAATTCGAGTCTCGTCACATCGTGGAGCCGCGCGCCCTTCTTCTCCAATCCGCCGAAACCGCTTTTTCCGCGCGCGTCTTCTCCGGTGAGCTCCACTCGATTCTTCGCTCGGTGAGCATCGCTGACTCCACCTTCCTTTTCCGCTCACTCACACGCCCTCGCTCACCTCGGGCTCCGCTGCCGTTGACCACCTTGCGCCGCCGCGGGCTCTCGTCGCCGGGCCACTACGGTGCCTCTCCGTCGTCGCCGAACACACCGGTGAGTTCCTGGCAGCCCACTAATGCTCATGCGCGCGCTAATTTTCATCGTCTTCCTCTCTGGTGCAGTCGCACCTTGTCACCCCCACGGCCGGCCGCCGCATGTTGCCGCCGCCGCCACTGTGCCGCTCAAGCCACACCATCGCCACCCTAGCTTCCATTCACCCGGGTAACCCATTTTTGAGCTCACCTTCGCGCGCCACCACTCCACCGCCGCGACCACCACCGCCCCAAATCGCCCGAGCCTCCTGCTCTTCCTTGAGCTCCTGTTCTGTGTTGTGGTGACATGGGGCCCACCTCCTTAAGCTTTGTAGTTAGTCGCTAATCATGCTTATGAATGCTCATTAGTTCACTCTCATTGCATGATCAAAATTGGTAATGGAAGTTTGAAAGTATTTTAGTGTTGGTCTCGTAATTGTTTCTGTTGTCGCTTCGTTGTCGCGAACTAGATTTTAGTTTCATGCTTATGCTTTGGATTCTTGTTAAGTCTTTGGATGACTCCTTTGTTGTAGTGGTTAGCATGAAATCATTTAGTTAGCATCTTTAAGTTTCAAAGCTCTTGTTGTCATGATTGATCAAAGGGATAGTTAGAGGATCATGTTGATTGTCTCTGCATTTTTGATTTATCGATTGTAGTAAGATTTGGAGTAGTAGCATGTCAATTTTGATAACCTTACAATATGTTGGTATGTTGCTTAGGTGTGTAGTAGCTGAAATGTTTTTCAAACCCAAACTTAATTAGAAAATGTCTTAGCGTCTATTAGTTGATTGTTAAGATAGTAATTGTCCTCTTGAAGCACATTGTAGGCCTAAATGAAGTCATGGTGGCATTAGAATAGCTAGTTACTTCTATTGTGTTATTCTGATGCTTAGTTAATAGATGTGCACACAATCACCATCAAAGTATGTCGAAAGATTAAAACATATAAGAGGATTGATTTTGTGGTTAACTTGGTAAATAAGTGAGTGGGTAGATCAATCACATGAAAGCATGTCTAATTTGCAACATCTTTGTAGCAGTTATTTTGTATTCCTATTATTGTTGGTCTAGCTTCGTATGAATTTGTGTTTGTATTTGAATGTTTGAGTTTTGCGGTGTTATTCGTTCTTATTCGCGTTATTTGTTCAACCGTTAGGCTTCGACATTTGCGGTAACCACGAGAGCGATCCTCTGCAATGTGTTGAGCATTCGAGCAACAACCACAGCAAGCGCTTGATCATGTTAATCCCAGTATTTTAAAGTCTAATATTTTGTTTCTACTGAATTATGCATCGCTTTATTTGTGTTAAAATGTTTAGCTAAAACCTGTAGATGCATATCCTGTAGGTAAAATATTGATCTCTACTACCTGAACCTAGGTTATTTGCTGTGATTAGAGATCGCTGGATGATCTCTTGTCACTTAGTAGGTCCGGGTCAATTTGCTTAGACATGCTTAGCTATCGGTAGAACTGGGCGGTTATCGACTTTAGTCGGTAACCTTGATCACACAAAATTTTCTATAACTTTTTGTTTGAGTATTTCTGCTATGTTATTGCAACACTAAAACTGAAAACAAAAAAAAATGATTTAGACTTGGGCACAATGGTAAGATTGGTGTGATCTGTTGGGTGTGACTGGAAAGGTGCCCGAGTCAACAAGGACCGAACATCTTGTTACACTAAACCAAGCATTAAGCGTGCTAACCACACTGGAGGGTATGAGACCTCTCTTGACCTAGTACTTTGGCGTGTATTAGTTCCGGGTCGCAGGAGGTCGCAGGAGGGATGGTGTTGGGAGCATGGTAGTTGTCCTTAAAGCTTTATCCTGAGTGGGTAGTTGTCTTTTCGGCTTTACCATGTCAGCGTATGGATTTCTATCCATACGAGCGGCTCGTAATTAATACACAATATTGGAAAAAGTCTCGTAGGACTTAGCTGTGCCGGCATACCTTCGGTAGTGTGCTTTGGCTTAAAGGCGGTCTGAAGTGTGGGTACATTGGTACACCCCTGCAGGGTTAAAACTATTTGAATAGCCTCGTCCTAGGTTATGGACACGCTTGGCAAGGTCTTCCAAGAGTTAGACTACAACATTTAAATTAAAACTTGCTGGGTGGTACGAATCTGGGATTCGTGCTATTGTTGGGGTGACTATTGGGATAGTCACCTCTAGGCTGTTTATCTTTCTCTTTTGTTATTATTACCCTTACTGTTATTTCAATATTAAAAATGAATTGCAAACTTGCCTTTAAACTGTATTACATTATTGCAAACAAATCTGGCTTCGTGCAAATGAAACATATGGCCTCCACCAGATAAGCCTGCATGTAGTTTATGAACAGGTCTACTAGTTTACACGTCAGTCTTGCGGGTACAAAGACAATCTTTGTACTCAGGTGCTTTGCTTAATGTTTTGTTGCAGAGGAAGAAGGTGAGCCCCAAGGGTCTCACTTCTGTGAGCTGTGTTGCCGTTTCGTGGTCGTCGACTAGGCTTGGCGGTCCGGTCAGATGCCTTGTGGGTTGAAGGCACGCTGATTGGCTTTGTTTATAGCCATCTTATGGCACTTTTGCTTCCGCTCTCGTTCTTGTTTATTTATGTATCTTGGGGCCTGTCGGCCTTTGTCTGTAATAACTCTACTATTTGTTTATCTTCCGTTTGGTAGTGTGATGTTTGGACTCTATGTTCGGAATTGGGTTGATGCATACTTTTGTGGGAGGTGTGTATACTGCTTCTGGGAAGTATACATATCTCGAGGTTTCGGTTTATTTGATTTGTAATGCTAGGACCAGGTGGTTGGTTAAGCATTACAAGCCAAATAAATTGGGGTCCTCACAAATTTGGTATCAGAGCCATTCTGACCGTAGCAACCCAAGCATAGTCGTCCTTAGGATATTTTGGAAAGGCTTATTTGCAAAATATAAAAAGGGTTTATGAAAACTTAGGCAGGTGCTCAGGGTTTTACTCCTTATCTATCTTAGCCTTCTACTCTCATCTTACTCTAATTTCAGTTTAAAAACTTGGTTTCTCTCTTTCCTTTCAAAAGATAGTTACTACCGGTTGAATTAGTTTTGGGAGAACCATGGAAGATTAATCTAACAAAAAGAAAATTGTGGGAATAATAGGGTAAGATGTAAAGTGAGTAGTTATGCGTCTGATTTTTGCTGGTTGGTCTTTATCCTGCCTTGTGTTTGTTTTTGGACTGCTTTCATGAATCTTGGGCTTTCTTGATCTTAAAATTTGTTGCTAACTTGTCTTAGTGAAACAGGATGGCCGGGAGAACGCGCGGCAGTCAGCAGGCTGGTCATGATGAGGAGCTTCCCTCTCCTCCGACCATGGCTGAGGTTCTCGCTCAGATCGAGCGAAACCGCATGGACCAGACGCGCATTTTGGAGGTTATTGCTAGGAATACCTCCACTCCTGCCGGTGGTGGCGGGCACCAGACTCGCGGGGGACTTGCAGAGTTCCTCCGTACGCAGCCGCCGACTTTCTCCCGCTCTGAGGACCCTCTCGATGCGGATGATTGGCTGCGCATGGTTGAGCGAAAGCTCAACATAGCTCGCCGAGCACGTGATAAGGCACTCTTCGCGCCCCACCGCCTTGAGGGCACAAAGACTCTCATGGTGGGAGAACTATCTCGCCATGCAGCCCGCGGCCATGTGGTCGCGTGGGAGGAGTTCGAGATCGCTTTTCGTCGGGCCCACATCCCGATGGCCCGATGAAGTCAAGAAGAAGGAGTTTCGCGCCAAACAAGGACGCAAGTCCGTGACGGAGTACCTCTACGAGTTTAATCATCTGGCTCGTTATGCTCCGGGTGAGGTGGCCTCGATGAGGCCAAGCAGGAGAAGTTTATGGATGGCTTGTCCGAGGAGCTGCAGGACAAGCTATCTATTGTGGACTTCTCTGACTTTCAGGCCTTGGTAGATAAGGCCATTGTTGCTGAGCATAAGGCTAAGGCGTTGGGTGAGTCCCGCAAGCGCAAGTGGGAGGCGCATTAGTCTGCTCACACCAGTCTCACTCGTCCCGGTGGGCGGCACCAGGACCCGTTCTTTGCTCCACCAAAGACCGAGGCCATCGCCGCTCCTCGCCCACCGCAGCCGTGTTTCAGCCACGTGCGCCTGCGATCCAGCAGCAGGGTGGCCTCCGCAATCCGGCGGCCGAGGTTACTTGTTTTCGCTGCCACAATAAGGGCCACTATGCGAATGCCTGCCCTCAGAGTGTTGCAGCAGCCCCTCGTCCTAACGGAGGACGCAGCGGGAGTGGTCACCCACCGACGTAAGATGATCCGAAGCCCGAGGTGCGAGCAATGTCGAGTCAACCATCTTTCACCGAGGAGGCCTCGGGGCGCGGATGTCGTGATGGGTACACTTCTTGTCAATTCTCGCCCCGCTGCAGATTATTTGATTACGAGCATCGCATTCTTTTATTTCAAGATCATTTGCTGCTGCTAGTGGTCTTCACTGTGTTCCTTTGGGGATTCCTTTACTCATTCGCTCTCCGGGTTCGGAAATGAGAGCTGATATGGAATGTCGCGGTGTTCCTATTGAAGTCAAAGGAGTAGGATTTTTGGCGAATCTTATTCTGCTCGGTTCAGCGAGTCTGGATGTGATTCTTGGCATGGATTGGTTGTCCCAACACTTGGGGCAAATCGATTGTGCCAGGAAGATTGTCTATCTCACCAGCCTTTCTGGCAAGCAGGTCGGATTTTCGCCGCAGCTGCAGGGGCCACATCTATGTGCATTAGAGGCGAAGCCAGCCTTGCAGATTCAGGATGTTCCCATAGTGTCTGACTTCGTGGATGTCTTTCCTGAAGCTTTGCCCGGGATGCCTCCAGTTCGAGACCTTGAGTTTGTCATTGAGTTGCTGCCCGGTACCGCTCCAATTTGAAGCGCGTGACGGATGCCTCCCAATGAGTTAGAAGAATTGAAGAAGCAGCTTGGTGAGCTTCAGGCAAAGGGTTTCATCCGTCCCAGTTCATCTCCTTGGGGTTGTCCAGTGATCTTTGTAAAGAAGAAAGACAAGACTTTGCGCATGTGTGTCGATTACCGTCCGCTCAATGAGGTGACGGTGAAGAACAAATATCCTTTGCCTCGCATTGATGATCTGTTTGATCAGTTGACTGGGGCCCAGGTGTTCTCAAAGATTGATGTCATTCTGTGTATTGAGTCGTTTCACCAGCTTACGAGTATCGATCGAGTAGAACGTTGTATTGTTTCTTAACTTGTATGGCATGTTTTCTTCTGGTACGTCGTATATAGATCTTTTGATCTTGTATACAACGTTTGCTTTAAATGGGTAGACTTTTCCCTCACAGATCTCTCTCTCTCACCCTTTGCTATTCTCTTACAATCCATTGGACTCCTAACCTATCGATGCGCCTGGAACTTAAAAGACCAGTCGACACTTCAAAACTTCGGACAAACTCAAAACCCCTGGATGTAAAACCAACTTGAAGATAGACTCTCTATCTCTCAATTCATTTAACCTTTGTCCGTCTTCTTTCTTTCTAGCCTCTCCGAATCTCGGGGACGAGATTCCTTTTAAGGGGGGTAGTTTGTAACATCCCAAAGTTCTGTTACCAAAATAAAAATTAAGAAAGTTGTGATATGAATTTGTTACCATATTTGTTTACTGTGTGAACTAGCGACTGATCATGGGACTAGTTCAGAAATGCACAGAGGATCTGGGTGTATTAATACCCGGGTGTGACAATTGATTTGAGAATGGGGTATCAGGTCAGGATCAGATCTGAGGATATTCCGAAGACGGCTTTCACTACTCGTTATGGTCTGTACGAGTATACCGTCATGTCCTTTGGCTTAACCAATGCTCCAGCTTTGTTCATGAACCTTATGAATTCAGTATTCATGGAGTATTTGGATAAATTTGTGGTGGTCTTCATTGATGATATTCTTATCTACTCCAAGAATGAAGAAGAGCATGCTGAGCATCTGAAGATAGTTTTGGGCAAGCTGCGGGAGCATCAGCTATATGCAAAGTTTAGCAAATGCGAGTTCTGGTTGAAGGAAGTGGCATTCTTGGGCCATGTTCTTTCACCGGAGGCGTAGTGTGGATCCCAAAGAAGGTCGGCGATGTTCTATATTGGGTCACCAAGTCGACATCGACGTATGGAGTTTTCTCGGTTTAGCGGGCTACTACCGCCGCTTTATCGAGAATTTCTCCAAGATCGCAAGCCAATGACCGAATTGCTCAAGAAGGACAAGAAGTTTGTATGGTCCTCTGCTTGTGATGAGAGCTTTCAGAGCACAAACAACATTGACTTCACCCACCCTTACTCTTCCCGATATCCACAAGAGCTTCGATATTTATTGCGATGCCTCTCGTCGTGGACTTGGATGTGTTCTTATGCAGAAGGCAAGGCGCTTGCCTATGCATCCGAGCAATTGAGACGTCATGAGCTCAATTATCCCACCCATGATTTAGAGCTTGTCGCAGTGGTTCATGCACTCAAGATTTGGCGGCATTATTTGATCTGAAACCGTGAGGTGTATTCGATCACAAGAGCTTGAAGTACTTGTTCACTCAACGGATCCAACCTCGTGCAGGGAGGTGGCTGGAATTGATCAAAGATTATGACATGAGTATTCATATCATCCCGGCAAAGCCAATGTGGTTCTTGATGCACTTAGCCGAAAAGTGTATTGCAATACTGATGATCCAAGAGCGAACTCGCACTTCTTGCGCACTTCAGCGTCTCAACATGGGTTTGGTTGAGCATGGTTCCCTTGCTGCCCTGGTTGTGCAACCGACCTTGGTGAATCGAATCAAGGCAAAGACAAAGAATCGATGATGGTGTGGGTAAACTCAGCGTAACATCGAGAATGGATCACCAAGTGTTTCACGTAAGATGAGCATGGTGTTGTGTGGTTTGGGCAAGGCCTCGTGGTCCCAAAGGTCCTGCATTACGAGATTTGATTCTCCATGAGGCCCATGATTCGCCTTTGTCCATCCATCCCGGCCACCAAATGTACCAAGATCTGCGATAGAGATTACGTGGACTCGCATGAAGCGTGAGATTGCGGGTTCGTTGCCGATGCGACGTATGTTGTCGCGTGAAGGCCGAGCATCGCTTCAGCGTGCCTTCTCCACCCTTGCCTATACTGAGTGGAAGTGGATTCGTGGGCATGGATTTCATCACCGATTGCCCTGCTCATCCAAGGGAAATGACGCCATTTGGGTTGTCATTGACAGGCTAACTAAAGTGGCGCATTTCCTTCCGGTCAAGAGTCAGCTCCGTGTGGAACCTCTAGCCGAGCTCTATGTATCAAGGATTGTGAGCTTGCATGGTGTGCCCAAGACGATTGTGTCTGACCGTGGGGCGCTGTTTACCTCGCGTTTTTGGCATAGTCTGCAGGAGGCCATGGGGACCCGTCTTACTTTCAGCACAGCCTATCATCCTCAGACCGATGGTCAGACAGAGCGCGTCAATCAGGTGCTGGAAGATATGCTCCATGCTTGTGTTCTTTCATATGGGAAGAACTGGGAGAAGAGTTTGCCGCTTGCAGAATTCTCCTATAACAACAGCTACCAGACAAGTCTCAGTATGGCACCATTTGAGGCTTTGTATGGGAGGCGATGCAGAACACCATTGAACTGGTCAGAAACTGGGGAGAGACAGTTCTTTGGCCCAGAATCCATCAATGAAGCTGAAAGTCAAGTGCGGTTGATTCGTGAGCACTTGCGCGTAGCTCAGTCCAGGCAGAAGAGCTATGCAGACCGGCGTCGCCGTGAGTTGAGTTTCAAGCCCGATGACTTTGTGTATCTCAAAATCTCACCTTTGAAGGGTCATCGTCGTTTCGGTGTCAAGGGCAAACTGGCTCCTCGATATGTCGGACCGTATCGCATCATCAAGAAAGTGGGAGCTGTTGCATACAAGTTGGAATTGCCAGCTACACTTGAGGGGGTGCATGATGTTTTCCATGTATCACAATTGAAGAAGTGCCTCCGTGTTCCGGTTGAGGAAACGCCATTGGAAAATATCGATGTGCAGGAAGATCTGTCTTATCGTGAGCATCCCGTTCGTATCCTCGAAGAAGCTGAACGCAGAACAAGGAACCGTGTGATCAAGTTCCTCAAAGTTCAGTGATCGAACCACTCCGAGGATGAAGCCACTTGGGAGCGGGAAGATCGTCTCCGAGCAGATTACCCGTCCTTCTTCTCCCAGTGACCAGAATCTCGGGGCGAGATTCCTGTAAGGGGGGAGATTTGTAACAGCCCTAAGTTAGGGTTTATGTTTCAAATGTAAAATTTTGAGGAGAAATAAAATTTTTGCTGTCGCATCAAATCATTTGGTAGTTTTCCAAATTTTCCTAGCAATTTCCAATTTTTAGAATTTAAATCTTGTGATTGGAAATTGTTGTCAGCAAATTCCTAGCCTTCAAACTTGTGATCATCCTCTGCAAATAATTTTCCTATCATCTTGATCATCCTACCTACCTCCCTGAATTATTTCACATTTTTTTTATTTTATTTGCTATTTCAAATGGCCAAGTCAAACTAGTTTGAATTTCTGGTCAAACCCTAGGTCAGCAGCTTGTGAATTTTCTGCAGAACAATGCAGTGCATAAAAAGTTCTGGAAAATTTATGCAATGTTTTTCTCTGTCCCTTGTAGCTACCATAAAAATTTTGGAATTTTTGGATCTCGAGAACTACCTCTAAAAATTCTCCAAACTCTCTCAGCCTTTTAAAACTCCAAATCAGTATTCACTGTTCATCGGGCTCGAACCCGAGCCCGACTTAAGTTCCGACCGCGCCACTCGGCTCGATCGCGCCAACTCGCTGCGTCGCCCGAGTCTTTTCGCTCGTGACCGTCCGATGCAGATCGCACGGTCCACGTTTGCGTATACAATCGGATCGTCCTATTGCTCTATCGATCTCGATCGTCCGTAAGATCCAACGGTCAATATGATCTTGATCGAGTTAAACCCACTCGCCGCACCGCACTGCACTCCGACTCGAGCCGCCCCTTCTCTCGCCGACAGAGCGGTCCCACCGCAGTCTTCCCGCCACGCCGCTGAGCCGCCTCTCGCGCACCGCCGCTCGCTCTCGCTCGCCGCCGCGCCGCGCATGCGTGTTGCGGCGCGGCTCACCGTCTTTTCACCGCCCACCGCCTCACCTCGCCCTCCGCTTTGCTCCTACAAAAGCCACCGAGGGCCTTCCTACCTCGCTTTCTTCTCCGCGCTTTCTTCTCCACCGAGCTCGAGCCGAGAGCGCCGCCGCCGCTTCGAGCGTTTGGCGCTCCGGTGGCCTCCGGTCATCGCTGATAAGCGCCACGGTGTGCCTAGCATCCCGTGGAAGCGAACCTCAAGGAATTCGGAGTCTCGTCATCGTGGAGCCGCGCGCTCTTCTTCTCCAAATCCGCCGAACCGCTTTTTCGCGCGCGTCTTCTCCGGTGAGCTCCACTCGATTCTTCGCCGGTGAGCATCGCTCGACTCCACCTTCCTTTTCCGCTCACTCACACGTCCTCTCGTTCACCTCGTGCCTCGCCGCCGTTGACCACCTTGCGCCGCCGCGGCTCGCCGCCGGGCCACTACGGTGCCTCTCCGTCGTCGCCGAACACACCGGTGAGTTCCTGGCAGCCCACTAATGCTCATGCGCGCGCTAATTTTCATCGTCTTCCTCTCTGGTGCAGTCGCACCTTGTCACCCCACGGCCGCCGCCGCAGCCGCCGCGCCACGGCGCCGCTCAAGCCACACCATCGCCACCCCTAGCTTCCATTCACTCTGGTAACCCATTTTGAGCTCACCTTCGCGCGCCACCACTCCACCGCCGGCGACCACCACCGCCCCAAATCGGCCCGAGCCTCCCCTGTTCTTCCTTGAGCTCCCTGTTGCTGTTGTGGCTGACAGTGGGGCCCACCTCCCTTAAGCTTTGTAGTTAGCTGCTAATCATGCTTATGAATGCTCATTAGTTCACTCTCATTGCATGATCAAAATTGGTAATGGAAGTTTGAAAGTATTTTAGTGTTGGTCTCTGTAATTGTTTCCTGTTGTCGTTTCATTGTCGAAACTAGATTTTAGTTTCATGCTTATGCTTTGGATTCTTGTTAAGTGCTGGATGACTCCCTTTGTTGTAGTGGTTAGCATGAAATCATTTAGTTAGCATCTTTAAGTTTCAAAGCTCTTGTTGTCATGATTGATCAAAGGGATAGTTAGAGGATCATGTTGATTGTCTCTGTACTTTTGATTTATCAGTGTAGTAAGATTTGGAGTAGTAGCATGCTGAATTTTGATAACCTTACAATATGTTGGTATGTTGCTTAGGTGTGTAGTAGCTGAAATGTTTTTCAAACCCAAACTTAATTAGAAAATGTCTTAGCGTCTATTAGTTGATTGTTAAGATAGTAATTGTCCTCTTGAAGCACATTGTAGGCCTAAATGAAGTCATGGTGGCATTAGAATAGCTAGTTACTTCTATTGTGTTATTCTGATGCTTAGTTAATAGATGTGCACACAATCACCATCAAAGTATGTCGAAAGATTAAAACATATAAGAGGATTGATTTTGTGGTTAACTTGGTAAATAAGTGAGTGGGTAGATCAATCACATGAAAGCATGTCTAATTTGCAACATCTTTGTAGCAGTTATTTTGTATTCCTATTATTGTTGGTCTAGCTTCTGTGTATGAATTTGTGTTTGTATTTGAATGTTTGAGTTTTGCCGGTGTTATTCGTTCTTATTCGCTGTTATTTGTTCAACCGTTAGGCTTCGACATTTGCGGTAACCCTGAGAGCGATCCTCTGCAACAGGTTGAGCATTCGGAGCAACAGCCGCCAGGCAAGCAGTTTGATCATGTTAATCCCAGTATTTTAAAGTCTAATATTTTGTTTCTACTGAATTATGCATCGCTTTATTTGTGTTAAAATGTTTAGCTAAAACCTGTAGATGCATATCCTGTAGGTAAAATATTGATCTCTACTACCTGAACCTAGGTTATTTGCTGTGATTAGAGATCGCTGGATGATCTCTTGTCACTTAGTAGGTCCGGGTCAATTTGCTTAGACATGCTTAGCTATCGGTAGAACTGGGCGGTTATCGACTTTAGTCGGTAACCTTGATCACACAAAATTTTCTATAACTTTTTGTTTGAGCATTTCTGCTATGTTATTGCAACACTAAAACTGAAAACAAAAAAAAAATGATTTAGACTTGGGCACAATGGTAAGATTGGTGTGATCTGTTGGGTGTGACTGGAAAGGTGCCCGGGTCAACAAGGACCGAACATCTTGTTACACTAAACCAAGCATTAAGCGTGCTAACCACACTGGAGGGTATGAGACCTCTTTTGACTTAGTACTTTGGCGTGTATTAGTTCCGGGTCGCAGGAGGTCGCAGGAGGGATGGTGTTGGGAGCATGGTAGTTGTCCGAAAAGCTTTATCCTGAGTGGGTAGTTGTCTTTTCGGCTTTACCATGTCGTGATGGATTTCTATCCATACGAGCTGCTCGTAATTAATACACAATATTGGAAAAGTCTCGTAGGACTTAGTCAGGCTGCAGCATACCTTGGTAGTGTGCTTTGGCTTAAAGGCGGTCCGAAGTGTGGGTACATTGGTACACCCTTGCAGGGTTAAAACTATTCGAATAGCCTCGTCCTAGGTTATGGACACGCTTGGCAAGGTCTTCCAAGAGTTAGACTACAACATTTAAATTAAAACTTGCTGGGTGGTACGAATCTGGGATTCGTGCTATTGTTGGGGTGACTATTGGGATAGTCACCTCTAGGCTGTTTATCTTTCTCTTTTGTTATTATTACCCTTCTTGTTATTTCAATATTAAAATGAATTGCAAACTTGCCTTTAAATCAGATACATTATTGCAAACAAATGCGGCCGTGCAAATGAAACATATGGCCTCCACCAGATAAGCCTGCATGTAGTTTATGAACAGGTCTGCTAGTTCACACATCAGTCTTGCGGGTACAAAGACAATCTTTGTACTCAGGTGCTTTGCTTAATGTTTTGTTGTAGAGGAAGAAGGTGAGCCCCAAGGGTCTCACTTCTGTGAGCTGTGTTGCCGTTTCGTGGTCGTCGACTAGGCTTGGCGGTCCGGTCAGATGCCTTGTGGGTTGAAGGCACGCTGATTGGCTTTGTTTATAGCCATTTTCTGGCACTTTTGCTTCCGCTGTCGTTCTTGTTTATTTATGTATCTTGGGGCCTGTCGGCCTTTGTCTGTAATAACTCTACTATTTGTTTATCTTCCGTTTGGTAGTGTGATGTTTGGACTCTATGTTCGGAATTGGGTTGATGCATACTTTTGTGGGAGGTGTGTATACTGCTTCTGGGAAGTATACATATCTCGAGGTTTCGGTTTATTTGATTTGTAATGCTAGGACCAGGTGGTTGGTTAAGCATTACAAGCCAAATAAATTGGGGTCCTCACAACCCTTTATCCCCACCCATACCATATTCAATGGTTCAACAACAGTGGTAAGTTGAAGGTAACGCGAATGGTGAGAGTAAACTTTTATATGGGTTCATACCATGATTATGTTGATTGCGACGTTGTTCCTATGCAAGCTTGTTCTTTGTTATTAGGATGACCTTGGCAATATGATACTGATTGTGTGCATCATGGTAGGAATAATCAATACTCTCTCATGTTCAAGGGAAAGAAAATTGTGATGCATCATATGACTCCTGAACAAATTGTTAAAGATGAACTTGCTAGAGCTAGTAGAGAGAAGAATCAGGAGAATGCTAAGAGCGAAAATCAGATGGTAGCAAAAGAACTTGAGCAACATAAAAAGAAAGAACCTAAATCTACTCATGTGAAGAATAAAGAAATTAAATTGAAAGGTGCTAGTTTTCTTGCTACCAAATCTGATATGACTGAACTAGATGATAGTAATTATGTTTTCTATGCATTAGTTTGCAAAGAAGCTTTGTTTTCATTTGAGGATACACCTTCTTCTTTGCCTCCTGCTGTCACTAACATTTTGCGAAGTACAACGATGTCTTTCAGAGGACATACCGCGGGGTTGCCGCTTCGAGGATTGAGCATCAAATTGATTTAATTCCGGCGCATCATCGCCCAACACGCACCATATAGGACCAATCCGTAAGAAACTAAAGAAATTCAGCGCCAAGTTCAAGAATTGCTTGCTAAAGGGTATGTACGTGAATCTCTTAGTCCTTGTCTTTGTTCGGTCATTTTAGTGCCTAAGAAAGATGGATCATGGCGCATGTGTGTAGATTGTAGAGCAATCAATAATATCACCATTAGGTATCGTCATCCTATTCCTAGATTAGATGATATGCTTGATGAATTGAGTGGCTCTGTTGTTTTCTCGAAGGTTGATTTGCGTAGTGGATATCACCAAATTCGCATGAAATTAGGCGATGAATGGAAAACAGCATTTAAAACTAAGTTCGGGTTATATGAGTGGTTAGTAATGCCTTTTGGATTAACTAATGCACCTAGCACCTTCATGAGACTAATGAACGAGGTTTTGCGTGCTTTCATTGGTAGATTTGTGGTGGTTTATTTTGATGATATATTGATATACAACAAATCCTTAGAGGAACATCTTGACCATTTACGTGCTGTTTTTAATGTCTTACGTGATGCACGTTTATTTGGTAACCTTGAGAAGTGCACCTTTTGCACCGATCGAGTCGCATTTCTTGGCTATGTTGTTACTCCACAGGGAATTGAAGTTGATCAAGCCAAGATTGAAGCAATACAGAGTTGGCTGACTCCTAACATGGTTACACAGGTACGAAGCTTTTTAGGACTTGCTGGATTCTACCGCCGCTTCGTGAAGGATTTCAGCACCATCGCTGCACCATTGAATGAGCTCACCAAGAAAGGCGTGCCATTTGTTTGGAGCGCCGCACAGGAGAACGCCTTCACCACATTGAAAGATAAGTTAACACATGCACCACTACTCCAACTCCCTGACTTTAATAAGACTTTTGAACTAGAATGTGATGTCAGCGGAATTGGTTTAGGTGGCGTATTGCTACAAGAAGGTAAACCTATAACATACTTCAGTGAGAAATTGAGTGGGCCTAGTTTGAACTATTCTACTTATGATAAGGAATTATATGCACTATTTCGAACTTTGGAAACTTGGCAACATTATTTATGGCCCAAAGAATTTGTTATACATTCTGATCACGAATCTTTAAAGCATATTCGAAGTCAAAGTAAATTGAACCATAGACATGCAAAGTGGGTTGAATTTATTGAGTATTTTCCTTATGTCATAAAACACAAGAAGGGAAAGGAGAATGTTATTACTGATGCTTTGTCTAGGAGATATACCATGCTTTCACAACTTGACTTCAAAATTTTTGGATTGGAGACTATTAAAGAGCAATATGTGTATGATGCTGATTTTACAGATATATTGTTGAATTGTAAAGAAGGAAAAATGTGGAACAAATTTATTATTAATGACGGGTTTGTGTTTAGAGCTAACAAGCTATGAATTCCAGCTAGCTCCGTTCGTTTGTTGTTGTTACAAGAAGCGCATGGAGGCGGGCTGATGGGGACACTTTGGCGTGAAGAAAACGGAGGATATACTTGCTGATCATTTCTTTTGGCCAAAGATGAGACGGGACGTCGAGTGTTACGTTGCTCGCTGCACTACATGTCAAAGAGCTAAGTCACGACTTAATCCTCATGGTTTATACATGCCTCTACCAGTTTCCAACGTTCCGTGGGAAGATATTTCGATGGATTTTGGTTTAGGATTGCCTAGAACAAAGAAGGGGAGCGATAGTATATTCGTGTTTGTTGATAGATTTTCTAAGATGGCTCACTTTATACCATGTCATAAGAGCAATGATGCTGTCAATATTGCTGATTTATTCTTTCGTGAAGTTGTTCGATTGCATGGTGTGCCTAATACTATAGTTTCAGATCGTGATGCTAAATTCCTTAGCCACTTTTGGAGAACTTTATGGGCTAAATTGGGGACTAAACTGTTATTTTCTACTACTTGTCATCCCCAAACTGATGGACAAACTGAAATTGTGAATAGAATTTTACCTACAATGCTTAGGGTTGTGTTGAAAAAGAACTTAAAATTGTGGGAAGCATGCTTGCCTCATATTGAGTTTGCTTATAATCGTTCATTGCATTCTACCACAAAGATGTGCCCTTTTGAAGTTGTTTATGGTTTTGTGTCTCGTGCTCCTATTGATTTAATGCCTATTCCATCTTCGGAAAAATTGAACTTTGATGTTAAACAACGTGCTGAATTTATTTTAAAAATGCATGAGACAACTAAGGAGAATATAGAGCGCATGAATGCTAAATATAAACTTGTTGGTAGCCAGGGGAGAAAATATTTAACTTTTGAACCAAGAGATCTTGTTTGGTTGCACTTGAGAAAAGATAGGTTCCCTGAATTGAGAAAGTCAAAATTGATACCTCGAGCTGATGGTCCTTTTAAAGTGTTAGAAAAGATTAATGATAATGCATACAAACTTGACTCACTCAGTAGATTTTGGGGTTAGTCCCACATTTAACATTGCAGATTTGAAGCCATACTTGGGAGAAGAGGATGAGCTTGAGTCGAGAACGACTCAAATGCAAGAAGGGGAGGATGATGAGGACATCCCTAACTTGGATACAACCGCACCTACACACACAGCTGATCCACAACCAATGTTACAAGGACCAATTACTCGAGCTCGTGCTCGCCAACTTAATCACCAGGTGAATTCGTTCATAGGGTTATATATTACTGAGAATAGATCGCTACCTAATGCAAGTGATTTAATTGTGCTTAGGAACATGGGAAAGGACCACGGAGAGGTATGTGGAGTCATAGACAAGAATAGGAGGCATAATGGAGGACATCACATCACTTTGGGTCCGAGCCAAGCAAGAGTTCGAGTTGGGCTCGTTCTGAATTCGAGTTCGGACTGCTGCGAGCCTGCGACAACACTAAGTTCAAACGGCTGTAACTTCTTCATACGGACTCCGTTTGGGACGTTCTTGGACTTCATTGAAAGCTTATCAAGTCTACTTTCCAATGGATCCAACCTCAGCTTCAAATTCCAACCGAGCTAGCCACAATAAATAAAACAATCCATGTCTATTTTTTTTACCGAGTCAAAAAGGGTGCTGCGCCACCTCCTCTTAGTCCCATGGGCCTTGTAACCCTAGGGGCGTGCGTTGACTTCTCTGGCCACCACCCCTGGTCGTCTTCCCATATAGGAGCCGCCGTCTCCCTGGCTAGAACTCGGATTTCATTGAATTTAGGTTTAGCCATTGTGCAAACTTCTAATCTTCAGTTGTGTCGGACGACCACCTGTCAAGACAGCCTTCGGGATCCCACTTTTGTTTTCAATACCATCTATACTACAATCTTATTCGCAATATAAGATTGCATACATCTTATTCTTGCTAGTTCTTCGATTGCTCGCAGGAATTGAACCTCGTGTTCAGGTTGATCGCGCTTCCAGCACGGTCAATAACGTCGCGGAGTTGGCTCAGAGAACAAGTGTGGGTCGAGGAAACCCACCGATTCTTTCCATTCCCGGGCATTTTTCATCATGCATCTATACATAAGAAATTAGTTGTGACATTTATCGGTATTACGTGAATGTAGAACTTGACTGTACACACTTACAATGTTCAGCATCGTAGAAGTGAGGCGTTGAGGGCAGTGAGGTTGAATAGGTCAAATAAGTCGTCGAAGCCCATGACGAAGTGGCCTAGCTCATGGTGGAAATGCTCCTTCGTGTATCTAGCGGTGATTCCAGTATCACACCCTTTCTCTTTGGTCTTTCGCATGTACCAGGCATGCAAATACTGGAAACCTAATCCAACGCGGGCTAATATTGTGTCGGGGGCCAACGGACTTTCGAGGGAGTATTCCCTGGGCTTGGGAGGCGCCTTAATGTTCTTCGAATTCGATTTGGCCTGACGACTCGCTCGCTACATGTCTTCCTGTGAGATGACACGGGAACTGATACGACGACACGCTTGTCTTGTTCCTTCGGGGTCTTCTCCACGGGAATCAATGAGGCGGCCTTCTGAAGCGAAAGTTGAGGTGGAGTCATCAAGGGTCCTGTTGGAGAGGCATGGTCGTGTCGAGAATGCAGCACTACAGGGTCTAGGGCGATGTCCTTCTTGGCCCATTGGATGAAAGTGTACCTAGTCGCTAGTGTTCTGATGTCTTTGTTCATGCGAATCTCCAGCGGGACGACCATGAGATTGTCATATACCATGGCCACCTAGACCCTGACATAACCCTGCGCCACCTGGGCACTGTGTTGCACTGTCCTTTCCTAGCATGGATACACCATCCCCCGTCCAACCTCAATAGAAATGGACCCAACCATCCTCACTTGGAGCTTGTAGGGCGTCGGCTCCTACATAACGATACACAATTAGCTAAGGCGTTCTATATGTTGGGATACGGGTAGGCTACGCTAGCAACAATTCAAAATTTCTACCATGTAAACCAGGATGCCAAGCAAGATAGATGATCACAGATCATTACCACCAGACGCGCAGTGTAGCGGAAGAAGAGTCGGAGCAGCCTAGTCCGACAATGAACGTGTCGATGTAGTGGTCGTAGATGATCGTCCAACGTCCTCGTAGTCGATCGTCTCCTCCAGCAGCCTCCACAGTTCCTTGTGAAGATCGCAGATCGTCCTCAGCGCAACAGCGATCGCAGTAGCGCCTCTACGGTATCCACACATCCAGAGAAGGAACAATCGCACGCCGGTGTGCTAGCACCAAGTCGCACGAGAAGGCTCTCTCAAGAAGATGGCGGCTAGGGTTTCGGTGGAAACAACTCACGTGTCTCTCTCGCGTCTCCCATACTAGCCTCAAGCATCTCCTTATATAGTGCCCCGTGTCAGATTCTATCCGAACACGTTTTACGAATCGTATTCGTACTGGTTTGTTCCATCCCATTATGTATGTGACCCGTTAGGTTTATGTGTAATCGGTTGTGACTCGAAAACCCTTTCCGACCACGAGTCGTAGCGGTCCCTAGCAGGACATAACGATTCTCGAATACACACAAATTATTTCAGACGAACCTTAATGCAATATGATCTACGACTAGGTCCTCATCACTTACGACCAGGTCCTATCTTTATACGACCAGTTCGCACTCGGTCACGACCAGTTCGCAACTCCTTATGACCAGGTTTCGACCACTTTGTGATTTCGTTCGATCAGTCTACGACTTGCTCGTATCACCATACGACTTGTCTGGATCTGATCGAACTAAGCGACTTACTCTAGTATTTTCCCTTTGCCTCACGATATCTAGTTTGAACTCCAGGTGAGATAATGTGTCATCCATGGACTGTTCAATATTTTCTCGATCGAGTCGTCGGATAACCTTACGTGGTCGAACACTTCGACCACTAGTGGCATGGCCATGCACTTTCTTTATCCGACTACTTCGAGGGGCCCAGAGACATCTCTCCCGTTATGTTAGGAGGGGCAAATCCCATATCCGACCAGTCATATCCCTCCGCATGTTTCATAGCATACCCGAAAGCTACCTTTATAACTACTCAGTTACGAGCAGCGTTTGGCAACCCCTAAGAGTGCTATTACACATGTAGGGAACCATGCTGATCTCAGGTCTAAGGATTATACATCATCATTGCTTGAGACCAACTAATGACACACATGATCATAACAATCTCAATAGTGTCTCAAGGTGGGTCAATCCAACCCCATATTCTCTAACATGTGTTCACATTATTGATTTGATATCCCTATATCCATGACCGGTGAAACATGGTCATCAATCAATATATGCGCCGGTCGTAGAGTCACTGGTGTTCCGATCAGTGACATTCGACCAGGGATACTTTTAGAACGACATCATATAAGTCAAAGAGTTTCACCAACAAGTCACATACTCGTTGATCTTCAGAACTAATGATTCATTCAAGGAACATAATAACATTTATTCAAGAACTCATAAACATAAACATGATACAATCATCTCCATGATTGCCTCTAGGGCATATCACCAACACTATAGGTCTATCTTTGGAGCATTCTAGAGATGTACGTTACCTTGATGTTGTCGATAGGTAATTAGGCATCATGTGCATAATTTTGTGTGGACACGACGCTACTCCGATGTTGAGGAGGACTGGATCCTAAAATAACGGGGGCAGCTTGCGACTGGTTGAGGAGTTCATTCATTTGATCCTACAATCTTGTTATCTATCCTTGAAATTTTGCGGTAAGCACCTGTTCCAACCGGTCATGGTGCTCGGCCTTGGATCTCTTCCTACTCCTATACGTGTAGTAGTTGTCTACGAATTCATCCCTCTAAGGTACGTAAACCCCAATGCCTCGCGTGCGACCCGAGTGCTCCTTGTTTCCCAGGGCCATAGATAGTATATCCTTCTCCCTGTCGGCTTCGAAGGAGCCTTGGGAAGATGCGGAAGTCAATGCTTGCTGCAAGAGGTCATCATGTTATTATAGACACTATGAAGTTATGGACTTATTAACAACTAGGTAGTTCGACATATTTACCAGACGTTGTGACACTTCCTCGTCTACCGGGTTTGTGATAGAGATGCTGCCCGAAGACGTGGCTGATGCCCTCGCTCTTAACCAGCTTCGAGTGTGCTCATTTGTGATCTCAGCAAATGGTTGGGTTGCATTCTCGTCCTCCACCATCCATTGGGTGGTTTTACCCGTGTACCCAGTGGTGTCGAGTTTGTAGGGGTGAGTGTTTTGTGCCTGGAGATACTTGTGCATCGCACTTTGCTCCTGAAATTTGGTCGTCGTCTTCATCTACACAAAGGCGTCTCATATATCCCGCGATAAGAATTTATACTTCGTGAGGGGCGTCTGACCCATGTTCATGTACTTCATGACAAGCATGCTCTTCAAGGTCCTCCACACGTGTCCCATCGCAAGCAATGCCTACCGTTCCACGCGTGCCTAGTTTGCTTATGGGATAGTGAACAAGCTTGAAATTTCTATCCACAGCTCGCCTCTCCGTACGTTCGTCAGAGACTTCCAACTTGGTGTGGTGATGGGGACCCGTTCCCTTCCAAGTATCCCGCAGATGGTCTGGAATCTTGCCGCTGCTTTCTTGGGACTCAAAGGGACCCCAACGTCACTGACCTCCGTAATGGTCATTCGGCCCGCAGGCAATTTTGATATTCCTGTGCCATCTCGCTTATGTACCACTTTCCTCGGAGATCCATGCGCATTCCGCGACGTCGATGACAGCGGCGAAGACAGTGAGGATGCCATCTCGCTTACTTGCTATCTATATAAGTTACATACACAATGAACTAAAATTTTAGAATTCAAAACGCTGAAAGTTTAAATAACATGGATTGTAAGTTTATATCCACGAGGTATTTTCGAAGATAATTTCCCTTGAAAACATATTTTATGCAGAAAAAATATAAGTTACCCAACCAATTAACTATATAAACAAATAGTATCAAGCATATATAGTATATAGTACGTACTACTCAAGAAAGTCTCCAATATATCCAACACATATGTATCAAGCATATATAGTACGTAGCACCTTAAGAATGGTACAAATGAACAAAGGAGATCATATTGAAGCTTAGAAGCTACCAAAAGAAATGTGTACATAATGAAACCACCAAGACATGCAATGAATGAGAAATATGTAAAACTTCATAAGGATACCATATACAGATAAGGAATACAAAAGGACTCCTATTCTAACACTCCTAACATTCCTTAATCCAACAGCATTTAAATGACCAAATCATCATATACAAATGTAAATCCTCCATGGCATTTAAGCTTAATGAAAAGCTAAATATATAACACATGTATATGTAAGAAATCAACATAAAACTCAGATAATTGATGATATTGAGTGCTCTCAGAAGGCGAGATACAAACGAATTAAACTTTGCTATCTCCACCCTTTAGTCTATACTCATCATAAATTAGATAAGAATACTAAAATTCAAATGTTGAGCTCTATCCAATGCTTAACTAGACTGACAGAACAATCACATGTATAAGAAGTTAAACTGATACTTTCCGTCAACCATAGATCACCAAGAACCATCAATATCCACTACTATAGTCCACAGAAGATTCACTGATTTATTACTTCAAACCAAAAGCCAACATGATAGCAGATTAAGTGATCAGGTAAAACACTACAGAAGTACTGGAACTTCTAAATACAATTTGACAACAGCAGGCAAACTGGTAATTACTTTGATAGCAGCAAGCAATCTTGTAGAGCTCAAAATTGAACTTGTAATTCTACCAATTTCAGAATTAGACCATTTCCATAAGAGAAATATTAAGCCCAAAACATCCACTTTGATATATCTCACAAAGCATGAAACAAAACAGAATAGGCCACACAGCATACTGGCATAAGTAGCAAAAAAGAAATAAAACCAGACAAACGTGCTTAGACGAACATTGGGAGGTGGCTTAACTAGACTGACAGAACAATCACATGTATAAGAAGTTCAAATTGATACTTTCTGTCAAACATAGATCACCAAGAACCATCAATATCCACTACTACAGTCCACAGAAGACTCACTGATTTATTACTTCAAACCAAAAGCCAACAGGACAGCAGATTAAGTGATCAGGTAAAGCACTACAGAAGTACTGGAACTTCTAAATACAATTTGACAATAGCAGGCAAACTGGTGATTACTTATACAACAACAAGCAATCTTGTAGAGCTCAAAATTGAACTTGTAATTCTACCAATTTTAGAATTAGACCATTTCAATCAAAGAGCAATATTAAGCCCACAAAATTCACTTTGATATATCTCACAGAGCATGAAACAAAATAGAATAGCCCACACGGCATACTAGCATAAGTAGCAAAAAAGAAACAAAACCAGACAAACGTGCTTAGACGAACCTTGGGAGGTGGCTTCTGATGGCGGTGGGGGAGGAAGGGGGAGGAGGAGGCCAAGCGACGTGGCTCCGAAATGGAGGAGGAGGACAAGTGCCACGGCTCGGGGTAGGATGCATTAGGGAGGGGGATTCGGGCGGCGCTGGCACGACTTGGGGGCGGCCACTGGGGAGGAGGCTTCGGGCGGCGGCAGCATCGTCGATGTCGGCGGTGGCGTCGAGGTTGGGGACGCTCGGGTGGGGAGGCGAACGAGCGAGAGTAAGGGGCTAAGAGCGCTGGGGAGGTGAATAGGCGAGAGTAAGGGCGAGTGACGAGTAAGGGTGCAAACCCTAGCGGTTCGCCTCCTTATAAAGGGATATCACAAACAATTCTATTATGGAACCGTCTATGATAAGTAATCACAGATGATTCTATATCATATCACAGACGGTTCTATTAAGGAACCGTATATAATTACTTATCACAAACAATTCCATAATAGAACCGTCTGTGATATGCCACTATATGATAGTTCATTCAGACATATGTGCAACAAGTATTAGGCGTACAAGAGCAGGGAGACATTAAGTCATACAAGAGCACATTCAAAGAAATCCATAATTTGGCATATTAGGACATGAGATAAATAGGTTGTATAAGTGCATAATATTACCATTCTACATTACAATAAAGTCCACATTGACAGCAAAATCAGAGATGACAAGTCCATATATAAGACATTAACACATAACAATTCTACATTGACATGTCTTATGTTATGGAATAAATTACAATGGAATAAATTCTTAATTAAAACGTAGCCCTTCATGATGATCGATGCGCATATAGCTAGCTTCCTCACTAGGTTCTTCCTTGAACCTGATGTCGTATTTGAAAGGAGGTAACTCGTCAAATTGATTGTACTCTTCCTCATCCATGATATTCTCAATTTCGACAATCCTTCTTTTTCCATGAAGAACTACATGGTGGTTCTTATTTGCTGAGTCTGTTACATAAAAAACTTGAACAACTTCCTTAGTGAGTACAAATGGTTCGTCCTTGTATCCGACACATTTGAGGTCCACAATAGTGATGTCGTACTTGTCGACCTTCACACCCTGCGGAAGTTTAACCCAATGGCATCGAAATGGGGGGATCTTGAAAAGTACGTAGTTGAGTTCCCAAATCTCCTCTATGAACCCATAGTAGGATTTCAACCCACATGGCCCGGTGGTATTGAACTGCTCATGAAACGCATCTATGCGGACACCGCTGTTCTGAACTGTGCTCTTCCTATCTTGAGTTGTCGTATAAAATGTGTACACATTTATGTCGTATCCTTACCATGTCACAATTGTAAATCTTGGCCATTTTGCCAACCATAGCAGTGTATCATCACTTGATAACCTCCTAGTAAATCGTACCTTTAACCATTTCTTGAACCGACGGTTGTGCTCTCTCGTGATCCAAACCTCCGACTGGTCTAGATTCTGTAGGCGTACCATGTCTTTGTTCTTGTCGATGTACGGAGACACTTGGGTCATGTGTTGTAAGACCATGAAATGGGCTTGAGTGTACGTATCCAGATCAGGAGTGATTGATTTCCTTCCGATGGTCCCGATACCCTCCAGTCTCCTCTCACGATGAGGTAGAGGCACACCTATCAGTTCCACCTGAGCCATGTAGTCGACGTAGAACTCAATGACCTCTTCGGTTGCATAACCTTTAATAATGCTGCCCTCCGATCGAGATCAATTTCGTACGTAGGATTGAGAATTCCCATGTACCTCTCGAACGGTACATATGACGAAGGAACACAGGGCCGCACATCTTTATCTCTTTCACAAGGTGAACAATGAGATGGACCATGATATCAAAAAATGACGGTGAGAAATACATCTCAAGATGACATAGAGTCATCACCACCTTGGCCTGTAAAGCATCTAGTCCTTCGGGATCGATGACCTTCTGATCAATTGAGTTAAAGAAATAACACAGCCTCAAGATTGCTACTCGGACCTTGTTCGGCAAGATAATCCTAATTGCAATTGGAAGCATTTGTGTCATCAGCACATAACAATCATGAGACTTCATACCAATTAATTTCAAATCTTCCATAGAAACAAGTTTCTTAATGCTGGCAGAGTAACCGAACGCAACTTTCACACCATGCAAGCTCTGGCACAGTTCATTTTTCTCAGCCTTGGACAGAGTGTAGCAAGCTGGAGGAAGGTACGTTCGTCCTTTATCGATCTCTTTCGGTGCTAACTCGGTCCTTATGTTCATATTAACCAAGTCACGCCGTGCGTTAACACCATCCTTAGTTTTACCACTAATGTTCAATAAAAGACCAATCAAGCTATCACATACATTCTTCTCCACGTGCATGACGTCGATGTAGTGACGAACTTCTAAATGCTCCCAATAAGGCAAGTCCCAAAAAAGTAATCGCTTCTTCCAGATGTTCTTTTGATAGGTCCTTAATTTACGTCCCTTCCCAAGTACAACATCGATATCCTTAACCATATCATAGACCTCTTTCCTTCTAAAAGCCCTTGAAGCTGAACCATCCTCCTTATTTCTGTTGAATTGTTTCTTCATCTTGCTGTATGGGTGAATCCTGAAAGGAACCTACAGTGATGCATATACACAGTTTTGCACGAGTTGTTCAGCCATACACTCTCTGTACCATCTAAGCAGTGCGGACAAACTTTGGCTCCTTTCATATTGAACCCCGACAGGTTACCAAGGGCAGAAAAATCATTGATGGTGCAGAACAACATAGCGCGTAAAGTGAAGTTCTCTCATTTGTACGCATCCCATACTTGTAGCCCTTCATTCCACAGTGTCACAAGATCTTCCAGTAATGTTGCTATGTACATATCAATATCGTTCCCAGTTTGCTTCGGCTCTTAGATAAGTAGTGACATCAAAATGTACTTCCGCTTCATACACAACCAAGGAGGAAGGTTGTACATACATAGATTCACGGGCTAGGTGCTATATCGGCTGCTCATGTTACCGAAATGATTCATTCCATCTGTACTCAACTCTAACCCTATGTTCCTTGGTTCTGCACTGAACTCTTCAAAGCTCCGATCGAAGTTTCTCCACTAGGCATAATTAGAAGGGTGTCTTAGCTTTCTATCTTTCTTACGCTCCTCCGAGTGCCAACGCAACAATCTTGCCTCCTTTCGGTTCGCAAATAAATGCTTCAAACATGGTATCACAGGCAGATACCACAACATCTTAGCAAGAGATCCTTGCTTCACCTTAGCAGTATTCTTACACTTGTATCGGGATGCTTTGCACACGGGACATACATGCATGTCTGCATATTCTTACAGTAGAGGATACAATCATTCGGACATGCATGTATTCTTTCTACTTTCATTCCCAATGGACAAAAAATCTTCTTGGCTTGGTAGGTGGTGCTGGGCAACATGTTTTCGTCCGGAAGGATGTCCGCTAGGAGACCTAACAACGTTGTGAAACTCTTGTCGTTCCAACCATTGCTTGCCTTCAATTTTAGCAGTTCAAGCACGGTTGATAACCTTGTGTATTCCAACTTGCAGCTAGGGAACAAAGATTTCCCCGAGTCCTCCATTAAGCCCTCGAATTTACAAAACTCTCTCTCACTTTAGCTTCCTTCTGCATCGTGTAGCATCTGATCCAGATTGTCATCGTGCGACCTATCCTCATCAACAGCACAGTCCACATCCGGCATATTGTTGACTTCCTCGGCGATGTCGTTATTATTAACTTCCTGTATAATCTGCTCTTCACCGTGACTGGTCCAACATGTATACCCTTTTTTGAAACCCCTTCGAATCAAGTGCGCTTCGATCTACGCCGGGTAATTAAACATCTTCAGATTATCATAATCAATGCATAGATAGTATATAAATTTTATCCCCTTCTTCAACATATCCTGCTCGACGGTTCTTCTAAAGTAAACACGTCATTAATGTACTCTTCACTCACATGGTTCGCACCGTACATTCAGTTTCGGTCCATCTATGCTACACACGTAATAAATTAGTGTTAAATTACATTAATAAATTGCAAGTACTCTTCCTATTGACCAAACATACTAAAATTGATTAGCAATTAACCTAGAACAAATATAAAGGGTTACAGATCGTTACCCTCGAAGCTCACGACGAACATTCCAAATATCCTACGAGATCCTCCACCCTTTCTTCCTCCTCTCCTTCTCCTCCCTTCCTCCTCTCTTTAGCTAGCTTCATTCTTTCCTTCTCCTCCTTGCCTCCTTCCTTCCTAACGAGGATTGTTGACCAGTCAATCATCCGAATATATTTTTATTTTCTTATAAATTAGCCAGGTTTGTTTACTGGGCCTAAAGTAGCTTCCTGGGCTTGGTATCAATCCAAAAACCCTTCTGGAAGCCCAGTTGGACCTCCTCTATAGGTTCCTCTAGGACCTCTCCCCCCGTAGAGGAGGTCCTAGAAGGCGGTTACCCACGTATGGTTAATAACAGCTACACGTGGAGATATTGTCTATAACGGTCATCACGAAGGGACGCGGCAATTGGCGTGAAGAGACATAACCTTTGGCGCGAAGATGCACCACTGCAGCAAACTGCCAGCGTTTGTAGAACTATAAAAACCCGGCCTATGTGCCTTTGTAATCAGTCCAAGATAGACCTTGAATCAGATTCACATCCAAGTCCTAATCCACGTGTATTCATAGCCTTTATTCCTGTAATCAGAGCATACCCTTTTGCAATGGGCACTTATTTGCTTAATCGTCTCCCTTCTCGGCCGATTGGCTTTGTCAAACTTTTTCAGCATCTTTTTGGTTCGCCACATTCTTATGGGCACTTTCGTACCTTCGGTTGTCTTTGTTTTCCTAACATATCTGCCACAACTCCCCACAAACAAAATCTCTCCTCAATCCATAGCTTGTGTTTTCCTTGGTTTTTCTCCTCACCACAAGGGATACAAATGTTTATATCTTTCAACTCAGCGTGTTCATCTTTCTCATCATGTTACTTTTGATGAGACTATGTTTCCATTTGCTGATTCTTCTTCCCCTTCATCTGAGTCCCTTGATATTTTTTCTTGACATTGCTTCTACTCATCCTGTTGTCGCGCCTGCCGTACCAGTCGCAGCATCTACTGCAGTTGCCACGTCTGCCACATCAGCTGCCACACCACCTGTCGCACCTTCTAATTTGTCCACCGCGCCTTCTTCCGCAGAGCATGCTGCAGCTGCCGCGCCTACCGCACCTCCTGACTGCTCTGTTGCACCTCCAGTTGTGGCAGATCCCTCTCGCGCCTACCATACCTCCTGACTGCTCTGTTGCACCTCCAGTTGTGGCAGATCCCTCTCGCATCCACAGCATGATAACTCGGCGGTACACTGGACATCTTCCTCCACCTCTTAGTGAGCGCCGTCTTAAGCTTTCGGAAATTTCATATACTGTTTTGATTTATGATTGTCATCTAATTGATTTTCGGAAATTTCAGGCAGGGTTTTACTTCCAATTTAAATTATATGTAATTTAAGGCACTTATTCCGATTTTGATTTTGTCGTTTTAGTAATTTAGTATAACAAAAAATTATATGTAGTTCAATTTCTTAATAGTGAAACTGACTTTGAGAGGCAGATATGGAGCGAGATACAGCTCGTCGTCGCTTAATCGTCATCACAGCTTAGGCCAAAACAAAATGCCTGGAGAGTGGGAAGCAGCAAGAAGCCAAACATATACAATCAATAGCAATATAAGAGACTGCTGCCAAATCACATCTTAATTTGAACTTATTTTACTTGTTCTCATATAGGCAACCTAATAAATTTTATTTTGACTTGATGAAAACATAAGTATAAAGAATCAAAATTCATTTACAGTTTGGCCTATTGTTTCAAGAAGACATTTTGTCCTATTTGAACCACTTACGCGGAGAGGAACATTTTTCTGTTTATGCGGGTAGGAGAAACAATTTTTTTTAGAACAATGACTCACGCCATTTTTTTTTTTGTTTGTTGTAGATCTATTCTCACGGGATTAACAAAAATCTCTCCTAGCATTTTTCTTCTCCTCTAACCCTTCCACCCAAATTCCCAAAGTCCAAACTCAAACCTATTACTTCAGTCAACTATCGACAAATCCAAACCCAAACCTATTACTTCAGTCAATTATCGACAAGTTCTTACGAGTACGAAATATTCATGCAGTAGACTTATTTGTCTTATTATTCTAATAAACAAGACAATCTGTTTAAAGAGCAACAGAACAATACAAATGAAACCATGTATTGTGCAAGCAACGATACCTTTGGTGCGCAATTCTGCTTGCTCCTCAGGCGTTATTTTCTTGTAATTGTTGGAATTAATACAGGCTAGACATAATTTTAATTCTAATTAATTCCTGAAAAATCCCAAAGACCCATGTGCACGTGCTAAAACTGTTTAGTCCCACATGAAGAGTTGAAGGGGAGTTACACCACTTTAAAAGGTGGAACGTGGTAGCCCCCTTGTGGAATTGGAGAGAGCCAATACACGCGCGCGCTCACTCGCTCGCGTCGCCGAGCCGTGCCGTGCGCGTGTGCGTGCGCGCATACGCAGGCATATCGGGTGCGTGCGTGTTAACACTAGTTGATGGCGAATCAATGGTGACCGTTTCCAAAAGCCTTTGGCCTCTTTGTTTTTGGATATTAGTTCTGTAGAACATGGCACAGGTTCTTTTTCTAGACTCTCTACAACAAACACAAAAAGAACTCCACAGTTTTGTTGCTGTCTCTGGCGATCTTCATCCCGGCGAGACGCGTGTACGGCTACACCGGGAGAGCAGGCCTCCGGAACCCTCGTCCTTGAAGGCTTGCACGAGCGAGAACGAATAAGGTTTTTGTGGAGCGTTCGCGTGACTGCTCACTTCATCTGTTTTTCTGCTACGTCTACATCTGCGCAACTACTACCACGACATCAACGAAGTTCTCTGCTACATCTACATCAACTGCACAACTACTACCACGACGTTCACTACGTCATGACTAACGACGACCTCACCAAGACTTCTGCTTCTACTTCTGCTGCTCCTTCTGCTGGATCTGGGTATGCCTATCTCACACTTGTTGTTTACTTAGCTTTATTATCTGTTGTTGACTTGAACATTGAGATAGGTATGCTAGTTTCTATCCTTCTAGAAATTCGTATATCTATAGTGTTCTTGTCTACTTGCTTTGTGAAAATAGCTACAGTATTCTCCATGATTTATCTAGTACATTTCTGGATTAAAGTAATTCAAAAAATGCTCATATATTCAACAATCCAAAAACCTTATTATAGGCATTTTTCGTCAACTGGCTTTGCTGCTGCGCTAAAACCCTCTGAATTCGATGGTGCGAATTACAAGAGGTGGCGCACTAAGATGGTGCTTTGGCTAACTGCCATGAACATTTTTTCATGTGGCAAGTGGCAAGCTTGAAGGAACACATACTCCTGAACAGGAGCAAGCGTTCGAAGCTGATGATAACCTTTTTAAAGGTGTTATGATTAGCGTTCTTAGTGAGAAGTTAGTTGATACATACATGGTGATTAAAACTGGGAAAGAGATGTGGGATGCACTCGAGGCCAAGTTTGGGGTTTCGGATGCAGGCAGTAAATTGTATCTCATGGAGCAATACCATGACTATAGAATGGTTGATGGCCATTCTGTAATTGAGCAGGCTCATGAGATACAATCCGTGGTCAAATAACTTGAGCACTTCAACTGTGTGTTACCGGAAAAGTTTGTCGCGGGAGGCATTATTGCCCAGCTTCCTCCTTCTTGGAGGAATTTTGCTACTTCACTGAAACACAAGAGACAAGAGTTTTTTGTTGAAAATCTCATTGGGTCTCTTGATGTTGAAGAGAAGGCGAGGGCAAAAGATACACACATCAGAGGTAATGAGGGATATTCTAGTGCCAAAGTGGTGCAGAAGAAGAATGACCAAGCTCAAAAGTTCAAAGGCAAAAACAAGACTGCACAAACAACTAGCTTCAAGAAGAAGAAGAAGAACACAAAGGATGGCCTTTGCTTTGTGTTGGCGAACCTGGTCATTGGGCCAAGGGTTGCAGCCAACGCAAGAGTGGGAAGAATCAGCAAGGGCATAATTCCAAATCTGCTAATGTTGTTGTTGGTACTACTGAGACGGAAACATTAGGGTATGGTAATTTACCTATTGTTCTTTCCATATGTCAATCTTCCGATTGGTGGATAGACACTGGTGCTAATATACATGTGTGTGTTGATATTTCATTGTTCTCTTCTTACAAGGTCACTTGGGATTCAGCCGTTCTAATGGGGAACGGGTCACATGCCACAGTTCATAGTGTTGGCACGATCGATCTGAAGTTTACTTCGGGGAAGATTGTGCAACTGAAGAACATGCATCATGTGCCATCTATCAATAAGAATCTCATGAGCGGATCTCTTCTGTGTAGAGATGGCTTTAGACTGGTATTTGAGTCCAATAAATTTGTAATGTCCAAGTGTGAACAATTTGTTGGTAAAGGCTATGTGTGCAGGGGCTTGTTCCAGCTATCTCTTTCAGATTTGTGTAATAATGTTATGAACCATGTTTTCAGTGATAACGAGACTACTATTTGGTATTCACGGCTTTGTCACATAAATTTTAGTTGCATGACGCGGTTAGCCAGTTTAGAGTTAATCCCGAAATTCACCCTTGCCAAAGGTTCTAAGTGTCAATTTTGTGTACAATCAAAGCAGCCTCGTAAGCCTCATAAGGCTGCGGAGGTAAGAAACTTGGCGCCATTAGAGCTCATACATTCAGATTTGTGTGAGATGAATGGTGTGTTGACAAAAGGTGGTAAGAGATATTTCATGACTTTGATTGCTGTAATTTAAGGCACTTATTCCGATTTTGATTTTGTCGTTTTAGTAATTTAGTATAACAAAAAATTATATGTAGTTCAATTTCTTAATAGTGAAACTGACTTTGAGAGGTAGATATGGAGCAAGATACAGCTCGTCGTCGCTTAATCGTCATCACAGCTTAGGCCAAAACAAAATGCCTGGAGAGTGGGAAGCAGCAAGAAGCCAAACATATACCATAAATAGCAATATAAGAGACTATTGTCAAATCACATCTTAATTTGAACTTATTTTACTTGTTCTCATATAGGCGACCTAATAAATTTTATTTTGACTTGATGAAAATATAAGTATGAACAAACAAAATTCATTTACAGTTTGGCCTGGTTTTTCAAGAAGACATTTTGTCCTATTTGAACCACTTATAGTTCTGTTATGTTCTTGTGCCAATTTATATTGGCAAAATTTGATATATGCCACTGAGAAACATGTCACTTCGGAATATGCCACTCCAGTTTCTTCTTCCTTTGAAATTTGCCATTATCTCCATTTTGTTCCTATTTTCTTTTCTTTTCTCTTATTTTTCATCTATTCATTAGTGAACTACCTATTTTGCCCCTCATCTATCAACTCCATGCCTTCAGCGGTTATGCCCCTTCTCCTCCTCTTAACATGCGCTGAACCAGGGTGCTGAGCTCAGGCAAGACCGGCCCAAGAGCGTCTCCTTGCTCCAGCTTGTCGACGGACAGCCAGTGCAGGCTCCTCAACATGGCAGCGAGCCGGTGGGACGCTCCGGCGACGGCAGCCGACCTCATGACGGTGTCGATGTAGCATGCGTCGGCCACGGCCGCTGTCGGCGTCGTCTGCGACACGACGCGTAGAAGGTGGGCGTGCGCCGGGCCGAACCTGGACCGGTCGGGTGGTATAACGGGCACCGCCCTTGAGCCTCGCGCACTGGCACGCGAAGAGGAGCTTGACGAGGCGGAAGCCCGGCGAGGCGAGCACGAGGACGGTGTCGGCGAGGCGGAGGTTGCATTCGACCACGGAGTCGAGCTGGGAGTATGTCGGTGCAGTGTACGACATAGCTGAAATGAGAGTATCTTTGTCTCTCCTGCTGTTCTGTGATTTTCATATATAGAACAGGCGATTCAGGCATACTGTAAAAGCAGTTGTTAACTTGGTGTATGATGTAAAGAAAGAGCCTTCAGTTATTGTAAAATCAATGTCTTCAACGTTCTCACTTAGCTAGTACATTTTGAGACACTCAACTAGTACATTTTCTGCTACCCTTCTCATGCCGCTTGATGTAAGCTGCTGGTGCTCGTTGAGGGGCAGAATTCCTATATTTGCAGTTCACCTCTGAGTCTTGGTAGCTTTGTTCTTCTCCTTGCTGCATTATATACATTTATATTGGTTGCCGCCGCCGGCCCCCGCCCCGTGAGCGACTCCTTATCTGTGAGAACCCGCGTTTTTAGACCTAACCTCGTAGCAGTAATCGGGGTTTAGCAGCGATTAATCTTTTCTTAGTGGTGAGTTAACGATAGTATTATATCGCTCTTATTTAGCTAAAGCATATCGCATCATTCTTACACTCTCATCATTCAGCACAATAATAGGATCAAGTCGGTAATTAAAATGCATTGTCAATTGCATTATATAAATACATCAGCAAGTGCATTATTCACAGTAGTGAATTTTACATCAACCAAATCTAGAAGCATTGGCATCATTACATTGGGCAGCATTCCTGCATTTCCCCCTCACTTCTCTTTCCATTGCCATAGCAAGCAGCAGCACTTCCAATGCACCGAGCCATTCATCCTTGTGCATATCGTTGCCTCCCTCTCCTGTTCCTACAGACCCACATTCCCAAGCGTTGATCCATTCCCCCTAGAGCCTTTTTCCTTGCCCCTCCTACTCGGTTTGAAAAGCTTTTCCTCTCAGGCGCAGCAGCAGTACAAGGAAAACAGTGCGTTCCTATCCGTTTTGCACAGCCATACAACCCCCTGCCTTCACAAGCCGAGCAGCACCACCTCTATTTCCCAGCCCCCTCATTCATCCCGCATTCCTTCTCCCAGTCCAGACGCCAACGCAAGCCGTGGAAACCGAAGGACCCAGGCGACCGGCATCACCAAGGCCGGCCACCCATCCTGCTCACCGCCGGCAGCCCCAGCTCCCGCACCAACTACCATCCCTACCACCGATTCCAATCCATCTTAGTTCCAACCATCAGGTAAAAGCATTGACCTTTTTGATCTTGGGTGAGTCTCTCATACCTTTGTAGCTGCATTCTTCTTCCTCCAGTAGTACCTCCACCTCAGATCCACCATTTTTTTTACATGCATTCATGCATTTTAGCAACCGATTAGTTGAGCTCCTAGTTTAACCCGAGTGAGCTTAGTAGGGGGGAAGCTTCGGTGCTTGATGCCGGTGGCCGTGAGGGCGAGCCGGCTGGGCTGAAGCCCTTGGATCGACAGATCTAGGCCGCGGGAGTATGAGAGAGGACTCTAGCAGTAGCGCTGGCCTCTGGTCGCGTCGGGTGAGAAGGAGACCGGGAAGTAGCCCCGGGTCGGTGGGGACCGAGCCGAGGGGAGGCGAGGGCGCAGCGGCGCGGCCTTGGCCGCGCCGAGAGGAGACGGTCGAGGAGGCGGAGTCGGGCCGAACCGTGCTCGTGAAGGCTGGCTGGAGCGGCGGCGCGGGCGGCCCCAGAGCTGGCGCGAAGAAGGGAAAGGGGTGGCGGTGGCTTGGAGCTGAAGGGGGAAGAAGGGGAATCGGGAGAGAAGAGTGGGGAGGGCTACGTGCTGGTGGGGTTTGGGGAGCCGGCCGATTGGAGGTAGTAAGGGGGAGAGAGAGAGATTAGGGGAGATTAGGGTTAGGTTAGGACTTTAGATTTAGGAGTGGGTAAATCTCAGTTAATTGTGGATTCTTGTTGTTCTGTGGTTTGCCGCTAGAGTAGGTTGTGTAGCTGTTACTTCTGTTGCAAATAAGCTAGCTGGTGCGTATAGACAGCAGGGCGACTTTCGGGAAGTGCTAACTTCGCTTAGATCTCGAAAATGTTTTAGCTAATTAAAATGTGCTAACTTATAGTCGTCACTAACTTATGTATTCCTATTATCACTCAAATGAAATACATATTTACTTATATTATTATTCGTGTTGCCGACTTGCTACAGAAGACGAACCAGCACAGACAGGAGCGGCTGACCAGAATTTCATCGGCACCAACTTTTCCTACGTCTACGAAGGCAAGCGACCCTCTTGAACATGAATATAGTTACTTTAAAAATATACTCTATCTTGCACTATTATAAGTATTACATCAAAATGGTTTATCAAAACCTAAAGAAAATGATTGAGATGAGATGATTAAGATGATTGAAAAAGAAATGAGACTTACTAGGTGGGTAAAAGGGGGCCCTGGCAGGGGAAAAGCGACGATGAGGTAAGAGGTGGGCCCCTTTTTACATATGGTTATAATATAAGGACCAACAAAACTCTTGCTCGGTCAGATGTCGTACATTCAGTACCAACCATTTTCCCGTTTGGTGGGCAGAAAATGCTACCTTGTTACGTGACTATGCTCTCCACATCGGGTAAGTAATAGGTGTGAGTGAATGAGATGAAGGAACCCAGGACCGGTGGGGGAAAGTCCGGAAGTGGGGGATCTAAGGCGCTATAGCGCTAAGGTGGAGTGTTGAGTGCAGGATAGAAGCTGCCTCAACCAACCTCACCAGAACTCGGTGGATGACGAGGTCAGCACCGTGACTAAATCTGCACCGACGGAAGGTGATGGGTGGAGAAATTAATTCACGTAACCTGGAAAACGTTCTGTATTCTGATCTCGAACCCGCATCTAAGGCAATGTGGTGGACCCTGTTCACGGTGAGTTCAGAATAGTATAGGTAAAGTGGTACAAAGCCTGCGCAGTGCTAAACTAAATAATGAATTCATGTCAGTCTCCAGGATTGGAGTCTACGGAACCACAGGGGGTCTATCGTCTCTCCGAGTGACTAGTAGAGTTTTCAGTATTAAAACCTGCCACCTAATTGTTGCGATCTATTTTCTAAAGTGAGATGATTTAGAAATTGTGATAGTGAACAGAGATAGTGCATCCTGTGCATCTTTTGCTATTAATGCTTGCTGAGTACTTTTGTACTCAACCTTGTTAGTATTCTCCTTTGTAGACCCTAGTCCGGCAGGGAATTATCCCGAGTGGGACGAAGGCGGTGCAGGTACAGATGAGACCGCAGGAGGCGAAGATCTTTACTATGAGGAGCAGGGCGAGGTGGATACCATATTTGACTCATGGGACGACTAGGAGACCAGTTGAGCTTGGCAAGCAAGAAGGGGGAAATAGTCTCATTTTGGCTATATAAATTAGTATGTGTGTTGTAAGACCTTAGCTCTGCGTGGCTAACTGTTGAAATAAAGGACAGTTTCTATCTTATTGTTCTGATGCGCTAACTCTGATAAGACTTACTATTTGTTGGATTGTGGAAGCAACGATACCTTTGGTGCGCAATTCTGCTTGCTCCTCAGGCGTTATTTTCTGGTAAGGCTGTTCAGGTCCAACGCGATTTAACAAGGTTTGGGATAACCGGTTTTGGAGTTTTCACCACGGGGGGCTGGTAGGGCTGGTTTGGTCGAAAATCAGAAAATTTCAGTCTGAATTTTTCAAAACAATATTTGAATTTTTCGGATTTTAAATTAAAAAAGATCAAATTCAAAAAAATAATAATCAAACAAATCTTATTTTAGCCAGTTTGAACTCTCACCGGTCCGATAGAACCGATATTCACGATTTTCAGCCGAAAATCGGCCGGTTACCCAAACCGTGCTCGCACAAACTACTACAGCTAAATAATCTTTGTTGAATTAAATAGTACTCGAGCACAAACTACTCGAAGCTGGGAGTAGTAGAGAAACAGTCATGCTGTTACATCATTGCAGTAATTTTATTCCTTGAGCAGCCATGGATCGAAAACGATGGACGCAGCTTCGTATCATCTAGGCACCTAGCAAGTTCCTTGGTTTTCCTGGGTGGCAGAACAAGCAACCGCATCCCGTATCGACACAGTTTCCATGCCTGCTGAAAATTCTGTAGCAGTCCGCGTCGCACGACTGGGGATCACACGCGCTGCCCGGCGATATGACCACCGTCGTACAATTATCGCCTTGTGCCGACGCCTTCGCCGGCATATCTGTGGAAGATCTCACCATAAACGACGGGATATCACGGAAGTGCAGAGGGAAGAAAATTCTACGAGACCTTACTATCTTCATACCAATTAGGCAGGGAAGTGCATATATGTGTGGAGAAGTACCTGAAGACAGCAGCGCCACGAGGACGAGGGCGAGGGCTACAGGCTGTAGATGACTAGTCTTCATCTGAATTTCGGATGTTACAGCGTTGATGCTCTATGTTGCTGATGGTGGTGGCCGCCGGACTTGTCAAGGGGATAGCTAGTGAAATTGTAAGCTTCAGTATTTATCATTTTTGGAATTCATTTATGCTAGAAAATTCGCACCAAATCAACGGAAATAAATGTTATAAATGTGCATATGGATATGCTCATGCATCCTGATCCTAAAAGCTGCAGTTAATGGGCCAAGGGCCATTACAGAGTCAAACAAAGTGTTTTGCCGCAATAATCCTTGCGTGGTTTTGATTTCCTTTTATACAATAATGAGTACAAGGTATGTACTACAATCCAATCAACACACAAAGTGTTTTGCCGCAATAATCCTTGCGTGGTTTTGATTTCCTTTTATACAATAATGAGCACAAGGTATGTACTAAAATCAGATCAACACACGAGCTATAATTACGCTAACTAGCACTTGCCTGCTACAACCAGAGCAACACAATCGCTACAATTACGCTACTTGCCTACTTCCCGGATGGCTATAGTACCGGTACAATATCAAAATCCTAATTGATTGATTCTTTTCTATTTTACATTCCCCCTCAATCTCATCCTATGGACCTAAGGTTGAGATTGTATCGTAGCCGATCCAACATCTGTTTGGTTGGCTTTGTAAATGCTACTTGATCAGCCGAAGAGACAAAATGCACCTCTAATGCATCGAGCGCTACCTTCTCCCTCACAAAATGAAAATCAACCTCTATGTATTTTGTCCGTGCATAAAACACAGGGTTTGCGGTCAGATAGGTTGCGCCAAGTTTATCAAACCATAAGACTGGCGCTCTTGGCTTTGGTACGTTCAGTTCTTCGAGTAAAGACTGTACCCAGGTGACCTCAGCAGTACCATTTGCTAACGCCTTGTACTCAGCTTCCGTGCTTGAGCGAGACACGGTGGCACTACTACAGAACCGTCATCACAGACGGTTCGGAACCGTCTGTGTTTTTGTACGTCTGTGATAACTGGCGGTTATCACAGACGGTTTTAAACCGTCTGTGATAAGTCACAACATAGACGGTTCTAATTAACAACCGTCTGTAATATCCACATATCACAGACGGTTCTAGTTACCAACCGTCTGTGCTACGTCACAACACCGACGGTTCTAGTTACGAACCGTCTGTGATATCCATATATCACAGACGGTGCTAATTATGAACCGTCTGTGATAGCTCTTTCAGCCTAACTAATTTATTTTTGATTTTCGGCTAACCTTAGGAATTGCTAGCCATGCCCTCTGAAAACAAGCAGACAGAAAATAGATACATTACAGATGAATCAATCGTTGACACTCAAAGTGATCATTTATAACTCAAAATCAATTAGAAACGAATATATATCAAATATTGTCGCTAGAGTTACAATTGAATTACAACTATTCAAAGTGAATTACAATTAATGAATTATTCAAGGTCGTTCAATGTGTTGGAGTAGTGAAACTCTCGTCGTAGCAGATGATATCCGTCATGATGAAGGTGCGAGCTTCCTCGAACATCCGAGATCTCTCTCGAACAAGTGAATCTAAATCTATATTCAAGCCCTGTAGCTAGCAAGAGTAAAGTAGTAAGCATATATATTTAAATTTATAATTAGGAAATAATTATTGCGAGATTGACCAACCTCGGGATCCTTCAACTTAGCACTCGTGAGAATCTGCATATGATGGCAAACGTAGAATGCACATTCTTCTGCTTTTTGCTGGTGGCACTACAAAAATAGAATTACATATATAGGTATAGTCAGTTCGAGACGCATTATTACGAAGTATGATATAGGATTATTGTGTTGTAGCACGTACCGGAAATCGCGTCCTGTGATTAAATATGGCGTTCGTTCCCTTGTATAGCCCTCCCTCGGCAATATAGGAGATGAACGACCTACATGTTTCCAAAAAGTTAACCTCGACCATTTCAAACGAAGGAAGACTACAATAGAGTTATGTATGAAGGAAATGAGCACACCTGTCGAGTACTCCTTGCACAAGGGTGAAGTCGTGGCTTTTTTTGACTAGGGAATCAAGGTATAGTACCTAGTTCCTCTTTGGTATAATGACTAAAAGGATCCAGTGGTGTCTACTCATGTATGTCGTTTGAGTCATTAAACCTAAGTTCGTGCTGCGTATAAAGTACAAATGAAATTTGTATAGCAAGTAGTGAAACACTTACTTCTAGTTGTAGGGCACCATTATGTAGTCCTTGTCGTTTTGAGCAAGCAATCATGTCGTTATGTATTTCTCGACGTAGGATGCGTCTGCCAAGATGGTTTGCTCAGAGACCACGTGTGGGTCGAGGAAACTCACCGGTTCTTTCAATCGCCGGGCATTTTTAATCATGTATCTATACATAAGCAATGAGTTGTTATATTCGGTATTATGTGAATGTAGAACTTGATTGTACACACTTACAGTGTCCAGCATCGTAGAAGTGAGGCATTGAGGGCTTTGAGGTTGAATAGGTCGAATAAGTCGCCGAAGCCCACGACGAAGGGGGCCGGCTCGTGGAGGAAATACTCCTCCGTGTATCTGACGGTGATTCCATCAACGCACCCTTTCTCTTTGGTTTTGTGCAAGTGCCAGGTATGCAAACTCTAACAACCTAATCCAGCGTAGGCTAATACTGTGGTGGTCGCCAACGGACTTCCGAAAGAGTATTTCTTAGGGTTAGGAGGCGGAAACGCCTTAATGTTCTTCGATTTCGATTTGTCCTGAACGACTTGCCCACTACGCGTCTTCCTGTGAGACGACTCGGGAACCGATACGGCGGTACGCTTTTTTTGTTCATTCGGTGTCTTCTCCACGGGAACCGATGAGGCGGGCTTCTGAAGTGAAGGTTGAGGTGTAGTCACGGAGGGTCCTGCTGGAGAGGCATGGTCGTGTCGAGATGGTTGGGGTGGAGTCATCAGAGGTTGAGGCGGCACTGCAGGGTCCAGGGCGATGTCCCTCTTGGGTCCTGTTGGAGAGGCATGGTCGTGTCGAGATGGTTGGGGTGGAGTCATCAAAGGTTGAGGCGACACTGCAGGGTCCAGGGCGATGTCCTTCTTGGGCCACTGGATAAAACTGTAGACGGCATCCTCTAGTGTTTTGATGTCGTCGTTAAGGCGAATCTCCAGTGGGATGGCTCTAAAATTGTCATGTACCATGTCCACCTGAACCCTAGCGTAACCCTGCGCCACCTGGGCACCGTGCTGCACTATCCCTTCCTTGCATGGATATGCCACCCCCCGCCCAGCCTCAATAGACATCCCAACCATCCTCACTTGGAGCGTGCAGTGCGTAGGCTCCTACAAAACGATACGCAATTAGCTAAGGCGTCCTATAGGTCTATCTTTGGAGCATTCTAGAGATGTATATTACCTTGATGTCGTCGATAGGTAATTGGACGTCATCATGTTCATAATTTTGCGTGGACGCGACGCTACTCCGATGTTGAGGAGGACTAGCTCCCAAAACAACGAGGCGGCTTGCATCGGTTGAGGAGTAGGAGTTGATTCACTTGGTCCTGCAATCTTACTATCTTTTCTTCAAATTTTGCAGTAAGCACCCATTCTCTTCCTTCAAATTTTGTAGTAAGCACATGTTCCAACTCTGTGTCGTACTCGGCCTTGGATCTCTTCCTGCTCCTATACGTGCAGTAGTCTTCTAGAAATCCATCCCTCCAAGATACGTTAACCCCTTTGTCTCGCGTGCGACCCGGGTGCTCCTTGTTTCCCAAAGCCGTAGATAGTATATCCTTCTCCCTGTCTGCTTGGAAGGAGCTTTCGGAACATGCGGAACTCAATTTTTGCTGCAAGAGGTCATCATGTTATTATAGACATTATGAAGTTATAGACTTATTAACAACTAGGTAGTTCGAAGACATATTTACCACACGGTTGGCACACATCCCGGTTTGCCGGGTTTGTGAAAGAGATTTCACCCGAAGACGTGACTGATGCCCTCGCTCTTAACCAGGAGAGAGCGCGTCTGTCTGTGATCTCAGCAAATGATCTTGTTTTGTTCTTGTCCTCCGCCGCCCATTGCGCGGTTTTACCCGCGTACCCAGCGGTGCCGAGTTTGTGGGGGTGAGTGTTCAGTGTCTAGAGAGCCTTGTGCGTCGCACTTTCCTCAAGAAATTCGGCCGTCGTCTTCATTTGCACAAAGGCGTCACATATATCCCGCGACAAGAATTTATACGCCGTGAAGGGTGTTCGACCCGTGTTCACGTACTTTATGACAAGAACGCTCTTGAAGGTCCTTCACGCCTTTCCGATCGAGAGCAACGCCTGCCGTTCCACGCGCGCCAGGTCTGCGGCTGGGAAAGTGAACGATTTTAAAACTTCGTCCCACAGCTCGCGTCTCCGATCAGCCGACACAGTGTCCCAGCTCAGTGTGGTGATGGGGACCCGTTCCCTTCCATGTATCCCGCAGATGGTCCGGAATCTCACCGCTGCTTTGAGGGGACTCACAGGGATCCCATTGGCATTGACCTCCGTGACGGTCATTAGACCTGGAGGAATTTTCGATGTTCCTCTGCCATCTCGCGTATGTACCACTTTCCTCGGAGATCCAGACGCATTTGGCGACGTCGATGACGGCGGCGAAGACGGTGCGGACGTCATGTCGCTTACTTGCTATCTATATATGCACGAAACAATATGCTTAAGCTCTAACTGACCAGATTCAAGCAGATTTACTCAACTTAACCGAAAATGATTCACAAACGTAATATATAAAGAAGGATTGATGATAGTTTGTGCTCTCAGAAGGAGAGTTGCAAAAGAATAAGTCTTTGACATCTCAATCCTATTATCTATACTCTTCATTAAATGAATATGATAGTATAAATTCAAACTATGAGCTCTAAACAATACTTTGCTTAATCACAAATGATCTCAATCATATCAAAATGATCTTAACTATCACATTCAATCTCAAGATAAGACAAAGTTCATCACAGAGCGAACTGTAAGAATCGGAATAACTAGCATTCAACCGAAGTAACAAATTAACAAGATATCAAATTGACATGGCAAGTAATACAATAGAGCTCAAGAATGAACTAACTATCACATTCAATCTCGTGATAAGACAAAGTTCATCACAGAGCATGTCAACAAAGCCCACTGATCAATTTGCAATATCTTTAGTACTAGATTCAGTTCACATATTATCAAAGACTATCAAAGTCAATATATCCACCGGGACAAATCGTAATATAGGAATACTCACAGAGAGGATGCCGCACAACAACTCACGGTGCAAGGAGGAGGCCGGTGCAGGGGAGGAGGGAGGCGCAGGGAGGAGGGTGGCGCGGGGAGGAGGCCGGTGCAGGGGAGGAGGCCGACACGGGAGGAGGACGGCGCGGGGAGGAGGCCGGTGCAGGGGAGGAGGCCGGTGCAGGGGAGGAGGACGGCGCGGGGAGGAGGCCTGTGCAGAGGGAGGAGGCCGACACGGGGAGGAGGCCACACGTCGAGGCGGAGGCAGCGTCGTCGATGTCGGGGGCGGCGGCGTCGGGTCTGGCCGGGGAGGTGAACGGGCGAACCCTAGAGGAGCCGACACCTTCGGTTCCATGATAGAACCGTCGGTGATAGGTGTATATTACAGACGGTTCTATAATTGAACTGTCTGTGAAGTATCACAGACGGTTGGTAATAAGAACCGTCTGTGATGAGGACGCCTCATCACAGACGGTTCTTATTACCAAAGGTCTGTGATACTTCATAGACGGTTGGTAATAAGAACCGTCTGTGATGAGGCGTCTATCACAAACGGTTCCAAAAAGAGCCGTCTGTATAAGTTAAACACAGACGGCTCCTTTCGAACCGTCTGTGATGTGGCGTCCAGTATGACCTGTTTTGTAGTAGTGTGGGTTGCTTTCGAGCACTCCATGAAATTAGGTTAGAGCCAAAAAAATACAACAAATCCCCCAGGATCAGTGATGACACTAAGAAGAGTGGATGGAGACCGTCGTATACTCAATCCAGTACAGACAGTTCCCTTGACATACCGTAAAATTATTTTGACGGCCTCCCAATGCACCTCAGTAGGCTTTGACAAGTATTGGCAGACTTTGTTCACGGCAAAGGAGATATCCGGCCTCGTTAGAGTAAGATACTACAATCCACCCACCATGCTACGATATTTGAACGCGTCATCCTCACTAAGTGGACGCCCAAGCTCACTAGACAATTTATCTTGTACAAACATTGGACTAGAAGCGGCTTTGTAGTTTTCCATATGCACACGATGAAGAAGATCCATGGCATATTTCTTCTGTGTCAGACTCATTCCCCCTGAATGCACAATAGCTTCTATTCCAAGAAAACAACTCAGCCGACCGAGGTCTTTGATGGGAAAGGCAGCAGCAAGTTGACGGAGCAGATTTTCGGTCGCCGTGCAGCAAGAACTGGCAATAACAATATCATCAACATAGACAAGCATGTAGATGGTGACACCATTGTGGCAGAAGATGAAAAAATATGTATCAGCTTTGGAGGGCACAAAACCAAATTGCTGAAGCTTGTCACTGAGATGGGAATACCATACGCGAGGCGACTGTTTCAAGCCATATAACAACTTTTGAAGCTTGCAAACATACATCAGATGGTGGCAATCTTCAAATCCTGCTGGATGATGCATATAAACATCTTCATTAAGAACACCATGCAAGAAAGCATTGTTGACATCAACTTGATGCAAATTCCATCCCTTGGAAACAGCTATGGACAACATCAGACGGACTGTGGCCAGTTTAACAACCGAGCTAAAAGTGTCAAGATAGTCGATTCCGTAGCGCTGAGTAAACCCACGCGCCACAAACTGGGCTTTATACTTGTCGATAGATCCATCTGGACGATGTTTCAATTTGAAGACCCATTTGCACCCAATGATATTTTGTCCCAGCGGCCGAGGAACAAGCCGCCATGTCTGGTTATGCTGAAGGGCAGCGAACTCAGAATCCATGGCACCACACCAGTGAATATCTTATAGGGCACCTTATGCAAGGTCAGCTCGGCGAAGCAAGCACACCGGTGCAGCGAGTACCACACAGTTCCATCAGTAAACTGCCTGGGCTGAATAATGTTGTTCTTACGCTGAGTATTCATCGGATGACAGCTAGTGGAGGCTAAGGGCACGGGATCCTAGACGACATCAGGCACTCCAGGGGTAGCACCCACAGGCACCACTCCAGACGAGCGTGGCGTCTCGTCGTTGATAGGGGCAGGAGCCTGGAGGGCATCATGCCCGACATGTGTAGCACCCACGGGAAGCACACCAAACGAGCCAGGCGGCTCATGAAGCCCCACGGACACACCAGAAGAGTCCCCGGGAGCCACATTGACACCAAAACATGGTGTATCAGATGCAGATGGCATACCACTGTGAGGAAGAGCAACCGATGCAGGAGATGGTGTGGTCGAGCCGCTGGTAGATAAAATGCCTACATCACCAATGTTGGTTCCCAACATAGACAGATTGTAATTTTGCATATGATCATTCTGAATCACTGGCTCAAAAATAGGAAAAGATGAAATGGGAGCAGTGGTAGATGGAGAGCTGGATGGCTAAGTGTCAACGGCGAAAGGAAACAAAGATTCATCAAAAACATCTCAATAAATATAGATGCGGCCAGTGGAGCGATCAAGGCACTTGTAAACTTTATGTGTAACACCCTGGCTATTCGGAAGCCAAGATGTCACCTAAATAATCTAACATACAACCATCAAGCAGAGGGTTTAAGTCATACTCATCTAAGGACTTTAGAAGTTCCAAATTTAATTGAACAGTGACAGGAATAAAGAATAAATCCATACTAGCATAACCAAAGGAATGACCAAGTATCACAGGTAGAAATTATCAACCATATTTAACTTCTTTTATTACAGTTCATCGCTAAACGTATGAAAGGTAGAATCAAGTCTTAAATCTGAAACTGGAGTATGGTGAATGAGTGAATGGTGTCTGTCTACTCCCTCCCAAAAGAGTCATCCTCAACGATCACCTAAAAAAAATAAACAAACAAAGCAAGAGTGAGTCCGAGACTCAGCAAGTACAATGGATAATTTAACATACGGCAATTATGAACAAGACCATAACATTAAAAAGTATGAACATAGCACTGAATGTTTAATGAATGAATGGAATGAATGAATCCTTTGAAATTGAATGGACTGCACTTCTGCTTATACCGGTATAGCTAGTGACACACCCGTCGGTGTTCACTTAAGCCCGTATTTATCGAAATACGACGATCCAAAATACCGTATCAAGAACATTTCATACGGGTGTCCACAACTGCCCACATTGGAATGGTGGGACTCCACATGCCCATACTAGAATTGATGGGACTTTAGACTCCACTCCCGTGGACGGATCATGAACATGGATGCATGAATGAACTTATGCATTATGACTAACATCATCTCCACACATATGAAAAGAACATATCATTGAAGCTTGTCACATATCAAATGAAAATACAACACGAACAACAGGCATCCAGTATTCACAAAACATATACTTGTCGATGTACTTGCCTTTCGCGGTGCGAAGCGTTAGGAGGCAAAGATGATGCCGCTAACCTCGTAGCCTCACCTCCCTTGAAGAACCATCAGAGATCGCTGATCAAATCCCACGAAGAAGTTCTCCTTCAACTCTCTCTTCCTTCCTCTTCTTCTTCTTCCCACGATCGGCCACAAGCAGCAGGGAAGATGGCGCCGAGGGAAGGAGGAGCAGCAGGCGGTGGGGGCACTGTAGCACAACACTACTGTAGCACGGCGGCTACTGTAGCATATGGGGCTAGGGTTTGGTCCCCTCCCCTCCCTTGCCTTCTAATGGGCCGCCAACCCACTCATGGGCCTTGGGCCACTATGGCCGGCTCCCCTCTTCTCGAATTTGGGTTGGCGGCCCATACCTCTCCTAAAATTCTAAATTTTTAACTTAATTCCTCTCTAATCTTTACAGCATTCGATGTCGAATAATCGGGTATCACATTCTATCACATTCTACCCCCCTTAAACAGGATTCGACCCCGAATCCTCACATCGACCTACGCGAAAGGTCAGCTGCAACTAAAAATTAATAGCAGGTAACATGTACCCGATATGAATAAATCCGAATACTGTTCGCATATACGAGATTCCAGCTCCCAAGTAGCCTCTCCCTTGGCCCGATGAGATCACAACACGAAGAAGTAAAATGGCGTCTATCCTAACACTCAACCCAGCATTTCCAGGTACACTCATCAGAAGGTAGCCGTAGGTAAGATCCTACTCGATGGTCAATGACGTTAACGAAACTCAAACTCCAGGTCTCCTAGGTAATCAATCGATGCTGGAACAAACCAAGAGTTGCGTACCCACGTATGGCCTAGGATGGTCAAAGTGAAACGCCAACTTCCTAATCTCTGTAACTATCGCAAACGGACCAAAGTACCTGGGCCAAGTTCCCCTTTGGTACGAAAGCACACAACATGTTGAAATTCGAACTGTCCCATTAACAAGGAGCACCTCCTTTACTCAAGAATGCACAACAGAACTCTTTTCTTTCTTCTTCAACAACTGTTTTACAAAGAAGATCCAACTGGAAACAAAGAGTTCTCATCACAACCACGTACTATCAACTCTCCACCAAAAGTATCAAATCCAAAATTGACAAATCATCACGAAAACTATTCCACATTCTAATTAGGCCATTTACGAATGAACACCACAAAAGCCAAAGGAGAAATCACTTGAATACTTAAATCGCGTCATGCCCATACTTGCCACGTACCTGACGGCCTTGAGAATGGTTGTGGCTACGACCATGGCCGTGCCCGCCGTGACTGCCACCACAGTTGTCGTTGTCGTCGTCGTGGTATTGCATTACGTTGTTGATAGATGAACGGATCTTCTTTGAAGCATTGTTCTGGTCGATCCTGATCTCGTAGCTCAGGAGATAAGCATAGAAATCATTAAGGCTCACCGAATCGTTATGCGTTGTAACTGAGGTGACTAGGGAGTCGTAATTCGACTCTGGTCCTACGAGGATGTAGCCGATCACCTCGTCGTCAGGAAGAGGTTTGCCGATTGAAGCCATGGTGTCGGCATGCCCCTTCTTCTTGTGGAGGAACTCGGACGTCGACATGTCCTTGTTCATGTTCGATAATTGATACCGAACCTGCATCATCCTCGCCCTATTCTGGGACGAGAACATGGCCACTAATGCACCCCACATGTCGGCAGAGGTGGTGAGATGAGCAACTTGACCGAGCATGTCCTCGGTCATCGATGAGAGCAGGACGCTCAGTACAATCTTGTCCTGCTAAAACCATCGAAGATAAGAAGGGTTTGGTACCTAATGCGCGGCCGCACCGATTCCTTCACACCATTACGCGCGCGCATGACACCGCCATCAACATACCCATAGAGATTCTGGGCGAACAGGAAGGAATCGACCTGAGCCTTCCAGAGAAGAAAATTCTCGCAGGACAGCTTGACACTGATGAGGTTGCTCAGGGATGGCATGGAGATGCCGCACCGTGCCGCGATCGATCTTGCGCCACGTTATGGTTTCGATGATTGCAGAGGAGGTCATGGCCTAATGCTTGGATTAGGCTCGATACCAAGTCAAACAAAGTGTTTTGCCGCAATAATCCTTGCGTGGTTGTAATTTCCTTTTATACAATAATGAGTACAAGTTATGTACTACAATCGATCAACACACAAGCTATAATTACGCTAACACCGCACTTGCTCGCTACAACCGAGCAACACAATCGCTACAATTACGCTACTTGCCTCTTCCTGACGGCCACTAAGGTGTTGAAACCTTGGCTGACCCTCGGTGCCCATTAGTGGGCGCCCATCCCAAACTCTAGCAGGTCGTGTAGCCTATAAATAGGGGTGCTATTCATTGTAAAGGATTGATCGATGAATGAAGGAATAAAGAGAAGCAAGAAGTCCCCTACATCTCGTGTTCAATCTATTATTCTGTTCTTCTGTTCTTGCATTGTTCTTACGATTCTGAGTTTGTCTACGAGGTAATCGCTCAGACTGGACTCGCCAGCGACGGTTCCTCAACACGTTATCACAACAATATTAACACCAGAAGCAGGTGCTAAAAACCACAGAAGGTACAATGTCACATCTAAGGTTCTGTCAGATGATGAGCAGGATGTAGACGACAACAACTCCAGTTGAAAACATTGTATCCCTAGCTTTCTTTCTAGCCTCTCCGAATCTCGGGGACGAGATTCCTTTTAAGGGGGGTAGTTTGTAACATCCCAAAGTTATGTTACCAAAATAAATTAAATAAAGTTATTGGATTTTCTGAAATTTGCCAGAGTTTGATTGCTTTGTTTGAATTTCTGTGGTTTTAAAAGTCAAAAAGTAAAATTTATTTGAAGTTCTTGAAGTTTCAGCTGGTTTGATCTGAAAATTAAAAATGTAATTAATTTATAGAATTTTCTAAGTTTTTAAAAGCTTTTTCCTAAATATTTCAAAGCCAAAATAATTTATTTGCAAAAACTATAGCCAACTTTAAGTTGAAACTATTTTAATTAAGTCCAAAATGCCTCTAGGAATTTCTGTGAATTTTTCTAGAATTTTTGGGTTTAATTTGCTATTTTCTAAAGCCCTTTTTAATTTCTGGAATTAAATAAATTAGAAAGTCAATAGAAATTCGCCAAATGGTGTTCGGGCCGAATCTCGCTCGGCCCAGCCTCTTTCCCGCGCGCACGCAGCCCATTCGGCCCGCTCTCGCCGCGCCGCCCCTCTCTCTCCTCCCTTTCGCCCCCACCGTCCGATTTCCATCGGACGGTCATCCATCGTCCACGCCATCCGCCCTCTCCACACCGTCGGATGAAAATCCGAGGGCCCGCGCGTTTCTTCTCCCCCGCATCTTCCTCCTCCTGCCGCGTCACTCCTGCCGCCATTAGCGCATGACCGAGCTCCATCTCCGCCGCCATTTACGTCTCCTCTCCCCGCACGGTCGCGCGCGTTAGAACCCGCTTATCACGCCGCCACTCCTCCCGGCGTTTTCCCCCTCCATCTCGCCCAAAATTCCCGGGACACCGCGATCACCGCCGCGACCTTCCGCGCGCGATCTCCTCGCTCTGGCCTCCTCCGGCCCCTATAAAGGGAGCACCGAGTGCGCCTTCTCCTCCTCGTTCCAACCCCGCCATCCACACCGCCCCTCCCCTCCTCTATCGGCCGAATTTTGCTTCGGAAGGTCTCCCGGCCGCAAGCTCTTCTTCCCCGATTCCGGCGCCTACACCACCGCCGCGTCCTCACCGCCGACACCGACGGCATCGTCGTAGCCTCGCCTACGTCGTGCGCACCTTCGCTTCGCCCGAGCGCCACCGGAGTCCCTTCTTCGTCAACGACCTCGCGCCGCCGCCGCTTAACCTCGTCGCCGGCGACCCTTCCGCCGCGCATTCGTGCAACCACGGTGAGCATCATCATCCTCGCATTCCCCTCTTCCTGTTGACACCATCCACACCTGCCGAAGCACCGCCTATCGCCGGCGAGCTCAACGCCAGAGCGCCGCGCCACGCCGACGTGCATCGCCAAGGACGCCACTCGGTGCCACCTCAAGACGGTCCGACGTGGTGCTCGTGGCGCCACTCACCAAAGACACGCCACGTCTGCGCAACCCCCGAGCCCAAAAGTCCCATGGACTTGGTCCATGAGGACCGTGTCTATGACACGTGGGTCCCACCTGTCGAAAATTCTCTTAATTCTTTTAAATTCTGAAAATTAGCTGCTGACATCGTCATTGCGTCATAATTCCCTTTTTCAGTAGAAAAATAATTCCATAATTCCAAAAATCAGGGCTGACGTCATGTTGCGCAATAATTCGATTTTTTTTTCCTTTAGAAAAATAATTCAAGAAATTCAATAAAATCCTGAAAATTAGGGTTTTTGATATTTAGAACTTCCCGGGGTTCGTTCTCCTTCATACGAACTCCGATTTCGTCGATTCAAATTCCTAAATTTGTATAAAATCAAGATCTAGCCAACCACACCAAAATTATTTAATTTTGATCTCTTTTGGCCAGTAATTCTTGTAGACCCTAAATCCATCATTTCATATAATCCCAATCTTCCGAAGCCCATATCTTTTGCATCCGAACTCCGATTTGGGTGATTCAAATTTCTAAATTTGTCTAAATTCAAGATCTAGCTATCTAAACCAAAAGTATTTAATTTGGAGTTCATTTGAGTTGTTATTTGAATTTATTTTGAATTTAGCTTATTTTCACGTTAGATTTCGACGACTTCGGAGAGTCAGATTTCGACGCTGTTGGAAGAGCTCTGTAAGAGGATTGACTTTAACTATATGATCATCGTGATCGTACACCTGGACCACCTGAAGATAGTACTTGTGAGTACTAGGTGACCTGTTAAGGAAAACAACGTCACCTCAACACCAGACGATCTGTTAAGAAAAACAACGTCACCTCACCAAGCGATGCAAGTTATACCCTTGATCATATCGATCCCATTATTTTAAATTTATTTAATTCTGTTTTCAAATTACTATTGCATGCATAATTTTATCCAATTATTTTAATCCCCTGTTTAAATATGTAGTTATTCCAACTCCTTGTGTATAGCCAATTTGAATATTGATTATAATTTCCTTGTCACCATTAGAATATTGGAAATAATTAAATGCTTAGCCAATGCTTAGATCAAATCTTGTATTTGGGGAGTTTTTGGGGCCAAATATTTCAAATTTGAATTAAATTGGATCTATGGTAATGTTTTACCATAAAAGGTTTATAAAATGCTTTTACCTGGAAAATAAAATGAAGATGGGTTTGGACTTGGGCATAATGGATATTTGGTGGGTGTATGTTCATGCACGGGCTCAATCGGGTATGGTTGAGGCCCATGGGTTTTGTTGGAAAGTTGCTCAAGTCAGTTAAGGACCGGTCTTCGAGTGCATGATGCTATGCCACCACCGTACCACCACATGTCCTCAGTATGGGGAGTAGGACCTGGCTGACTAATTTACAAAGTTCCATCGCGGTCGATCCAACTGTTTCGATGGGTTGTCTTTCATGACTATGTTGTCCCATCTGGCTCAAGAGGGGGCCCGAACCCGGAGGTCTTTATTCCAAAGGGGGTGGCGAAACCTTAGAGAGGGTAGACTGCGGAGGAATGACGCTTTGTAAAGGCCTTGACACATGCTCTAGACTGCTTACCTTCGGTAGTGAGCGGTGGTATCGACGGATGCCGAACAAACTAGAGAAGTCGTGTCTTGTGGGTAAAGCTGTACAACCTCTCAGAGTGTAAAACTATTCAATAGCCGTGTCCACGGTCATGGACATGCTAGCGTAATCGCCAAAGTTAGACTTTGGTTTTGTTTGAAAAAGACTTCTTCCAAACTGGTTTATCCAAATGGGAATTTGGGCAGGAAGCCTTGTGTTATGAGGGTATCCTTCACCATTCATGTGTGAATGTTATCTGACTATAAAACTGAGAATTTATAAAATGATTTATAGTTATAAAGCATCCGCTGGAACTTAGTACCGTGATTTAAAGGAAATGCCGCTTATGCAAATAAACCAATAAGCCATCCTTTGTTACATCCATATATGCATGTCATTCATTACTTCACGGTGTAACTTGCAGCACTGAGTTGTGCTCATACTTGCTTTATGCAAACAAATTTCAGAGGAGAAGGACTTTGCTACCCGTGTGGATCTCGACGACTAGGCCGCTACCCCAGTCGATTGCCTGTGGCAGATTGCTGGACTCTACTACTTCTTCGTCTTCCGCTGTGTTTAATTTATTGTTGGCTTGTAAGCCCTTTTTGTAATAAACTCTGTTGATTATTAATAAAGTTGTGATATGATTTTGTTACCAAATTTGTTTACTGTGTGAGCTAGCTACTGATCATGGGACTAGTTCAGAAATGCACAGAGGATCTGGGAAATTAATCCCGGGTCTGACAAATTGGTATCAGAGCCATATCGACTGTAGGTCGTGACCTAGTTAGAATGGCCGTTACTTGAAAACTTGAAAACTTATTTAACAAGAAAAATAAAATGTTCTCTCCTCATCTTGGTCATCTATCTATAGCTTCTTTATAGAAATTCTTTCTTACCAAATTCTTTCTTCACCATTTTATAATGCTAAGTGGATCTTCTTTCCCTTGAAAATTTCTATAGTTGATCAACACGTTTTCTCCCATTACGATCCAGACAAGAAGACATGAAGTTATAAAGGGAGCATCATCAACAAAGACCACGAACAGAAGATACGATGTCAGCTCAGCCATATAGTATAGGTTTGCCAAGACTCATTCTGTGCATTGAGTCGTTCCACCAAATTGAGAATCTCAATCGATAGAACGCTGTGTTTTTGAAAAGTTGATCAGTTGGTTCTTTCGTTTGGGCATGTTATTTTGCTCTATCCCCTTAGTTCTTCATATTTGTCTCTTCCCTATCCTTTGTCTCCTTCTCTAACTCTCTTGAGTAACCATCAGATGGTGAACACTCGTCGCTCTGAAAGTGGAACCAACATCAACAGTGATGGGAGTGCCCCAATTCCACCAGCCAATGGATCAGAATGGCAACAGATGAACAACAACAAGCCACAAGAAGTATCTCATAATGATGTCATAAGCCACACTCTTCCTGAAAGTCACCATCAGTGGAAGTATGTCCTCTGCTATAGATGTGGTGAACCGGGTCACTTCGCCTATAGATGCCCTCAAAAAGGAAGACCAAAACAAGATGTTCATTGTGTTAACTGCAATAACGTCGGACATTGTTCCAAGAGGAAGGTGATCCACTATCAAGCCTGCAACTGTTGTGGCAAGAAAGGACACTTTGTCAAACAATGCCCCTTACAAGCATTCTTGGCACCACAAGCAACCTCAGCACTGGAGGACAGAATAGAAGAACCTCGGACGACACACCAAGCAACAGAAATATCTCAGGCCGACATAAGAAGCCAAGTGGGCCAAGTCAGCACAAAAGAAGCTCAAGAGTCAGGTGGACAAAATGCTGACCAGATCAAATACAAGACGTTCGATCAGCAGGACAGTTGTCACAAGAGGAAGATGGTAGGTCAAGTACTAGACATTGCAAGGAACCCCAAGATGTTCCACGACAACAATGGTGGCCAATCTCAGCAGAACAAAACAACAAGGGCAGGAGTACAATGCCTCAATTGTCGGGATATGGGGCATTATGCAAATCGATGCCCAAAAAGACGCTTAGCACTCACCCCAACAACATTCCAGAAGTTACTCTGATCACAACAATATTAACACTGAGCGGTGCTAAAACCACGTAGGTACAATGTCACATCTAAGGTTCTGTCAGATGATGAGCAGGATGTAGACGACAACAACTCCAGTTGAAAACATTGTATCCCTAGCTTTCTTTCTAGCCTCTCCGAATCTCGGGGACGAGATTCCTTTTAAGGGGGGTAGTTTGTAACATCCCAAAGTTATGTTACCAAAATAAATTAAATAAAGTTATTGGATTTTCCAAATTTGCATGAGTTTGATTGCTTTGTTTGAAGCTGATCAAATCCCACGAAGAAGTTCTCCTTCAACTATCTCTTCCTTCCTCCTCTTCTTCTTCCTACGATCGGCCACAAGCAGCAGGGAAGATGGCGCCGAGGGGAGGAGGAGGAGCAGGCGGTGGGGGCACTGTAGCACGGGGCTACTGTAGCATATGGGGCTAGGGTTTGGTCCCCTCCCCTCCCTTGTCTTCTAATGGGCTACCAGCCCACTCATGGGCCTTGGGCCACTATGGTCGGCTCCCCTCTTCTCGAATTTGGGTTGGCGGCCCATACCTCTCCGAAAATTCTGAATTTTTAACTTAATTCCTCTCTAATCTTTACAGCATTCGATATCGAATAATCGATTATCACATTATGCTACAACTATATCCCAAGAACACACATTATTTGGAATGAAATTCAAGTTTACGAGTATTATAAGGGAGCAAGTACGGCCAACAATTACAGTCAAATGTGTGGAGAAAGGAGTAGTCAGGAGATATTTTTAGAAGGTGACCAAGAGGACTAGAGTTGTTAATGGCTCAGCTAGACATTCGGTTAATCAGGTAGCAAGCTGTGAGAAAAGCTTCATCCCAAACACGAACAGGGATTGATGCCTGAGCAAGAAGAGCGAGACCGGTCTCAACAATATGCCGATGCATCCTCTCTGCCACACCATTCTGTTGAGATGTGTGTGGACAAGACACGCGATGAGAAATACCATTGTTTAGAAAATAGCGATGGAATTTATGATACTCCTCGCCCCAGTCCGACTGCACAGTATGGATCTTGGTGTTCAACAAATGCTCCACATGTTTTTGAAAATTATGAAAAGCTGGTGCAACCTCAGACTTATGTTTAAGCAAATAGATCCGACTAAAACGACTGAAATCATCAAGGAAACTCACATAATACTTAAATCCTCCCACTGAGGCAAGAGTCGGTCCCCAAACATCAGAGTGGACTAGCTCGAGAGGAGAAGTAGTTACACGAGAAGAATGGCTATATGGTAGTTTATGAATCTTTGCTTGCTGACAAGCATCACAGATAGACGACTCTTTGTGAGTGGAACAAACCAATTTATTTGACCGAAGAAAAGACTCGACATTGGACTTTGAAGGATGAGCGAGTCGTCGATGCCACTATTCTGGAGGAACCGTGACATTGGCGAAAACTTGCCGACTGGAAGCCAAAGGAGTTGACAACGAACGACTTATTGGTACTGGGTGGAGTCCTCTCTTACTTTTGCCGTGAAGAAGAACTTTCCTCGTGGCCTTGTCCTTGACAAAGAAAGAATCCGGATGAAACTCCATGAAAACATTGTTGTCGAAAAGTAATATATGAATAGACATGAGATGTTTGTTAATTTGTGGGACATGCAGAACATTACTTAGAGTAAGAGATGTATTTGAGCTAGGTAAAATGGAATGACCAATATGTGAAATTTCCAGGCCTATACCATTGGCATCCTGAACTTGATCCTAGCCGATGTAGCACTCATGCACCGTGAGCCTGTCTAGATCACTCGTGAGGTGATCCGTCGCTTCGGTATCTGCATACCAATTTGTGTCGACGTTGTATGACCCGAAAGTGGTTGTGTTTCCAGAGCGGTGATCTTCTGGGCGGTAAGCATGATTGAAGCGTTGGCGACATCGCATCGCGTCATGCCCATACTTGCCACGTACCTGACGGCCTTGAGAATGGTTGTGGCTACGACCATGGCCGTGCCCGCCGTGACCGCCACCACAGTTGTCGTTGTCGTCGTCTTGGTATTGCATTACGTTGTTGATAGATGAACGGATCTCCTTTGAAGCATTGTTCTGGTCGATCCTGATCTCGTAGCTCAGGAGATAAGCATAGAAATGATTAAGGCTCACCGAATCGTTACGCGTTGTAACTGAGGTGACTAGGGAGTCGTAATTCGACTCTAGTCCTACGAGGATGTAGCCGATCACCTCGTCGTCAGGAAGAGGTTTGCCGATTGAAGCCATGGTGTCGGCATGCCCCTTCTTCTTGTGGAGGAACTCGGACGTCGACATGTCCTTGTTCATGTTCGATAATTGATACCGAACCTGCATCATCCTCGCCCTATTCTGGGACGAGAACATGGCCACTAATGCACCCCACACGTCGGTAGAGGTGGTGAGATGAGCAACTTGACCGAGCATGTCCTCGGTCATCGATGAGAGCAGGACGCTCAGTACAATCTTGTCCTGCTAAAACCATCGAAGATAAGAAGGGTTTGGTACCTAATGCGCGGCTGCACCGATTCCTTCTGTCACCATTACGGGCGGCGCGATGACACTGCCATCAACATACCCATAGAGATTCTGGGCGAACAGGAAGGAATCGACCTGAGCCTTCCAGAGAAGAAAATTCTCGCAGGACAGCTTGACACTGATGAGGTTGCTCAGGGATGGCATGGAGATGCTGGCACCTGGTGCCGTGATCAGTGCGCCGGCGTTGTCGGTTTCGATGATTGCAGAGGAGGTCATGGCCTAATGCTTGGATTAGGCTCCGATACCAAGTCAAACAAAGTGTTTTGCCGCAATAATCCTTGCGTGGTTGTAATTTCCTTTTATACAATAATGAGTACAAGTTATGTACTACAATCAGATCAACACACAAGCTATAATTACGCTAACAGCTGGCACTTGCCTGCTACAACCAGAGCAACACAATCGCTATAATTACGCTACTTGCCTCTTCCCGGACGGCTACAGTGTTGGGAAACCTTGGGCCTGACCCTACAGTCGGCCCATTAGTGGGCGCCCCATCCCAAACTCTAGCAGGGTCGTAGCCTATAAATAGGGGGTGCTATTCATTGTAAAGGATTGATCGATGAATGAAGGAATAAAGAGAAGCAAGAAGTCCCCCTACATCTCTGTGTTCAATCTATTATTCTGTTCTTCTGTTCTTGCATTGTTCTTACGATTCTGAGTTTGTCTACGAGGTGTCGCTCGATCGACTTCGCCGGCGGTTCCTCAACACGTTATCAGCACGATCGACTCTCCTCGCATCAAAAAGGTAACTGTCGATGAACGACACTCGTAGATTGAATCGTTTTTCTAGATCGCTTTCAATTATGCAATTGTTGCTTTCTAGATTGGTTTCCTACGGTGCAAATCCGCTCTAATCTACCGCGAGCCAACTTGAAGTCGCCGGCCAAGCCGATCGGTGGGTTGCATGAAAGAGTAGATGATGATTGTACCGTAGGTTGTAGATGCGATAGCTCGAAGGCACCATGTGTATGGCACCGCCTGCAAGCGGCTGTCACTATACCTCCGTGACACGTTACCGGTCGGCATAGTCCGCCATCACGTATCGCCATGGAGGCAACGACAGAGCCACGCTGCTAGCACGCGGCAAGCACACACATGTCGGCATGAAGCCACGCCTCCGTTGCATCGCATACATCTACATGAATGAATAGTAATAGAAAAAAAGAAGGCCGACGGCCCTGTAGAGCCGCGCCGCCGTCTTGGAGTCGTGCCTAGCCACCTGAAGATGGCCGCCAATCTTCACCGGTCGGCCTCCACAGCCGCATGGGTGCGCCACCACCGCCGGCCCGAAGCCGTGCGCCTGCCGCATGGCGCCACCCTCCCCGAACACAGCCGCCACCGCATGGCGCCGCGCCTTCCCAAACCGACGCCTGAAGCTGGCCGCCCCGCACTTGAAGTGCCGCCGCGTCGGCCGCCTGAAGGAGCCACCACGCTGGGGGCGCCACCGAGCCGGGCGCATGATGTCGTCGGAGCCGAAACCGATTGTGAGAACCCGGGAATTAATACTCCCAGATCCTCTGTGCATAACTGAACTAGTCCCATAATCACTCGCTAGTTCACACAGTAAACAATTATGGTAACAAATTCATATCACAACTTTATTAATAATCAACAGAGTTTATTACAAAGGAGGCTTACAGGCCAATAATAAAATAAACACAGCGGAAGACGAAGAAGTAGTAGGGTCGATTAATCGCCACGAGCAATCGGTCGTGGCGGCCTAATTGTCGAGGTCCACATCGGTAGCAAGGTCCTTCTCCTCTTGCTTGTTTACTCGTTGCTCTTAAATGGAGTCGAAATCCGGTCGTCCGAGGTCGTCGAAATCTATATTCGTAAACGATCTGAATTCAAATAATACTCAAATAAAATCCAAATAAAATCCAAAATAAATACTGGGAGGAAGGTATTGATTTTAGATGAATTTACGAAGTTGAATCGATGGAATCGGAGTTCGTATGAGGGAGAACGAAATTGTAGAAAATGAGATACATGCATAGAACACTATGTTGCATGGCACTGTAGCTCGCTACATGGCACTGTAGCTCGCAATGCAAAACTCATGAAGAAATGGCGATGCCGGGCGAGAGGAAAGGATAGACGGCCGGTGAACCACAAAAATGGAATCCCGGGAGCAAGACGGACCCACTGGTGGTGATCGCGTCGTCGGCGAAGGTTCGGTGTGGCGGCGGCGACGTGCAAAACAGTGTCGGATGAATAGTAGCACCGATGAGACGGGGTATTTTGGAGGAACGGAAGGGAGCATCGCGTAGAACGTTGTGAGACGAAGCCAACGGTGTGGGCGATATCGCGGGAATAAAAAGCGGCACCGAAATGGCGATAGAAGGTGGTTCGGTCGCTCGCGCAAAACTTTTACTTGCGTCGGAGATAGAGGGGCGAATTCTAGGGATATGAAGAGGACGCCGAGGGGCACGCCGCGACACGGTCGGCTCGGGAAATGAGTGACCGAGGAGAGAGAACGGAGGAGATATTATTAATGGATCAAAATAAATAACAGAAAATAAATAAAATCTAAAAATTACGAAATAAATACTAAAAATAGTAGATGAATTTAGACGAATTTAGGAGAAAGAATCAACGGATTTGGAGCTTGTATGAGAGAGAACAGATTTTTCAAATGAATAAAATGGACATGTACAAAGTGCAAAACATATTATCTAGTCATTCACTGTTCATTGTCTTCTTCAATTGGCAGCAAGCACAGAACGCATGGAAGAAACATGAAAATGGCGGCGCCGGTGAAGGAAAAGGGAGAGATGGCCGGCAGACGGTGGCCGGTGACGGCGGCGGCGAGCACACGGTGGTGCACGGGCGGCGGTGCTCCGGCGACGGCGAAGGCGAAGAGGGAGAGTGCACCGTGTAGATTACGACATCGCGATGTCGATGGTGTGGTCGATGGTGGCGAGCTTCACCGTGGGCGGCGCTAGAGGTGGAAGAACGGCGTTGACCTGCGTCGTGGAGGAAGGGAGGAGGAGGGAGTCTTGAGGATGGATGAGCAAGAGGAGAGGCACCGGGGCTCTCTTATATAGGGGTGGAGGTGGACCGTGGAGGGAGAGCGGGAAGGCGAGGTTAACGGCGGACAATTTGCGTGATTTGCGAAATTAGATGCTTACGGAAGGTTTAATGGCGGATTGGAGGGGGTGATGACCGGGGGATTGAATGCAATCAATTTCGTGAAGAATGGGAAGGAAATCACGGGGTTTTGAAAGCTCCAGTGGCGGCATCAATGGAGGTCGGGCTATTTTGTGCTCTCTGGACCAAGCAAGAAGAAAAGGTAGGGGAGGGCAAGGGAAGGTGGCGCCGTGGTGGGGATGGCCGGAGGTGAGGGGCGGCATCGGTGGCGGTGTCCGAAGGTGGCAAGGGCACCGGCGAAGTCGGACATGGAAGCTTGGTCATGGCTGCCTATTGTTTGCTCAGTTTACAACAGAGAAGAAAGCTCACGGTTGGAGGTAGAAGATGAAAGGAAAGAGAGAATAAAGGAAATAAGAGAGGTAGTTGGAAACAATAAAGAAAGAAGGGAAGGATGGCAGCCATGCAACGTTAATTGAGCTCTCCATGGGAGCAATAAATTGATGGGTGACCCAACGGGAAGTTAATTTTTTTTATTTAAATTATATTTAAATTATAATTTTTTTATTTTCGAAATTACTGTTCAATAAATTGATGGGTGACCCAACGGGAAGTTAATTGACCCAACGGGAAGTTAAATTTTTTTTATTTAAATTATAATTTTTTATTTTCGAAATTACTGTTCACAGTGTACTGTGCAAGGATACTGTTCATGAGGTGCGGACGGTCCGAATATTTTTCTTGATTTTCGGATTTAAACAAAAGCAATAAATCAAGTAGATTTTTAGAAAATAGCAAATAGCGACTAAAAATTATAGAAAAATTCACAAAAATACCTTGAATTATTTTTGACTTAATAAAAATAATTTCAACTTAAAGTTGGCCTTTATTTTTGAACAGTAATTATTTTTGTTTTAAAATAAATAGGAAAAAGCTTTTAAAAACTCAGAAAATTTCAGGGATTAATTAAATTTTTATTTTTTTTCAATTCAAGCCCAATGAAACTTCAAGAACTTTAAATAAATTTTACTTTTGACTTTTAAAACTACAGAAATGCAAATAAAGCAATTGAAGTCTGGCAAATTCTCAGAAAAATAAGTAACATATTAATTTTATTTATTTTATTTTGGTAACAGCACTTTGGGATGTTACAAACTACCCCCCTTAAAAGGAATCTCGTCCCCGAGATTCGGAGTGGCTAGAAAGAAAGCTAGGGATACAAGGTTTTCAACTGTAGTTGTTGTCGTTCACATCCTGCTCATCATCTGACAGAATTTGAGTTGAGTTTAGTCGCCTTCTTCCAGAATTCTACGGCTCCTTGTTTTCTTGCACAGTTTTGCATTTTGGAACTTCAGAGTTGCTGCTTGTTGCTTCTGTGGACATTTATTGGCATAATGTCATTTCTCTTGGCAGTGGAAACACGTGATGCTTGTAATATATGGTGGGTGTTTCTGTGATTGGCCTCCAATAGAGGTGTTGGGGAGCAACAAGCTAGTCGGCTGGTTCATGGTCGCTTCTTGAGGCATTGGCAGACCTAAACTTATGTATTTCTGCAACTGGGACATGTATCTTATGTTGTTTTTACCTCCTGCTTCTGGTGTTATTGTTGCAATCAGGGTAGCTTCTGGAATGTTGTCGGAGGTGAGTGTTAAGCGTCTTTTTGGGCATCGATTGGCATAATGTCCCATTTCCTGACAAGCGAAGCATTGTATTCCTGCCCTTGATGTTTTGTTCTGCTGAACTTGGCCACCATTGATGTAGCAGATCGTATGCATCGGTGGACGTGGTGCTGATCCTGGAGTCTTGAGTGCGGTCGTCATTGGTGCTTGGTTGGGTTGGGGTTGAATCACACGAGCTTTGGGGTCTATTGCATCATGTTGCCCTTGATCCACCATCTTCCTCTTGGAACACTTGGTGCGATAATGTTGTTCTTGTGTCGTAGGAGCGATGGTGAGAAAACATTGTTATTGCTCATTTGTTGCATCAATTTGTTGCATTAGTTGAGTCAGGTGACGAAAAATTGGTTCAAATTCGAAGGGTTTACGCTATCGGTTGTGGGTTGCCTTGTGAGGACATCCTTGTTGGTGTTGGTATCATCTTCAGAACGACGGGTGTTCTTCATCTGCCGGTTATTCCAGAAGTTTTAGAGAATGAGACAAAGGATAGGAAAGAAGCAAAGAAGAAGAACTAAGAGAATAGAGCGAAATAATACTCCCAAACGAAAGAACCAACTGAAAAACTTTTCAGAACAACTTTACACAACGTTCTATCGATCGAGACTCTTAATTTGGTAAAATGACTCAATGCACAGAATGAGTCTTGGCAAACTTATGCTATATGGCTAGGCTGACAAAACGATCTTCGGTATATCTTATCCATTGTCCTTGGATGGTGAAGACGACGATACTTTCTCGATGGCTCCACGTCTGGTAGTCTTGAACGTAAGGGTTAAGAAACGTGTTGACCATCTATAGAAATTTCCAAGGAAGAGAGGATCCATTTAACTTTATAAAATGGTGAAGAAAGAATTAGACAAGAAAGAATTTCTATGAAGAAGCTATAGATAGATGACCAAGATGAGGAGAGAACAAATTATTTTTCTTGTTATAAAATAAGTTTTGAAGTTTTCAACTAACGACCATTCTAACTAGGTCACGACCTACAGTCGATATGGCTCTAATACCAATTTGTCAGAACCCGGGAATTAATACTCCCAGATCCTCTGTGCATAACTGAACTAGTCCCATGATCAGTCGCTAGTTCACACAGTAAACAATTATGGTAACAAATTCATATCACAACTTTATTAATAATCAACAGAGTTTATTACAAAGGAGGCTTACAGGCCAATAATAAAATAAACACAGCGGAAGACGAAGAAGTAGTAGGGTCCAGTTAATCTGCCACAGGCAATCGACTGGGGAAGCGGCCTAGTTTTCGAGGTCCACATCGGTAGCAAGGTCCTTCTCCTCTTGCTTGTTTACTCGTTGCTCTTAAATGGCGTCGAAATCCGGTCGTCCGAAGTCGTCGAAATCTATATTCGTAAACGATCTGAATTCAAATAATACTCAAATAAAATCCAAATAAAATCCAAAATAAATACTGGGAGGAAGGTATTGATTTTAGATGAATTTACGAAGTTGAATCGATGGAATCGGAGTTCGTATGAGGGAGAACGAAATTGTAGAAAATGAGATACATGCATAGAACACTATGTTGCATAGCACTGTAGCTCACTGCATGGCACTGTAGCTCGCAATGCAAAACTCATGAAGAAATGGCGATGCCGGGCGAGAGGAAAGGATAGACGGCCGGTGAACCACAAAAATGGAATTTCGGGAGCAAGACGGACCCACTGGTGGTGGTCGCGTCGTCGGCGAAGGTTCGGTGTGGCGGCGGCGACGTGCAAAACAGTGTTGGATGAATAGTAGCACCGATGAGCCGGGGTATTTTGGAGGAACGGAAGGGAGCATCGCGTAGAACGTTGTGAGACGAAGCCAACGGTGTGGACGATATCGCCGGGGAATAAAAAACAGCACCGGAAATGACGATAGAAGGTGGTTCGGTCGCTCGCGCAAAACTTTTACTTGCGTCGGAGATAGAGGGGTGAATTCTAGGGATATGAAGAGGACGCCGAGGGGCACGCCGCGACACGGTCGGCTCGGGAAATGAGTGACCGAGGAGAGAGAACGGAGGAGATATTATTAATGGATCAAAATAAATAACAGAAAATAAATAAAATCTAAAAATTACGAAATAAATACTAAAAATAGTAGATGAATTTAGACGAATTTAGGAGAAAGAATCAACGGATTTGGAGCTTGTATGAGAGAGAACGGATTTTTCAAATGAATAAAATGGACATGTACAAAGTGCAAAACATATTATCTAGTCGTTCACTGTTCATTGTCTTCTTCAATTGGCAGCAAGCACAGAACGCATGGAAGAAAAATAAAAATGGCGGCGCCGGTGAAGGAAAAGGGAGAGGTGGCCGGCAAATAACGAAAATGGGTTGCTTACCCCGCGACGATGCCGTAGGAGGTGGCGGCACGGCAGACGGTGGCCGGTGACGGCGGCGGCGAGCACACGGTGGTGCACGGGCGGCGGTACTCCGGCGACGGCGAAGCGAAGAGGAGTGCACGTGTAGATTACGACATCGCGATGCCGATGGTGTGGTCGATGGTGGCGAGCTTCACTATGGGCGGCGCTAGAGGTGGAAGAACAGCGTTCGCCGATAGTAGAAAAATCTTGACTGCGTCGTGGAGGAAGGGAGGAGGAGGAGTCTTGGGGATGGATGAGCAAGAGGAGAGGCACCTGGGCTCTCTTATATAGGGGTGGAGGTGGACCATGGAGGAGAACGGGAAGGCGAGGTTAACGGCGGACAATTTGCGTGATTTGCGAAATTAGATGCTTACGGAAAGGTTTAATGGCCGGATCGGAGGGGGTGATGACCGGGGGATTGAATGCAATCAATTTCGTGAAGAATGGGAAGGAAATCACGGGGTTTTGAAAGCTCCAGTGGCGGCATCAATGGAGGTCGGACTATTTTGTGCTCTCTGGACCAAGCAAGAAGAAAAGGTAGGGGAGGGCAAGGGAAGGTGGCGCCGTGGTGGAGATGGCCGGAGGTGAGGGGCGGCATCGGTGGCGGTGTCCGAAGGTGGCAAGAACACCGCGAAGTCGGACATGGAAGCTTGGTCATGGTCGCCTATTGTTTGCTCGGTTTACAACAGAGAAGAAAGCTCACGGTTGGAGGTAGAAGATGAATGGAAAGAGAGAATAAAGGAAATAAGAGAGGTAGTTGGAAACAATAAAGAAAGAAGGGAAGGATGGCAGCCATGCAACGTTAATTGAGCTCTCCATGGGAGCAATAAATTGATGTGTGACTCCAACGAGCAATAAATTGATGGGTAATTTTAATTTTTATTTAAATTATAATTTTTTTATTTTCGAAATTACTGTTCACGATTGTCTTCGTGCAGGATCTGTTCATGAGGTGCGGACGGTCGAATATTTTCTTGATTTTTGGATTTAAACAAAAGCAATAAATCAAGTAGATTTTTAGAAAATAGCAAATAGCGACTAAAAATTATAGAAAAATTCACAAAAATACCTTGAATTATTTTTGACTTAATAAAAATAATTCCAACTTAAAGTTGACCTTTATTTTTGAACAGTAATTATTTTTGTTTTAAAATAAATAGGAAAAAGCTTTTAAAAACTCAGAAAATTTCAGGGATTAATTAAATTTTTATTTTTTTCAATTCAAGCCCAATGAAACTTCAAGAACTTTAAATAAATTTTACTTTTGACTTTTAAAACTACAGAAATGCAAATAAAGCAATTGAAGTCTGGCAAATTCTCAGAAAAATAAGTAACATATTAATTTTATTTATTTTATTTTGGTAACAGCACTTTGGGATGTTACACCGACGCCGTCTCTCCCGCCCATGGCCGGCTCTCCGCACGAGGCTGGCGCCACTGCTCCCCGCCTCCGCATGGCCTGGCCACCCCACCGCACCCTCCCGTACCGCGCCACCGCATGGCTCGGCCACCCCCTGCACAAGCTCCCGCCGGCTCCCCCTATGCATGTCGGCATGTGCAGCCGCCACAAGTAGGGAAACCCTACCATCCCTGCTCCTTTTTGCGCTATCTGTGATGGGCCAAGAAGGCCTGCCCAAGATTCCCGTGAAAGGAAAAGAAAACAGGAAAAAAAACGGCAACTGTGCATGGGTCTAGCAAAGGAAGGGCCAGCCCATGTATTTTGGAGGAAAAAAAAAGGTGGAAGCAAAGCTTAGGGCCGAATGAATGAAATGGCCCAAACAAAGGAAAAAGGCCTCGTACATGGTGGCCCGCACGTGAAAAAAAAAGAAGAAAAAAGGAAATTATGGATTTTGCAAATAAATCCTCGAAAATATGAAAATTGAGCGCAAATTCTCTCAGAACTAAGATTTCGCGTTTTAACCCCTGAAACTTGCAGATTTCACCGGAAAAGTCATTTTCCAGCAGAAAAGGGCCTCGGGAATCCAAATTTTTGCATATTTTGAACTTTTGAAGCATGTTTATCTTTGTTATTGTTATTTCTATGCAATTTATGTATCGTATTTACTGTTTTTGATTATCTGTGATTGTTTATATTGCTTTTAATCATTGAAAATACTAGTAAATTATGAATAATGCATAGAAAAATACGGGATCACGAACTAGGAGTTCGAAGAGCATTATGAGAATTTTGCAACCATCTTACGCAAATTACCAGCAGTAATCTTATGAATTTTGGCATGAATATAAAGATGACTAGCATCACGAATCAGGAATTCGAAGAACTGACCCAACATGGCCAGATTTTGTATAAAATTTGTATCAGTCTTCAATTCTGTGGTAATGTAATCACGGATGAGTAGAGGATGGAGAATACTTTCACCCAAATGCGGTGTAATCCGCACGCAACTATTGTCAAGACGGCTACATGAAGTATGCCGAATTAATTGACATCATGAAAGTTGTGAAAGCTCAAAATGATGTTCTAAGAAAGAACTTCATCTTGCAGCCACCTAGTCGCAATGTTGGCCATGAAACCACTGCTAGTAGCTACAAGGTGATGAAGCTTCTCACGAATGAGAGGAGCAATAAGGGTAAGGTCGTGCGTCGCACATTATTGATACTTTCCAGTCTAAGAAAAAGGGCAAATGATAGCATGAGACACACCTCGCCATTGCAGGCACAGAGGATTCACATCCATTAGTTGCACTTATGAATATGGACAGCCCTGTAACAGCCCCATCATCCCTCCTTTGGATATTGCAGCGGCCGCAGCCGTAGCTACCCAAGAGGAGAAGATTGCACATGGAGCCGATTGAGGCAGAAGTTCCTGAATACTTCGCTGATTTGATCTAGTGCACGCATTGCACTTGGATCTTTTATAGAAACTTGCGGTTTGTAATTGAAGCAGAACCTTGAATTATTGGATAATGGTTGCAAGCTCTAGGAGAGCAAAGCATTAAATTCTTATTATGAGTCCTTCAAGACTTATTTTTCCCGTCTTTATAATAGCAAGTTACGTTCTGATATCTGAAGTATTTTATTTATGTGTTGCTTGCTTTCTACTACATATTAATAAAGTACATTATATTAGAACGCGTGTGGCGCCCTATGGAGGAAGTGTGCTTGGCATGTAGTGGCACAATGAAAACCATCCTGAGAGAAATGGAAATTTTTCTAGTCGATCAGCAAGAATGCTGATAGTCTTACGACAATCGCAGGCAGCGATACTTGTATAATAGGCTCAGGGAGGGCCACAATTATACTCCCAATGGGCACAACTTTGGTCATTGAAGAAGACTTGTTGTACCCAGAATCGACTAGAACTCTCAAGGATATTCGCGCTAACAGTTTCCACGTAGAGACTGAAGAAGAGTATGATAAGCAATATCTGCTTATTGAAAAGCGTGAAGAAAGTGGAACAATAGCATCAAAATATCTTCCTCCGTATGAAACTAGGCTGTACTACACTAATATTAAGGCACCTGCAGCCTGTACTGCCCTGAAAACCGTATTTAGAAGCTCTGAACTTTTCTATCTCTGGCATGATAGATTATGCTGCCCAGGTCTCAGGATGATGAGAAATATAATTAACAATTCACAGGGACATAATATGAATGTAAAGAATTTCCCGAATCAGGAAGATTTTGTGTGCCCTGCATGTGCCACCGGGAAATTAATTGTGAGGACCCCAATTTATTTGGCTTGTAATGCTTAACCAACCGCTGGTCCTAGCATCACCAATCAAATAAACTGAGCCTCGAGATATGTATACTTCCCAGAAAGCAGTATACATACCTCACCACAAAATTATGCATCAACTCCATTCCAAACATAGAGTCCAAACATTACACTACTAAGCAGAAAGTAACCACAGAAGAGTTATTACAGACAAAGGCCAACCGGCCAAAAGATACACAAATAAACAAGACAGACAGTGGAAGCAAAAGTGCCATAAGATGGCTATAAACAAAGTCAATCAGCGTGCCTTCAACCCGCAAGGCATCTGACCGGACCGCCAAGCCTAATCGTCGTACACGAAGCGGCAGCACAACTCACAGAAGTGAGGCCCTTGGGGCTCACCTTCTTCCTCTGTAACAAAAACATTAAGCAAGCCAATGAGTACAAAGATTGTCTTTGTACTCGCAAGACTGACGTGTGAACTAGCAGACCTGTTTATATGCTACATGCAGGCTTATTTGGTGGAGGCCATACGTTTCATTTGCACAAAGCCAAATTTATTTGCAATAATGTAATACAGTTTAAAGGCAAGTTTGCAATTCATTTCTATGTTGAAATAATCAGAAGGTAATAATAACAAAAGAGTAAAGACAAACAACCTAGAAGTGACTATCCCAATAGTCACCCCAACAATAGCACGAATCCCAGATTCGTACCACCCATCAAGTTTCAATTTAAAAGGTTGTAGTCTAGTTCTTACGGGGCGTATCCGAGCGTGTCCATAACCTAGGACGAGACTATTCGAATAGTTTTAACCCTGCAGGGGTGTACCAATGTACCCACACTTCAGACTGCCTTTAAGCCAAAGCACACTTCCGAAGGTATGCTGGCACGACTAAGTCCTACGAGACTTTTTCCAATATTGTGTATTAACTACGGGCCGCTCGTATGGATAGAAATACATACGCTTACATGGTAAAACCGAAAAGACAACTACCCACTCAGGATAAAGCTTTTCGGACAACTACCATGCTCCCACCTCCATCCCTCCTGCGACCTCCTGCGACCCGGAGCCAATACACGCCAAAGTACTGGGTCAAGAGAGGTCCCATATACTCTAGTGTGGTTAGCACGCAAAATGCTCGAGACGGTGGCGCAAGTAACTCGGTCCTTAAGCGACTGGGCACCATTCCAGTCACACCCAACAGATCACACCAAACATACCGTTGTGCCCAAGTCTAAATCATTCTTGTTTTCAGTTTTAGTTTTGCAATTAAACATAGCATAAACTGAAAACATAAGGAATAATAATAATTTTATGTGATCAAGATCATCGACTAAGTCGGTGATCGCCCAATTCTACCGATGACTAAGCATGGCTAAGCAACTAGACTCGCGATCTACTAAGCGACAAGAGTCCATCCAACGAACTCTAATCACAGCAAGTAACCTAGGCTCAGGTAGTAGAGATCAATATTTCACCTACAGGATATGCAGCTACGGATTTAACTAATCAATTTAACACAAATTAAGCAATGCATACATACAACTGAAACAAAATATTAGACTTTAAAATATTGGGATAAATATGATCAAACTGCTTGCCTGGCGGCTGCTGCTCAATGTGCTGCTGAGGATCACTCTCGAGAATACCAGAATCGTCGCAATCTATCGATCGAACAAAAACAGCGAATAAGAACAAATAACACCGACAAAACTCAAATCAATCAACAACAACAAAACATACCAAAACTCACACAGCAGCCTAAGCATGGTCTAACACATTTTTAGAAACAGAGAATAACTTATTTAAAGTGGTGATGAATTTTCTAATAATTTTCTAAGCTAAAATACACATTAAAGCACTAGTTAGTTACTTAACAAATTTCCATGAACAGAAACAGTATCTAAAACCTATCCTGATAATTAGTACATTAAAAATGAAAATTTACAAAATTGGTTTCACTGGATTTGGACAATTATTGAAAGAGATATGAATTTTCTAATTTTGAAAATACAATATACACCATTTAATCAATAACCAGATTTTTGCTAACAGAGACATGGTTGAAACTAATTTTAGTAAATAGTACATTTAAAATGAAAATTATTAGCACTGGTTTCATGCGATTTGGAGATAAATTGAATTAGTTATGCATTTTCTAAGCTTAATTGAATTAACAGCACCACAGAAAAACCAATTCAGAATTTCTAAAGCAGTTAAATCCTTTTCTACCGACGCGCAGCTAGCCACAACCATTGACAGCGGGCCCGCGCGAACGCTGACCAGGACAGCCAGCCCGCATAAGGTGACATCGAAGGCGTATCCAAAGAATACGTCTTCGGCTTAATTAAACGCAAACCTCAAACACATGCCCAGAGAAAAAAATACGCCTCCCGACAGAGAAAACGCAACAACGGAGTTTACACAACCATTAACTAACAGCATGGGCCCACATGACAGCGACTCAGAGGGAAGTATAACGGTTGGATTAGAGTTTACTAAACACGATTAACCCGAGAGGGACCCACATGGCAGTGACTGAACTTAAACATGGATTAATGCTAACTGAAAGACACCGGCGGCTCGCCGGCGCGCACGAGGACGGCGGCGCGGCCGCACAGTGGATCTCGCGAACCAGCGGGTTTCAAAGTGAGCGAGTGATACATTCGGGTTCACAGAGACTTCGCGAACCCGATGACGGCGGTGCTGACCCACGGAGATGCCGGCGATGAGCTGGCGGCGAACGGAGGCGGAGAAGAAGGTGCGGCTTCCGCGGAGAGGATGCTACGGACTTCGAGAGGCTTCGGGAGTGCGCGCAACGGCTTCGCCTTGACTCCAGGAAGGTTATGCCCACGATCAAGACGACGATGGAGCACAGAGGTGGCCGGAATCGCTGCGGCGGCGAATCACCGTGCGCGGGGAAGAAACGGTCGCACGCCCGCAACGATGCACCAAAGACGAAAATGAAGCCACCGTTAGATTCAGTGGATCAGTGCGATCCTAAGGGATCAGACGAGGAGGTAAGTGACTCACTGGAACACAAATGAGCTCGCGGGGCCGCAGCAACCGGAGTTGGAGACGAAGAAGTCGCCCCGACGATTCACTGGATGCCTCGAGCTCGGGATGGGAAAAATGGATGCGGCGAGGAAAAAGGAAGACGGCGAGAGGGTTGCGGAATTACAAGCGGCAACGAGGTGGTGGCGGAAGTGGGCGGAGAGCGACAGAGCGGGAACGAGATGTGGTGATCGCGGCGAGGTAATGAAGGTCCTTCTTCCACGACGTGGCGGCGACGAGCTGCGAATGCGACTTGCGAACTCGGCGAGCGCGAGAGGCGAGGCGACATCGACAAGGATGGCCCACTCGTCAGTGAAAGCGACGAAGCGGTGCGAGCCGGAGTCTGGCGCGGCGTGAACCGTTGGTTAAACTCGATCAATATCGCTCCGACCGTTGGATCTAGGATGGACGGCCGAGATCAATGTATGCATTCGGACAGGTCGACGAGACAAGCAATGAGGACCGTGCGATCTCCATCGGACGGTTGATAGCCCTCGGGCTAGCGTGGTGCAGCTAGGCGGTGCGACCGAGTCATTTAGGTGCGGTCGGCCTCGAGCCAGAGGTCAGGTCCGAGCCCGAGGAACAGTGATTCCAGATTTGAATTAAAAAGGCAGAGAAGGTTTGGGGAATTTTTAGAGGCAGCTCCTGAAATTTTTATGGGAGCTTACAGGGACAGAGGACAACCTTGTGTAATTTTTCCAGGAATTTTCATGCACTAGATTTCTCCCAAGAAAATTCACAAGCTGCTGTCCAGAGGTTTGACCAGATTTCCAAACTGGTTTGACTTGGCCATTTGAAATAGCAAAAAAATCTAAAAATTGTGAAATTTTTCAGAGAGATAGATAGGATGATCAAGATGATAGGAAAAATATTCCCAGAGGATGATCACAAGTTTTAAGGCTAAGAATTTGTTAACAACAATTTCCATTCACAAGAATTTAAATCTTAGAATTGGAAATTATTTAGGGAAAATTTGGAAAACTTCCAAATGACTTCATGAGATAACAAAAGTTTTTATTTCTCCTCATAATTTACATTTGAAACACAAACCCTAACTTAGGGCTGTTACATTAATTACTAGACCTTTTGCCTTGAAAGCGAAGGATGAAGTCCCTGCATTCCTGGAACGTATCCAGGGAGACATTTGCGGTCCTATACAGCCCCTGTATGGGTCATTTAGGTATTTTATAGCGCTCATCAATGCTTCCTCGGAATGGTCGCACACATGTTTATTATCTACGAGAAATCATGCTTTTGCAAAGCCAATCTCGCAGATAATTAAATTAGAAATATTTTCCCTGATCATCATATGAAGTCCACCTGAATGGACAACGCCGGAGAATTTACTTTGAAAGTATTTGATGATTATTGCATGAAAATGGGAATTAAAAGTTGAGCATTCTGTACCGCATATCCACACCTAGAATGGATTAGCAGAACTTTGAAGAATTGTAATTTACTAACTACATGTTGGGGACACGCAGTCCTGCCCGCAGCAACTCTCATCAATTTTAGACCGTCGGCCTATAACATCCATCCACCTATGCAACTAGCGTAAGGGTCAGCACCGAAAACTTCTCATCTTTGCAGGTTTGGTTGTAAGGGTTATATACCTATACCACCACTGCAGCGAACTGCATTGGGTCTTCTCCGAAAGTCTGGGATATACATTGGTTATGAGACATCATCCATAATCAAGTATTTGGACCCTATGACTGGAGATTTATAAAATGCCCGATTCGCTGATAGTACATTAGATAAGGTTAGTTTCCCGTCATTAGGGGGAGGAAATCAACCCTTGGTGATAATGTCGGGAAATAATTGAAGTCTAGAAGACAATTGACAGTTGAAGTCTAGAAGACAATTGAAGTCCAGAAGATAATTGAAATCTATGCATATGACCCGAGCACTAGTGAAGCAAATAGAGAAGTCCAGAAGATAATTGAATTGAAGTCTAGAAGACAATTGAAGTCCAGAAGATAATTGATTTGCAAGTATTAGCGAATCAACTGCCAAACTACTTTAGTGATTTGAAGAGCGTGAATAAGTAGCATTTGCCTGCAAGCAATGCACCGGAGAGGGTTAAAATACCATTGAAGGTATCCCTAAATTCCGTCCAGAGGCCTCAGAATAAAAAGACGAGAACTCCGGTCCCTCGAATCCGAAGTAACCGGGGACATCTAGTGAAAAAGGATAAGAAGGACTTGACACAGCCGGTCACCGAAGTGCCCCAGAACTAGAAGGGGAGCCAGTTGAGACCTGGCATCGGTATGAAACCTTCAGGAAAGGCATACCAGAATTGAACATCCCCATGAAGGGAGATATCAGTATGGATGTGTGCGCACACATCGGAGCTGAAAAACTAAAGGGACTTGCCCCGCAATTGGAAGTACCGATGAGCAGGTAGAAGCATTAGAATAATCTCCTTTTGAAGAAATAGCTATAAACTTTATGACCTCGGGAGAATCTTTGAATATGACAACAGCCAATGTCGACATTTACTTTGCAAAGAAACTTGCCACAATCATGAATCTTGATTCAGAGCCTGCATCGCTCGCTAAATGAAAGAAAAGATCAGATTGAGAAGATTGGGAGAAGGCAATAGAAACTGAATTATTCTCTCCGAATAAAAGAAAGACGTTTGAGCTTGTAAGCCGCACGTCTCCCCTTGTGCACCCCGTAGGGTATAAGTGGGTACTTGTTCGAAAGAGAAATGAAAAGAAGCAAGGCTCGTTGTACAAGTTTTCACTGGACATCTAGAAGATGATTATGAAGAAACCTATTCCCGGTCATGGGCGGAACTCCCTTTTAAATATTTATCTCAATGGCAGTGAACTTGAAGTTAGAAGTGAAATTGATGGATGAGGTACCAGCATACCTTTATGAAATGTTGAATTCGGACATTTATATGAAGATACCTGAATGTATCACTGTCCCGAACCAAAATAGAGCAAATAGAAATATGTACAGTGTGAAACTCAGAAAGTCATTGTACGAACTTAAGCAATCAGGCAGAATGTGGTATAATTGCTTAAAGCGACTTTCTATGCAAGAAAGGCTACACGAACAATGAGAATAATCTTTGTGTATTTATACGACGACCCCAGAATGGATTTTGTATAATCTTAGAGTATGAAGATGATCTGAATATCATCGGAACCCTGAAGAATATTAGGAAAGCAAGCTCTTACCTGGAGTCGGAGTTCGAAATGAAAGATTTGGGTAAAACCAAATATTGCCTAGGCTTGGAGCTTAAGCATGTCTCTGAAGGAATATTAGTACATCAGTCAACCTACACTCAGAAGGTGTCATAATGGTTCGACTTTGCAAAGGCATACCCTTTGAAAGTGCCAATGGTCGGGAGATCTTTACAGCAAGACAAAGATCCGTACCGACCTAAAGAAGAGGGGGAGGAAGTCCTGAGACCGAAATTCCCACACTGAAGTGCAATAGAAGCACTAATGTATTTAGCAAACTGTACTAGAACGGACATTATATTTGCCGGGAACCTACTAACAAGGTATAGTGCAGAACCTACCAAAGACATTGGCAGGGAATAAAGGACATCTTCCGATACCTCCAAGGAAGTAAGAATTTAGTCTGTCCTATAGAAAGAACCAAGACCTAACTATGAATGGCAATACAGATGATGGCAATTGCACAGGGACCCGTCTGATCAAATCAGAAATGGACTATGAACTCCTATGTGGTGGAACTGCAATTCCATAAAAATCGTCTAAGAAATATCTTGTATCGACTTCGACGAACCACTTGGAGATCATAGCATTGTACAAGGCCTTACAAGAATGTGTTTGGCTTCAGTGGATGATTCACCACATCCAGCAGTCGTGTGGATTGAATACCGCGTAAACCCCTACTTTTTGTATGAAGATAATGCAGCTTGTGTTGCACAAGTACAGATGGTTTATGTGAAGAGTCCTCTCACAAAGCATATCAACCCCAAGTTCTTCTATGCTCATGAATTGCAAAAGATGAACGTAATCAAAGTCTTCGCATCTTGAGTCATGTGAGAATCTTGTAGATTTATTCACTAAGTCACTTCCAGCGTCTAGCTTTGAAAGATGCATACGTGAATTGGAATGATGAGACTTAGAAGTGCAGAATTCAGGGGGAGAACCTTTACGAACTCATTATTAAAGCTTGATCATGAAGATCGAGTACCCAAAGAACAAATCCAGGAGATTAAATGAAATTGGGTGGATTGTACTCTTTTTCCCTTGACGAGTTTTTCTGAAGTTTCTCGGCCAAGGTTTTTAATGAGGCAATTCGTGCATCACAGCAGAACGTGTATCATGTACTCTTTCTCTAAATTTTTCCCACTGGGTTTTTATGGAGTTTTGACGAGACATGGACATGAAGGATGGGTGCCCAAGGGAGGGGTGTTGGGAAACCATGGGCCTGACCCTGCAGTCGGCCCATTAGTGGGCGCCCCATCCCAAACTCTAGCAGGGTCGTAGCCTATAAATAGGGGGTGCCATTCATTGTAAAGGATTGATCGATGAATGAAGGAATAAAGAGAAGCAAGAAGTCCCCTACATCTCTGTGTTCAATCTATTATTCTGTTCTTCTGTTCTTGCATTGTTCTTACGATTCTGAGTTTGTCTACGAGGTAATCGCTCGGACTGAACTCGTCAGCGACGGTTCCTCAACATACAGTACCGGTACAATACAAGAATCCTAATACAAGAATCCTAATTGATTGATTCTTTCCTGTTTTACATACAGCTGGGATATATGAATACGCACCTCAACTCTCTGGTTGACGTATGGATATTTAGCATTCATTGAAAAAGAATAGCTAGGGGACTTTATTCCTTTATTTAATTTAGATAAATACGCGAAAATCCCCTTGCAACAACAGGGGGCCTCCTCCCCGGAATTGCTATGGCCTATGGGTCTCGCGTGCGACCCATAAGCAACCATCGCCCACCCATCTTGCTCATCTCAGCTAAATGATACAGTAGATGATGTGAGCAGCCTCAAGAATTAATTTCAAGATTTAAATATCGGTATCTTTTGAGCCGAGTATATATCCGTTTCATGATATGTTTGAATCATCGTGTTCTTCATGATGAGATCTTCAAAATAAGACCAACAATGGATATATATATATATATATATATATATATATATATATATATATATATATATATATATATATATATATATAACTTTCATTTAGTAGCAGCTTAATCCGATGTGTTGCGGTATTGTTCCCAGAGGCCTTTCATTTTACTACACTAGTGTCTTTGTATTGTTGCATAGAACAAATTAAACAAGATCAACAAAAAAAAAATAGATTGAATAAGATTGATGTGTGTATTTCCTTGTTCCAGTAATACATTTTCTTTGCTCCACTAATATCCTTTATAAGTTCCACCAGCACCTCTTTGTTTCATTAATAGTTTGATTTGTTTTACTAATATATTCAATTTGTTCCACTAATATTTTTGATTTGTTACAGAAGGTTTGAATTAATGTCTAGATTTTTTTAGACTGTTCTACAACGGTGTTTCATCGGTTCGTAGGCAATGTTCCAATGCATATTTTATGAAATTCCAGTAGAACATTCCAATATCCATTTTACGAAGTTCCAACAACAATATTTTGCCTGGAGGTAGAAAGGTATTATAAAATGAGAAATGCTTCAAGTAAGATGGTCAAAGTTACGATAGGCGTACTATCGCCCTTCCCATGTTCCTCTCTCCTCTTCAGCCCGGCCAACCACCAACCCGGCGACGTAAGCGAATCGTACAAGGGAATATAGTATGTATGGCACCGCTCTTATAAAATGAAGCCAAAATTTTCGGGATATGATGAACCCAGAAACTCAATGCACGGTTACATTTCAGGTATCATTGAGAGCCTTTTTATTTTTTTAATCTTTTTTTAAAAAATTATTTTAAAGATAGCATCTTTCTAACTTTATTTCTAATTATGACCCTTTTGATCACGTCACGGGTGGTGTGATCAAACTGTGATGTCACGCCACCGACCGCGGCGTGAACAAAACTATGTTGTCACGCCACCAACCCCTTTGGACCCGTCTGTTTTTTGGTTAAATCCTGTCACACCAAGAGGAATAGCGTGACAGCACAGTTTGGTCACACTGCGGTCTGTGACAACACAGTTTGATCACGCCACAGGTCATGGCATGACCAAAGGGGTCAGAATTGAAAATAAAGTTAGGAAGAGTTTATCTTTAAAATAACTTTTAAAAAAAGATTAAATAAAAAAATCTATCATTGAGTACGTTGCTTTTCATCATGACGGACTTGCAAGTTAGTTGATAAAATATTCTGCTGAAAAATGAAACATTTTACTCGAAAAGGCTTCATACTCAAATAAGCTTTCAACTCGAAATAAATTGAACTTTCTGTAAGAATATTTTATTTATTTAATGTGGCCCAAGTAATTTATCGAAATAAATCTAATAACGAGTGATCTAGCGCGATGCTTGCTAGACTAAAAGATTTAGAATTATGGATTTAAATGCCCTCTTCTCTCCCTTCTTAACAATGAGTGTGTTGCTTACTCATTGATGGTCACGTACGGGGCCTAATGACCATGCGCCAATTAACAAAGGCAGTTAATGGAGCAGTTAGATGTAACTGGCATATGCCCTTTGCCGAGAGGACGCAATGATCCTCTGGTTGCACTGATTCGTGCATATAAATACCGAGGCTTGGATGCGTTCGGTACTAGGCAGCAGTACAATATTCAAAGCATGCGACACAAACATGAGAGTGAACGCACAACTGAAGTATGTATGCATAGGAATGCATACACATGATAAGTTTATTGGGTTCTCTAATCATCGAGAGAATGCTAAAAGATGAAACAAAGAGAGGAGAGAAAACACTCTAGAATAGGTAACCTACGGTGGAGATTCGTATGGATAAACATAGGATCAAAGGTATATATATGCACTCTACTCGAACAACTTTCTACTCAACTAGCGACAACTTTCTACTCAAATTATAAAATTTTCTTGTCAAAATAACTTTATATAAAACATTTTACTCAAATTGTGAAACTTTTTATTGGGACCGGAATTCTGAATCCGAACTCTCTGTGTATTTCTACACCAGTCACAGATCAGTAGATAGTACACACAGTGAAAACATCATTGATAGCAAGTTCGAATCACGGAATAACATTAATAAACAACTGAGTACCGGCCGTATGGCCATTTATTACAAAAGATGTCAAAAGACCTTAAATCTTACAGCAGCGGAAACAACAAATGATAAACTCCATGTGGCAACCCATCAAATTACCCACCGGCATTCGACTGGGGAGTGCAACCTAGTACTCCGAATGCCCTTCGTCAAAGACACAGGCAAAGAAGTTGTAGTCGTCCACAGCATCATTGAAGAGTTCGATATTTGTTTTGAGTATAGCATGTGAGTACATAAAGTACTCCGTGAGTCTTAGAAAAAATGCATAGCTTTAACAATTGGGCTTACAAGGTTCTTTTGCACAAAGCAATATTTCAAATTTAAACATTTTTCATAAAGCACATTTAATAAACGAATATTCAATAATTGAAATAATTATATCACTAGTGGAGGTTCTAGCTACCAACCACTAGTACCAAGGCTCTAGCCGCCAATGTTCAAATGATAGGGCTCTAACTGCCCAACTGGCTCTAGCTACCAGAATTTACTATTTTGAAATCAAAACCAAAATCTACCATGTGAAAACGCACATTGCCCGTCCTTGACCGTGGGCACAGCTATTCGAATAGTTTTACACTCCGCAGAGATTGTACAGCTTGACCCACACGAGATAATCAACTTATAATGTCCGCTTTACACACTTCTGAATGTGTGCGACTAAGTGATTATCACAATGTCATTACAACACCTTATGCTTATATCATCTCGTCTGATAAACTTAACCCCAAGTCATGGATGTCATTTACCATCGACCTGGAGCTCACTGTTGTGAGGGATAACCTGTCCAGATATGGACATCAATTACCATCGCCCAGCACAAGCCCCAGCAGATATGGTAGTCATTTACCATCGTCTGCACGACCCAAAATATGGAAGTGCAGTTACCATATTCTACACCTTTCAAGATATGGAAGTACATTTACCATAATCAAGAGATCACCTACCAACTACAATCTGCGAGCTTAATGCTCGGACACGGTAAATAGTTGGCCAGCTCCTTCCTGTTCAAGATATGTGGTTGTACAATATTGCTCAATTTGGATAGTTACAAGCGTCGATCCTTAATATGACGTGGCGGAACTTTACCCAGTACAAGTTCTTATGCTCTAGCTGCACCCGCCTGATCTTACCATCCGCCCAAGTCTAAACAGATTTTCATCATTTTATTTTATTTTTCAAATACTGACATTACCTAATGTCATACATTTTCCAAATAAAGCATAAAGGGTAATAATGGTTTTCCTCCAAAGGTTGATCAAGACTGGAAAGCATGTCTAAGCAATTCTACCGTGTTTAATATTCCACAATGTTGTAATTAATATTGTGAAATTACTATGCTAGGGTTACAAAGGTATAGGATAACAATTATCAAAGAAAGATATAAACAATTTTAGGTTTAACTAACAACCTATAGTTTGAATTTATCGTTTTATGTGAAATAGCACTGCGTAGTACTTTAAAACTGAAAACAATATTTGAAAATGATAGGTACAGAATGTTAAAAGGAGACTTGCCTTCATCGAAGGTTGAGGTCACACGTTCCGGTTGGTCCAAACTGGTGTCGGCGGCGTCGGGCTCTACACGCACGAATTGAGACAAAATAAATAACCGAAAACTAACAAAATCCAAAAATTATAAAATTAGTGCTATTAGAGAGATTAAGATTTTAGATGAATTTAGGAGGAAGAAATGATTGATTCAGAGTTCGTATGGAGGAGAACGAACGTCTAAAAGATTTGCCAAAAACTAAATTGCTGAAATTGACAGAGAGGAATATTCTTGGAACTTTACTGTTTTAGTTTTTGACTAACTATTTAACCGATTGACCACGTATGTTCCATATACTAGTGAAACAACATAAAGCAAATAGAGATAACAACAATGACAGGTGGGACCAAAGTGTCATACAGTCAAAAGAAATACAGAGAGTCTTCAACATACAGCAGAGCAGAGTAGCTCCTAGGCGGCTCGTGAGTGACGGCATGCAGGAGAGGGGTGGGGCGGCGTGGCCAGCCAACGGCCAAAATGGAATCCCAGCGAGGTCCTCTACGCACAGGTGGTGGCAGTAGCCCCAGAAGGCCACAGTGGTGGTAGCGGCGGCGCAAGGCCAAGTAGCGGCGCGGGAAAACCGGCAACGCTCTAGGGAATTTAGTGCAAGCACGAGCTACGCTCGTGGATGGAGAAAGTGCAACAACAAATGGGGAGTCTGGAGGATGATCGAGGTGGTGGCGCCACGACGGTCGGTGGTGGCAAAGAGGCGGCGACACTCCTCGGTGAGAAATAGGACGAATTGAGAACGATGAAAAGGTGGAGGATGATCGGGAACATGTGATGACGTGGTCGATCCGACAAAATACTCACTAGAGAAGAAGATCGGTTAATGGAGTCGATTTTGGCCGAGAGAAAGATGGTGAAATTCCGCCGACACGCTGCGCGAAAAATGAAATTAGTTGAGGGGAAACGATCACCATGCTTGAGAACACGTCATGACGCGGTTGAGACATCAAGAAAATTACCGGATTGACAGGAACACAATTTGGGTGAGATGACTAGCGTATGAGAAGACGGTGAATTCGCTGACGATGGTGCTCCGGAGGCTATGAGAGTTGGAGATAAAGAAAAGGGGGTGAAGGAGGTGTGGTAGCTCCAATTTATAGCCTTAGACGAGGTTCAAATTGACGTGGTCGTGAGTACAAACATCGACGCCATTCACGGCTCGGTTTTGGAAACGGGAGAAAATGAAATGTGTTTGAATGATTGTGGTGATGGCCGGAACAACACGGTTGACACGGTCAGAGCGTGCGCATGATGCGAGCGTGAGCGGCGCGGGCACGCGCCGGCGCATGGCACCGCTAGGCAGGGGTGCGGCTCTAGGGCAGCTCAGGGCGCAACTAGGTGGGCACGGGTGCGGCCAGGTGCAGGTGCGGCTTCGCACGGGTGCAGCCATTAGACGGTCGAGATGCGGGCACAGTGTGAAGAAGCAGTCAAAGCGCAGTCAACAAAGAACAGAGCCCAGGCAAAGAAAAGAAAGAAATAGAAAGAAAGAAAGAAACAAGAAAAGAAAAGGGGAAAAGAAATGGGCTAGGAGAATTCAAATTACAAAAATTGAGTTTAGAATTTAGCGATGAGTTTAGAATTGAGACGATGAAAACTGAATTTGAACCTCGTATAACCAAGAATGAACTTCTGCAAAATAGTCAGTATAGTCTAGCCCCGTAGCATCACTAATGGGGGCATCCCTACGACCAGTTCGGATCTCCCTACGACCGGTTCGGATATCCTTACGACCAGTTCTTTTCGGGTACAGGGAGACAAGCTAAAGCTAGGTGCAAGCCGAGCTAGGAGGAAGCGAGGTCCACGACTAGTTCCACAAGGTCTACGACCAGCTCCTAGAGGTCTACGACTAGATCCCCAAGGTCTACAACCAGCTCCTGGGGGTCTATGACCAGTTCACTAAGGTCTATGACCACTTCCACAGGGTCCACGACCACTTCAAGAAGGTCTACGACCAGTTTCACTAGCTCTACGACCAGTACTTGGTGGAAGGAGTACTCGTCGAAAACAGTACTCATCAGAAACAGTATTCGACAGAAGGAGCACTCGTCATGAATAGTATTCGATGGAAATAGTATTAGGCGTGAGGCGTGCCCAGCGGGAATAGTACTTGGCGCCAACAGTACTCGGTGGGAACATTCAGTGTACAGGTGGTCTATGACCACGACCAGTTGGTCTATGATTACGACCAGTTGGCCCACGACCACGACCACGACCAGATAGCCTACGACCAAGTCCACGACCGGGAGATCCAAACTAAATCGTGAGAAGGATTCTTGGGGCTGAGATATTTCGTTTGTAGATAAGTTTTGGTATATATCTCTTAGTTTGATTCGATTGTAATCTTTCTATAACTATATTAGGAAAGCATTTTGGTTATAATCTTTCCATAACTGTATTAGGAAAGAATCTTTGTATGATACGAGAGTTAGAGATAGAATCGGCAGCACCCGTAGGTGCCAATATAAGGCCAAGGCATTGCCCATTGTAAGGGGAGAAGAATTTGGATAGAAGAAATACAAAAAAGTCACGGCTACTTTGTGGCGCAATATCTTGCGTGTTTGTTGAGGTTTTCCTATCTAGGGTTTGCTTAGGTCAGAGCAAGACAAGAACGCGACATTCTTGAGATTGCCTACCAAATATACACAATTCAACTCGCCTAATTCGTGATTGTTGCTGCTCACGATTTAGAGAGGCTTTGAGTTCATGCTTCTAATCGTCCTTGTGATTGATTAGTGCATGAATATCAAGATATCTATCTACACTGTGATGTGGTCAAAGAAGCTGCTACTGTCTTCATCATCGCAAGGTTCAAGGAGGGTTGAACCCCAACCGCAAGAAGAAGGAGAATCCTGTTGTGCGTACTGTGAAAGATCGAGCCACCCTACACATCAGCTAGTTTTACTAGTTGGTCTGTATCATCGTGGTATCAGAGCATGGTTGATTGCAGTATAGAAAAAATTTCTTTTAACTTTCAGGATGTCAGGAAGAAACATGAGGGAATCGAGTGGCTACCAAAGTGACGAATTGGGAGCGCCAATCGATGATGACCTGTCACCCGGCATACGAGCATGTTTCAAGGCGATCCTCGGCCACATCAAGCATTGTGAGGACGTCATTCGTGCTGATTTCGATGGAAGCATCAATGGGGTGAACGCGAGGATCACCGAAGTGCAGAATACGTTGAACGCTCGCCTCACGGAGGGCTTTAACAATCTGGTTGTTTCTCTTCATCGCCTGGAGGAGATAATACCACCGCCAAAAGGGGCAGGTGCCTGACATCAGCCACCAAATTTGGTGTGATGTGCGCGGTCGCATGACGACACTCGTCACTATGGTGCTGATGATGATGACATGTCTGATGATCGTGGAGGCTATCCATGACCACCACGGTGTGATTATTTTGATCGCCGACCAATAGTACATGGGGGACACCGCGACGGTGGTGTGCAATGTGAGGATGACGGTATTGGCTGAATCAAAATCACCATACCGGAACTTGATGAGGATTAAAACCTCTATGTATTATTTTTAATACATAAAAGACCATACGTCTTCATGGTCGTAACCCCTGAGGTGCACGACCTCACTGGTCGTAGAGATTCCAGAGGTTACAAAATGGGTACCCTGGTCGGACAAGGCCTATGCCAAGCTCCCGACCAGGAGAACTGCTCGTAAAGGGTATGAACTGGTACTTGGAACTGATTCCAGGTATATTCTCTACCGTGTGATGAATGGAACACGTGCATATTCCATACCATACGACGTTTCTTATCCAGAAGCACTGACGAACAACCACCATGCGGTTAAGAATCTCACAAACATACAACCGCTAAACGGTTGATACTTCATCAACCGTCACTTAACTCCGACCAGTCGCGACGCTTCACATCAGACGTCTTCTCCAGAAGTAACTACCACCTCTTCAAGGGCTTTTTAAAGATGGAGCATGGATGGAAGAAAGGATACGAGCATCAGACCGAAGCATAGACCTTAGATTCGTGTTTCTAGTATGACATTGTAAGATTACAAGTAGTACTCTTCGTGTAAACAGGGGTAGTTCATCATCCAGTCAGGAGGCATTCCCTGTAAATCCCAGTTCATATTAATAAAAGAGTAGTCCCATTATCTCCCCAGATTTCCACATCATTCTCTCCTTTTCTTTTCGTAAGATCGGCGTCTTGATCGTCGACAACTGGCGCCGACCGTGGGGAGCGCAGCGTGGAATCTTGGAAGAATTGCTCTGCTCATCAAATCTTTGTCCATTCCCCGTTTGTGATCGTTCATGCAGTTATGGCGGGAAGTTGGGATGAAGAAACTGGTTCGACCTGGCGGACTACTCCAACCTCGATATGGACGCATGCATGCGCGCCATGGAGGAAAACGGAATCTCTTCATCATCCTCCTCCTTCGCCCGGATGGATGAGGATACACCGCTACAATCAGTGGCGGTTTCAGAGGAAGTGTTTCCGACCAGTTCGGAACACCCAAAAGCCACAGCAAGCCCGGACTTTTCGACCGGCAAAAAAGGTGACAAAAATTTAACACCACAACTCAAGGTTCAATATACCCTTGATGCGATCATGGTTGATAGGTACTCACCAACAGCTTCTAGCAATTCCAGGAGCCAACCGACACCTGGTGACGGTGTCAATGAAACCTCCACTGGTCGTAAATCAAGTGGGGATGATAAGGCTCAACATACGATCGGCAATTCGCCGGATCAGGTTGAGATCCTTACGAAGCCCTCAGGAAGTGCTAATCACCGACCACTCTCCATCGTGGAAGCTTCTCGCAGAAGCTCTGAAAGGCTCTCCATCGATTACGATGGAAGCTCATTGGAGGATCACTGCTGGAAGCACGAGGTCAATGCAATCGGAGATACAGATCAAAATGCCGTGTACGGTCCTCCATACGTTGCCTCGCCACCACATAATAATGGAGATGGTACGAGCAGTCAAGCACCAAATGCTTTGGTAACAGAACCGTGGGCGTCCATCGATTAGTCGCTGATCTTGCCAATGTAAGGGACCAGGCAAGACCGACCAGGAGATCGGGGGGTTCAGGCCATCAGACACCTTCTTCTGGCAGAAACCCTTCGAGACCTTCAGTAACAATACAAAACATGCAGTGAGTTAGAGATATATTAAATACTTCTGACCATGCTTTGGCAGAGACTCTAGGTTTTGTCCAACTTGTAGGTCAGGTATCAGAGATTATCCAACAAACTATGCAGCACACAGAAGCATATCGGGAATGAAGGCATTTGCAAAGTCAGACCATGACTTCATCCCAGCATTCTTCCCGAAGCAGGGGCCAGCATGGTCGTGTTGAAGACCAGCTGATACCAAGACCACCTCGACGATTCCGGCCAACAAGTCATGAGGGGAGAAGACTGTTCGAGGAATCCTCACCATCACTTCATCGAGAGGAGCAATTGCTTGGACCTGGTGATCTTCGACATCATCTAAACCAGGCAAGCGGTCGGAGGCGTTCTAGTAACGTTCACGACCGAATCGGGACACCGGAGCACCGACAATCTAATCTCAGAAATCGGTCTCCGACGGATAATAATCCGACACCTTTTCAAAGAAGGTGCCACGAAACTATCACAGGCTGTCGAGCCTTCTCCGCGGGGCTCCAGGCTGTGCGTTGGCCAAATAGGTTCCGACCGGCCAATTTGGATAAATTCAATGGGACCCAAAATCCTTTGGAATTTCTCCAGATATACACCACCGCTATTAGAGCCGCTGATGGTGATAAAAATGTAATGGCTAACTATCTTCCTACGGTGTTAGAAGGATCAGCCCGATCATGGTTGCTCAACTTACCGATCGGGTCCGTGTATACTTGGGAGCAACTTTGCGACCTTCTGATAGCAAATTTTCAAGGTACGTATGATCACCCTGGAAAGGAGGATAATCTCCACAGAATACGGCAAAAATCTAACGAGACTCTTCAGCAGTACATCAAAAGATTTAGCCAGGTTCGTAACTCAATACCAGAGGTTGCAGAATCTTCTGTTATACAAGCCTTCAAAGCGTGATTGAGAAATCGAAGGTTTACGGAGGATTTAGCTATAGATCCCCCACGAACAACCATCGAACTCTTCGACATGGCTGACAAGTACACGACAGCCAGCGAAGTGGTTGAGTGGAATGAGGCCGTTGATCGAAAAGATAAAATCCCCCAACCTGGCTTCGATAGGACAGAAAAGAAGCAAAAGAAGGCTCTCAAGAAAAAGAAACACAGCATAACCAACGATAAGGAGGTTCTTGTTGTTGCTGAAAAGTTTACCAAGGGAAGAAAGGATTATTCTGGTCATGGCAAGGCTAAAGCTCCGACCAATGAATACAAGAAAAATAAGAAGTGGTGTCCTCTCCACCAGCAAGCGGGACACGACTTGCGCACTTGTCGTGCTTGGCAAAAGAAGCTGGAAGATTATTATGCAGGTAAAGGTCCACTCCCGTCAATACAAGAGCTCGGGGAAACAAGCTCCAAGAAGGACAAAGATGGTGACGAAGAAATGGAGTACCAAGAACCTCAGCACACTGTCGATGTGATCTTCGGTGGATCTTCTTCGTACGAGTCCAGACGTCACCTGAAGGCCATGGAGCGAGAAGTCAACCTTACCGAACCTTTGATCGCCGTCAAACCTTCAAGGTGGTCGGAGAAAATAATCTTCTTCAGCAAAGAAGATTGCCCTATTCCTTCAACTCGACCAGGTAGGTTCCCCATTGTCGTTGAGCCTACTATTAATAACTGCAAGGTTAATCAGGTATTGATAGATGGGGGTAGTTCTTTAAATATTTTATTTGCAAGTGCATTGGAAGACATGTAGATTCCCAAATCAAAGGTAAAACATGTGAAATATGCCTTCCATGGCATAGTTCCTGGATCTACCGCCAAGCCAATAAGGCACTTGTCCCTACTAGTTACGTTCGGGAGACCCGACAACTTCCGGACAGAGAAAATTTCTTTTGATATTGTAAATTTTGAAACCGCATATAATGCAATCCTTGGTCGTCCAGCATTAGCAAAATTCCTGATAGCCACGTATTACGGTTATCAGAGTTTGAAAATGCCAGGGCCAAAGGGTGTCATAACAGTTCGAGGCAATCAGAAAATAGCCTACGCATGCGATCGGAAATGCTTAGAACTGGTCGACGAACTTCCGACCTGGGGAACTAACACCATTAACATGCAGGTCAAACATTCGAGACCAAATATGACACCGAAACCTTTCGACCAGATAAAAGAGGTACAACTCGACGAAATCGCTTCTCCAGAGGGTGCCAAGATACTGGTCGGAGTAGGACTCGACCCTAAATAGGAAGAGTCGCTTGTCTCCTTCCTCCGAGCAAACCAGGACGTATTCGCCAGGCAGACGTCCGATATGTCCGGAGTCCCCAGGGAGGTGATCAAGCATAGGCTAGCTTTGCAACCTAACAAAAAACCGGTCAAGCAGAAGCTAAGGCGTTTCGCACCTGATCGGAAAGAAGCAATCCAGTCAGAGATTGACAAGCTTCTCAAAGTTGGGTTCATTCGTGAGGTCAACCACCCAGAGTGGCTCGCCAATCCTGTAATGGTTAGAAAGGCCAATGGAAAATGGTGAATATGTATCGACTTTATAGACCTTAATAAAGCTTGTCCGAAGGATGACTTTCCCCTTCCTCGCATTGATCAACTTGTAGACTCTACTTCCGGGTGTGAGTTGTTAAGTTTTTTAGATGCTTACTCAGGGTACCACCAGATTAATATGAGTAAAGAAGATGAAGAGAAAACTTCCTTCATCACTCCATATGGTACTTACTGTTATGTAAAGATACCATTTGGTCTCAAAAATGCTGGTGCAACGTTCCAAAGGTTAATGCAAAAAACCTTCAGTCCGCAGATACGTCGGAATCTTGAAGCCTACGTTGATGATCTGGTCGTAAAGAGCATCAACGCCGGTGATCACATTCCAGATTTACAGGAGACTTTCAATAACTTAAGACGTCATAACCTTAAGTTAAATCCAGAGAAATATGTGTTTGGAGTTTCATCGGGAAAGCTTCTTGGATTCTTAGTTTCGGCTAGGGGTATTGAAGCAAACCCAACGAAAATCGCCGCCATCGATTAGATGTGTGCCCCGACCACAAAGAAGGAAGTCCAGAAGCTAACCGGCTGTATGGCAGCACTAAGTCGTTTCATAGCACGGTTAGGTGAAAAAGGATTACCTTTCTTTAAATTTCTCCGAAAACATGGAAGTTTCGAATGGACTAAAGAGGCAAGCAACGCCTTCGAAGAACTTAAACGGTACCTTACGAGTCCCCCAATCTTAGTTTCTCCAATATTGAGAGAGACACTGCTGATTTACGTGGCTGCAACATCACAAACGGTCAGCGGTGTGCTGGTCGTAGAACGTGACAATGTCCAACGGCCAATATATTACGTGAGCGGAGTCTTACATGGACCAAAAGAAAGATATCCGTAGATACAAAAGTTGCTCTATGGTCTCCTTATAGCTTCAAGGAAACTAAGGCATTATTTTCAGGCCCACAAAGTGGTCGTACCAACTGGATATCCCCTTGGTCAAGTCCTAGGAAACAGGGAGTCGTCAGGACAAATAGCAAAATGGGGGTTGAGCTTGGGGCGTTTGACCTCACTTTCATCCCATGAACAGATATCAAGTCCCAGGCAATAGCAAAATTCATTGCCGAATGGACAAACCCTGAACCCACCCAATGGCCCGAGTACGAAAACCACGATGAGTGGACAATGTACTTTGACGGTTCCTTGATGCTACATGGCTCAGGGGTTGGGGTCGTCGTGATTTCCCCTACTAGCAAACAAATAAAGTACGTCATTCAGTTAAACTTTCCTGCTACCAAAAATGTGGCAGAATACGAAGGTTTGCTGACAGGACTTCGAGCAGCTCGTTCACTCGGGATTTGCAGATTGCTAGTGAAAGGCGATTCTCAACTAGTAGCGAATCAAGTGGGGAAAGAGTATCAATGCTCTAGTACCAAGATGTCATCATATCTGGCGGAAGTACGGAAACTTGAAAAACATTTCTTCGATTTTCAGATCCAACACATTTCTAGAAAGGAAAATTTTCTGCCAGACTAGTTGGCCCAGATGGCTTCCACAAGGACATCCATCCCGCCCGGAGTTTTTCTCGAGAACCTCGATTCACCCTCAGTAGTCGAGCCTTCCGAGGACATAAATGTTCGCAAGGAGGTTGCACATCTCGATTCTGCGAACATGGATGCTCTACAGGTCGATGATGGTTGGCACCATCACGATCAAGGTAGAAATTGGATGACATCGATCTATAATTATCTTCAGCATGACCTAATTCCAGAAGATGATGTAGAGGCCGATCGTATAGCACAAAAAGCCAAATTATACACTCTAATTGAACGTACCTTGTACAAGCGAGGATCTCACAGAGTGTTGATGAGATGCATATCTCACTCGGATAGCATTAAATTGCTAACCGAAATTCATGAAAGAGTCTGTGGAGCCCATCATTCCTACAGAACATTGGCTGGTAAAGCCTTTAGGCAAGGATACTACTGGCCAACTGCCTTCATGATGCAAAAGAGCTCGTGACGAAGTGCGTACAATGCCAGTTTCATAGCCGACAAGTACATCAGCCGTCCCAAGCTTTGCAAACAATTCCTCTTTCTTGGCCTTTTGCAACCTGGGGACTAGACATTCTAGGACCTTTCCCAAGAGCACCCGAGGGCTTTGAGTTCTTTTTTTGTCATGATTGACATGTTCACTAAATGGATCGGCCGCCGCCGCGGTTGTGAAATTACAACTGAGGCTGCCAAGAGGTTTCTCACAAAAAACGTGATCACACGATTTGGTGTACCCAGTCGTATAATCACTGATAACAGTACCCAGTTCTCCAGCAGTAATTTTCAGGAATTCTGTGACGACCTAGGTATCAAGATACATTTCGCCTCTATTGCTCATCTGCAGAGCAATGGAGCAGTTGAGAGAGCCAATGGTATCATAATGCAAGGAATCAAACAACGAGTTTTCGACCAGTTAATTACGCGGTCAGGGGCTTGGGTTCAAGAACTTCCTTCTGTATTATGGGTCGTTGGTACCACAACTAGTCGTGCGACCAGCGAAACACCGTTCTTTTTGTTTACAGGGCTGAAGCCATGCTTCCTCCAGAACTAAAAATCGATTCTGCTCGAACTGATTGCTTTTCCGAAAGTGATCTGTGTGAACGACGACTTGATGACATCAATTTCCTTGAAGAACGACGAAACCAAGCTTTGATACGATCAGCAATCTACCAAAGAAGCCATGTGCCGGTACCACGATCGTTAGATGCAACCTCGCGACCTAGTGTAGGTGATCCGTTCTTAGAAAATTCGAACCAAGCGGTCGCAACAAACTTTCACCCAAATGGGAATGTCCATACATCGTGGTCGAAGTCACCCACCGAGATCGATGCGATTAGCTATGTCGGACGGGCAAATTTTGTCTAATTCTTGGAATATTGATCAATTGCGTAAGTTCTTCGTTTAATTTCCTGTATTTATTTCATTTCCTATTTCCATATAGATGCATTTTCCTTTTTCAATGATAAGTATGGTTGTTTGTAATTATTATTCGTTACACCTGGTCATATACCTTTATTGTTGATGATTGGTCGAAGAAGACACTCATTCTCTCCGATATTTCTTTAGAAGGGATCTCTAATTACTCATGGGTTCTGACTTAACTGTCAAATACCACACCGGTCTTAGTCGTGATCATTGCTTCAATGATACACACGCACGACCACATACTCTTTTTTTATAGAAACATAAGAGTATATGGAGTACAACTCAGACATATATATGGTTTTCTTATTTTGAGAATTCACAGATTAATACTCTATTTCAACATTTTGTTCTACTCGAGTTTGGCTACTGGTCGGGACACGGAAAGCCTCCTAGTCGAAGTCTCTCCTCTCTGCACGTGGTCCTGCCCACTGGAAGGAGCTTCCAAGCGACAGTCCTTTTCCTACGATCCTCGCTGCCAGTCGGACTTGAGCATGTGCACGTTTCGCGAAATATTTTATAAATCTTCAATTCTTGAGATTCGTTACGACCAGACTCGAATAATTTATATAAACAAAGGTACTTATCATTTCCTTTTTTGCATACATTCTTACTGCATATCTTCTTATCATCAAAGCCAGTCTTTGTTATATCTTCAGACTATATGTGGTTTCTCACAGTGATTCGATAATGGACAAGATCTAAACTAGTCGAAATCATAAGCCGGTTCCGACCACATGATTTCCTAGTGTTCACTAGGTCACTGTCACAAACATTATCAGCACTTCAACCATAGTCATTGTTATTACTCAGTTTCTTGGTCTACTGCTTTTTTTAGTAACGTTCATCTACTAATATAAGCAGTCGGGGGCTAGGAGATATATGAGTATTTAATAACATTGATAAGACAAAATAAGGACTTCATTGATGATAAAAGGTAAGTTTTATTTATAAAGTTTTGAATTTTACATACATCTACTTGTTAGAATCACCATACTGGTCGCTGCGTGATGGAGATCCGACTTCCATTTCCTCAGCAATTTTCTCTCCGAGAGGTCTTACTTCCTCGAGAAGTTTTGTTGTTTCATCTTCGGAGCAGTCGAAGTCTTCTTCAACAGCTCTAAGACGAACAGAGGGGTCGGAAGCCTTCAGTTTTGCTAAGGCAACACTAACTCCATTCGCAATAGCTTCATTCATCGTCTTAGCATGGTTCTCTCGAAAGAGTGTTATCACTTCCTTGAGATCTTCGAGTTGATGGTCGAGAAAATTGATTCTCTCCTCAGGATCTCCTAGAATGGGCAGTTGAGTTCCCGACCCCAGGTCGAAGAGCATCTTGTTCAGAGCCTTGACTTTGTCTTCAAGACTCCAATCGAGTTCAGCCCCTTGGCCACGTTCAAACTCAAGAGTGTTTTCTACTCGTTCAAATGCAAGAGTTTTTTCTACACGAGTGGATAAAGTTAACACACACTTTAAAAATTGGACTCGTGGGATACTGGTTAAGTCTACGATGAGTTTCCTCTGATTTTCTTCTCACAAGAGTCAAAAACCTCCTTCTGCCTGGTCATCGCATGCTCGATCGACCGGTCTTTACTTTGATTTTCTTCCCTAAGTTTTATTATTATGGCTTCCTTAGCCACGACCTCTTCTTTAATTTTTTCTAAATCTATCAAATATGATAGACAGAGAAGATTGAATTATGAAAGAAGAACAGGATGATAAAATAGAGGAAGTCAAGTCAAAAGAGAAAAGTTCTTACTTCTCAATTCGGAATGCTTTTGCTCCAGAGTTTTTATTCGCTGGGTCAGTCCTCCGACCACAGCATATTTCTCGACCATATGCTACAAAAATAAAATCCCTTTCTTTTGGTATGTTTCCAAAGAAACTTCAAAGGAAAGAGTTATAAAAATGGTCGTAGAACACTTACCCGAATTGCCATGTCATTATATTCGGCAAAAATCATATCTGGACCTATCTCAGCTTGACGGTCCGATATCTTTCCCTAGGCCTTGTCAAGTTCCTTATCCTCGATAAATCGAGAGGAAAAAGGAAACTTGTTAACCTGAGAGGTATTTCCAGGAGGAGGTAGAACCTGTTGAGGGTCTCTGGAGATGACTACCTCCGAGAAGGAGTAAGGATTACTAGAGGATCTTGAGTAGATGTCGGAACTGAAACCTGCTCGGGGATTCTTTAACCACTTCATCCTCTGCAGTCGGAGCTTGAGGAGTGCCTTCCATGACCTCCTCTTCCCCAGGAACCTTTTCCTGAGGGGTGTTCTGGTCGGACACGACTGGAACACCAAAAGATCTACTTTCTAAGGGTTATTTATAGCCTTCAGATTGTGATAATAATTAAAAAAGAAGATAAGAGTAGAAGTTCAACGGACACAGAAACTCTTCAGTTCCCAAGGATAGTTCTCAACTTTAAAGTGAATATAAACCGCTTCAAATGTCATTGCATTTAAAGAGCGTCAACCCGATACGACTTCGACGGAAGAAAAGTGTTCACACGACTAATTCATTTAAAGTTCGGGGGCTAGCTGACGAGGATTAAAACCTCTATGTATTATTTTTAATACATAAAAGACCATACGTCTTCATGGTCGTAACCCCTGAGGTGCACGACCTCACTGGTCGTAGAGATTCCAGATGTTACACAATGGGTACCCTGGTCGGACAAGGCCTATACCAAGCTCCCGACTAGGAGAATTGCTCGTAAAGGGTATGAACTGATACTTGGAACTGATTCCAGGTATATTCTCTACCGTGTGATGAATGGAACACGTGCATATTCCATACCATACGACATTTCTTATCCAGAAGCATTGATGAACAACCACCATGCGGTTAAGAATCTCACAAGCATACAACCGCCAAACGGTTGATATAACTCCGACCAGTCGCGACGCTTCACATTAGACGTCTTCTCCAGAAGTAACTGCCACCTCTTCAAGGGCTATTTAAAGATAGAGCATGGATGGAAAAAAAGGATACGAGCATCAGACCAGAGCATAGACCTTAGATTCGTGTTTCTAGTCTGACATTGTAAGATAACAAGTAGTACCCTCCGTGTGAACATGGGTAGTTCATCATCCAGTCAGGAGACATTTCCTGTAAATCCCAATTCATATTAATAAAAGAGCAGTCCCATTATCTCCCCAGATTTCCCACGTCATTCTCTCCTTTTCTTTTCATAAGATCGATGTCTTGATCGTCGACAGAACTCAAGGGAAGAGCTTATCCTAAAGCTTATTTGGAGTGGGAGATGCGTGTCAAGCAAATCTTCGACAACCATAACTACTCCGAAGAAAAGAAGGTTCGTGTTGCTTCAATTGATTTCACCAGATACGCTATTATTTGGTTGGATCAATTGAACTGTACAGGATATCGTCCACACACTTGGGAGGGGATGAAATAAGTCATGAGGACTAGATTTGTTTCAGTGTACTATACCAGGACACTGCATACAAAGCTATGTCGCCTATCTCAAGGCTCCAAGTCTGTGGATGAGTACTATCAAGAGATGCAAGTGTTCATGATTCGTACTGGTGTTCGTGAGTCCGCTGAAGCTACCATGACACGTTTCTTTGAAGGGCTGAACATTGACGTGCAGAATCGCGTTGATTTGATGCAGTATAACACCGTACAAGAGCTTCTTCACCAAGCAGAGCGTGTTGAACAATGGGTGAGGGACAACCATCCAAAGGTTGGTCGCACCAATCCATCGAATTGGAGGCGTCCAATTCAGCCAGATGGTGAAGGAGGTTCAAGTTCTAAGCTAGTTGTATCCACCAACCCGGTGGGACTACAATTGAAAGAAGCTTCAAAGGCCATAAGTACAGCAAGCAAGTAGGCATCTAAATCCAATTCGAGTGCCTTCTCTCTGTTCAAACACGTGACATTGAGTGCTAAAAGTGCAAGGGTAGAAGGCACATGAAGAAAGATTGCCCAAATTCAAAACAAGTGCTACTCGTACAAGAAGGATATGCATCAGAGAGTGATAGCGATGACGCTGATCATAAAAAAGAGCCATCCAAGGATTCCAACATCGAAGTCGTGTATTGTGATCATGAAGTGGGTCCAATGTTGATGACTCACAAAGTGAATGGTGACAATACGCTGATCGTCGAGAAGGGACAGCGACGTGGAGTCTTCCAAACCCAATGCATGATCAAGGGCAAACGGTGCAAGCTGATGATCGATGAAGTAAGCTACAACAATGTGATCAGTAAGGACATAGTTGATGCACTCTCATTGACAACATGATGTCATCCTAAGCCATACTATATGCAATGGCTTCACAATGTTGGTAAGTTGAAAGTTACACATAAAGTCTTAATACCATTTTCAATTGATGGTTATGAAGATAAGGTGGAGTGCGACGTCGTGACGATGCACATATGTCACATATTGCTGGGGTGTCCATGGCAGTTTGATCGCAACGTTACACACCAAGGAGAGCTAATCATTTCACATTGATGCATAGAGGTGTGTTGCATTCTTTGCTGCCAAAAAGAGATGAGGAGATTCATTCTGATATTGTTATCAAGAGCAATGATCTTCTGAAGAATACCCCGAAATCGAGGATGGTTTCGCTTGAAGGGGGAGGGGATGATGCGAGCATCCCTACGACCAGTTCGGATATCCCTATGACCAGTTCGGATATCCTTACGACCAGTCCTGTTCGGGTAAAGGGAGACAAGATAAAGCTAGGTGAAAGCCAAGCTAGGAGGAAGCGAGGTCCACGACCAGTTCCACAAGGTCTACAACCAGCTCCTAGAGGTCTACGACCAGATTCCCAAGGTCTACAACCAGCTCCTGGGGGTCTACGACCACTTCACCAAGGTCTACGACCACTTCCACAGGATCCACGACCACTTCAAGAAGGTCTACAACCAATTTCACCAGCTCTACGACCAGTACTTGGTGGAAGGAGTACTCGTCGGGAACAGTACCCGACGGAAGGAGCACTCGTCGTGAACAGTATTCGGCGAGAGGTGTACCCAACGGGAACAGTACTCGGCGCCAACAATACTCGGTGGGAACATTCAACGTCCAGGTGGTCTACGACCACAACCAGTTGGTCTACAACCACAACCAGTTGGCCCACAACCACGACTAGATAGCCTACGACCAAGTCCACGACCGGGAGATCCGAACTAAATCATGAGAAGGATTCTTACGGCTTAGATATTTCGTTTGTAGATAAGTTTTGGTGTATATCTCTTAGTTTGATTTGGTTGTAATCTTTTCATAACTGTATTAGGAAAGAATTTCGGTTGTAATCTTTCTATAACTGTATTAGGAAAGAATCTTTATATGATACAAGAGTTAGAGATAGAATCGGCCGCACTCGTAGGTGTCAATATAAGGCCAGGGCATTGCCCATTGTAAGGGGAGAAGAATTTGGATAGAAGAAATACAGAAAAATCACGGCGACTTTGTAGTGCAGTATCTTGCGTGTTTGTTGAGGTTTTCCCATCTAGGGTTTGCTTAGGTTTGAGCAAAGCAAGAACGCAACGTTCTTGAGATTGCCTACCTAATCTACACGATTCAACTCGCCTAATTTGTGATCTTTGCTGCTCACGGTTTAGAGAGGCTTCAAGTTCATGCTTCTAATCGTCCTGTGGTTGATTAGTGCGTGAATATCTGGATATCTATCTACACTGCAACGTGGTCGAAGAAGCTGCTGTGTCTTCATCACCACAAGGTTCAAGGAGGGTTGAACCCTAGCCGCAAGGACAATCCTGTTGTGCGTACCGTGAAAGATCGGGCCACCCTATGCATCAGCTAGTTTTACTAGTTGGTCCGTATCAATCACTAAGAAGATCAAGTACAGTACCAAATGCTTTAATTTTAGCCCTAGGATCTAAAAGGAATGCAAATACATATAGGAAAGGGATTTCTCTCCAATATTTAAGGTATTTAGATTTCATGAAAGTAACAACATCGCATAAAACTAAGTCATTTCATACATTTTCAATTGAGTAGCAATCCGTAAAATAGTATGCACAATGATAGGAGATGTTGATAGTAGACAGTAGATAAGGCAACAGTTGCCTCATAAAAAATTTCTAAAAATGACAATATCTTCTCAGCGACGAACCAATGTTGCTCAGTTAATAGTATGCTACCATCAATGCTATGATAGTGCGTTTGAATAAAAACAGAAAAAGTACACTTGTGTGGTAAAAGATTCTTAAGCATGAGGTAAGTAGAGTTCCACCTTACCTCCATATCCAAAATGAACTTTCTTGGACGTACACCCATCGCCCTGCAGAAGTTTTTATATTGTGCTATTCCTACGTTAAATTTATTCAAGAAAGAAATCGTATCGCGAAAAGTTTTAATATACAGACTTAACCTCTTCAAACCATAATTGACTATAATGTTGATAATATGACAAGCACATCATTGATGTAGTAAGAAGGAATCGGCGTATGTACTCAACACTGGAGTAAGAATGTCCATGACCCTAGAGTTTGAAGCGGCGTTGTCTAAAGTAATTACAAATATTTTGTCCATAAGACCAAAGTCTTCTACGACTTTGATAATACAGTTCACAATATTCTCACCCGTGTGTGCTACATCAATTAATTTCAAAACTATAATCCTTTTCTCCATTATTCAATCGTCATTAACATAATGCGCAACTACACTAAGGTAATCCTCCCTAGCCCGACCACTTCATATGTCCGAGGTTAGGGCCACCGAAAATGTGTACGTACTAAATAGTTTCTTTATTTTATTACAATGTTCATTATAGTATTTTACTAGATTTCTAGTTGTTGTTTGTCTAGAAACGGAAGAAAATATAGGATTATGCATAGTCCTAATATAATTTTGGAAAGAAGCAAACTTGCCAAAGTCTAACAGAAAATCCTCAGGAGCAATTAAACGACATAGAGATTGGCGGGCTATCTAAGGATCGTGGTCCCAGCTACATACCGTACCGTCAGGGTTGTATTGTGGATGTGTCTGCCTCATCATCAATCCTTGCTTGGCTCGACATCTTGTAGCATGTCTAAGCAAGTGCTCTGTTCCACCTGTAGACTTTGCAGAAAATTCATGGCGATAAATTTTACAAATAGAATATGGTACCTCATTTCTCGCCGCGTCTTGCTTGGTTGTCCTGTCGAAATTCTCCCACATCCCCAATGTAGACGGTCTCGACCTCTTTGCTCTGGTTGCTGTGGAGGCTGATGCTGCCGTGGAGCCTGATGACGGAACTCCTCCTTGCCCTTCTTCCGGTGAAACCTCCGGTTGGCCTGAGGCAGCCGCAGCCATCTCTATGGATGCAATTTCCTCCGGTGAAAGTCCGTAGTCACCAAGAGCAAAGCTATCGTAGCGACTGTCCATAACGAAAACTGCAAAATCGAAACTAACACTATTATTACTTTCATCTCAGTATAACAAGAACTAACAATAAAAGCATTACAAAAATAATATTATACCTCTTTCACTGACTTGCGGTCGAAAATAGAATTTTCCAAATTTTGGCACAATTTTTTTGAATTATGCCAAATTAGCTCAACACGGATTTGAATTTGCACAACACAATTTGAAAGAGAGAATGGAGAATGAAGGGGTGCTGAATGAGGAGGGTATGGTGGCTATTTATAGGAAACATTTCGGGATTTTTTTGATTTTTTTTCTATTTTTTATGACCCAAACAGTCAAAAATGGTCACAAAAATGATAAAAATGACCCTAACGGTCAATTTTCGTCGGGTCATGTTGTGCCAAACTATCTTCTAGTTTTACTTCCTTCAGACTGGTCAGGATAGAACTCTCTTGAACAAAGATCTTGGGTCTGAATTCTACTTGGATTTCTTGTTCAGTGGTGAGGGTGATAGACCTATTGGCACGGTCTATCTGGCCTTGATTCTTAGCTAGCCAATCCATTCTGAGAATCATATCCAATCCTTGGGAGTGCAAGACTATTAAGTCTACCACGAAGGGTACTCCTGATATTTTCAAGGTAAGGTTTGGGCATAGGGAACTAGTCCTCATTTCCGAGTCCGGAGAATAGATTAACATAGGGTTAATCAAAGGAGAGATAGATAACCTATATTTTCCCACAAACTTAGTTGAAACAAAAGAATGTGAAGCTCCTGAATCAAATAAAACTGATGCTGATACTGAATTGACAAGGAACGTACCAAGGACCACATCTGGTGTAGTCTAAGCTTCTTCTGCTGTGACGTGAGTCACACGTCCTTTGATGAATTGGACTGGTGGCTTTACAACTGGAGTGCTGCTAGGTGCTAGAACTCCCTGATTGGGTCGGGTTGGGATTGCTGGCTGCTGCTTCTTCGGGCACTTATTGGCATAGTGCCCTAATTCATTACAATGGAAGCAAGTAACTCCTGCGGTTGAGGTAAGTGTCTTCTTTTGAAACTGGCCTCCGGGAGAAGTGTTGCGGAGACCGGAGTTGACTGGGCGTTGAGCTGGCGAAGGTGCCTTGGTCGAAGAGGATTGGAATCTCCCATGCTGAGGTGGCTGAGGCTGGGTGGTGCGAGGCTTGGGAAAACCCCCCGAGTTGAACTTCTGGGATGCCATCATTCTCTTGCGATTTTCCATTTCTAGGTGCTTACCCTCCTGACGGATATCCTTGCTCACCAACTGCTGAAAGTCAGTGTAGTCTTGAGCAATGAGGCGGACTGAGAGATCATTGTTGTGCCCTTCCAAGAATCGTTCTTGCTTGGCCTCATCAGTCGCCATATCTGCTGGTGTATAACGGTCTAACTGGTTGAACTTGTGCAAATACTCATTGACTGAGCGGTTGCCCTGGCGCAAGTTGTGGAACTTTTTCTTCTTCAGGGTTATCATGCCCGGTGGAATGTTTGCACGGCGAAATGCCTGCGCAAATTCGTCCCAAGTGATGGTCTGAGCAGTAACGTGAGACTGGGTGAAGTTGTCCCACCACTCTAATGTTGGTCCATTCAGCTAGTGAGACACGAACAAAACCCTCTCATGATCAGTATACTGGACCATATCTAGTTCCTTGCCGACTGCCCTGAGCCAATTATCAGCCTCCATTGGCTTGGCACTGCCGGAGAAGGTCGGGGGACGCATCCTCATGAACTCAGATATGTTGGCCCTTAGAGGAGGTGGGGCGTGAGCTTGAGGTTGAGCTGTTACTGCTTGCAAGTTCTGTGCGTTGTTGATCGATTACGCGAGCAGATTAATCAGTTGAGCCTGGTTGGCCATCATTTGGCACCAATCGGGTCCTTCAGCTGGAGGGGGTGGTGGTGGTGGAATTGGGTTCTCTTGACCACCCACATTCTCTTTGTCCTGACTGCTGGTGCTGCCACTACCATTGCCAGTAGTCACCATCTGCTAGATCTCCAAAGATCTAGGAAGAAGGGGAGAACTAAGGGGGGTAGAGTGAAACAAACAACCCAAACAAAATGACTAGAGACTAGTCGTAGCAAAGCTTACGACTAGGTGGTCGAAACAAGACTTACAACCACTCGAGAAGCTTTTTTCAAATAACTTTAATAGCCTTATACAACGTTCTACTCGGTGCTCGTGGTCTTCGGGGATCTTTGCACGACAAGGTCCTCTTGACGGCTTTAGGCCTTGTGGTCTCGGACACCATGGTTACTAATTGTGAGACCATCTATGGAAATTTTCAACGGAAAGAGGATCCATTTAACATTATAAAATGGTGAAAAGAGAATTAGGTAAAGAAGGATTGCTAAAAAAGCTAAGAATAGATAGATGACCAAGATAAGGAGAGAACAAATTATTTTTCTTGTTATATAAAATAAGTTTTGAAGACTTTCTTCTAATGGCTATTCTAACTAGGTTACGACCTACAATCGATATGGCTCTGATACCACCTCTTGTCGAACCCGGGAGCGAAGGATCCCGGATTCTCCGTGTTTCATACACTAGTCCAGAAACAGCTAGTATACACAGTCAAACAAAAGTGGATAGCATAACCATAAAACGTCATCTATTAAAATAATTAAAGTTGTTACAAAAGGTGGGCATAAAGCCAAGAGCAAAATACAGCGAAAACAAAAGCAGTAAGGTAGACCACACGATTCGCCACAGGCAATCGTCTAGAGGCACAGTCTAGTCGTCTAAGATCTCAATCTCCTTGTAGCATTCTTCCCCTGCTCAATATTTGAATTAAGCAAGAGTGAGCACAAACAACCGTGCTCGCAAGTCACACCCGGCAAGTAACAAATTATAATGCAGGCAAGGATTTATCAATGAGAGGCTTATATGGCTCAATTTGCATAAAGCAACATTTTTCATTTAAATATTCATACTAAGTTTCTAAAGCAGTTTATTACATAGCTAAAATTCATTTTTCAAATCCTAAGTTTTATAGTCACATAACATTCATCAACAAGTGGTGAAGGATACCCTCCCATCATATGGCTAACCGCCCAAAACCCAATTGGATAGAAATCCAAAACCATTTGATGAAGTCTGTTGAAAACAGAAACCAAAATCTAACTTAGAGTGGCTTTGCCAGCATGTCTATAACCGTGGACACAGCTATTCGAATAGTTCTTAACACTCTGCAGAGGTTGTACAGCTTTACCCACACGACACAACTTCTCTAGTTTGTTTGGCATCCGTCGATATCACCGCTCACTACCTTAGGTGAGCAGTCTAGAGCACGTGACAAGGTCTTTACAAAGTGCCATCCCACTGTAGTCCCGCCTCGCTAAGGTTTCGCTTCCATTGGGCTAACCACCCGCCGGATTTAAGCCCTCTCTTGCGTCATGTGGGAATACATGAAAGTAAGTCGTAAAAGACACCCACGCAACCAGATGACACGACCACGGTGAAACGTTGCAAATTAATTAGCCAGGTTCTGCCCATTCAGGACATGTGGTAGTACAGAAAGGCTTAGCAAAATACGTTCGAAGACTGGTCCTTAACTGACTTGAGCGACTTCCAAACAAACACTGGGCCTCGACCATAGAAATGAGTTGATCTCGTGCATAGACATGCACCCATCCAAACATCCATGTCTCCCAAGTCCAAACCAATTTTTATTTTATTTAACAAGTCAAACCATTTTATAAATCTCTATGGTAAAGATAACACCATAGTATTATTTTAAACCATAGTTGAATTTGTGGCTAAAATTCTCTAAAGTAAATAATTTTGAGCTAAGCTTCGACTAAGCACATAGTTTTTGCAACATGTCCTAGTTCATACTAATGTACTAACTAGCTTTTAACTAAGGCATCAGGGGTGATTCAAACAACATTAAAGTGTGGATGTACAAAGGAATTAAGAATAACTATAAAGTTAAAACAAGGATTTAAATTACTTGAATTTAAATACGCATGTAATAATAGTTTAAAATAGAATTTGAATACTTTAAAATACTGGGATTCAATATGATCAAAGATATAACTTGCCTTGCTCAAATGCTTTAGGATCTACTTCTTTGAAGTGTTCGGGTTCCCTGGAGTCGTCGAAATCTACACGTGAAAACGAGCCGACTTCAAATAAACTTCAAATAAATGCAAATGAAATCAAATGAACTCCAAATTAAATAATTTTAGCGTAGATAGCTAGATCTGGAAGTTAAGATTGATTTAGAAATTTGAATCGCTCGAATCGGAGTTCGAACAGAGGAGAACGGGCTCTCAAAAGTTTGAGAATTACATGGTCGAAAGAAGGTTCGACCAACTGGTCGGAAGGTGGTCGAAAGATGGCTTCGACTACCAGGTCCAAAGAGGGATACGACTACTCAACGTGGTCGTAGGAAGAATATGGGAAGGATACGACTACTCAATGTGGTCGAGAAAGAATACGAGAAAATACGATTACTCAACGTGGTCGTAGGAAAGGTTCCAGAGGGATACGACTACTCAACAATGGTCGAAAGAGAAAGGGAATTCGATTACTTAACAGCGGTCGAAAGAGAAGAAAGGGCTCGACTGCTCAACGCGGTCGAAAGAACAAAAATACTCGATGGCTCAACGCGGTCAAAAGAACAAAACAGTAGAACAGGGCATGGAAAGTTGGCCAAAAGAATAAGAGAAAGCAGGGTATGGGGAACTCACCAGAACAGAGAGCGAGACTAGAGGAGGCTGGTGGAGGATGGCGAACGGCACGAGCGCTCCAGCGAACTCTCCGGCGGCGAGGACAAGGGGAGCCTTGGGTAGCACACGGCCTTATGAAGACGGAGGTGAAGATAGCGTCGACGGAGGGGCTTTGACGGCGGCACTAGAGGCGGTGGCGAACTTGGAGCTCGGCGAAACAAGGGAGAGAGAGAGAGAGAGAGAGAGAGAAACAACAAGGAGGGTAAAAGGGCTCCCTGGTGTTCTATTTATAGAGGAAGGGGAGAACCGAGTGACAAGATGGAGTGGTGTGAAAAGAGGAGAAAAAAATACAGCAGGACGGAGACAACAGCAAGATAGAGCGGTGTGAAAAGGGAAAGAAAAAATACGTCGGGGCGAAGACAACAACATTTAATGTGCACGTCAGAGGGATGGGATGGGGGCAGGCGTGATAGAGGCGACAACATTTAATGTGCATGTCGTTGCGGAAACGACAATATTTAATGCCCACGTCGCTAAGGAAACAGAGGGAGGAAAGAGAAGATGAGCAGGGGCTAACAGGCGGGGCTGGTCGAAACCGAGAGGGTGATCTTGGTTAGGTAGTCGTGACCAAGAGAGTGGTCAAAACCAGGAGGCTGGTTGACACGAGAGGGTGGTCGAAACCGAAGAGGAGGTCGACGCACGAGGATAGAAAAGAGATGTGCCGAGGGGATATCGAAACAACAGAGGAAGGGGAATTTAAAACCAGGGAACTTCACTTAACTCAGAATAAACCAAATGGTAAATTTTAAATTTTGAGAATTTTCAAAAAGCTCAGAAAAACGAGATGTTACACAGGCATGACCCATGAGCCCGCCCAGCCACCTACCCAGCCTGCCCCGCTACTCGCCCCCCTTCTTCTACCCCTACCCCTGCCCGCCCATGCCGCATGTGGCACTAGGTAGTGTCGCACTGCCGCGGCGCAGCCTCCTCACCTCCGTCAGCGGCTTGGTGTCGGGCCGTCGGCTCCACCTCCTCACCTCCCTCGGCACTAGCATCGCCATTCACGGCTCTCCTCCCACAGCGCTGCCTCCCCTCACGGGCTCCTCTCCTCCCGACTCCCCTTTGCCCGGCTCCCCTCACAGGCTCACAACCTCACCTTCCTCAGCGCCGGCGCTGCCCGCCCGCACCCGCGCACCGCCTGCCTTGCCTCCTCTCCTCCCGCTCTGACGCTCCCGTCCTTCTCTCCTCCCGACTCAACTACTCCCTTTCACCTCCCTTAGGCCTCAGCGTCGGCGCCGCCTCCCCTCAGCGCCTCACCGCCAGCACCTTCCTCCACGTTGGCGCTGCCCTAGCCCCACGCGGCCACGCCCTCACCTCCCTCCAGCGCCCCGGCTAGATGGGCTGTGCCGAGCTTTTCGTACTCATGACGTGTCGAGCCGGCCCACCGTGCCTGAGTGGTGACCAAACATGGCACGGGCTATCGTGTTGAGCCGGCACGACCCATAAATAGTATGAATCATACCGTGGCAAGATCAGATCTAGAGTGTCGTGCCTCGGGCCAGCCCAACAGGCACGCCCATCTGGCCAGCTCGGTCCTCAGCCCCCAAGCTTGAAAATTCCAAGTTCCAAGCCGCCGGCGCCGGCCGCCTCCCTCCACCCCCGCGCCGTCGTCTCAAACCCCGCCTTCGCCGCCGCCACCTCTCACTAAACCATTCCTTAGATATGTCCTCGTCTCAGTCTCTCCTCCTCCTCCTCCCCTGCACCCTCTCCCCGCCACCCCTTCCTCGCCTCGTCGCCCCGCACCCTCCCTCGTCGCCCCTCACCACCGCTCGCCGCCTCCGCCACCTCCCCCGCCTCGTTGCCAAGCCCTCCCCTCCCCTCCTTGCAACCTTCCATCCTGGCGGCTTCGGCGATGGAAGTAACACCGGTGGTGGTGGCGATGGAGGAGGAGGGTGGTGGTGGCAAGGGGGAAGAGACCCTCCCGATTCCGGAGACGGGTGGCGGCGGTGGCTCCAGTCCCTCCACCCTGGGTACCTCCTCCTGTTCTTGCTCCTCCAGTCCGACGCCTTCGCCCCCATCCCGTCCGCCCTCGCGGAGGCCCTCGGCGGCAGCGAGGGCGCGAGCGTCTGGGAGGTGAGGGGCGGCGCGCGCACGCTGCTCGTTCCGGACCCGACCGGGAGCTCCTACCTCGTTGCGGGAGACGAGAGGCCGAAGCAAGAAGAGGGGGTGGAGAAGGTGGGAGGTGGGCGTGATGACTTAGCCGATCTGCGGTGGCAGCTGGACCGGTCATGGCGGCGGTGCACCAATGTTGTTGTTCAGTTGCTGCTCCCCGATGGGTACCCTCACAGCGTTAGCAGCGACTACCTGCAGTACTCTCTGTGGCGCGGAGTGCAGGGCGTTGCCAGCCAGATCAGCGGCGTGCTCTCCACGCAGGTATCGTGACGATTGCGTACATTTATGTGCAATTCTCCGGTTCCTTGGTAAAATGTAGCGTTTTTATTGAGTGAATTGTGTTGTTCAGGCATTGCTGTATGCAGTTGGATTGGGGAAAGGTGCTATACCGACTGCAGCTGCAGTGAATTGGGTGCTGAAGGATGGATTGGGGTACTTAAGCAAGATATTGTTGTCGAAATTTGGCCGGCATTTCGATGTTAATCCAAAGGGGTGGCGGCTTTTTGCGGATCTTCTGGAGAACACAGCTTATGGGCTGGAAATTTTGACTCCGGTGCTCCCTCACCTATTTGTTCCTATTGGGGCGGTTGCTGGAGCTGGTCGTTCGGCAGCTGCTTTGATACAGGTCAGGACTGTTACTTTTGGTATGGATTTTCAGCATTACAGTGTCCCTTACTTGTGATGTGCACACCACTGGGTAAACTTGTCCATTTGATACATAGTTCCAGAAACCATACACATCGTTACTACTTTATCTGTGATGATCTGCTGCCGTGTGTTGTTTTATTCTCTTTTTGTCACCTATATCTAATATGACAAGATTTGGATCATCGTAGTTGCAGATGTCATGTATTTTGACATTCATCACAACAATGAAATGAACTTGCAATATGATTTTCTTGTGGGTATTCTTTTCTGCTATATCCAAATATAACATCTCCCCCAGAAACTGATATTGATAGGTGTTTGACTGCGGTCTTCGAGTGCTTGTGAGCTTGTTGCCTTTCCTCTAATATTTCCTTGCTTTATTTTCTATCTTGAAGCTTTCTCAGTACAGAAAAAGCATAATAACTAAAGATAATCTGCTTCTGCGCATATCATACATGTTCACGGAAACTTAAGTGCTTGATACTCTACTGGATGCAATATGAGAACCCAATTGCTTGGGTAATTCTGATGGCACTATGTCAGCATGTAATTGTTGCTGAATGTTGATTCTTTGTGTTATTTGTTGAGTGCTATGGAAGGATTGTTTTGCTCTGAACAATTAAGTACCATATATAATAGTACCTTAACTGCCTATCAAATGATTGTATGGTAGTGTATATGCTTGGAACATTTATCTGTCCGTTCAATAGAGTAAAATAAATAAACACTACCCTATGCTATTATACTGCTATTCCAAATCACATCATTTTTCAACTTTGATATGACGGACTATTTTGATACTGTTATCTGTTATTGATTTGTTAGATAATGCAATGAATTTAATTCTGGAAGTTTTCCTATCATGAGTATGTTCAATCATTTATATGATTATATGAATCCAGGCTGCCACGCGAAGTTGTTTCTATGCTGGCTTTGCAGTCCAAAGAAACTTTGCCGAGGTGAAGTCAAACTATCCTTATTTGTGAACAATTTTTGCTGATCATTTGATTTGGCCCTGTTATAATTGTTTTGTTTACTCATGCATCAGTCATTCAGTTTATCAGAATGTCATACGTAAGTTGATGTCTTGTAGGATGACACCTTGCTGTTTTTCTTCACTTAATTTATCCATGCGAAATTATAGTACAAGATGCTATATCGAATCCTATAAGCAAGATTTATCTATCTCGGATTTTGCTGCTCTTTTATATATTTCCATCATCGATGTTAGGGAACACATGGTATGGTGTGCACGGATATTTCTGCTTGTTTTGATATTTGAATTATAAACCCCACCTTGCATAAGTATAGCTGCATAGTACTATTTATTTTTTTGTATACTCTGCTCTCCTGCCATTTTTAATCTTTAAAGGAACTGCATGTATAACTCGTACCCCTTAAGATCTTAAATTTTGGTCAGTACAACTTTTGTGTTTCACTTTGCATTTTCACTCAAGTGACTGAAATCAATTAAATCTGACATTTCAGGTCATTGCGAAGGGTGAAGCTCAGGGAATGGTTAGCAAGTTCCTTGGCATAATGCTAGGCATAGCGTTAGCTAACCACATTGGCTCATCAGTACCATTAGCTCTTATTTCATTTGCTGGAGTTACTGCAGTTCACATGTATTGCAACCTTAAGTCTTATCAATCAATTCAGCTGAGGACGCTGAATCCTTACCGTGCAAGTAAATTTTCTCCACTGCTGCTTATCTTCATTCTGCTGTGTTTTTATAGTGCTCATATGGTCACAACCTTTGAGTGATACTATTTTGTCAGTAAGGCTAAAAGTTAAAATGGTTAGCTGGATGGATCAATATCTTCATAATGCATAAAATGGCCTTTGAACTTGATTGAACTAGGCCAAACTTCACACAATTGTGTAGTTTAGTGTTCACATTTTCTGTCCAATAGATGGTTGAATAAGATGAAAAACACGGAAAATATTCATATTTTCTGTGTATGGTAGAAATTCATCATGGAAAACATTAATCCATTTGATTAAATGAACCCCCACTGTTTCGGAGGAACATGTAGATTGTAGAATGTTGACTTTCAGACTGGTTAATGCATTTAGTATAGAACCTCGAATGTTGGAACCTTATATTTGGCTTGTTAACTATGTTTTCCATAGATACTGTTTTTTTCTTCTTTTGCTCTGAAATTTCAGGTTTTCACTGTATGACATATTATGGGTGTTTTGTCTTTACTTTTTACATGTCTGACAAGCATGCTAACATACATGTATATTTGTACATATTATGTCAGGACATATTTGCATAATGTAACATCACTCTTAATCGTTCCATAACTGCTGTACATATTTTTTTTCCTGGACTTTCAGCTTCTATGTTATAGTGACAATGCTCAAGGGAAGTGATATCTAATCCTTTTTCCCGTAGGTTTGGTATTTAGTGAATATCTATTAAGTGGACAAGTTCCTTCAGTCAAAGAGGTTAATGATGAGGAACCACTTTTCCTGAATATGTCCATTGGTGCTCCACGTAAAGTAAGTCAATAATACACATCATATCACTTACCATTTTTGCTTTCTCCCCAACTGTTATAATTCCAAACCCTTAAAGCTTGCCCTTTCCAAGACATTTTCTAACCAACCAATACCGAAACTAACCCTGCAGACCTCCACCCTGTCAAAAAAAAAATCATTTAGAGTGAGGAGCATTTGGTAATGTCCAAGTATATGATCGCGCCTTCTGTGTTGGGATTAGATATAACTAGTTTGTTTAATTGAGAAGACTAAAGTTACTTAATTGTACATGTTTAATTAAAAAATATGGTCGTGCTTGCTTTTATTTTATTTTTATGTTTCTCAGTTCTCACTATGTTTGTTTCCTTGAATTTTTGCACCAGGAAAGCATTATTTTGTCAGCAGAAGCAAAAGATGCCGCAGATAGAATTTGTCGACGGTTACAGTTCGGTTCGAAGCTTAGTGAAATAATTGAGAACAAGGAAGATGCATGTGCACTGTTTGATCTATACAAAAATGAGCAATACCTGCTTACGGATTACAAGGGAAAATTTTGTGTGAGTTCATCTTGAAGCAAGTATTTCCTGAATGCCAGTGCGTTATAACTTATCATGCACAAAGTTATTAACATTTTACATGTGGTTTATAGGTTGTTCTTAAAGAGAGATCTTCTCCAGAAGACATGCTCAAATCTTTATTCCATGTTAACTATCTCTACTGGTTGGAGAAATATATGGGCTTCAAACCAAGTAATGTTGCCTCAGAGTGTAGGCCAGGTGGAAGGCTTGAAGTATCACTGGATTATATGCAGAGGGAGTTCAGCCATGCCAAACATGATGGTTCAAATGGTGGCTGGGTGATGGATGGTCTGATTGCTAGACCCTTACCTGTAAGAATACGCGTAGGAGATGTTGTTCCTCCATAAGACTTCTTGCTCACAGCTACGCCTACAGGAATTGTACAGTGGTCTCATTCTTTGATCAATTTTGGGGGACTAGGTCATCACACCACTGGAGTGATTCTGCATCCTATCAGCTAGTATCTGAACTAACAGTCTTCAATCTTTGAGACACTGGAGCAAGCCTCAAGGTTTACCCTCTGGTTATCATAAGGCTGGAGCTGGTTATATCTTTGGTGCTGTTTTTCTTGAGAGTAGTGTTCTGATTAGTTGTTTGACCTTTGAAGCCTGTAGTGGCTGCTCACAAAATTAAGAGCATTTCTAGGGTAATTATAGAGATCAAGACAGATGATAGAGGATTATTCCCAGGTGTGTGCTTGAGGCAAATCTTACTGATTATTGTTGGCTGGTTGTTGCTAATAGTAAAACATGCATCACATCATTGTTTTTTCTCTTTTGTCATTTCGAATTCCTGAGTTGTCATTCCTTGAAGGAAGCTTGCAGCTTACTCATGAATTTTCAAATTATGTTTGTAGTGTTTCAAGTTATGTACAAGTTCCACATTGAGCGTAGCTTATATCTGTAAATACAAATATGAGAAGAGAAGCTATTTAATTTCCTTATATATGTCGCAAATTATTTGGTTTTTGTTCTTTTCTTTTGGCTTGAGTCATGGCTGCAGCTAATCCAGGGATTATCAAATATGAAACTGTCAACAATTGGTAGCTTGTTGGAAGCTGCTCTCCTATATAAAATTGGTTCATTGTGTTTTCAAAACCTTGCTTATGTTTGGTGTATACCTGAAGATCGCTTGTTCTGGTTTGCTTTCTCAGGTCTCTGTTCTGTTCATTGTCTTTGCATTGTAGAAATTAAAAGTACACATGCTTTCAGTTTGTGGAAATCTTACTGCGAAAGCAATCAGGTTCGATTTTATCAAGGAGAACACCTGTGGAAATTCTTTTCATGCATAGATTCTGATTCTATAAAATTTGTTGTCTTGGAGACCAAAATGCCAACAAATTTTCAGAACATATTATTCAATCCTCACAACTTCACATACTGAACCATATGTCACAACAGAGAAATACTAAACCGGACGAACATACCACACTGACCCTTCAGCATAATACAAAGTTGAACTAGATTTCCTAGAACATGGATATCGGCAATTTACTACAGAGGTTCCTTCTGCGAGTAGCATTGTAACAGCCAAACCATCTGAAGAACTAGTCACCAATTGCAGAGTGACATCTTCGAACTTTTACGGCCTATGTGGATGTGCAAGTGAGTTCCCCGGTCATCAGAAGAACCAGAGAAATGGCAGCTGACACAGCACTCAGCTTGGCTGTCACCTCCTTCATTTTCGCGTCCGGCACAAATATCGACGCCATGACGAGCACATATCCTACCAGGGAAATGGCAGCTGACACAACACTCAGATTGAACCAGAGAAGGATATGGCCTCCTTGGTCCTGCCCTGGACGTAGGCTGTGGTTTGGAGGCAGGTAGAAACCACCCAGAGAGAAAGGATAATGTGGTTCCTGACGCCAGATGCCCGCTGACTCTGTCCTTCAGTTGACATTTTTTATCTTTATCTTTTTGTTCTCTTTTTTCTCTTCTTTTCTTGATTCAACAAGGCGGGACGGGACGGGAAGGATTTGTTTATGTTTAGCGTAGGATGAATGATATATGAATATTGAATAGTGCCTAGAAGGTAAGACTTGATTATCTGAATATAAGATATGCGGTGTAACGATTATAATTGTGATATGAAATTTTGTTGGTAGTAAATTGAAATATCAAGCTTGAAATATGGGGTGCTATCCTGTGCAGACCCTCTTCAGGACCATTTTTCCTTGACCTGTTAACAAGCCATATATGACTACATTAGATGAGATTGGCTACAAAGCACAAAAGTAGCAGAAGTGTAGAACTTTAAAAGCGAGCATTGCAGACACATCATGTTTTAAATATTAAACCCATCTTTTAACTCCTTCCTCGTGATCTTATCTTGTAAATGAGAAACTGAGCTGAACTCAATGTAGACATCTGACATCCAAGGAAAGGAGGGAAGAAGCTAACCGAAAACGCGTAGAAGCGATATGTTATGGCGATCAGAAGAACTATCGCAACTCTGTCTCATGGCCACAAGAAACAACGAACAACACCAGAATTATTAGAGAAATCCAGCTCGGGGTCGCAGTTTTTATCTGCTTCAGTGTGGGGGTAAGGTTCAGGCTTGATATGAGACGCGGATGCTGTTCTGTATTTGCCAAGTCTCAGGCCTTTCGTTTAAGAGTTTGGTATATGCCCCCATTAGCCCATTACTTATAGGAAGTAGGAACTACACCGAGACCTATCAGCATACTCCTTTACTACTAATCGTCACTGCATGCATCATTTGTCCGAGCTCATAGTCATATGGTTGTCTGACGACTTTGTGCTTGACCTGAAGCTCACAAGACAATTACAGATCTACAGCAGGTAATCCGCGAACAGCAATTTTTACAAGGAAGGACCTCAACAACACATATAAGTAATGGATATTAACTAGAGCGGTTTCGATCCGCGAATTGTATTTGCTTAAGTTTTATCATGTAGATAAGGTTTTAGGGGTTGTTTGGTTCATAGCCCAGATAAGTTAAGCCAAAATTTTGGTATAGCTAAAATCTAAGCAAAACCAAATATTGGCAAAACGAATGTTGTTTGAATTGTGGCCAAGTCAAATTTTGGTGTTATCAAAATTTTGGTGAGTGAATTCCTCGCGCTCAGATTGCTCACGTATGACATTGAATTTCATTGATGTTACTAATTTTTTTTGTGGCTGTTACCAAATTTTGGTCGCAAACAAAACAACAACCAATTTTCGTTGGCGTTACCAACATTTTGTTTGGTTCACAATGGTACCAAACTTTAGTAACAAACCAAACAACAGCCAATTGTGCCTCATTTTCCATATCCTATTGGCGTGTCAGTCGTATCTCCTTAGCCTGCCGTGTGAGGATGGGATCGAACTTAGCTTATGTGTTGTCGCCTGTTGTGGACTTCCCTTGCGATGGCTGAAATATACATTACGAGTTTAGTATGATTCTCACAGCATTCTAGTCAAGAATCGAGTAACGCAAACGTAAGAGCACCGTGTTTACTGACTCAGCAAGGATATATTACCAGTTGGGTGGAAGCTTAGCAGCAGGTGTCTCCATCTGATGGACGGTTCCACCTCAGCATAGGATGGAATGAAGTGGTCTTCTCAAGTATAAATTTGGACCAATTATGCAACGAAAAAGCTCGACAATGCAAGGGTGATGCTTGGGCTTCAAGGCAGAATTACGTATACAAAGCTATACGAACGATACTAAAGAGGAGAAAAAATGGAGCCAATTTTTGTCCTTCCAGCAAAACATGGAAATATGGGTAACTGCAAAAACATGAAAATATGGGTGGGTACAATGCAACATAGTGAAAAAATGTATTGGCTAGCGCCAGCTTAAACTTCAAAGCGAAATTAGTACCTGTAGGAGGTTAGCATGTTGTCATTCAGATTAAGCATAGAATGGAAATAAAAAGTCACCTTGGTCTAGATCTCTCTCTCCTCCTGGCGTGTCCCTCCGTCAATCCGCTGCCGTTCAGCACTTCAGCCTCATTCCGTATGGTATCTACGACTATGATCCAAGTATGTAACTGTAACACCGTGGTCTAAAACTGATCCCGGAATGCCACTAAATTACCTCAACTACTAATTTAAACCACTTATTACATTAAATTCCAACAAACACATAACAAATAAAATCCCATCAATAGGTCACAAGAGAATATCAATGGGTCGCAAGAGAAACAATAGCTTAAAGTAATTGTATAATAATAAAAGTTCACATCTTGTTAACAAGTTGCCAAGACGGCTTAGGGCACATGCGTCTGAAAAACACCTGGGATACCCGCACCCGAGAAACGCTTGGGATGTCGCACCCAAGTCATGCTTGAACCCGCACTTAAGAAACGCCAAGACCAAGCTCCCGGTATATAGGATATCAACAATTAGTAATAATCATCTACTATTAAGCAAATAAGAATCCAACCAATAAACTGAGCATCCAATGGATCAATCTGTATCAAACTTATGATAACTCAAACCAAGATAATCAAGTCCCAACATGAAATAAGCCCTGAATGATATAATCATGTCACTAGATTATAAGCCTGTTTGATATGGCTCTACTTTATGTTTTTACAGCTCCAACTCTAACTTCACTTTTGAATCCACTCCTATGAGAAGTTAGATCAATCCTAAGAGGCGTTTGGTAAGAAAGTTGATTTCAGCTCCATGAATGAGAATGATTTTTGTAAAAAGACCGCACTTCCCTTGTTTTGGGATAAAACAACAAACTGATCCTAAAACAACCAAAGAAATCACTAATCGCACGGACGAACAAACTAATCACGACACATGAACGAAAACAACAGGACGAACGACGCGAATTGATATTGCACGACTGCACGAACACTAAACGAACGGCGATGAAGCCATAAGGTAATCCAAAAGTACAAATTCCACTCAAAATATGCTCCATCAGTGCAAAATTTCACTCAAAATAAAATAAACATGTTACGAAAAATTCCATTACAGGAAAAATGTTGATTGACTTGCTTTGTAACAAAGCAATCTAGTTGATAACATCATATCCCGAGAAAACAAAACTAAAATCTAACAGATGTCTAAATTTGTCTTGGAATGCATTCAATCTGCATCATTCTCCATTCTCAATGCTACAAAGTTGTCATCGAATATTTATCTTATGACTTATCAATAACCATTTATCTTCCCAACTTGAAGAAAATTACAGTCCATATCCAAACCTTTACTAAATCCCTTGGGTTGCAAATCTTCTGAACAACCGACTTGGCAAAGAAGCTTCATTTGAACCTCTATAGAACATTTCAAAAGTAGACTATGCCAACTGAAAACTATATACAACCCAAAAAAGCACGCATGTTTCTACATGATCACAGCTCCACCTTGACAGAGAGTCTTGCAGGTTCCTAACAGATGGCAACTCCACTTTGATAAGTAAGCTCATCCTATAATCAGTGACATGGTGTTGTTCAACTCACAAAATTTCATCGGTCTGCATAGAGGAGAAAAGCAATCACTGTAGACAACACTAACATTGTGTATAGCTAGAGGGCAGTCGAGAATGAACACTAACTCCATCCTTGAGCATACATAGGCAAAATAACTATTGTTGTCAGCAGCACTAGTACTGGGTAACATTAAACGTATGAAAAAAAGGAAACAAAGTATTAAGTACCTAGCTACAGGACCTGAGCAATAACCAGCTCTCAGACCATGACATGTACAAAGACAATTCAGAAAAAAAAAAAAAAACTAAACATTACGAGATCCTAAAACAAGTATAAGACAAGAATATGAATTTTACACAAACTTTTGTGCTATAAGATCTAGAATTAACATGAGAATTAAAAGTGCAAAATATTTCATGGGAATATGTTTTAATGTTGTATAAGGATATTACACAAAGCTTTAGTGCCCTGTAGTATACACAAAGGAAAAAAAAGCTAAGATTGATTGGATAAAGAACAATGCATGTAAGGAGTTGATGCACATGGATGGAGATTGTAACTTCTTACTCACCATATTAACAGCAAATAGAATGTCATGCCAAATAATCATACCAAGTAAAAACTCAAAACTTCCAAGCACATCAAATAAATTTTTCGTCACTCTTTGACTTGGGGTCGTCACAAGATTTACATAACTCCGACAAAGCTAATCTTAGTTGAGGAGCTTGATATCTAATAGCTTTAACACTTTTGATTCGACTCTCCCAACGAGTATTAGACAATGGTTTCACAGTTAAACTTGGGATATGTTCAAGCAAAACCTTCTATCTTTTAGGAGAACTTGAAAATAATGCATATATGCGTTGCACAATTCCAAAAAATGAAAAAGCTTTACCACAAGAATTTACCATATCACAAAGAGTAAGATTAAGACTATGAAAAGCACATGGCATATACAAAGCTCTTGGATTCATATCAAGTAACCGCTTTTGTACCCCCCTGGTGTTTCCCTTTCATATTAGAACCATTGTCATAACCTTGGCCCCTTACATCATCAATATTAAGACCAAAAGATTCCATAGCATTAAGCAATTCATTAAAAAGCCCCAAACCAGACGTGTCATCCACTATCAAGAACTCCAGAAAGAACTCTTCTACTTTAATTTTGTTATTTGACATATTAACACATCGAATAATTAAAGTCATTTGTTCTTGATGGCTCACATCTGGAGTACAATCAAGGATTACAGAAATATTTGGCCTCTTTAACAATTTTTATGATAGAACTTTTAACACTACATGACAAAAGAGAAATCAACTCATTTTGAATTTTAGGACTAAGATAATGGTGATGGATTTCATTATTTTGAATGCGTCTAAGATGATCTTGCATTACCAAGTCAAATTCTGCAACCATTTCAACACATCCTAAGAAATTACCATTGGTGTCTTGGTAAAGTTTCTCACTGGATCCTCGAAAAGCCAAATTATGTTACTAAGATATTTCACAATGGCAACTATTCTTACCAACACATGTCTCAAGCGCTCTTTCTCCTTTGTGATTTCTTGTTGTAAATCTTTGTCAATTGTTTGGTTTTTGTTCAACCTAATTCTTAATTCATTCCAAGTGTTCATGCTAGTGATATGTACAACACTATTTTCATGTTCTTTGAGCCTCTCACTAAGATGTTTCCAATCTCTATATCCATTAGATGCTAATGAACTCTTGTTGTCACTAGATTTGAAAAGCTTACAGCAAAAGCAATACACCTTGTCAATGTGCTTAGAATAGACCAACCATTTTTTGTCATGTACCTCTCCATTGCTCAATTTTTTAGAATAATAATCATATGAAAAATGCCTAAAGGTATTATCCAATGGGAATACAAGATTTTCTTCTCTTATAGGCCCCTTTTCCACTAAAATATCCCTTGCTTTATTATCAAGATTATCCCAGTTTCTTGGATCATAAATATCAATAGTAAAAACTGGTTGTTCATCAACACTTCGAGTTTCTGTATTAGGTGAACTAGCTAGGTTTTCATGCCCACTCAAATTATTATCATCCTCATTGGTATCATTATTCCCATCTAAATCATCATTAGGTTGTTGTTCAATACTAACTATGGCCAATTCCTCGCAATTCCTAGAAGGGCTTGTATTAATCCTAAAAAATTTGTCAATGGCTCCTTTCTGCGATTCTATCAACTCATCTACTTGTTTTCTTTTTTCCTTTTTCACTTCCGGATAAATACTTTCTAGACGACATCTTAGTATCTTACCACATTACTATACAAAGATATAAAACTTGGTTTAGATAAGGAATAAAAGCACTGCATTTTGATAATTGGATAGATATCTGAAATAATGCCAAGAATAATCCGAGGAACACTTCAACCGTGCTATATGTGAAAAATGTCCCGTCAGTCCTGAAAATAGATAAGTGCATTAGTGCATGATCTTTAGAAAATGAGTGCAAAACCATAACTTAAAGACTCGAATCAACTAAATAAAATCATACCACGAACTGACAAGAATTTGCAATTCCAATCCTCTTCTCTTTAGCCCTCTCCCTCTGGTCCCTCTCTCAGACCTAATGGAAATCTTTATAACTGTAACAGCCCTAACTTAGGGTTTGTATTTCAAATGTAAATTATGAGGAGAAATAAAAACTTTTGGTGCCTCATGAAATCATTTGAGGGTTTCTACAATTTTTCCTAGCAATTTCCAATTTTTAGAGTTTAATTCTTGAGAATGGGAATTGTTGTCAGCAAATTCTTAGCCTTCAAACTTGTGATCATCCTCTGAAATCATTTTTCCTGTCATGTTGATCATCCTATCTACCTCCCTGAATTATCTCACAATTTTTAGATTTTATTTGCTATTTCAAATGGCCAAGTCAACCTAGTTTGAAATCGGTCAAACTTACTCAAGAATTGTGAATTTTAGTGGGAGAAATCTAGATCATAAAAACTCCTGGACAAATTACACAAGGTGTCCCTCTGTTCCAGTTAGCTACCATAAAAATTTCGAAATTTTTGGAGCCATAGAGCTATCTCTAAGAATTTCCCAAACCTTCTCTGTCTTTCTAATTCAAATCGGGAAACACTGTTTGTCGGGCCTGAACCACACTTGGGCTCGAGTCCGACCGCACTAATGGACTCGGTCGCACCACCTAGTTGCACCGCGCGAGCCCGATAGCTATCAGCCGTCCGATACAGATCGTGCGGCCCTCGTGCGTCGAATCTGTCGACCAGTCCGAATGCATACATCGATCTCAGCCGTCCATCTCAGATCCAACGGTCGGCGCGATAATGGTCGAGTCGAACCACTGGTTTGCGTCGCACTTGACTCGGGCTCGCGCCGCTTTCTTCTCTGTCGCTAACAGCGGGCCCCACATGTCAGGTCGTCATCTACCTTGCGCCGAAGAAGTCGAGTGCGCCGTGATGGCGCGCATGAACGCCACCTCAGCTCCGCTGTCTCGTCACCGCTTTCCGATTTTCTCGCGCGCATTTCCTCGGCCGCATCTTCCGCTGAGAGACCATGCCCTGAGCAGCATCAATCACCCACTTTTCCGTTCGCCAGCTGGTCGGCACCGTTCTTGAGCTCCACGGTGCCGAAAGCATCGCCACTCGTTTTCCTCCGCCCTCGTCCCTACTTAAGCTCACCCAAAGCTCCCTCTTCCTTCTTTAGACACCATTAAACAATCCCCTATCACCCATTGCTCCTTCTGAGCTCAAATCATAGTAGTGCTCGAACTCTGGTTCACGGCCGTGCCGCTCCGCTGTGTCATTACCGCAAGCAGTGAAGATCATCCTTTCCTTTGCGTGTCATTTCGTGTTCCGGCTCTCAACTGTGCTTTCCCCTCAACTAATTTGAAGTTTTATTCACAGGAGCCGTTGAATTTCAACTTCCCTCTTCCTCGGCCGAAAGTTCAAACCTTCGTCCTCATCTCCGGTGAGTTGGTTCCTAGGGCAATTGCTCGCGCCAGCACCATCTAGTGCACTCACTCAAGCTATCTCCGTCTCCTTTTCCCTATTTTTGCTCAGGTTGCTCCTCTCGGTGACCCCTTGATCGCCGCCGTTCTCGTCGCGGGCCATCTCCGGCAGCCTCTTGAGCTCCGCGTCATTCCGGTGAGTTCCTGGTAACTCACTGATGCCCATGCGCGCGCTAATTTTCATTGTCTACCTCTCTGGTGCAGCCGCACCTTGTCACCCCCACTGCCGGCCGCCGCGCTCCGTCGCCGCGCCGCCACCGTGCTTCTCCGTCGAACCCGCGACCACCCTTAGCTTCAGTAACCCCTGGGCGACCCATTTTGGCCGTCGCACAGCCCGCGCCGCCACTCCTTCACCGGCGTCGAATCCAGGTCCAGAGCCTCTCTGTTCTTCCTTGTGCTCACTGTGCTGTTGTGGCTGACAGTGGAGCCCACCTCCCTTAAGCTTGGTAGTTAGCTGCTGATCACGCTTATGAATGTTCATTGGTTCACTCTCGTTGCATGATCAAAGTTGGTATTGGAAGTTTGAAAGTATTTTAGTGTTGTTCTCTGTAAATGTTCCCTGTTGTCGTTTCTGTTGTCAGTAACTAAATTTTAGCTTCATTCTTATGTTTTGGATTCTTGTTTAGTGCTGGTTGGCTTCCTTTTGTTGTGGTGTTTAGCATGAAATCATTTAGTTAGTATCTTTAAGTTTCAAAGCTCTTGTTGTCATGTTTGATCATAAGGGATAGTTAGTGATCATGTTATTGCCTCTGTACTTGATTTATCGGTCAAGATAAGATTTGGTGTAGTAGCATCTTTGAATTGTGATAACCTTACAATATGTTGGCATGTTGCTTAGGTGTGTTAGTAGCTGAATTTTATTAAAGCCCAAACTTAATTGGAATTTTGTTTAGCATCTCATAGTTGGATACTTGACTAGTTAGTGTTTTCAATAGCTTCTTGTAGGTTACGTGCTCTCACCGATAATGGTTGTTTTAGAGTAGCTAATGCTTTCAATATACTAACTTGATGATTAAATAATAGATGTGCACACAATCACCATCAAAGTCTGTCCAAAGTTTAAATCATATAAGAGGATTGATTTTGTGGTTAACTTTGATAAATAAGTGAGTGGGTAGATCAATCACTTGAAAGCATGTCTTTTGAAGCATCTCAGAGTGCTTATTTGTTACTCCTTTTGTGTTGGTCTAGCCTCTGTGTATAAATTGGTGTTTGTGTTTGATTATTGAGTTTTGCCGGTGTTATTCGTTCTTATTCGTTGTTTTGTTCAATCGTTAGGATTCGATATTTGCGGCAACCACGAGAACGACCCTCCGCAACAAATTGAGCAACAAAGACCGTGCAAGCGGTTTGATCATGTTTATCCCAGATTTTAAAGTCTAATATTTTGTTTCAACCGTATGTATGCATCTCTTAATTTGTGTTAAATTGGTTAGTTAATCCTTTAGATGCATAATCTGTAGGCAAATGATTATCCTCTACTACGAGCCTAGGTTATTTCTTTGTGATTAGAGATTCTTGGATGATCTCTTGTCACTTAGTAGATCGATTTCAATTGTAGACATGCTTAGTATCGGTAGAAATGGGCGGTTATCGACTTAGTCGGTAACCTTGATCACACAAAATTTACTATAACTTTATGTTTGATATTCTGCTATGTTTAATTGCAAAATTAAAAATGAAAACAAAAATGATTTAGACTTGGGCACAATGGTAAGACTGGTGTGATCTGTTGGGTGTGACCGGAAAGGTGCCCGAGCCGATTAAGGACCGAGTTACTTGCGCCATCGTTCGAGCATTTTGCGTGCTAACCACACTAGAGTATATGGGACCTCTCTTGACCTAGTACTTTGGCGTGTATTGACTCAGAGTCGCAGAGGTCGCAGAGGGATGGAGGTGGGAGCATGGTAGTTGTCCAAAAGCTTTATCCGAGTGGGTAGTTGTCTTTTCGGCTTTACCATGTAAGCGTATGGATTTCTATCCATACGAGCGCTCGTAGTTAATACACAATATTGGAAAAAGTCTCGTAGGACTTAGTCGTGCGATATACCTTCGGAGTGTGCTTTGGCTTAAAGGCGGTGCGAAGTGTGGGTACATTGGTACACCTGCAGGTTAAAACTATTCGAATAGCCTCGTCCTAGGTTATGGACACGCTCGGATCGCCCCAAGAACTAGACTACAACATTTAAATTAAAACTTGATGGGTGGTACGAACTGGGATTAGTGCTATGTTGTGGTGACAATTGGGATAGTCACTTCTAGGTGGTTACTTGTATCTATCCTTATTTCGAAGTTATTTCAACAGTAAAAATGAATTGCAAACTTGCCTTTAAACTGTATTACATTATTGCAAATAAAGTTGGTTTCACGCAAATGAAACATATGGCCTCCACCAAATAAGCCTGCATGTAGCATATGAGCAGTGCCGCTAGTTCACACGTCAGTCTTGCGGGTACAAAGACAATCTTTGTACTCGGTGCTTTGCTTAATGTTTTGTTGCGAGAAGAAGAAGGTGAGCCCCAAGGGCCTCACTACGTGAGTGTGTTGCCGTTTCGTGGACGACTAGACTTGGCGGTCCGGTCAGATGCCTTGTGGGTTGGAGGCACGCTGATTGGCTTTGTTTATAGCCATCTTATGGCACTTTTGCTTCCGCTGTCTTCTTTCTGTTATTTGTGTATCTTGTGGCCTGTCGGCCTCTGTCTGTAATAACTCTACTATTTGTTTATCTTCTGTTTGGTAGTATGGTGTTTGGACTCTATGTTTGGAATGGAGTTGATGTCTAATTTTGTACCGGGGTTTGTATACTGCTTTCTGGGAAGTATACATATCTCGAGGATCAATTTATTTGATTTGTGATGCTAGGACCAGGTGGTTGGTTAAGCATTACAAGCCAAGTAAATTGGGGTCCTCACAATAACCAAAAGAAACTGAAGTTACAACTTACAATAAATCTCTGAATTTTGTTTTTGACTCAACCGAACATTGCTTTAGAAATTACGAATCGACTCAACCAAACTCCCTCTTGCACATCAACAAAGTGTAGATGTTGGCTGGGGCCTGGGAGCTGGGACTCCCGGTATTTAACAGTGAATGAATCAAGGATGGCATGTTAAGAAAAATGTCCAATATATCTAGAAATCATTTATTAATGATTACAGAGCAATAAGATGACCATCATGGCATTTATCTTTTCCTATGATTTTTAGCTACTTGCAGCGCTTGTTACTTTCTGTGGAATGGAACTTAAATATCTCTTTCTAGATATCATTATCGGAATTATTGAAGTGAAGCATAGAAACCCAACTCTGCCATCAACTGCATTCATTACACCTTCCATGGAGAACAGTATCCATGCCATATCATCTCAGGAAGTTAACAATTCTTTCTAACCCAACATTATCATTTTCAAGGAGATACGAGCTCACCAAATTGATCACGGCAACTCTAAGCAGTCACTTCAGACACCAAATTCAGCGAAACAACCAAAACCGGTATCACAATTAACCGAGAAAACGGCTCACAATCTTGTAACAGTTGCCATATTCGAGCTACTCATTTGGCATAACAGATTAATTTACTTGAACCAGGAACAGGAACCGGGAGCATACAGAAGGAGGCTGCAGGTAGCAAACTCGTGGGTTTCTGCCGTGGCGTAACCTGGACATCGCTCAGCGACGCCGCGAGCTCTGCCACCACCGATTTTCCCTTCTCCCAACAAACCCTATGGCGGTCAGATCGGAACAAGAAGATTGTGAAGGAAGAGAAATCAGGAAGAACAGTGGGAGGGGAGGTTGGGAGCAAGCGATTACGGAGAGGAGGACCACTGAAGCAGGGGTAGGAGTTTATTAGTAGATGTTAGGAGAGAGGGGGTGGATGGTGGAGGCAGCGGGCAGCCACAGCGGCGGTGGTGGGAGAGGAGACAAAGCGGGGATGGCCGGTGGGCAGTAGAGCCAGCGCAGAGGTGGTAAGGGGCCGCGACGGTGAGGTGGTGCGAGGAGGATTGGGGACTCAAGCGGCAATTTACATCAACTATAGTGGTATTTTGTTTTATTGGCCTGTAACTTTCTACTTAGAACAAAGTTTCACCTACTTTTGAAAATTACACTATATGTTATTCCGTTCCTAGTTGTTCTAACTCTAAAAGTGTTATGGAGCAGCCCTGTTTGGCACAACTCCGCCCACTCCAACTATAAAACTAGGAGTTGGAGTCATACCAAACAGGTTTATATAGAGCCAACTAAATGGTAAATCTGTGATTTGTATGCATTTGAAGTTTGTGTGCTACTTTATCCCATGTATGTCTCCGTTAACGGTTATCTAAAAGCAACAACAAAGCAAGAGCGAGTCCATGACTCAGCAAGTACAAGATACAATGGTAAAAACACAAGCTCGTTAAAACTGATGCGTTATCAAAAGTCTCATCATTCTCATTCTCAATAATATAATTCTCATATATGCAAATGTCATGATGCACCTCTATTAGCTGATACCAGTATAACGAAGTGTTCATCCATTGGTAACACACTTTTCTCCCTCACCTTTTTTAGGGTGGGATTCCTACCTTTGTATGATTTTATCATAGGACACGCCGAATTAGCCATAAACATGACAGTACTTACCGCTTTAGCCCTTATGCAAGTGAATAATGTAACAATTCATTAAACAATAATAATCTCACCATGTCATCCCTATAGTGGTTGCATCAATATTACAGTTGCATCAATATCACAATATATCTCTTTTCATCAATATTACCATGGCAAATGTCTAACTTAGCACAGTATAAATAAATCTCATGGCAAATAAACCAACATCACAACGACAACCATCCATTGTTCACCATTATACCAAGCACTTGTATCACGACCTGACCAGGGGCTACCCGAGAGGACCTCCCGGATCTCCTGAAGGGTCCACCAGGACCTCCTAAGAGGTCCACTAGGACCTCTTGGGAGTGCCTCCAGGACCACCCAGGAGGTCCAGCAGGACCACCTGAAGGTCCGGAGAGCTGCCCCAAGGAGGACTTGAGACCCAGGACCTCCCCAAGTGTCACGACCACGCTAGGGAGAGGTCGTGGGACTTGAAAAAGTCCTACATCTCCTGTGTTCCGAACTAGTCCCAAGGATCAACAGCTAGTTCACACAGCAACACAAGTGATAATGATACATCAACGAGAACTTAAATAACAACAAAAGAGTTGATTACAAAGTTGGCTTACAAGCCTACAAAAGAGCAACTCTACACATCGGAAAACAAAAGATGGTCCATCTAATACACCACGGGCAATTGGCTGGGGGACGTGGCCTAGTCATCCAGGACCTCTTGGTCCTCAACAAAGACGTCTTTACTTGCTCAAAAGATTATTTCAAGCAAGAATGAGCACAACAACCGTGCTCGCATGTTACACCCGTCACATAACAGAATGACATGCATAAGGATATCACAAAGGAGAGCTTTCATTGAAATACAAGTAGATAAGTTGTAAGGCAGGTTATGCTATACATAAAATACAGTTTCCAACACAGGTTTTGATTGATAACAAGATTAAGGGTGTAGGATAACCTCCTAACACCAGACTAACCGCCAAGGGGCTCCCCGCCCAGGGCTCCCTACCCAAAGCACACTGGATAGAAATCCAGAACCAGTTTTCAAAACCATTTGAAAACCAAAACCAAAGACTAACTTAGAGAGAGCTTTGCTAGCATGTCCATGACCATAGACACGACTATTCGAATAGATTTCACTCTACAAAGGTGTACAGCTTTACCCATAAGAGATAACCAAATTGCACTATCCGCTCACACACTTCCGAAGGTGTGCGGCTAAAAGGTTATCACAAGACCTTTACAATGCTCTTTCTCACCACAGTCCCTCTCGCTAAGGTTTCACCCCCTTTGGGCTAACCACCCGCAGGGTTCATACCCCTCTTGCGTCAGGTGGGAAAGTAAGAAAGTAGGTCATGAAGGACCACCTACACATCCAAAAAGGATAACATGGTGAGAGATTGCAAATTATTTGGCCAGGTCACGTTCATACAAGACTTGTGGTTGCATGAGGTGGCATAGCTAAGTAACGCTCAAAGACCAGTCCTTAAATGGCATGAGGGACATCCTCAACCCTGGGGCGCCGGTTGACACCAGACTACCCGTGCACCCACCATGAGACCAACCAAGGTTCGCCAAGCCCAAACCATTTTCCAACAATTGCATTTGAAAGACAGGTTTCCACGACAACCCGATGGCATGGTCAAAACATTTGAGGTAAAACGGTGGTCTTTGGCAAAACTTCCCAAAACAAGATTTTGGTCTAAGCATAGCTAAGCATTCCTTTTAAGAGGTCCTGGTCAACCATAAAGCAATAACCAGGTTTTCACTAAGGTGACAACAAATTCAGGTGCAATAAGAAAGTGGTCTTACAAAAGAGGTGAGGAGTAACTACGAGTGTAAACATTGGCATTGAAATACTAGGTAAAATATTCATGCAATACTTAGCTTGAAACAGAAGTACATAGATTGAAATAAAGGGTGCAATATGGTCAAGGGTGTAACTTGCTTTGCTCAAAGGCTTGGGGATCTTCCTCTTCAAGGAACTCGGGCTCCTCGGTGTCTTCGCAATCTACACGAAAAGAGCAAAGCTAACTCAAAACAAACTTCAAATAAAAGCCAAAAGAACCTCAAGGAGAACACCACTAGTACCAACACAGAGCTCGGAAGGTTTGGGGAAGGTCCAGAGAGCTGCTTCGAAGGAGGTCCAAAGCTGGGAAGAAGGTCCCGAAGAGCTGGTTGCGAAAGCAAAGGGGTTGAAATGTGGAAGAAGGCAAGAATGAGATCCTGTCCAAGCCTATAAGGTCTCGGCTGCGGGGAGTTCAAGGGCACACTTGTTCAAGGATGGGTGGAAAAGAGGATAGGAGTAGGTAAAGGAGGGGACAAGAGGCAAAGAGAGGTACTACGAAGGTGACAACTTTAAATGTGCCGCAACAACATTTAATGTTCAGAGACTTTCTGCTGCAAACGTGCAGAAAGGAGAAAGTGGACAGAGCTGGCTCAAACAAAGAGGCTGGTCAAAGCAACGGGAGAAAGTCGTGACCAAAGGGAGGTCCAACCGAGGGGTGGTCAAAGGAGGAGGTCCTGCGGGAGGAGGCCCCATCCCACCAGGGTGGTCTTCAGAAAAAGGCCACGGAAGGTGGTCTTTGCAAAAAGACCAGAGGTCATGACCACAGGAGGTGGTCGTGACGAAAAGAGGGTGGTCTTTGCAAAAAGACCAGAGGGGAGGAGGTCCAAAAGCTAAGAGGAAAGACACAACTGACTAGGGCCACACGATCTTGATCGGGTGGTCCAAGGAAATGGGGATGTTCGGACCGCGAGAACGCGCGCTTACATCCGGGCCGTCCAAACTCAATCGGACGTACTACAATGCAAGGGAACGTTCGGACCGTCCGAACACCTCTTCTCAATCGGGCCATTCAAACAAGATCTAACGGTCCAAGAGAGGGGAAGGTGCGCACTAGATCTGGACTTAAAGGAGATCCAGTACAAAGGGGTTTCAAAGGGTGAGATTCAAAAAGGGAAGGATCTGACGACGGAGATCCAGGAAAGAGGTCCAAGGCTAAGAAACTCAAGGGCGAAAGGGTACAAGGGAGGTCCTAACGGTCAAGATCTCACAAGGGGAGGTCCTAACGGTCAAAGAAAGAAGCGAGCACAAGAAGGGGAGAACCCTAGGACTCCAACAAACCGACAAACTCACCGGAATCTTTAGTTGAAGTTGGGGTTAGTCACTTAAAATCATTTCAAAATCTCAGTTTAAGCTTTTAGATTCCAAGGAAACCAACTGGTTCGCTTTAATTTTGAGAACCCAAAAAACTTCAAAAACTAGGGTGTTACAAACTGTAACAACCCTAAGTTAGGGTTTGTGTTTCAAATGTAATATTATGAGGATAAATTAAAACTTTTGATGCCTCATGAAATCATTTGGAAATTTTCTAAGATTTTCCCCTAGCAATTTCTATTTTCTAGAACCATGTTCTTGTGATGGAAGTTGTTGTCAACAACAATTTTCAACCCTAATCTTGTGATCATACTCTGGAAGTATTTTTCCTATTTTCTTGACCATCCTAGTAACCTCTCTGCAAAATCTCACAATTTTTAGATTTTGTTTGCTATTTCAAAAGAGCAAGTCAAACCAGTCTGAAATCTGGTCAAATCCTTAGGGCAGCAGCTTGTGAATTTTCTTGGGAGCAATTTGTTGCATAAAAACTTCTGGAAAAATTATGCAAGGTTGTTCTCTGTCCAAAGGAGTTACCATAAAAATGTCAGAATTTTTGGAGCTGTGAAGCTACCTCTAAAAATTCCCCAATCTTCTCATCCTTTTCAAAATCAAAGTTTGAAATTACTATTCATTGGGCTCGAACTCAAACTCGAGCTCGAGTCCGACCGCGCCGCTCGGTTCGGCCGCACCGCCTAGCTGCACCACGCGAGCCCGATGGCTGTCGACCGTCCGATGCAAATCGTGACGGTCCACACGCGCCCGATCTGTTCGGACCGTCCTAATGCACCGCCGAATCTCGACCGTCCCTTTTTGATCTTGCGGTCGACATCTTCTTGGTTGGGCCAAACCAACTGACCGCGCCGCACTGGGTTCCGGCTCGCGCCGCTTCGTCGCAGTGGCTGCCAAGTGGGCCCCTCTTGTCAGGTTCTTCCTCGCCATCTCCGTTGCCTACCGGAGCTCGCTGGCGCTCGCGCATGCGGGCCACGCAGCTCGTCGCTACCACTCCGGGGACACGTGTCCACCTTCGGAGGATCGCCAGGAGTCCATCTACCCTCTGAGCTCACCCACTTCGCCTCGCTCCCATTCTCGTGCCTTCTCCGCCCATTTCTTAGTTTCGACCGGAGAAGAAGGTGAGGGCAGCGCCACCACCCCACTGGCGCTCGGGCTTCCGCAGCCCCACCTCCGACTTCCTTGTTCAACGCCGCCTCCATTTTGCCCAGCCCGGATCATTGGTGTGTTCTGGATTGTCGGGGCGACTTCTTCGTCTTCAACTCCGGTTGTTGCGGCCCCGCGAGCTTGTTAGTGTTCCAGTAAGTCTCTAACCTCAACGTTTGATCCCTTTGGATCGCATTGATCCACTGAGTCTAACGGTGGGTTCGTTTTCGTCTTTGGTGCATCGTTGAGGGCGTGCGGCCGTTTCTTCTCCAAGCTCGGTGATTCGCCACCGCGGCGATTCCGGCCGCCTCGGACCTCCTTCGTCCACGTTATCTTGGGCGTATTGCTCCTGGAGCCGAGGCGATCCCTAGGCGCACCTTCCGGAGTCTTCTCGAAGCCCGTAGCGTCTTCTCCGCGAGAGCCGTAGCTTCTTCTCCGCCTCCATTCGCCGTCAGCTCACCGCCGGCATCCTCGAGGGCCCATGTCGCCGTCATCGAGTTCGCGAGTTCGCGGTGAACCTGGTGGTATCACCCACGCGCCCGGAGGCTCACTGGTTCTCTAGATCCGCTGCTCGGTCGCGCCGCCGTCCGCGGGAACGCTGGTAAGCCGCCGGCAGCATTAGGTATAACCCTTCTCATTAGTTCTAATTTCCTTTTTATCTGTATCAATGGCATGTGGGCCCCCTTAGCTTAAGCGCGTTTAGAAATTTTAATCCGGCCGTTTAAACCCTTGAGTCCATGACATGTGGACCCATGTTTCTGATTAAGTGTTTGTGTAAAGTTCGAGAATGCGCTTTCTCTTCATGGAAACGTATTTCTCTGTGCGAATAAGTTAGGGTTGCGTTTTGGTAAGCCGAAGACGTATTCATAAAATACGTCTTCGACGTCGCCGTTGGCGCCAATGTGTCAAGTTTGACACAGTCGTGTGTTTCGGTCCCACCATCGATGCGATGGCTCGCTAAGCGTCGGTAGATGTAACAGCCCCAAGTTTATAAGCAGTAATAAAATGCTTTATGAACAGTAATGAGGTCTGTTCATAGCATTCTTGCTCATATTTACACTTTGGGCGACATGCTACAAATTAAAAACCTTCCTTTCTAGTTAACATCCTAAAGAACCATTTAAAATCTTAAAGGAATACCAGGTAAAACTTGTATTATGACTGGAAATATTTTTATTAAAGCCTAGATAAATTATCTTGGCTAAAAATATTTTGTTGCATTTTAGAAATTATTTGGGCTTAAAGAAAATTTATGGTCTTTAAATGAATATTTTCGACTGAAATAAATATTTATGTATTTTATAAAGTGAAAGTGTGGTTTATGAAATTTATCTGGGAAATATATCATCCCAGTAGCTTACAGTAAAATTTTCATGAATTTATAAATTTATTTGCTATTTTTAAAGTCCCATCAAACCTTTTAAATATTTGAATAAGGTTTGGTCAACCAAACCGGTCCAAACCTAGCCCTAATATCTTGTAGCGACTCGGACCACGTATCTTGGTCCAACCCAATCATCTTGGTCGGCTCGGTCACGTTGAGCGCGAGCCCAAAATCCACGCGTGATGCGAGCCGTCGATCTTCAATCGAGCCGCGAGCTCACGGCATCACACGAGTCCGCCCACGTGCGAGATCAACCTCCACCGTTGGATCTTAATCCAACGAACGTGATCGGTGTATGCAATCGGACAACTCCGGATCCTTATTCAATCTCCACCGTTCGTTTCAATCCAACCGTGACGCTCTTTTCGTTTTAAACTTAAAGCGCTTTTATTTCACCGTTAGATTCAAATCCTACGGTTTTCCCTTTTCCGCGTGTTATAAAGCCCGCACTCCTGCACCGTTGGATCTTCATTGTATGGTCTAGATTTGTGTATGCATTCGGACGACTCGGATCCCGCACAATCGTGGCCGTCCATCCTGATCTAGCGGTATCGCTTATTTCAATTTGAAATCGGGCGCGCGTTAATGTGGGCCTTTGGATCTCAATCCACGGCACTCCTTTTTGATCGTGGGCCTTTAAAGCCCAAAATCGGTGGGTCGTTGGATTTTAATCGTGCGGACCACATGGGTGTATGCAATCGGACCATCCGGTTCCATTTTACATCCCGATAGAAATTAAATCCAACGGTGCTGAGCCATAGCATCAAAAGAAGAGTGACGTGTATATCTTTTAATTGATCGTTGGATCTTGATCCAACGTATATCTTTGAAAGTGGAGCCCCGCAGTCCTTCGGGATTTCAATTAGATCTCGATCATCCGATCTAGATCGTGCGGTCCATATTAACTGGTACCGATTCAAATCATTTAACCTCTCTATTTATCGCAGCCACCCATTTCCAATCGGACGGTTGGTGTTCTTTTCGCATTTTAGGAGACGCAGCATGTGTGGATCGCCAATGGGACCCACATGTCATATTTTGCCTCTCTTCTTCCTTATCTCTGCAGACCATTTTTTGTGAGCGGGGAGAGGATTTATCCAAAGATTATACACTAATTTTTGAGATGTTTAGCTAAATGGACACCTCATCAACTCTAGATCTTTCCTTCTTGCTCTGTAGCTCAACACCCATATATAAACCCTAGCTTTCCTTCTTTGTTGCCATTGTTGACCAAGAAGCTCATCCTTTTCTTCTTGACAGGTGGAGTTTCTTGCTCTTGTTCCTTTTGCTTATCCATCCTAAACTCTGGTTACACTTTGCAATAAAGATTGATTATCTTTTGTAGGTTAAATCAGAGTTTAATCCTCTGTTGATCAGCATCGGGTTTTCAAAACCCTTGGCATATCTCTTCTCCTGGTAAGCTAAAACCCTAGCTGTAACATCTTGAGCATCTTAAGGACCTTAGAAGCTGCTGTGAACCATTCTTTTAAGCATCAGTAGCTTGATCTTGCTTCAAACTGAAAAGTTGATATTATGCCTTTTCAGTTTCTCATGTCATTTTCAAGACCTAGGGTTCTTCCTGTCAACTTACCATCTTATTTAGGTTTTGACTAAACCCTAGCAGCATGACAAGTTAATCTTTCCAATCTTGTCATCATCTATTTTAACTTCTAGCTGAGAATTGTCCCTGTTTCTTTTTGTCGGTTTAGCCGACAAAAATGATCTCCTTCCTAGTCGATGTGATCTAACTGGCTAGGGTTAGACTAAGGTTGGTTTGGGATGTTAATTACCCTAAAGGATCATGCTAAGATTCATTTATGGACTTTTGCATGATCTATACTTCTTTTTCCAAAAATTGCAATCTGTCCTGTTTTCAGCTCTTTTACAATCTGAAAACTGGAGTTTTGCACTAAAACCTAATTTCTGTCTTTTGAAAACAGTGAGCTATATAATGGATTATTATCATTATTATGGGTAGTTATGGCTTAAGCATACTGTAATCATGCATTTCTAGATTGATCATGCATATTTCTTCCATTTTGGACTTATTGTCAGTTTTGGTATTTATTGGATCTTATTGTTTCTTTTAGAATCTGGTTCTGTTGAAGCAATTGAATCTTTTTCTGAGCAACGAGAACCTGCAACAGAAGTCTATTATTACCAAGGCAAGCATCCTCTTTGCACCATATTGAACCCAGATTTTGTACCATAGTCTTTACAAATCCAGTGATATCTGTGCATGCTATTTGTCTGAAAATACAAAATGTGACTTGTAATAGCTAGCTATGACCTGACATGGTGGATTACCTTGATTATGACCATACACTCAACTCTAGTGTAGTCTCGTATACTATATGGTCTATTTTGATTGGGCTTAGATATGCAGTCTAGAGATTTTAGAGTTTGACAAGCATATCTTGTCAAACATGGGAATCACCACTGAACTATTGTCATTTTAAACTCTTTGTCCAGTTTCTTTAAATCAGTCTTGTATTTGAAATTCAAATTGATCTGGACAAGAGGAAGTTAGTGATGGTGCTTTTGTGCACGAGATTGGGTTTTGTGGTGGACTTGTCCGGGTTAATTAAGGACCGAACTCTGATTATTCAATTCAAGTCCCCCACGTACTTCCACATGCAGTGTATGGGCGCTGTTTGGTTAAGTAAAATGTTGAGACTATTGAGTTGGAAACAGGAGAGTAAGGATATGTGTATTGGCCTTGTATGGCATAGATGCTTTGGTCTGAGGACCGCGTTTATGCCATGTGAGCTTTGTATGTCGATGTCGGATGTTCTTAGGAGGGTGAGGCGTATATGTGCCTCGTCACATATACGATACCTTAATGGTGCCGATAGCATTCTACTATGGGTGGGAGCCCAATTCTCTTTAAATTGTTTGGATCGGCATTCTCGACACAACATGTGTGCCCCGTGGTTAGTAGGTGGTATAGCCTACACTAGTGGGATCAGTGCACACATGGGGGTCCAACTCAATAGTGTTAGCTTGTTGAAAAATACCAAATCTTAGTTTCCCCGGTCGGCATACCAAAGGAAGTATGTCATCATTCGGAGGCATCCAAAGGCAACGGCTAGCTAAGTCATGTGGGTAAAGATGTACACCCCTGCAGGGTATAAACTGTTCGAATAGCCGTGTCCACGGTCATGGACGCTAACTTGAATTGATGTCACCTGTATAGAGGTTTTGATTTTCAAAAATCTGGTTTTGGTTTATTTTCGGTTGGCATGAGGGAATCATGCACTGTACTGTTTACATTTAATGTATTTACTTACTGTTTTACTTTATCTTTGATTTATTAAATTGCTTTATCAAAAGTTAGCCTTTGTAGGTTAAGAGGTATCGCTTTATGCAAACTTGAACCTTTATACCTTCCTTTTGTAACCTTATGCACGTAACAACTCTACTCCTTTGATTAGGCTCTAAGCACCACTTTCTTTTACTAGTTTGTGTAAGACTTGCTGAGTACCTTTTGTACTCAAGGTGCTACCACCTATTGTTGCAGGTGAGGATGGTTTTCTTTATGAAGTACCCGTTAGCGCCGATCAGGGTGACGCTAACGAGTAACGCTACTTCTTTCCTCCACGCAATTGCCTGCGGGTGGATGAGGCTTTTGGTGGACATTTTCCGTTCATTTTGCTTCCGCTGTATACTGTTAGAGTGACCAAGTCACTTAATATTATAGTGTTAACAGAATGATGTAAACTTATGTTTAATTATATCAATGTATGACTTGTATGTGTTTGATGCAATGTTGATGGAGGATATATATGCAATGGTCGTTGATCTTGGGAACCATTGTGAATCATATATATATCCGGGAATCCTGTTTACTGGATTTGTCACTTGTTAAATTTATATCTTTAGCATGGTTTTTAATAAAGGGGCAGTACTGTTCCTTCATTAACAATTGTGCTATAGTATGAATTTAATTAGTAACATTTCCAATAACCGGGGGTCCTCACAGCGTTGGTATCAGAGCATACGTTGCCTGTAGGTTAGAAGTAGTGTGGCCGAAGTTATTAGAGAGTCTTCTGATAAAATTATTTTCAAACAGTAATGTATTTTTGAAAGTTTAAGTATGACATTTTTATTTCTTATCCTCTTTAATGTCACTTCTGCCCAACTTTCTGTTGGTTTATCTAAAAGTGAATTGTTTCTTATCTTGTCTTTTTGGCCTATAGATGAGCGGTTGGTACTTGGTCAAGGAGACTCGAGTCAAGATGTTGATGGGTTCCCACCTTACTTGGGACATGATGTGGCGCTCCAATTTCACCTATCACCGGAGTATGCCATTTATCGACGGATCGAGGACCGTGGATGGAGGAGTACCGTGCCTTCATCAACGTCATTGCTAGGCATGTAGTGGCGGTGTTCCCATCGTGTCCAAGCACTTGCCACCTCCGAGGCTATGGCGATTCAGAAGTCGCGAGTAGGATGATGAGCCTTCTTCGTCATGATTTGACGGAATTGTCTCAACCACCCTACGACCACTTCCCGAATCAAGGCCCTACCTCGAAGTGAGCATGTTCACGAGATACGCTTTGGCGAAGACCTCAGTGCGGCGGCTTGGCGAGGATGGTCCGCATCATGGACCAAATCCATCATTGTCTTGTGAGGGAGTTGTGGGAAACTTCGGCATCGCCTTAATGAGGCCCAGAGTACCGCTTCTTGAGTCAACATGAACCGCGTTCCTCGCAACGTGCTTTATGGTGACAACGAGATCTCCTCGCTTCTTCTTTGCACCACCTCTTTATCGACTTCGGTGGCGGCGGTGCGTGCACTGCTTATGGACAAGTGGGCCAAGCCCGATGATCGAGCTTTCTCGCACTCTGCGATCGCACTTCGGAGGTCATCAGCCATTGTTGGGTTCCCCGAGGCGTCTCATTAGTCCGTTGGATCCTGTTGATACTGGTTCCCCTGGAGCTCATCTTTTGAATGAGTTTCCGGTGAACTTTAACCGGGATCTCTACGCTAGCACCTCGACGATGAACCCTCGTGGTTGAGTGTCTTTCGGTTTAGTAGTGGCCCTAAATAAATTGTATGTAATAGGGCAGTAGTATTTTGTACAAAGTACGTAAGTTTAACTTTCGGTTTGTAATCCGACATTATGGCCGACTATAATGTAAGACTGGAACCGAAATTTTTGTTGTATATATATGAAGTTTCTGGTTTGGTGTTAACTTGAATGCATAACATAACATGATGCATTATATGTATAGTGCTTGTTTCTTTTCTAATTGCAACCTTGTTTGTGTTTGCCGAGTATGTCCTTGTTGTGTTGTTAACCATGGTGTGGTAACAGGATGACAGGACCTACTACTCGTGCGCAAGCGCAACAAGGGAGGGGCATGTCGACTCCCATGCCTCATTCTCAGGGAGGGCCGACTGAACCCTCCAGCTCTCAAGGTCCGCAAGGTGGTCCTCAAGAAGAGGAGCTTCCTCCACCACCTTCAATGGCCGACGTGCTCATGCAAATTGAGCGCAACCGAATGGACCAGACGCGCATCTTGGAGCAGATTGCGCGCAATACTTCTACTCCTGTTGCATCAGCCGTTAGAGCAGGAGGCCACCATGTGCAGGGCAGTCTTGCTGACTTTCAGCGGACTAACCCGCCGGTGTTCTCCAGTTCTCAGGATCCCATGGAAGCTGAGGATTGGCTTCGAACCATTGAAAAGAAGCTCTCGATTGCTCAGTGCTCTGAAAGGGAAAAGGTTCTTTTGCCGCTTATCACCGATGGGCGGCTAGCATATGGTGGGATAATCTTCTTGCCATTCAGCCTGCTGGACATGTCCCTACTTGGGATGAATTCGTGGAAGCTTTTACGCGAAGCTCACATTCCGAAGGGTCATGATGATCAAGCGGCAAGAATTTCGCTCTCAAGCAAGGCGAAAATCAGAATCGAATATCGCATGAGTTCAACTTCCTGGCCAGATATGCCCCTGATGATGTTTCGACTGACCTTCGTCGTCGAAACCGGTTCTTGAATGGGCTATCTGAGGAGTTGCAGATGTCTGTAGCTTTGCATGACTTCCGGAATTTCTCTCAATTGGTCAACAAATCAATTGTGGCCGAGAGCAAGAGCAAGGCATTGGAGGAGTCACGCAGCGGCAATGACTTCACGCTTTGCTCTGGTGGCGGCTTACAAGGCCTCGTATGTGGTTGTCTAGACCACCACGAGCACCACTCCATTTTCACCAAGGCGGCGGTGTTTGCCCTCGTCCATCTCCTCCCACCAATCGGGCCCAAGTGGAAATCAGCCCGTCCTCATTAACAATGTTAACCTGGGGTTATCTGCTTTCATTGTGGTCGTCCGGGCATTATGCCAACAAGTGTGTGGCAAAGCGGAAGGATTGCCTCTGTTCGACCCTATCCAACCTGTTCGCCACCCTTCGCAGAGGCCCCTATTAAAGCCGATCCGCTCCACCGTGGGCATGTGAACCGGATCAACTGCTGAAGAGGCGCCGATACACTGAAGTTGTTATGGGTATGCTCCTAGTTAACTTCAGTCCAAATCATGCTTTATTTGACTCTGGAGCATCTCATTCTTTTATTAGCAATCATTTCTTTGTTCAACACCAGTTAGACATGCATACCCTCCAACCACCTTTTATTATTCAATCACCTGGGTCGGTCTACAGTATGAATTTAATTAGTAACATTTCCAATAACCGGGGGTCCTCACAGTAGAAAAAGTAAATAATGCCTTTAGGATTTCCGAATTGAATTTCTGTTGCACTGTTAATTCAATTAAACTTAGAAAATTCATATCTAATTCAATTTTGATCCAAATCGAATGAATCCAATTTTGTAAATTTTCATTTTTAATGTACTATTTATCAGAATAGGTTTTAGATATGCCTCTATTCATAAAATTTTGATAAATAATTAAATGGTGTTTTTTTATGTATTTCTAACTTAGAAAATTCTTAGAAAATTCTTCATATCTCCAAATAAAATGTTCTCTGTTTCTAAAATTTTGTATTATCATGCTCTAGCTGCTGTGTGAATTTTGTGCTCATTGGATTAATTTTGAATTTGGGTTATTGTCGGTGTTATTTGTTCTTATTCGTTCTTTTTGCTCGATCGATAGATTGCGCATTTATCTCCGTATTATCGAGTGAGCCTCAACAACATATTGAGCAAAGAAGAACCGGGCAAGCAGTTTGATCATGTTAATCCCTTTATTTTCAAACTAATATTTTGTTTGCAACTTGTATGTATGCATTGCTATTTTGTGTTAAAATATGGTTAGTGGGCCCTTTAGTTGCATAATCTGTAGGTAAATGATATTCCTCTACTACCTGAGCCTAGGTTATTTGCTGTGATTAGAGATCGTTGAATGGTCTCTTGTCACTTAGTAGATACGAATTTAACTGCTTAGACATGCTTAGTTATCGGTAGAATTGGGCAGTTATCGACTTAGTCGGTAACCTTGATCACACAAAATTATTATAACTTTTTGTTTCAGCATTTTTGCTATGGTTAATTGTGAAAACTAAAAATAAAAATAAAATGATTTGGACTTGGGCACAATGGTAAGATGGTGTGCTTTTGGGTGTGATTGGAATGGTGCCCGCCATTTAAGGACCGAACATCTTGTGAGTACCTGTTATCCAGGCAATTTTGCGTGCTAACCATACTAGAGGGTATGGGATCTCTCTTGACTTAGTACCTTGGCGTGTGTTGACTCCGAGTCGCAGGAGGGATGGTGTTGGGAGCATGGTAGTTGTCCGAAAAGCTTTATCCTGAGTGGGTAGTTGTCTTTTCGGCTTTACCATGTAAGCGTATGGATTTCTATCCATACGAGCGGCTCGTAGTTAATACACAATATTGGAAACGTCTCGTAGGACTTAGCTGTGCCGGCATACCTTCGGAAGTGTGCTTTTGTGGCAAAAAGGCGGTCTGAAGTGTGGGTACATTGGTACACCCCTGCAGGGTTAAAACTATTCGAATAGCCTCGTCCTAGGTTATGGACACGCTTGGGTAAGCTTTTCAAGAGTTAGACTACAACCTTTTAACTAAAACTTGATGGGTGGTACGAATCAGGGATTCGTGCTATGTTGTGGTGACTATTGGGATAGTCACTTCCAGGTGGTTACTTGTACCTATCTTTATTTCGCTGTTATTTCAACAATAAAACGACTTGTAAACTTGCTCTTGAAATTGTATTACACTATTGCAAATCAAATTGGCTTTGTGCAAATGAGACATATAACCTCCACTCAAATAAGCCTGTATGTAGTTATGTGTAGGTCTGCTAGTCCACACGTCAGTCTTGCGAGTACAAAAACAATTTTTGTACTTATTTGCTTTGCTTAATATTTTTGTTGCAGAGGAGGCAGGTGAGCCCCAAGGGCCTTACTTCTGTGAGATGTGCGAGTTCTGGGACGACTAGCTTGACGGTCCGGTTGGTTGCCTTGTGGGCCAAGGCACACTGATTGGCTTTTGTTTATAGCCATCTTATGGCACTTTTGCTTCCGCTGTTTATTTAGTTATCTGTTGTATTTTGGTCGGTCGGCCTCTGTTGTAATAACTCTATTGTGTTGTTTACTGTTTAATATCGCGATGTTTAGACTCTATGTTTAGAATGGAGTTGATGCATAATTTTGTGAAGAGGTGTGCATACTGCAGTTCTGGGAAGTATGCATGTCTTGAGGCTTAGTTTATTTGATTTGTGATGCTAGGACCAAGTGGTTGGTTAAGCATTACAAGCCAAATAAACTAGGGTCCTCACACAAACAAACCCCCTTAAGGGAATCTCGACCCCAATATTCAAGCCGGGTTAGCAAAGAGATAGGGATACTTAGCCTTGAGGTCTTCTTCATGCTCCAAAGTGGCTTCATCTTTGAAGTGATGGCTCCACTGCACTTTGCAAGATCTGATGACTTTGCTTTGGGTGACATGTTCTGTGACATCCAAAATCTTGACGGGTTGCTCCACATACGTGAGGTCCTATTGGAGATCAACAATTTCTAGGTGTTGGACCGAAACAGCGACTAGAGGGGGTGAATAGGAGCTCGGCCTATTTTTCACCTTGATAGGATTTAATTCAATTTTCACTCCAATAGCTATGAATCTATGGAGATCAATATTCAAGTATAGCGGAAGTCTTGTTTTGAATCCAATCAAAACCCCGAAGCATACCACTAAAAACACACAAAAAAATGCATTGATGAACAGTAAAATCGAAACTATCGCAATGAACAGTGCGGTACTATCGGATGAACAGTAAACTTGGAACTGCTGTGATGAATAGTGCGGTGCTATCGGATGAGCAGTAAAATTAGCTTATGAATAGGAAAAACAGCGTGAAAACGAAATAAAAAATTGGCATAACTTTTGATCTGTGACTCCAAAACTTACCAAACTTGAGACATACCTTCTCTAGGATGTCAAGAACCTATTCCAATCAAGGATCGTGAAGATCCATGCCAAAGTTTCGACCTTTTTTCGTTTAAGTGAAGGTTGCTCTAAAACCGAGTCAAAAACAAATATATGATCTAGAAACTTGCTCGTGGGTGATTGATGATCAAGGTGACCTTAGATGTATTCCCACATGTCACAGCAAGCTAAATTGTAGCCAGAAACCAAAGGAAAACTCGCTGATCAAGGAAAGCTCCAAAATCACAAAATAAAGAGCAATAACACAAAGAGACTCATCTTGTGAAATCTTTCCTTTGATTGATTTGATAGGATGTTGGTTTACAGTCACTCCATTTAGGAGGACAAAGACTCAACACAAGAGCACGAAATCAATCCACTCTCTAGAACCCTAAACTCTCCACTTTTCTCTCCAAACTCTAAAACACAAACTAGGATTTCTTGAATATAAGGGTTAGGAGGTGCTGGACCAGCACCCTCTCCTATTTATAGTGGAGGCTAGATTCTAGAAGAATATTCCTATTGGGAACCCGTTAAGCCCACACACAAATGGGTTTCACTTACCCACCATGAGACCAACCAAGGTTCGCCCACGCCCAAACCATTTTCCAACAATTGCATTTGAAAGACAGGTTTCCACGACAACCCGATGGCATGGTCAAAACATTTGAGGTAAAACGGTGGTCTTTGGCAAAACTTCCCAAAACAAGATTTTGGTCTAGGCATAGCTAAGCATTCCTTTTAAGAGGTCCTGGTCACCCATAAAGCAATAACCAGGTTTTCACTAAGGTGACAACAAATTCAGGTGCAATAAGAAAGTGGTCTTACAAAAGAGGTGAGGAGTAACTACGAGTGTAAACATTGTCATTGAAATACTAGGTAAAATATGCATGCAATACTTAGCTTGAAACAGAAGTACATAGATTGAAATAAAGGGTGCAATATGGTCAAGGGTGTAACTTGCCTTGCTCAAAGGCTTGGGATCTTCCTCTTCAAGGAACTCAGGCTCCTCGGTGTCTTCGCAATCTACACAAAAAGAGCAAAGCTAACTCAAAACAAACTTCAAATAAAAGCCAGAAGAACCTCAAGGAGAACACCACTAGAACCAACAAATAGCTCGGAAGGTTTGGGGGAGGTCCAGAGCTGGGAAGAAGGTCCCGAAGAGCTGGTTGCGAAAGCAAAGGGGTTGAAATGAGGAAGAAGGCAAGGATGGAGTGTTGTCCAAGCCTATAAGGTCTGGGCTGCGGGGAGTTCAAGGGCACACGTGTTCAAGGATGGGTGGAAAAGAGGACAGGAGTAGGTAAAGGAGGGGACAAGAGGCAAAGAGAGGTACTACAGAGGTGAGTGGACAGAGCTGGCCCATACAAAGAGGCTGGTCAAAGCAATCGGAGAAAGTCGTGACCAAAGGGAGATCCAGCCGAGGGGTGGTCAAAGAAGGAGGTGCTGCGGGAGGAGGCCCCTGTCCCACTAGGGTGGTCTTCAGAAAAAGGCCACAGAAGATGGCCTTTGCAAGAAGACAAGACGTCATAACCACAAGAGGTGGTCGTGACGAAAAGAGGGTGGTCTTTGCAAAAATACCAGAGGGGAGGATGTCCAAAAGCTAAGAGGAAAGGCGCAATCGATCAGGGCCACACGATCTTGATCGGGTGGTCCAAGGAGATGGGGACATTCGGACACGAGAACGCGCGCTTACATCAGGGTCATCCAAATTCAATCGGACGCACTACAATGCAAGGAAACATTCGGACTGTCCAAACACCTCTTCTCAATCGGGCCATTCAAACAAGATCTAACGGTCCAAGAGGGGAAGGCGCGCACTAGATCTGGACTTAAAGGAGGTCCAGTACAAAGGGGGTTTCAAAGGGTGAGATTCAAAAAGGGAAGGATCTGACGGCAGAGATCCACGAAAGAGGTCCAAGGCTAAGAAAATCAAGCGCGAAAGGGTACAAGGGAGGTCCTGACGGTCAAGATCTCACGAGGGGAGGTCCTGACGGTCAAGATCTCACAAGGGGAGGTCCTGACGATCAAAGAAAGAAGCGATCACAAGAGGGGGAGAACCCTAGGACTCCAACAAACCGACAAACTCACCGGAAGCTTCAGTTGAAGTTGGGGTTAGTCACTTAAAATTATTTCAAAATATCAGTTTAAGCTTTTAGACTCCAAGGAAACCAACTGTTCGCTTTAATTTTGAAAACCCAAAAAGCTTCAAAAACCTGGGTGTTACAAACCTACCCCCCCTTAAGAGAATCTCGACCCCGAGATTCAAGCTGGGTCAGCAAAGAGGTAGGGATACTCAGCCTTGAAGTCTTCTTCACGCTCCCAAGTGGCTTCATCTTGGTGATGGCTCCACTGCACTTTGCAAGATCTGATGACTTTGCTTCGGGTGACACGTTCTGCGACATCCAAAATCTTGACGGGTTGCTCCACATACGTGAGGTCCTCTTGGAGATCAACACTTTCTAGGGAGGTCTGCTCTTCTGGAACTCGAAGGCACTTCTTCAATTGCGACACATGAAAGACGTCATGTACCACATATAAAGTTGCTGGTAACTCCAACTGATAAGAAACTTCCCCTTTTCTTTCCATGACCTTGAACGGTCCAACAAATCTAGGCACCAACTTACCCTTGGTTTGAAATCTTTTCTGCACCATGCTTGAGTCCATTGATTTCACCCGGCATCCTCGATCGTTATGAACCTCTGCTCTCCAAGCCTAATCCTAATCATCTTCGCCGTTGACCGTCGTTGACCTCCAAGCCTCCTTCACAACAATAGACAAAGAAATTGATTTCGGGAACAAGTTCTTCGTAACTTGACCCACGTTAGCCAAAACATGCATCATGCAACATCTGTGCAATGATAACCATGAACTTGACCTAACCCAAATCAAAATCTTCAATTGAATCGACAATCAGTTCACAAACGGTACTACGGCCATTTAACCACCGGTACTACCGCCCTGCAGTAGTGCCACTCACAACACTGCAGTCGTACTGCACCTCGAAGAATCCCAAAATCTCCTAAAAACACTCTCTCTTGAAAAACCATACCGCTCTCAAGCGGTCACACCAATATGCGGTACTACCGCCAACCAAGGCACGGTCGTACCGCTCCAAGAGAAAAACCACACTCCAAAACATGCCTTCTGGAAATTTCCAACCACCAAATAAAATCTGGTATCACCGCATCACGGTACTACCGCCACTTGCCCTGCGGTACTACCGCTCCACTGAAATGTGCAAAAACCATAGAACCAAACGTCTTGCCACGTGGATGCTCCGGATTGAAGAGATGTTCGGACCACTTGTCCTCTCCGTCCAATCTAGGCACTGTTCGGACGGTCCGAACATCCCACTCGACTTGGACCGTTCGATTTCAATTGGACGTCCAAAAGACCCCTTCTCGTTCGGACGCAAGACTTGCGATAGTACTGCTATCTCACTTGCGGTCGAACCGCTCTGCGGTAGTACCGCTCCTTTCATGCCAGTACTACCGATTATCCTAACACTTGCTGAAAAATGACTGTTTCAACAAACCCTCAATGCCATTGCCAATTGTTACATCATCCTAAGATCATGAGCATATCCCCATGATATCCACACTAGGGAGGTCTACTCTTCTGGAACTCGGAGGCACTTCTTCAATTGCTACACATGAAAGACGTCATGTACCGCAGATAAAGTTATCGGTAACTCCAACTGATAAGCAACTTGCCCTTTTCTTTCCAAGACCTTGAACGGTCCGACAAATCTGGGCGCCAACTTACCCTTGGTTTGAAATCTTTTCACTCCTCTGAGGGGAGTTACCCTGAGATACACATGGTCTCCCACCTCAAAAGACAACTCTCTTCTTCGGTTGTCGGCGTAGCTCTTTTGTCGGGACTGAGCTATTTTCAAACGTTCTCTTATGAGCTTCACTTTACTTTCAGCTTCTTGAATCAACTCGGGTCCAAAGAATTGATGTTCACCAACTTGATCCCAAAGGAGAGGAGTTCGATACTGCCTTCCATACAAAGCCTCGAATGGAGATATTTTCAAGCTAGCTTGGTAGCTGTTGTTATAAGAGAACTCAGCATAGGGGAGGTTCTTGTCCCAACTTTTGCTATAGTCCAATGCACAAGCTCGGAGCATGTCTTCAAGGATCTGATTTACTCGCTCTGTTTGCCCATCGATTTGAGGATGATAGGATGTGCTGAAATTGAGGTTTGTTCCCAAAGCTTCATGGAGACTTTTCCAGAACCTAGAGGTGAACTGAGAACATCTATCGGACACAATGCTCGTGGGCACTCCATGCAAGCAAACAATTCGAGCCATGTACAATTCTGCTAATTTGCTTCCTGCATAAGTGGTCTTAATGGGGATGAAATGTGACACTTTGGTCAAACGATCAATCACTACCCAAATGGAATCAAAGCCTGATTGAGTCCTAAGCAACCCAGTGGTGAAATCCATGCCTAGTTGTTCCCACTTCCACTCGGGAATGGGTAGGGGTTGGAGTAGACCTGCTGACCTTTGATGCTCAGCTTTGACCCTTTGGAACACGTCACAACATGCTACGAATTCTGCGATTTCTTTCTTCATGTTGACCCACCAATACTTCCTTTTGAGGTCTTGGTACATTTTGGTGCTCCCTGGATGGATAGAGTAGGGAGATCCATGGGCTTCTTTTAGGATGAGTTGCTTGAGCTCTTGGCAATCCGGCACACAGAGGCGGTTGTTAAACTAGAGGACTCCCTGTTCATCTTCTGAAAACTAGGGGCCTTGCCACCCTCCAAGTTGGTTTTGATCTCTTGGAGGTCCTTATCTTCAGCTTGCTTTTCTCGAATTTGCCTCTGGATAGTGGGTTCAACTTCCAGCACCTGCACACAACCTTCCTCGATCACTTCCAAATTGAGATGTCTGATGTCTTCAAGCAATTGGGGAGGTCTGATTCTACCATTCTCTTCAACCAAATTAAATATTTTCTGGAATTCTCACGGAATCCCTTCAACTTACTAGTTATAATGGACCTTTGATTCTACTATTCTCTGTCCCGTTTCTTTCCCCCCGAAGACCATCTCAGAATTTGTCGGGACAATCCGCTTCATAATTTTATATCTTTAATTATAAAATTTAAAAATATATGAATGATACTAATTCTAGAAAGTACACAAAATTTTCTACATTATCCAAGTTGTCACCGTATTTTAATTTTGCCATCTACTATATGAAACTGACTCATTTTCACGACATCTATATTTTGGACAATGACATTCCCAAGGTCGTATCTTTTCGCTCGCTACTCCGATTCTAATGATCCAGATCTTTCTGGAAAGCTAACGAGATTATCTATTTTTTTTCTAATTAGACCGATCTCTGAGTTAGAGCCTAAATACCCCCAATCGCCCCCTACAATGTTCTACGTCCAACCTTGATGAAGTAGGGCAGACTGAAAACTAACTTTCCCCTAATCAAAATGACCTACAATCTTAACGATGACTAATCCATGGCAAAACTTAGGGATTAACATGATTTACCCTAGACGATCATGACAAAATACAGGAACCCGCGAAAACCACCTCTTCTCCCCTTCTCCTTTTGTCCTCCTTCCTTCCCTCTCCTCTTGCTGGTTGGTCCTCCTTCTGGCCCTCTGCTTCTAGGCCGGCAATAAGGGATGCTGCAGGTGGATGGAGGGGTGGTGCTAAGAGGGGACAGGGAGGGGAGAGGCGGCAGGGAAGATGGCAGAGGCGCGCGCCTTGGAGGGGAGGGCAGGGGCTGGAGGTGGCGTCTAGGGTTTGCTTCCACCCCTAGCTCCCTTTTAGGCTAGCTGGGCCCTTCCCACTTGGGTCTCAGAAACATGGGCTGAAAGGCCCAAGTTCCACTCTCTCTTTAAAAACTGAAAATTATAATCCTAAATTCCAATTTCATGTCATTATTTTCCTTAGGTGTTCAATTTAAATAAACAAAATATTACATTCTACCCCTTAAACAAAAATCGACTCCAAATTCTACTCGAAAGAACACCAAAATTGGAATTAATAACCATCAACACGTACCCGACGTGAACAATTCTGGTTATAGCTCACACATACGAGACTCCAACTCCTAAGTCGCTTCTGCTCAAACCGACATGACCACAACACCATGACGTATACCAATGTCTATACCTCAACACTCTCTCTGGCCTCTCCAGTACACGAATCGGACGGGACTCGAAGGTACGATCTTACTCTCAAACTTCGGATATCTCAAGTGCCCTCAACACCGGGATGTGAAATACGTTGCATACCCCGCGCATGGATTGGAGATGGTCCTAGCAATATGTCAACTTCCAAACCCCCGCAACTATCGGATACAATCCATTGTACCTTGGGCCAACCACCCTTTGGTACCAAACCACACAACCTGCACATAACACATATAACTCTTGTTCTATCTCTCAATCGATCACTTCACCTCAACAATGAACATCTCCTTGAACGAGGGACGCACAAAAGAACCCGCCTTAGACCAACTCCCTTACAAAAAAGAACCCAACTGAAATAAAGGATTCATAATGCAACTAACTCATTACCATCTTCCCTTCAAAGGACTCAAATCCAAAATCAAAGACTCATCAAGAAATCTTTTCCTCTTCCTAAATAACCAGTTTGCAAATAAACACCACATAAAGCTAAAGGTGAAATCACTTGACTGCCCACATTACCTATTTTGTTTCTTTTTTCTTAACCGAAAAGAACTACATATACCAACAAGAACCAATTCAATTTGCAAATGACATCCGTCATAAACACATAGCTCAAATAAGAACCAAGAGAATATTTTACTACCCGAGAATACCCCTTTTTTTTTCTCAATCTTTCTTTTAAGAATTTAACTTTTCCTTAAACCATGGGATTCCAAATCATCGCATAATACACTAGCTCATTCTCTTAAATTGGCAACCTCAACGTTATGCTCAAACCGAATACATCATCTACACCTTTGTAGAGGGACTCTAATAACCCTACAATAACATACTCTAGCCAACTCCTCTACCAATAGAATTACTTTGACAAATAATTCCCAATGCACCTCAATATAGATTTCACCCACAATTACATCAACTAAATCCATTAGGAATAACCAACTTGAAATTTACATCATACACACTCATTTATTACATCAAAGTGTTCTATCAATGTTCATCACACTATTCGGAATCCACTCTTATTCTACTACTTCTATACATAATCATTGGGCAACCAAGGTTCTAGTATAAAACACAAGTCCAATTTCAATATCCAAGACTCTTACAATGAACTTTTGGTATAAAAGATAGAGAAATCCTCATATTCGATTACTAAAATTCTCACAATCCAAACAATATCCTTAGTCATTAACATCAACAATCCTCACTAATCAATTAATTACCCAAAACGATTGAATTACTTCACCAATCTTGGACCCTCACTAAACCACATCATTCAGTTTCACCTACACAACCTTGCAAATTACACAATCACAATACACCAACTATTTGACCAATTTTTTTCTTTCCAATATTGCACCAACACGAACAAAAGATCTTTGATCACAATTCACTATAGGCTCTACTAGTTGTAACAATAATCAGTTTTCTTTCAATGACAATCATTCCATTTAAATCAAATTTTCTTCAAGAATTATAGGACAAAATCAATTCACCCTCTATCGCATCTCAAACAACTTGGTACCCAAAGCTTCACAAAATCACCTACTTGGCCACTACCCTATTACCACTATACACACTAAAAGATTTAGTAAAACAAATTGATTATTCCTTTCTCAAAAAAAGAGGCAAATAAAAATATTTTTCAGCACACAGAAAAATGTTTACCACTCACAATAAACACAAGGTAAAGGAAAATAGTCAAACAATAATGATCTCGAAAAAGCAAAAGACGAGACCATAGTTGAGGGCACAAGTCCCACAACAAGAGAATATCAAATCTCAAATAAGAATAAAGCATTGCTTTTGAAACTCGAGAAACTCTTATGCAGCAAAAACGAAAATGTTAGGCACACTTCAAATAAACTGTAAGTTATAAAACTTGACTCCAATCTCAAATACTTCTACTTCACTTTTTCCTTTAACAAAGAAAGTAATTTTCTTTGATTACAACGTCACTTTGTAAGCTCAAACAAGAAGAGCTCTTAAGACCAAATCATATGAATCACTTAATACCCAATAAAGCTTTCCAACACGTCACTTGCTCAAACCAATTTCAGTTACTACATAAATCATGGAGTCCAAAAGATCACGAATGCAAATCTCGGAACATTTTCATTTAATCAATATCACGAAAGCGATCAAATTCTTTTACTTATGAAATATTCAACATTATCCTCACAACCCCTTACTGACAATCTTACTAACAACGAAATAATACACTCTTAGTACGATTCATCATACTGTACTATCCATCATAAATTTTCCAGTGACACACTAACGGTAAAGAACAATAAAACTAGAACATGGGCTACCATCTCAAGCATGTTGAAGTCAGAGTTCTTTTGTAAAAAATAAGCAAGTTAGCTATCGTTTTGCACTGCAGCACAAAAAAAGTTAGAATAGAATAGGCTTAACTATTAAGTGTATTTTCTTTACCTTATTATAAGTAATTATTTCATAAAAACTGTTGATTTTCTCCTGGAGCATCCTTTTAAGATATATATGATGTCACCTATCAAGTCAAAACGCTATGTGTTATGGGACAAATCACAACAATGATGATGTTTCTAAAGCCTTCTAGATGTTGTGAAGCTTTAAGGAGAATAAAAAACAGCATATGTTACATTTAAAAATTCTCTGATTTGATCCCATGTTTCTATCGCTAAGATAAGTGTAGAATTTCGGGAATATTGTGTGTCCCTCTTGGGATCCCCACACCCAAGAGGGACACACAATATTCAAATTATCCACAATTAATGTGGTATTTTGGGCATATAATTAAGCCTGATAATGTATTTCCTAATCCAAAATTTGACAGTCTGGTCTATATCCAAATAGAACTTTCTGTATAAGTTGGCCTTGGCATGCTTTCTAAAAAATCTTGCATCTCATGTTACCCCACCAAGAAAAATAATTGTGGGATACCATTTCAGGCAGAAACCACCAGATTAATACTTGACCAGTAGACCAAGTAGAAACCATTTCATCCACTAGTCTAGAAACCATTCAAAAATCTGATCCACTAGCCTACAAATCATGCAAGAAATGTAGAACTGATGCAACAAAGTGCGGCCAACTATCTATTCTTAGCAGAAAACCACCATATATCAGTATTTTTACTAGCATGGCAAGAAAAGGTTTCTATCTCACCATGAGGGGTACTAACAAGGGCATCGGTGCAGCTGGAGACCTCGTCACGGCAGAGAATGTTGCCGTCGAAGACATCACCACCAGAGCCCTTCCACCGGCGACGAATGGTGTACTACTGCAACCCCTCCTTTTTGCATCTGGAGCTCGTCCATGGCACGACGAAGCTGAGCACCCCGTCACCTCCCTCCTCACCTACGTACTATGTCAAAGTAACCTCCGCCACCGGCCGCCACCATCGAAATCAAGTCTATACCCAATTGCAAAGCAAAACCAGACCAAAAGTTGGGAAAGAGATGGATCAAGAAACATTAAGCTAATGGATTTGAACAGAGAAGAGCGAAGAGGAGGGGAGGATTGTTCCATCTCTAGGTTGAGGAAGAGGGTCTTGCTGAGCGGTGGCGCATGGTATGGAGGGATGGAAGCGGCGGTGTGTCAGCGTGGAAGATCAAGGTGTCGGCGCGTTGGAGGGGACGGATCGAGCGGCCGTTACACGCGCGGAAGCTAGAGGTGTTCGTGTCAAGAAGTTTGGGTGGAGCGGCGACGAGAGAATGTTAGTCGCCCCACTCCATCCTTAGGAGCAATAGGTTGCCGACCCTTTTGCCCTGATATTTTATTGGGCCGCATCTCTAGCCCATCTAGCTGAAATTTTAGGGGCGGATCGGTGATCTATTGGATCGGACGGGATATTGGGATTCCAGAAGTAATAAATTACGGTATATTTTGAAATATGCCACTCTTCAATTTGTGGTTTTGAAATATGTCACTCCTCAGTTTTTTCTTTGAAATATGTCACTCCTCAGTACAAGGAAGAGTGACATATTTTTAAAAAAAAACTGAGGAGGGACATATTTCAAAACCATAAACTGAGGAGTGGTGTATTTCAAAATTCGCCAATAAATTACTCTAAACGACCATTACAAATTGTTAAGCCATCAAAATGTTCAAAACATAGCAACAAACAAGAAGCTACAGCTCTCTAAGACCCATCTACCTGACTGCTCCCATTCCCACGCCGGCGCGCGCGCAAGCACCTCCCCGGAGAGCGACCATGTGGGGCCTACTAAGACGGAGGAGCCCCTCCGGTTTCTCGCCGTCGTCCACGGCGGAGCTGGTCACCGCCGGCATCGACGGCTCGGGCCTCGTGGCCGTCGTCACGGGTCATTGCCCCCTCCTCCCCCAACCAAAATTACTTGTGCTCTCTTACCTGCTTCTTGATTTATTAATTCTTAGTATTCGCTGCTTCCATGTGCTACTAGTGCTTCTCTGATTCTTGATTTGCTCCTCTGCTAGTGCTTGGTACCATTTGTGCCTTGAATTTTAGCACGCCTGGTCTGAAACGTTCGAACCCACAGGGGAATTTAGTTCAGTTGGCAGCATCACTTTCTGATGTTAGTCTTCCTAGGACTAGTAGTAGTTCTTGTATTGCTCAAGTTCATGCTTCGTTACTCAGATTGTGCTGCAGGTCCGAATATTGGTAATATTTCTCTTGATGAAAATATCACTTACAGGTGCATCTAGTGGGATTGGTGCTGAAACATGCCGAGTTCTTGCGCTGCGAGGCGTGCACGTCGTGATGGGGGTAAGGAATTCATCTGCTGGTGCGCGTGTGAGGGATGAGATAATGAAGGAAGTTCCCATGGCCAAGATTGAGATCCTGGATCTTGACCTTAGCTCGATGTCGTCCGTGCGAAGATTTGTGGAGAAGTTTAATGCGCTGGACCTCCCACTGAACATTCTTATGTAAGTACATCTAATGTTTAGATGCAACTAGTTAAAACTAGGCTACATTGGCGCGGACACTTGGCAATGGCATAATATGGTAGGACGATACATTATGACATTTTCCTGGATGTATTGATACAATAATTTGTGAAAGATGGAGATTTCAGTGCAAAGCAAATTAGGATTGTTTTGCGCTCTTTTATGTTCTTAAAGCCTTGCAAATATGTAAACCATTTGGTGAAAAATAATCAGAAAATATTTGCATAAAAGAAAACTGGGAACTTTCGAACACTCTCTTAGCACGCTCAATGGTGATGCACAGGTAGGTCATGCCATCAAGACAAATGAATGTCAAACTACTTTTATGCCATGATTATGGAGCAGAACAATCACACCATGATGTTCTGGACGCTATAAGTGGCAGTGCAACCTAGGCTACAAAACTTTATTTTTCTAACCGTGATTTATTTTTGTGAGGAACATATGAGACGGTGATTTGATTGTGCTGTGTTTGAAGTAACAATGCAGGGATTGCATTTGTGCCTTTCAAGCTTTCAGAAGATGGCATTGAGATGCATTTTGCAACTAATCACCTTGGTATGCTCCACTCTTACAGTCTTTAAATTGCCTTTTGTCTGAAGATGCAAAGTAAAATTTTGAGTCCTTGCTGTTTTCTTCAAGAAGATTTCTTCATTTACAGTTTTTTTGAATGCACGAAGTAAAATCTGTGCGATTTTAAAAGAGTACAAAAGCCCTATACATGTATTTCGTCAGATTTGGTTGAACAGCTGAACTTATTACCCATATTTCTTAGTTAATGCAAAATTTCAGGCTTCCTTAGGTACCTAAATCCTGTAATTTGGTCATGTCACACAGGCCATTTTCTATTGACTGATCTTTTAGTTGAGAAGATCGAAGTTACAGCTAAAGAGAGTGGCATAGAAGGAAGGGTTGTGATAGTTGCTTCTGACAGCTACAAGCACCCATATCGAGAGGGAATTCGTTTTGACAAGATTAATGAGGAATCTGGGTATTGTTTCCTGACCCAAAGTATATTCTTTTGCCATTTTCATCACTTTCAAGATGTCTTAAGTTTCTGTCAATTTAAAATTTTAAAGTTCTACTTCAATTCATTGAAGATAAAGAATGAAGCATTTGCATTAGAACATTGCAGTAAAATGTAACCTTTTTTCTTCTTTTTGACAGTTATATAAGCATGCTTGCTTATGGCCAGTCCAAGCTTGCGAACATATTGCATTCCAACGAATTATCTATCCGCTTTAAGGTACCCTTTTTTTCTTTATGTGATTAAGGTACGCGTGGTTTTGGTCGATCACACTGACTATTGTAATTAAACGCATTGTTCTTTAGAAATAGACTATTTCGTAATATTATCTGAACATAAAGATTAATCACATTAAATTGTTTTGACTTAAAAAAGTACCATTTAATCTTTATTAAATCAATAAAAATTGGTGAAATTTTCAAAGGCTAAACTACTCAAAAAGGATTTTGAAACTCAAAAATTGGGATGTTACAGGCCGGTTATGGATGCGTTTCAACCGGATAGCAGGGAGGATACTAGTTGTCTCTACCGCAATCTTGCTACTTGACGGCACAACACCGGTTAGCGCAACATTGGTCGTCGTAGCACTAATCTGCTTAGCAACAACTAGGGCTCCCACAGAGATTGTTGTAGCAGGTCTTGCCTGGTCGACTATGACCTGCGTAGATGCTGTAGCAATAGTCTTGGTCTTCTTTGTCGGCGGGGCTTGGCTGCTAGAACCAGACGAGTCGATACCCCTCTTTCTACCATGCATTTAAAAAGAAACAGAAAGTTTATAAGCTAAAGTCTTAAGAAAAATTAAGACTAGAATTAAAGTTATACATACCTAAATTCATTCATTTATGAACCCTGTAGATGCCTCGATTAGTATGGAAGGCTAGTCGTCAAATGAATTAGGCTCTGAGCCATCCCTTACATTGTTTAACATAGTTGAAGCCATTTCTTCAACCACCTTCTCTGGCAGAACCACCATCTACTGTAGGTAATAAGAAAAATAACACGATTGCTACCAACGGCTATAGAATTCTGGACAACAACGCTTTAGAAACCATAACTTTTAAACCACTTAACAAAATCCAGTGTTCTTACACTCTATGGAAAACTTAAACAATAACCTACGATATTCATAATATGACAAAGCTATGAAATAGGACGTAGATACCTTAGAACTCCATCACAAGGTTCAGAAGCACACTGAACCGAAACAGGGCATGACCAAAACACCAATTCTCACTATCGATTTATCCTAAACTTTGATTAAACGGCATTATAACATCGCAGCGAAGGTTTCCAGATCATTACACCTCCAAATTGGATGACAGAGACAATCGGATCACGAAACCCTAATAAGACCCTCTGCTTCCTCTTTTCTTCTTCTCCCTTCTCCTTCCTTCTATGTTGTTTCTCCTCTGCAGCACCAGCAGCACCAAGGCGCGGCAGCAAGCTAGTGGCACGATAGCATTGGCGGCAGGGCAGCAGCAGCAGCTCTGGCGCAGCAAGGGCAGCAGGGCGCAATAGCTGGCAGATGCAATGGCGGCAGGCGCGGCTAGGGCAGGGCGTGGCAGTGGCAGGCTAGGGCAGGGGTGGGGCAAAGCTAGGGCTGGCTGCACCCCCTCCTCCCCTTATATGTGGCGCACAGGGGGGCCCCCACACCGAGTCCAACTTGGACTCGGCTGGGCCCGGCCAGGCCCACTCCTTCCCCTCCTCTCTTCTTTATTTTCTTCCCTTAATCTTTTCCAGGCTTTTAGATAAACGGGATATTACAGAATTGTAATATGCGAGTTAAATGGTTGTCGCCAAGACCATAAAGCTCTTTGGCTGAGTCCGTAATCAGGAGTTATCATGAAAATCCTTTCACCAAAATATGTTGACTTTTGACTTTTGAGCATACATTATATGCTATTTCTAATAGCTTCACATATTTCTGCTGGCAGGAACAAGATGCAAAAGTAATAGTCAACTCCCTTCATCCAGGAGCTGTTGTTACCAACATTTTGCGTCACTGGGGTTTCCTAAATGGTATGGAACCATGGATATATCTGACTATTACATATATTTACTGGCAAAATAAAGCTTGTTGAATTCTCATATCTATTTTGCACGGTTTATTGACCCAATTTCACCATCACTGTTCACTTTATTTTTCATATCTAGCTGGTAACTTATGCACTGTGTAGCTATTTGAGGTATTTTTCCCTTCTTTTTGTTTGAGCTCAAATTCCTCTCATTCTTATCTTGTATAACGCATGCAGTTCTTTTCCTTAATGATATATTAGTTTATATGTCAAATGCGAACACTTCACACACACTTAATCTAGTAAAAATGTGTTCTTTTTACCCTTTTTTAGACTGAAGTATCTACCTTTTTTTAATCATATTCTTTTTTAAGTACATCAATATTTTCTCAGTAATTTTTTTAGTGTGCGTATATGCACAAGATCATTCCATGTATGATACCTTGCTTGAGAATAATGAATTCACCGCCAGCAGAAGGGTTTCATCAAGGAGAGGTACAATGGCTGTCTGGTGCAAGTTATACATGCTCCAAATTGCAACGTTTTATTTTTTTAAGAGACGTGGAAACGTTGACACAGCTCAGTCCTAGTTTCAAGAGTTACATTTAAGTTTACTGCCCTGTTGTCTGCAAACTAATTTGTTATATTTTCCTTGTTTGTTATCTTTATTTCAGGTATTCTTTCTTCGCTTGGTAAATTTGTGCTTAAAGGTGTTGAACAAGTGAGTTTGAGATTGTGTTCTATTTCTTTTGGAAAAGAAAAGCAGCTGTGTTCTATTCTATTGTAGGTGCAATTTAAGGTCCTGCATTTTATCAAGGACACAGTAGAATAGAACACAGTTGCTTTAGGAAAAGAGCAGACATTTATACCAATATTTAAATCAGCAACCTAATGATCCTAACCTGCTAAACTCTTAATTATCTTGTCTCAGCACTGGTGTTAACTGTACTTTTTTCTGCCAGTATGCACTTTTAAATTATGCTTTGCACAGAACTGTATGCATCATGTCAATGCTTTGCACAGAACTGTATGCATCATGTCCAACAAACATGCAAAACATTTACTGGCGTGTGTAATTCTACTAGGGATAAAGATAGGGACTGAAGAGGAAGCTGCTTGATGCTTCTTTGCATGCCTTCACTAATATTTTCTATTTTACCTTGGGTGAAAGAGAGAGTTGTGTACCAAAGTTATTTTTGTTAGAACATCACATGGGAATGAAAAGAAAAGGCACAGTCATCATACTTTTGGTGGCTTTAGACATAGCAATTAGGATTTTCATGACAGGCCACAACCACAAGTACGAAAACCAAGGTATCTCTGCATTCCTATTAGAGATTAGTTTGTGTACATTTAATGTTATTGAGCCAATGAACTAACTTATACTCCAGGTGTTTGGATGACTTACAAATGCATGCTAAGGGCACCTCCAATAGTGTATTTATTGTCGTCTCTTAGCTATACCACGTCAACAAAATCCTATGTGGAGGAGAGAGCCCAGATCGTTTCTTCCTGAAAAGACTGTCGTGCACGCGAAATAAGACATGATACATTAATCTACTCTAGATGACATGTAGGTCCGTTTCAAAGAAAAAAATATAAAATATAAATATTAAAGAGTGTGCTAGAGACTATCTATTGAAGATGTTGTCTCTAAAGATGATGTAGCATATATTAGAGACAAGATTATCTCTAACTATTGAAGATGCCCTAACTGGTTCTGTGATTTCTGCAACCCTTAAAACTTGTTCTCACTGCTTAGCTTTGTTCGTTTTGCAGGGTGCAGCCACTGTATGTTATCTGGCATTGCATCCTCAGGTTGCTGGAGTCACTGGGAAATACTTCGTTGACTGCAATGTAGCTGAACTAAAATCTCACGCTACTGATCAGGACCTGGCGAAAAGATTGTGGGATTTCAGTGTCAGTCTACTCCATTGATACAAATTTGTGCAACAACTGTGTAAAGCTTTTTTTGGGGGTGGGGTGGGGAGGGGACCAACCGTGTAAAGAAATGAAAATGATGAAGGGCAACTTTATAGGATGTGTGTAAATTTAGTATAAAGGACAGATTCCACATGAGAGGGCACATGGTTCTATAGGATGCAAAGGTAATCCAGGCATCCAGCTATACAATAGGTGGAATTACAATTTGTTGGAAGACAGTCAGAATCACATTGGCTAGTTATGCATATATTTATGGAATTTGAATAAAGTGATTGCATGTATTGCTTCACCAATTTGAAACTTTGTGGCAAATTTTGAAGGCGAATACTGTCCTAAACCCAATTGTTACTAGTTTTGCGTCTCAATTATGTCACTTAAATACAAACATTAGCCTATGCTTGTGGAACAAAACTGCAGTTTCATGCCATGTAAGGTCAGGCAATAATTTTTACATCTTCAGGCTGCATAAGGTCAGGGTTGTTTCCATTGCACTAATAATAAATTTAGGCTCTTCTCCCATGCATTAGTACCTTATTAAGCAAAGTGTGATGCATCTGCTGCTCTCTTGTTTGTGATGCATCTGCTGCTCTCTTGTTAAATAGAGAATGCAATGCCTTATCTTGAACACTGCTTTCTGTTGGATTGTCGAAGTTGATTGTTGATAGCCACTGCTATAATTCTTTGTACCTCAGAAATGCTTTTTCCTATTTTGCTATCCTTCAAACTTCCATTAGAGCCGAAAGAGAATTGGACACAACGTTCCTTGATGCCATGAAAGAATATTAGTTACAAGAGCTCCTATATTTATCAACACTGTAGCCTTGAAAATAAGGAGTGTATTAGTCAGATCTAGACTAGCATTAATGATGAAAAACTAAGCGACAATGATATTAGATGCAATGCATTCTTTCCTAAGGCCTTTCATCCCATCACTTTTTCATGCATCCAAAATGGGAGAAACTATTCTATGTTGTGCTGCTCTGCCAATAGCAAAATGTTGCATTGGTAGAGGGAATCAAGACATACGGTGCCTGGTCGCATATATAGCAAACTATTGTAAAAGGACAGGAAAGCAATAAGTATGTACAAGCTGTTGGACCAATTGAAGTAGAGTAAACCTATACTGGGACATATAACCACAACTATTGTTAGGCACCTGACCTTGTGTTGTGTGTGCTTCCGAGTGGAACTGTTGGGTGTATGTGCATTCAGTATTTTATCTGAAATGTATTGAACAATTTCAGGCTTGAGTTTCTCTGGCTTGGCAAATTACAAGGTAGAAACTACTTGAATAATGTTTTTTTTACCAAAATTATGCTGACTAGCTGCACGAAACACTCTACTTTCTGCAAGCATCCAGTCTGAAACTCGCTGCTTAGCTTTGATCATTGTGCTGGTGCAGCCGCATTGTGTCATCTAGCTTTGCATCCACGCATTGCCAGTTCCTATTCACTAATTGTTTGCCATTTTAAGTAAAAAAAAAGTTTATATCATTTTTTGGTCTCGTCACCAATGCATCATTACTGCACTTTGTTTCTGCTCCTTTGCATCGCTTCGGTGCTTTATTTGTGTTTTACATACTTTTCCAGCATCTTGTTCATAAGATTAGAATGGAACAGAGTTTGCATTGCACAGCTGATATTAGGTGTTCGTGTCCAACTCCTCACCAAAGAAAAAAAAGGCCGCCTTCTTTAGCAAGCCATAGATGCTTTTCCTTTGTTGCCGTTCTCTACTTACATTGGAGGGAATTAACGATTGGGCACAAGAGCCCACAATGCCAACAGATAACGTCTTGAGCATGTACTGTTGTGGTGTAGTATGCCACTGGCCACGTCTCGGGCCGCCATTGCTTCTCCTCTGGATATTAACGTAATTAACATGACCTGTTGTACCTGGGCTTCGGGCCATTGCTCTGGCGGCTCGAGGCCTAGCTCTGCCTCTGCTGTCGTGCACTCGGAGTAGCATTAACGCAGAATACTAAGTTTCAGCTTGTTTTGGAGTGGTAGTCTCTTTCCCAGGGCCTCTCATTCCCATCACAATCTTCTTTTATAAAGAAATGCAAAAGCTTTATCTGGTTATGTTACTACGTTCTACTGCTAACAAGGTGTTTTAGTGGGAGGGGAAAGAAAGATGTGTGCTCATACTTATAGAGGGGTGTTGTAGTGTGAGACAGTGAGAGTAGATCGAGATGTTTGGTGGTACATATTGATGAGCAGGAGGACCAACGGGTGTTAGGCCAACCAATTATAGTCACGGGCTTCTTGCGTCATTTGTTCATCAGGGACTAGTTTGTGTGCAGCTAATGTTAGTGAGGAACTTATCACTCCAACTCATGCTGACTGGTTCCTTGAATTGTGCAACCATCCAAACTCATGAACTATTGCTTAGCATTCAACATTTTTAAGGGTGCAGCACCACAGTGTGTTATCTGGCGTTGCATATTTCTTTACAGAAATCGGCTATTATTGAAAGGATGATATAGTGACAAATATAATGAGATCAGATTCTTTACATATTTCTTTTTGAAGACCTATTATTGGACTTAAGTTATATGCTTAGAATAAGTTAATTTTGATAATTGCTAATTTACCATTGAGCTCTCAAAAAGATGTTTTCAGGTGGAATCTGAATAAGTCTGGACTTTTCTCGGTATCATCTTTCTATGTGGTACTATTTGGTACTAATCAAGCTTCCATTAGGAATTCTTTTGGTTAATTAAAATTTCCTTAAAAGTGAAAATATTCCTATAGTATCTCAAAAGAGGGGTAGTATTAACTAAAGAAAACCCGCTTAAAAGAAATTGGAATGGAAGCAAAAAGTGATGTTTTTGTATTAAAGAGGAAACAATTCAACATCTTTTTATTGATTGCCCTTTGCACGTCTTGCATGGTGGGCTGTTCAATGTGCATTTAATTTATCTCCTCCCGTGAGTATAGTTAACATATTTGGGAATTGGTTAACCGGTATTCCAAAAATTTTAAAGTCACAACTCCTAGTGGGAGCTAGTGTCTTATGTTGGTCTATTTGGTTATATCGGAATGATGTTGTTTTTGACAAAAAAAATATATCACTAATCCTTTGCAGGTTATCATTTTGAGTGGGCATTGGTTGAGTACTTGAGCAAATTTACATAAATCGGCTCAGAAGGAGGTAATGTTAGCTGGAAGCGCCAGGTTAGAGTTTGTAGCGAAGCAAATCGTAAGCCTTCATGGGTGACGGTTTAGTAACATGATTTGTAATAACTGAGTTTAATCTCTAATCGTCTTATGGTTGTAAGGCTTCTAGTCACTTTTTAACCATCTTTGGTCATTGTAGTATATTACTTCTTAATAAAATAGGCTGTGTGTATCCTTAATGTAGAGGTTGGAAGAGATTTTTCTCTTCCATTATCTAAAAAAAATCTGGCGTTGCATCCTCAGTTTGTTGGAGTCACGGGTAAAAACTCTGTTGACTGCAATGGACCTGAACTAGAGTTCGATGCAACAGACAAGGACTTGGCCAAAAATGGTGGGATATCAGTGCCAGTCCACTCCGTCGATATTTCTTGGTGAAACAACCGTGTGAAACAAATGAAAATGTTAAGAATATAGTCCGGCTTTCAACAAAAAGGGACATGATCAATCTTTCAACAAAAAGGGACATGATCCAAAAGATTGATAGGGGCAGATGTCTAGGATGAGAGTGTCGTAAATATATATAGTAGGAAAGGTTCCAAAAGAGAGGACATATGGTTGTTGAATGTAAGAAGTAATCTAGCCACACAAAACTGTGGATGAACAAAGTGTTGGAAGCAAGTCAAAATCTTGTTATGAGTTTTTTTTTAAATGGATGGCAAGAGCTCTGTCCATTCATTTAAGAGAGAAGAGAATTACAAACATAAACACTTGTTTTGTTATGGAGTAAGACATGGCGCACTATTGTAGGCGTGTAAACAGTACCACGGTACTGCAGTGCGTGTGAACAATATCGTGTACTATAGCAGCTTGAATGGTACCCATCGGTACCGTGGCGCCATTATTTTCCATACATGGTTGATGGGTTTCCTAAAATAAAGAATAGCTGGTTAGGTAGGTTATTTTGGTATTTCTTATCTATCAAACTATTATTAGGGATATGATCTTATCTATTAGGAAGGTTATTTTTAATAGTTGAAAATATTAAATTTGATTGATAAGTTTCCTTATAAATTATTTTTTAAGCGTCAAGTCGGGTTGTCCTTATAAAAGGGATATCATGTATCCATTTTAGTCAAGCAATGAATAAACAAAGTTCTTAGTCTTCCCCCTCCTTTTCAACTAAGCCTCAGAGCCTTGGCGGTGACATGGTTAAAGGTTCAAGGGCAAGTGCCCTACCCGGACCCGAACCACAACATTTGGTATCAGAGCCACCCACCATGGCTGCTGGTGCCCAACTATCTCCCTTCGCCATGTTAAAGGCTGGCAACGAAAAGATAATGATCTCAATTGACAACATGATGGCTATCCTCCAAGAAATGTAGGCATTGATGGTCAAGTTGAAGGAGCAGGAGGAGGCATTGTGTGTCATTGCAATGGCGGTGCTACCATCACCTTCCTCAACGGTACCACCAACGCCACCCTAGTGGGTATCACTGCCCTTGGTTGCACCCCCGATGCGGTGCCGCTTGAGGAAGGATGCCTGCTGTTCAGCGGTGATCTTTTCCACACGACTGGCCGATGTTGTGTGTAGGATCGTAATGGCAATCAGAAGGCGAGGGGGGGGGGAGGGTTGAATGATTGCAGCGAATTGACCCCCCGAATTCCAACTTCTTCTTGTGTGCAAGAACACCAGAACCACTCGGTTGACTTCTTGAAGAACTTCACAAAGAAGAACACCCTCAGCGCATAATGAAGAACACCAAATCAAGAATCAAAGTTGAACGAATCTGAACTTTATATATCAAACTTGATTTGTGTCTACAAAGCGCTCAGCAAGTACCCTCAAAGCCTCCAATCAAAGAACCTCTAAACCGCAGCGAAACAGCAACAAAACTATGGTCAAAAACACCAAAATCCCATCAGCAAGGCGCACACTTTGCCTCCTTTTTATAGGCAAAGCTCTATCGTATCAAAAACAAAAACGCAATCAATCTCTCTAAAAATCAAGGGACCCGAAACCCTTACCAACACGGGTTTTACCGAAACAAACCAAACTTTCCAAAATCGAAACTTTCCACGCCGTAAGCCTCCAGGAATTCATTTCCCGTAGCTTCAACATGATCCACTTTGATCTCCATGTGCTCCAGCGCGATCCAAACCACCACGTGACATCCATGACCTCCAAGACCTCAGATTCTCCCCATCCTAGTCCGAGTCCACCTCATCACCGACTGTGATTCATCCTCACGCTCAACCTGCATATGCAAAGACCAAAGAAATCAAATCTTGGCACAAGTTCTCCAACTTGACCATCCATTAGCTCACTCACACCCATAAAACACTATCATGCATCATGCAACAAGATAAAACTCATGAATTTAACTTATCCTCAGTCAAATCCTCAAAACGACAATTTCACAGAGCACAATCGGAACTACCGCCATGATACACCTGGTACTACCGCACAAGCGGTCGTACCGCTCAAAGCACTGCGGAACTACCGCTCCTCGGGAAATCTCAAGATCTTCCAAAAACATGCTCTCTGGAAATTCCATACCACAACATTGCGGTCATACCTTTGTGCGGTACTACCGCCGTTCAAATTGCGGCATTACCGTCCTGCGGACGTACCGTTTCACAGCTACAGTATTACCGATTTTCACTTAACAGTGCTTGTCAGAAACACTCTCTTTGAAAAACTAAGCGCGGTACTACCACCGGCAAACCAACGGTACTACCGGACAACGCCGTACTACCGCTTTCACAAGCGACATGAAGTTTTATCAAAACATTTCATCCCATTGATATCAACCGTTAGATTTCAGATCAAGGATTCACAGTCCTTGAGGAGTTCGGACGATCCAAACGTTCATCTCAAAATCAGCCGTCAGATCAAGATCTAATGGTTCAAGCAAAACATCGTTTGGAACCTTGACAAGCGGTACTACCGTTGCACACCCGCGGTCATACCGCACTTTGGTAGTTCCACAAATACAAAGCTGGTACTACCGCTCTTAAGAAATTCAAAAACCAAAATACAAGACTTCGGGAAATTTCATACCGCCAACAATTGTGCGGTTGTTCCTCTCAGCGGTAGTTCCGCGGACACAGAGCCGGTACTACCGCAAAACCTGACACACATGCTGATTTTTGACAGAACTCAACAGAACTCAAAAACAGGTCAGCAACTAAGATCACAAGCATATTCCAGAGACAATGTAATCATCATTTAAACACCAGAACTAAGTCTTCCTTATTGTCAATGTGTTCATCATCAAATATCATGAGCAAAAACCTCCTGGTCTTACATTGTGCCATAGGCAATGTAGAGCGAGTGCAGCAACTAAAGGGCTAGCACCGCCATCGCGTGCTTCCTGTCATCGTCACGCTCTAGGGCAGTAAGGGCGTAATTGTTGCCCCATGTCGGTTGCCCATGCCGCCGACGTCTTCCTCAACGCCACAACATGCTAAGGCGTTTCTTCCTTAGGCGCTATATGTAGGAGTATCATTGATTTGCTCTCAAGTGAACCGATACTGGTATTAGATACTCATGACAACATGGGGCCACCAAGGATTTTAACCGTTGCCACCACTGCAGCTCGGGGACGAGCTACCTCGCCGCGAGGCGTGATGCTCTGGAGTAGGTGCGTGAACAGCACCACAGGTACTGTAGCGATGAGCAAACAGTACCGTGTACTGTAGTGGGTGTGAATAGTAGCCATCTGTACTGTAGCATTGTTGTTTTCCATACATGGTTGATGGGTTTCTTAGTATAAAGAATAGTTAGTTAGGTAGGTTATTTTGTGATTCCTTATCTATCAAGTTATTATTAGAAATATGATCTTATCTATTAGGAATGTTATTTGTAATAGTTGAAAAGATTAGATTGGACTGATAGATTTTCTTATATATTATTTCTTAGACATCAAGTCGAGTTGTCCCTATAAAAGAGACAACATGTATCCATTTTCAATCAAGCAACGAATAAACAAAGTTCTTAGTCTTGCTCCCTCCTCTTTAACCAAGTCTCAGAGCCTTGGTGATGGTATAGCTAAAGGTTCAAGGGCGAGTGCTCTACCCTAGGTCCTCGGACCCGTACCCAACCAACCCGTACCACAACATGTCCCGGTAGGACACTCTAGAGAGAGAGCACCGCAACACCTTACCTAACATCACTGAAAAATCTTGCTATGAGTAACATTCATAATAATGTGAATAAACTTCTGGTTTTTCTGTAGTTTTCCAACAAAAAGTGGTGGTAGCTTTAGGCATGTTGAAATTCTGTAACGTAACAAGGAAAGGCTCAGGGCACCCACATCCTTTCTTCGGTGAATGCTAGAGCTCCTCGCCATTTTTTTAATAAAAAACTAATGAGGCAAACGTTTTGCGTGTTTTTCCATCTTCAAACCGTTGCTTATCGTGAGTATCCATGTATTATTGAACTAAAATATAATGTGTAACTATTTACTGTCAATTTGGTTTCAAATTTCCTGGTCAAAAAAAGAGAGGAAAAGTTCGGTTTGGGCCACTACTTTTTGCCTAATTTAGTCTGTGCCACTAAAACGCAAAACTTGTTCAAAAAATACCTCTAATGTTACCCTTTGACGAGTTAGAGCTCTCACGGTGTCAGGTCAAAGTGTTTGACTACGACAAATAACCAGTGCTACCCTTCCAGCAATTCTGGAAATGCCACTCAAATCCTGAAGGTTTTGTGAAGTGCCATTCTAGAACTTGGCGACTGGAACTAAAGTTTTTGGAAGGAAAATTTAGAACCAAAAAATTTGACCATTGCTATAAAGCTTGGATAGAATTGAGGAGGGAGTGAGGGAGACGCCATGACTCAAAGTAGAGGCATGAGCCAATGTAGCTCAGGTAGCTCTTAGCACCCAAAAGAGTCAAAGTTTCGCTGTGATTGTGGGATCAAAGCTTTGAGGTACAAGTCCAATACTGATAAGAATCTGAACCGTGAATTTCTAAGGTGTGTTAACTGGAAGGTGAGTTGATTCTTGAATACTTATACTCTTCTTATTTCCTTCGATATTTTCTCATTTTCTATTGCCTTTTTGTTTTATGTGCATCACAGTATGAGGGTTGTGGATTTTATTTGTGGAAAGATTTGCTCGAGGCATATGTGAAGGAGATTCTCAAGCATCAATACAAGGAGATGGAGAAGTTAGGAAAGAAACTGGAGAAGTTGAGCACTTACTTGGAAAAAATGGGTCATGTCGAGGGCAATGTGCAAGCAATAAATACTGTGTGGAAGAAGTGAGGAGAAATATGCAAGAAATAAAAAGCAGTGTAGACAATGTGAAATTGATATGCAACATCCTGAATAGCTTGTTACCTAATTGCTTGGAACCCCACTTAAATTCATTTCCCATGTCTTCAATTAGACACAAAATTGAATACTTTGTGTGGTCAATAGTCAGATTTAACATCTTGTCCTTCCGCAACACTATTGGCTCATTATCTGGCTTGATAAGGTACGTACCAACCAAAATTGCTAGCTTCATCGCATCGTTAGGATCCATCCTACAAATCAGAGCTACACCTTACTACTTGCACAAGGGAAAAACACTATCAAATCAAGAAATTTCCCACTGCCTCATAGAGGAGGAGAACAACAATAAAAACAACAAAGGTGGGAAGGGGAGTGAGATGCACGTACCCTACAGGAACCCACGAACTATCCATGTCTCGATTCACTGCTCCGGATCATCAATCTGCTTGCTTGTATTATAGATCCAACACTCCTAGGAGTGAAATCGCATTTGTAGCAAGTGGATTGGGGCTAATTTTGGCCTAAAGTTAGTGGATTTGGACTAGGGTTAGAGCCGTCATTACTAGGGTTTGAGGATGGTTTAGGTGAGTAAATAGGAGAGAGAAAATGGTAGAGGGAGATAGATGAGAAGGCTCCGAGTATACTCAGGGGCATTTTTGGGAAGTCGACATGTTTCAGACTTAACTGAGATGGAGAGCTCAACAAGTTTCAATGAAAGGTAACAACAGTGGTATTTTTCGAACAAGTTTTGCGTTTGGGTGGCATAGATCGAATTAGACAAAAAGAAGTGGCATAGACCGAAAGTGCAATTGGATCAGTTACATAAAACAAATTTCTTGAAAAAAATTGGTTTGAAGCTTTTTTTTAGTTTCCTAAGCACCAACTTATTGTGTTAAAGAAAAGAAGTAGAACCAATCTATGCTTTTTCAAACTAAACTGCGGTCTGTGATGCATAAGTCAGGCCTTCTTTAAGCAATTTTACATCTTTAAGCTACATGAGCTCAGAGTACTTTCCAGTTTCCTCTGCTCCCATGCATCTTTAAGCTACACGTGGAAAGTGTATTGCATTCTCAAGACATCATTAATTGCTGCTTCTTGTGAATAGCCACCGCCCATTGTCTTCATGACAAAAATGTTTTTCCCTTTTCAGATTTCACCCTTCTTCAAGCCTTTGTTACATGCCAAAAATGTGAAACTGTAATATCTCGTCCCAACACTGATATCAGAATGTTACCTAAATCAATCTCACTAATAATTTAAGCCATAACTACCAGTAATTCCAATAAGCAATGCATGGAACAAAACTCCTCAATGGGATACTTATCAACAAACATAATAATATAAATGCATAAATGATGTTTTCACCCGTCATTGGCACACTCTTGCCCCACCCTCTTTCATACGAGTCCATCCTTCGCTCCCGTGGAGTCCCTACCGAAGTAGGTCTTTCTCTACAGTGCTCTAGACTAATCATATAACTTTCTCACTGACCGCTTCGAATTAGTTATATGACTCCTCACCGACCTATCTCATATGCAAATCTTTCATGATGTGAATGCAATTGATGCAATGTTCCCCATTATCTATTATCATCATGTTATCATCGTTACCATGCCATCACCATGGTCATATCGTTATCATTATCACATCATCATCATCATCATCATCATCATCATTATGGTAAAACCATCATCATCATCATCATCATATCATAATCATTTTCATGGCATTTGAATAGGCATGAATAAATCATAAATAAATATCATGGCAAGTTAATTGTAAAGACGAGGGCAAACATGCAAACTAATGTCTACTGCTCTACCACGAACTTGACTTTTTAGCCACGAAAACCCAAACAATGCAAAGGTGACACCAAACTTGAAGCAACACTTTCTAGACAAAACAAATAACCCACCTCAAAAACATGCACCAACAGTACATCAACATCAAACAATTCAGCATTGCTCCTACACGCAAATCCAACACAATTAACCCTATTTCACAGAACAAGTCATCCGCTATCCCTGTGATCAAACATCCATAATTTTACTCCTGGAATCCAAATATAGCAAACTCTATATATTATGAAATCTACACAAAACTTACTACACTTTTCTAGTTATGCAAATTCTCTTATTATGCCACCTAAATTCCTGTTTTTAACCCCAAATGTCAATTTGGAACATTATAGAACAACAGACTTAACAATTATATATATATATATATATATATATATATATATATATATATATATATATATTTCTACCACATGAAAAATATTAAACTATACCACTTATGGAAACTAAAGAAAATTATCTAACTAAACCTAGTTATGACCATAATTTATTTCAACTATCTACTGCATGTAATAAAGCAATCTATGCGATTGCTGGTAACGACAATGAAATTCTGGACAATAGCACTCCAAAAGCCATAACTTTTAAACCGCTTAACAAAATATAGTGATCTTGTACTCTATGGAAATCTTAGCTAATTATATACAAGTTTCCTAACATGACAAAGTTATGAAATGTAACATTCCATTTTGGAAAAGTTTGAGTGAGTTTCAAATTTGATTTAAATTCAAAGTGCAACACAATTTTCCCCATTTTCAAAATTTTCGGTTGCATTTCTCTCTTGGGATCGACTCATCTCCCCTCTGCCTCCCCCTGGCCAGGCTTGGAGTGCCCACGTGCTACCCTGACCGGCGCCAATCGCGCCGTGCGCCCACTGCTTGTGCCTAGATCATGTAGAGCGTGCTCCCAACCCGCTCCCACCGGTGCGCTGCCTCGCTAGCATCGCACCGCTCGCGCTTGGACCCCCTGCTCCCTTCTCGCCGCGCCATGTGCTCTCAACCTGGTTCCGCCGTGCCCGCCGTGCTGCGTGCTCAAGCCATGCCTCCCGTGCCCCCCCCAACGGCTCCCTCCTTCCCCCTCGGCTATAAAAGCCCTAGTCACCTCGCCTTGCTTCCCTCAAAGTCACACGCCCAATCGAGCTCCGACGACGAAGGAATGGCCATCTTCCCAAGCGCCGAGCGGCACCCCTATTGATGAGGCCCTAGGTGCATCTACTACGGTGGTCAATATCCCTAAGTTGCAAGTGTGTGCTAAACCTCAAGTTGAGCCTATTATGCATCAATGGAGAAAGAAGCAAGAACAAGATTCGGCCAAGAGCAAGGAGAGGGAGGTAGGCCGAAGGGGGAGCTTGAGCGGACATGGGAAGACACAAGGACCAAGGGCTTTGCATGTTGGAAAGTTTGCAAGAGAATCCGGTCATGAAAAGACAAAGGATCAAAATTCAAACTCAATTCCGAAATCAATGCATTTTTAGCCTAAGAATCTGAAATGGATTTGGATTGGGGCAATTCCAATTCGGATATTTTTTAAAAGAGATTAATTTTGAAATTACTTGTAATAGGATAGTTTAATCTATTTTCAGCAATTAGAGTAGTTTAAATTTTGAATTAAAATAGGAGTTTGCAATAGGAGTGGGTTCGGAGTACTGTTCATGCACACTATTCCCACTTAGATACTGTTCACCTATGTGTACTGTTCATCAGGACTGTATATTTAGGGGTTGGCCCCCATTGTAAGTATGTTAGAGTTGAAGAAAATACAAAAAAAGTCACATGTTTGTGTGGCACAAAATGAATACATGCATTTCGAAAATTCCCATCTAGGGTTTTGTAATTGCGTGAATATTAGAGGGTGAATTTTCTTCCAAGATTTGTGATTCCTTGTGGATCATTTTACCAATTCGTAGCATCCTCAATTGCTCACGGTTTCATGTTATTCTTCGGGTTTGATTTTGTTTATCTCTTCGGATTAATTCAACATCAACCAAGTATTACTTGCTTTGGAGGGCTTGCAACTGGCCCCTCCTCCAAGTTTAAAACAAAACGGATTCGGGATGAGCGTTGGGCCAGCGGCCCACAACCCTCTCTAATTCTCTATTTTCCTTTAGGGCTTGTTTGGATGCTAAGGGGCAAAATCACAGGGAAGAAAATCCCTGAGGAGGATTTTGAAGGCACATGGAATCCCCTCAATCCCAATAGGAAATCTTCCCACCTAGGAATAAAATCTCTGTTGCTGTTTGGGAACAACGGGGATAAAAATCTGATCATGAAAAAATTCAAAAAAAAATGTAAAATTCAGAAACAACACACAACTAAACAAATCAAAGAGATCAGCATTCACATAGTATAGAGTTAAACTTCAGACATTGGGTATTTACATTTCATACCTAAATAACATATGATTTACTCTTGATCCCAAGGCACTAAGCTACTGTGGAAACAACGCATCAATCGACACTGAACCTGCTATCACTGACTAGACCTAGACACAAACAGTAATGGCCATTGGGCTAGTTTTAAGAAACTCTCGTAGAAAGCAGGATCTACTTAACTTTTAAGCAGCAGAAGGAAATGCAACTAAATTCCAATCGTCAGAAAGCTCTCACCTGCTTTCCTAACTTGAACGGAACATACTTGATCATATGTAAAATCTGCCGCTTCATTGTCAGGACAAAGAGCACAATCCAATAGCATAGTAGTATTGACCAGAAGATAGGAACATCAAATACTGAGAAGAATGTCATGACAAAAGCAATGCAAATGGATTTTGTGATGGCATACCCAAAAAAGAATAGTAATTGGCCAAAGTAGTTGTTATACTTGTACATTTACATTGCAAACAGATTAAGAAAGAACAGGAGCCAATTGGCACTGGAACACCAAATCCTGATTATAGTTCTCATGGCATGGTGTGCCCCATGCCATCTAAACTTCATGATACATTATTCCAAAAAAACTCCTTCCTCCCAGAAAGTAGCAAACACTTGTTTTCAGTGAGCTTACCAGGGGAAAGCAATGCTACAGAAGCAGTTCATCAACTTAAAGTATATACTATTTGCAAATTGGAAAGAGATGGATAGTACAACCATCTGATGTTCTGAACCATACAACAGTAAGAAACTACCACCGAAAGAAAACAGAACACCACAATGACTTAAACGGAGTTAAACATATCTTACTAGCACATCAAAAGATCGGGGACTCTTCAATAGAGATTAGAGAAGTAACAGAAATTTACAACAAGATGGAAGTTGCACAAAAAATGCAAGAACTCCACTAGAACATGCAACGTATCCTTTTCAGACTATGTAACCCTAAGTCATGGCATTACAAAACTGTACAACAATAGCTTCAAGTCTTCAACTACAAAAGGAAATCCGAAAGTGGTCAATAAAATGAATGTATTACATTTCTTTCCTAGTAATCAACAATGCGTAGGCATTAGCAAGGATGTACCATAGTAGTGAACTAGTGAAGCCTTTCCTTTTATTGTTTTATCATCGAATTATTCAGTGAGAGACTTGCAAAATTTGTTGCTCAGTAAATCTTGACTAATTGTCCAAATCAGCATAGTTAACTGGTTCAATAAAAATTTGACTCTAGAAGATGCGCCACTGCTGGCGGTGGGGATTATTTCTTCCTCGCGCGATGCGTGGAAATCTTTATACATGTAGTCCAACAAAGCAGAAGTTGTGACAAAATGGAAAGGAATTTATAGAGTATAGCTAGCCATGAAATTGCAAGGCAACAATAAATCATCAAACTCATTGACCACAAAAAAGAACCTCGGTCTTTTACCCCCCATTGAACAAATCTCTATCAATTCGCAACCCAAAATTGCAAAGAACCAGCAGGTGGTTAAGACGACCAAACGAACAATTTGAGGTGAACTATTTGCAAAAGGAATAGATCCAGCAAGAGGGTTAGGAATGGGGAGAGAGATTGGGGAGGAGTGCTCACGTGAAGCAGGTGCCAATGGGCTTGAGGTCGAGGACCTACATGACGATCTCCGGCACGTCGGCGGCGGAGTTCGGCGACGGGTTCGCTAGGATGAGAGCCACGGCGCCCGACGTCACCGAGTTGGCGGCATCCATGGCCATACCTCCTCTCCTCTCCTCTTCCTTCTCTATCCCACCCAAATCATGATCGAATCGTCTCTTGGAAGATTTCGCGGAAGCGACGGCGGAAATGTTTTCGAGTTGCGGGGAGCGGACGACAAGATCTGCGCGCTTATAATGGCGTCACCGGAGTGGGAGGAGGAAGAACGCGGTGGAGGCGACGGTCGGTCGGGAGGTGGAAGAACGCGATGCAGGCGACGGTCCGGACTCGGGAGCGAGACGAGGAGAAATTCTCGACCTCCTCAGACGTGGTTTCGCTCCCCTGGAATAGGCTGGGTTGGACTGAAACTTCCCCGTCCCTGCGTCTTCCAAATGGAGCTACAGGCCGGGCCGGGCCGGGAAATTCTACCACAGGATAAAATTTCGCTGGGATTGGGAGGGGATCCCGGCCGGGATTGGCTCTCCCAAACAAGCCCTTAATTTGTTTTCTACTACCCTTTCCTATTTGTTCTTAATAAACGGAGTATTCGAGAAATGTTGGACTCCACGAGGCCTTAAAAGAATGGCCTACCTAGCCTAAAATATGAGTATATATGACAGATATACAAATTAGTACGTAAGAGCTAGACAGCATTGGAAGGAAAACTGCGCTAAAGGAAGCATAAGGTTAGGGGCCTGTTTGGATGTTGCTGTATTTGAAAACCACAATATCTGTAAATTAACCACAATTTTTTATGTAGCTGGCATGAAATACTACAGCACGTGAATACCATAATTTTTTTTATAGTTTTTGGAAAAACCCTGATCCGTTTGGCAATTGCAGTTTTGCAGTACGGTACTTTTAGTTTGTTCAAAAAGAAAAATTATGTTAACTAGCCATAGTAAGAAGATTAAAACCAAGCACATGTAACAATACACTATAGCTGTATTTTTTTAGATAATGAAAGAGAAAACTCTTTCAACTTCTGCATCAAGGATGCACACATACCATTTTATTAAAGAGTTTAAAGTAACAAAGTGACCAAAGCTACTAAAAGTGGCTTGAATCTTTACAAACAAACGACGACTGAAAGTTAAACTCAATTATCACAAATCCTGTGATTAAACCGCCAACCATGAATATTTAAAATGTGCTTTGCCACTACTTCCAGCTTGTCGCTTTATATATGAACGATAAAATTTAATATGGGTTAGCAAATGTCAGCCAATACCATAAATCAAGATGTGCATAATATTGTTTAGCGTATGGTATTTATAAGGCATGAACATTTTTATTTCAACAAAGTCTCTAGTGTATGTGATTAGGAGCCTAGCGCTACACAACGAGCGAGCGGAGAATACGAAAGTTGCGAGACGTCGCTCGGTTTTGAGAAAAAGAGGTCCTGAGTGGATTTTTAAAAACTACAAAAAAAAACCATGGTATTAGGAATACTACAGTTTATGAAACTACAATGTTTGTTGTATCCAAACACCTCGAAGTTTTTTATACTATGGTATTTTATTAAAACCATAGTATTCTCTCAAAACTCCAAAAATACCTTGTATCCAAACATACCCTAACTGTAGTAGTTTCTTTCCCGATACCTCTCATTCTCATAATATTTCCCAAGACCCTTGGTTATTAAGCTCTACAAGTAAAAACGTGGGGGAGGAAAGCAACACATACGGCTGTGTACATAGCAACATGCAGTAGCCGCACAACAAAGCATCAGATTGGCACTTTCCGAAGCCTGGGCAAGCTCGCTCTCCACCGGCTACCGCTCGAAGCCTAGGCAAGCTCGCTCTCTAGCTCCCATCGCTCCGCTCCGGCCTGGCTCGTGCCTAACTGCTCGCTCTCAGGCTAGCGCCGTTCGGGCAAGTGTCTGGGCCGGAGGGATGCTGAATCCACCAGTGATTTAATGGTCCAAGCTGGGTGAGCTGAAAATATCAGGGCATAACCTTTCATTGCACAGGTGCGTATGCCGTATGCGTCATCCGTGATTGGCACATGGAAGGGATATGTAGCAAGCCTAGCACGGGGTGGTATATATCGGGTATTTACTTTGTATGCAGTGTGCCGATGCGGGTGTTCCCCATTTAAGAGGGGGTCAGCATATATAACATCTGAACAAAAAAAAAAAATAAAAAAAAATGGGTAGCCCGTGGAGTCCATGTGTGTGGTAGGGAGGTGTCTAATCCTAAATGGAGAGTTTAGATAGCTTTCGCTAACATTCACTCAAGGGAACTAAAGACGGTAACTTTTTCTAAACCATAACGATAGGACCAACAAAACAAGATATGGGTAGCTAGCCCGTGCAGTCCATGTGTGTGGTAGGGACGTGCCTAATCCTAAATGGAGAGTTTAGATAGCTAGCTTTCGCTAACATTTAACCAAGGGAACTAAAGTGGGTAACTTTTTTCTAAAGCATAACGATAGGACGGACGTACGACACAAAGGGAAAAATCGGATGCAGTGCTCTAGCTATCCTGCACTTCCCGCCATCTATGCACAACCCTACATCCAGATGCGAAATTTTTTTCTACTCGAGTCCATATGTCCTCACTAGGGCGGCCATGCCTTCGTGAGCTCTGCCACTATGGCCTCTACAAAAGCTTTGTTGGCCTCGGCGAGCTCTGTCGCCCTTCCCGAGCGGCACCAAAGTTCCTAGTCACCGGGACATGGCCTCCTCGAGCTTCGCTGCCATGTTCTCGATCTATGAGCTCCACCAACACCGGGCATGGCCTCTGCGAGCTCCATCGGGCTCCACAAGCGGCACCAATACTCCATAGGCACTTAGGCACGACCTAGATCTGTTGTGGCCAGCCGGGCGTGCTGCCGTAGTCTCCTCAGAGGATGCAACACAACCTCCTCCTGCAACGAACAAGTTTTGCTACGCATTGTTGTCCACGCACCTCCTTCTACGGGTTGGATTTTGTTGCAAACGTTTTTCTCGAATTGTTGCCGCATCCTTCCTCAATTATTGCATGAAGTGTTTTGGTTTGTTGCAACATGTCAATTTGAAATCTTGTAGCAAGAAGATTTTGTTGTGTGGGATTGGTGAATTGTTATATCAGAGTATATTTTTTGCTGCATTAGATAGTTGGTTTTGGAAATCTGGACACTATTGGCCCCGTTGGACCATCAAAATTCCTAAAATAGCCCCTACACTTGTAAAATTCCAAATTTGGCCCGCTCCCACATGCTGCGTTCGGGTACCGCAGCAGGGCACCTGCTGTCATCCCCCACTACACCAAGCACCTGCTGCCGTCCCACACAGCAGCACCACCCTCACCCTCACACGCAAATCCAAGAGGAGAGAGAAATTTCATTTAATAATTTTTTTTGAGGAATTTCTAAATATAGCAAATGAGCTAAAAAATTATGAAATTTTTTGTAGAGCCTTCTGGCACAATGTACTTCCTTGTGTAATTTTTCAAAATTTTATCCGCTATGATTTTTTCTCAAAAAATTATTTAAATATATTGTTTGTACGAATTTTCTAATATAGAAAATGAGGTCCAAACATTATGAGTTTTTTTTCAGGCTCCTTACACAGTGGACTTGATTGTGTAATTTTTACATAATTTTATATGCTGTAAATTATCTCAACGAATTAAGCGTTTAGATCTCAAAAATTAGAACGAAAGGTTTCAGAAATAAAGGTTTCATGATTTCATGTGACTTGAAATGTGAAAAGTTTAGTACTACAAGACTACTCTAGGTAAGAGACACTCCTCCTCCGCACATCTTGCCTCGCCGCCAAATCTGTTCCCATCTCGCTTCCCAATTATTTGATTGCTCGTTTTATGACAATTGTTTGATTGAGTAATAGGGAAATGATGGTACTTGGTGATTCTGGTGGCATAGATAGATGTGCGGAGGAGGTGGAATTGTCTCTACTCATACCATCACCCATTACTCATGTGCCATAAAACGAGCATCATGAACTTTTCACATTCTTACCTAGAGTAGTCATGTGAAATCACATGAAATCACATGAAATCATGAAACCCTTTTTTGAAACCTTTCATCTAATTCGAAACCTAAACCCATAATTTTACAGCATATAAAATTATGTAAAAATTACACAATCAAGTCCACTGTGTAAGGAGCTTGGAAACAAAAATTCATAATGTTGGGACCTCATTTTCTATATTATAAAATTTGTACAAACAATATATTTAAATAATTTTTTGAGAAAAAAATCATAGCGGATAAAATTTTAAAAAAATTACACAAGGAAGAACACTGTGCCAGAAGGCTCAACAAAAAATTCCATAATCTTTTGAGCTAATTTGCTATATTTATAAATTCCTCAAAAAATATTCTTAAATGAAATTTCTCTCTCCTCTTGGATTTGCATGGGGGGAGGGGGGAGGGGGTGGGTGAGGGAGGTGCTGCTGTGTGGGACGGCGGCAGTGCACTGCTGCAGTGGGGATGGCGGCAGTGTCTCTTGCGGTACCTGACGACAACAAGTAGGAGGAGGAGACTAAATTTGGAATTTTACGCCTAAGAGGGTTACTTTAGGAATTTTGATGGTCCAATGGAGCCAATAGTGTCCAGACTCCTTGGTTTTGTTGCATCGTTTATTGAGATGGGTTTATTGCAATGGAGCGGGATTTTTGTTGTACACATAGTGATTCGTTGATCCATCGCTACAAATTTGTTGTAGACATAACCATTCATTATTGTGTTACTGGCTCACTGCAAATTTGTTGTGGATGTTAAATTAAATTATTACATATGTTCTCGCGAAATATTGCACCCAAACGTACAATAAAAAGTTTTCTATCGTACGTCTGAACACTAGTTGTACGCTTTGGGATTTGAGTTACAGAGAAATCCAAGACCTCATAGAGCTCGGACGCACACTATCCTACTGAACGAACATACCTCTATACTCTAATTAAATAAGGCATATCATGCCAATCCTAGGAATTGACCTTACTAAGGTCAGTGGGAAATTTTTTTTGGTCATCATTACACATCATACCACATTGAGTGTTGCCTTTGTACCGTCCGCACCATATACTTGGTTGCTAACTTTTGAAAACTAGTGGTGCCTCAAAGCAAAAATAATTGCATATTCGATTAGATATATTTTTTTCGTGGCCATCGATTTTTATCAGAGTTTCGGACCAAAAGCTATTAAAATATGCATTAGATCTAATATTACTGTTTTGTGACGAATGAGGTCACGCTCGTTCCCACTGCACTGACTGCATATCATTTTAAGAAAATAAATTGTATATCATGTTTTGAACCTAGCAGCTCCTATGCGTTACTACATTTTGGTTCTGCTTTATTGCATCGCTACGGTGCTTTATTTGGCAACTGGTATTACATACATCTCCAGCTATCTGATGTTATCTTGTTTACAAGATGACAATGGTTCAGAGTTGTATTGCACAGATTATGTTACGTGGTACTGGTCACCTTCTTCTCGCTCTCACACACAAAAAAAAAAGGAAGTGATTACGGATTGGGAACAACAATCCACAATGCCAAACAGAGAATTGACGGTTTCTCTAGTCATCTGGTGGTGCAAGGTAAATAACATAATTAGTCGGTCAAGAATCTGATCGATCACATGACTTGTAACATTCTGTTTTCGGACGAGTATTGATTTGTGCTTTCGTGGTTTTTGGTTTCATTCGTTTGCCTTTGTATCTTTAGCCTCAAATCTTCTAGTTTCTTTTAAGTTCAGGTTTGTGTTTCAAAACTCTTTGTTTCCGTAGTTCAAAATCCAGGTTTGATTTCCTCCTTCTTCAGCTCTGGTCCTCCTCCTCTTTTGACCTTTTTCCTTTTGGGCTTAGCCGTTCTTCATCCCCACGCGCCCCTTGTGAGCCGTCCGATTGCAATTGAACGGCCCGACCTTGTTTGCACGTTCGTCTGGTCTGAACATCCCACCCTTTTGAGCCATCCGATTGCAATTGAATGGCCCGATCTTATTTGCACGTTCGTTCAACATCCCACCCCTTGTGAGCCATCCGATTGCAATTGAACGGCCCGATCTTGTTTGCACGTTCGTCTGGTCCGAACGTCCCACTCCTTGTGAGCCGTCCGATCTGAATTGAACGGCCTTCTCCATCCACTCTCCCATGAACTGTCCTTTTTACAAAGACGACCATCTTTGATCACGACCTCCCCTTTTGCAAAGACCACCTTCTTTGGTCACGACCACCTCCTCTTGGACCTCCCCCTAGGACCTCCTTCTAAGACCTCGTCCTGGACCTCCTCCAGGACCTCCTCTAGGACCTACTCTGGGACCTCTTCAGATTTCTTCTACGACCAGGTGTGGTCGTAACTCCTTCAAGCATGCGTAGTCGAAACCTCGGATCAGTACTCGATGTTTAGTACTCATACTGAATAGTGGTCGATTTGAACAGTTGCTCTCCTCAACTTGCGACTACGTCTCGTGCTCTCTGCTGCGCCACACCCACTCCCTCTGCACCACCAACTCCCTGCCATGTTTGCGCCGCACCCACTCCCTTGACCTCCACGACTCCGGCGCCTTTCCTCGCCCCATCGTTTCACCCGTGCATCATCTCTCCACCGCCCTCGCCATGGCCGTCCTTGACGTCCTCGCCGCACCAGTGCGCCCGATCCAAGCCCCATGCCTGCGTCAGCCGACCCTTCAAAGTCGTCGCTCCTCTGACGCCCATCCCTGCAACCACCTACCCCGCCCTGTCACCTCTGTGCTAGTGCACCCACGCCTTGGCCGCCTATAAAAAGGCCTCTGTGCCCCTTGTTCTTCTCCATGCCGCTCCCTCTCTTGACCCTGGTGAGTTTTTCGTGTTTGGACCTCCCTCTCAGCGGACCTCCCTCTCCATTGTAACTCCGGTTGCGGTGTTTCTTGTTTCTACATTTGTCCTGGTTCAAGATCTTGCTAATGGCATAGGTCTTGTTTTATTTCGAGCTCTTTTGTTGTTCCTTTTGTACTTATTTGTTCTTGCTTGCTTGTTGTTTCTTTTCCTGTACTTTCGTCCGCATAGAGTTCAAAGACGTCAGAGATCTCCAAGTTGATCAAGAGTAAGACTACCAAGACCCTTCGGCATTTAACCAAGGAGAGTCAATACTTTGATCATGTTAAGCCTATTTTTATACAAATTATATTCCTTTAAAATAACAAATTGCATGCCTTATTTCCTTTAAGCAAATATATGTGAAAACTTAAGGTATCTAAATGTCCATTTGATGATTAACTAATGGTTATGCCACCCTTGACAAGTTGAATCCCTTAACCCTTGTCACCCTAGTAACTATGTGGTAATACTAGTATAGTTGTACTTGAGTGACATGTTAGTCTTGTTTAAGTACCGGGACATTAAAATGTCCCGACCATCATCTCTTCAAAACATAATATTTGTTGGGCAGTCGTGGGTGGTCCATGACTGAGTTAAATGTGGTGGTTTGGTTTTACTTCTCAAAAACCCCAACTTCTTTCCCAAGTCTGGGCGGATGGTAAGGTGGTGGGTACGGATGTAGCACGAGAATGGTGGGTGTGTGGTTTAAACCACCCAGACAACATTAAGGACTTAATCTTGTCACGAGCTCCATCGAATTTCTCCATATTCGCCGGTCGGAAACGAGGCGGCCAGCGAACTGCTTGAAGGTCGGGTGAAAACGCCCGACACCCCGAGATAACCTCTTGCCTCCTTTTTTGCAGAATAGAAGGGCTAATGTAGCCGGGTGATCGTACTCATCGATACCCATCCACAGGAGGGCGGGACCTATGATAGGCCTCAGCTTTACAGGGGAAATACTCCTCGTACTCCATTTGCCGCCGTGCATCCCGTCGCCGAAGTGGTGAAAGATCACCTCTCCTGGGGGCTTGTTGCATCTTCCTCAGGTCAGGAGAACGACGTGAGTGAAGGTCATGCCGCCTTCCATGCGACGAGTTATCTGAACGGCTGGCAGAAAAAGGAGTTGTACTACTACGACTTCCTGGTTGTGGTCGACGAAGACGCTCGAGTTTGGCCATCGTGTCGTGAAGCCTTTGTGTGATCTCTTCTACAAAGAGATCATACCCTAGTGCTCGAGCGAGTTCTTGAGTCGGGTTTTCCAGCAAGTCATTGATGTGCTGGAGTTCTTGAGCTTCCTCCGACTAGAAATAAGCATACTCAGGAAGGTTTTTCTGAGCCGCTATTTTCCTCCATCGGGTTGTCTCAGAATGGCCTATTTCAGACCCATGGATTGGTTTTAATGGAGTGCGAGAATGTTGAGGATGTCCCGCACGTTCATTAAAGTGTTCATCTCGTTCGCCAGCGGTGGCGCCCCTGCCATTGCCACGAGGGGGTGTAGAGTATGCTCGTCGGGGAGCATCGTCAATCCTTCCTCTGGGAGAACGATTCTTATCAGAGGGAAGGATGAAGACCTCCCATGGAGGACCTCCACTTGTGCTCGAGGCCTTCTCGCTTGAGGAGTAGTCGAGCGACACCATTTGGCGACTTGGAGTAAACCCCTCCAAGTAGGGGAACTCCGGGTTATAACCGTCTTCGTCTGCAGGTGGGTCCTGCGTCGGGACGGCTGGATTTGGATGAACAGCGTGTTCGATCCTCTTCCCTGCGAAAGTACTCGGAGAGAGAGGACCATCAGATGCCGATGGAGTTCCGGAATGATGGCTTCCAGAACCTGTCTTGCTAAGTCGTACTGCCTTGGGGGCTCGAACACTTGGAGGAAAAATTCTCATCGTGTTGCGAATTTGCCCCGAGACAGTCCTGTTGTCGGTCATGTTGACCCTTGCCCCCCGAGGAAGTTGGTTCCTTGACTGGGCGTACTGTCGTGGGGGATAAGGATCCCTCCTCGACTTCGGTAATGATGTAGTCTCCGAGATCTGATAGAAGATCTCCAGAGGCGGCAACATCGTCAGATGATTCGATACTCGGCTTGTAATCGAAACCGGCATCCATGTCGACGTCTGCGTAATCGGCCAAGTTGAACCAATTCTCCTCGTTCCATTCTCCTGCCATGGTAGCATCAAAGAGAAAAGAAAGAACTATTGACAAGGAATTACCAGAAGATCCTCACGGTCGGCGCCAACTGTCGGTGTTTTAGAACCGATCTTACATAAAGATTATTTGATTCGGGGGGTCTCCACAATTGATCACGCAGACGAAAGAGACATAGGGATTTTTATACAGGTTCGGGCCTTCTCAGGTGAGAATAATAACCCTACTCCTGTGTATCTTGTATTGGATATATGGATTACAATCAGTAGAGGGTCTTGCTATCATGCTACTACTGACTGAACTGTTCTTCCCCAAAAAGCCTCTCTCCTCTATCTCTAAAAGACACTTATTTATGCTACGCAGTGGTGGCTATTGTCGTTCCAGGCTAATTAGTCGCTCATTATTGCGTAATAATGAGAGTAATTACTGGAGTAGTAACCTCCCCATGCTGTCAAACAGTTATCAATCAGAGATAGTGGAGAATTATCTATAGTTATATCGTCGCATAACTCGTATTTTATTTGCTTGGATTCTCACCATTAAATGGGCCTTCTGACGAGTGGACCCAGTTGGTCGTGAGGAAGTCGTAGCAGAACTGGTCATAGCAGAACTTACGACTAGGGGGTAGTCGTAGAAAAGCTTACGACTGGGTACTGGTCGTAGAAAGACTTATGAATAGACGTAATTGTAGCAGGACTTACGATTACACTATAGTCATAGAAATGCTTACGACTAGGGGGCAGTCGTAGAAGAACTTACGACTACCTGACTTGCTCTTCCCTTATAATATTAAGGGGTATGCCATGTGACGTCATATTACATGATTATGGAATAATAAAATGAGGATTATTAGATCCTCGTCATCTGAGACAGGAGTAAAACCATACGTGAGTATCGAGGAATACTTACATTCATGTTTGACCAAGCAAACATGGACATTATTCGCGACGGATCCTTCATCCCATCTATCTCCTCGACTTGTTTCCACGAGACCCCCTCGAGACGTTCATTGTCAAAAACATCCCCACAATTGGGAATGCTGCTGGGGTGAGGAACTCGGTCATGAGATCGGTGGCAGAAGATCCTACAATAGAATCGGCGCTAAAGAAATCAGAGCAAAAGTTAAAATATTCTTCTTCCTCTGACTCGGTGATAGGAGCACCACCTGGAAGGCCAGAAGGAAGGTCCTCGACAACTTCCTTACCAGTGCGGTGGTCAAAACTCCCACCGCCACCGACTTCCGGTGTTTCCCTCACGGCCTCTGTCGCCTCCTCTTTAGTCTCTACGAAAGCCTCGGTGGTCGTAGCAACTTCGACAACCTCGGTGGTCGTAGCGACTTCAGCAGCAACGACCTCCTCCGCTGTGGGAATAGTAGCTGGGCCTTCAGCTACTGCCGCAGTCACACCCTCGCCACCTGAAGAGGTGACAGCGGGCTTCTCCATAGGAGCATCCCTAGGGGCTGAAGATGTTGGGCTAAAATCACAAAACGCAGAAGTGAGTCAACTCGTGAAAAGCAAAGAGTAAATGCAATTCTTACACTTATGTTTTTTATGTACCTCTGCGCTGGACCTAACTCGAAACTTGGGAGCAACCTTCCCGACGGAAGGTTTCTTCGACTTCTTCTCAACCATCGCTGGTCGAGATTCACTCGGGACAACGGGAGTCTCCTCCTCCCGACTTGCCGGGTGGCCGAGATCTATCTCGACCACCATAAGAGCGCTGCTCCCCTCGGCCTCAAATCCTACTGGAGCAGCAGTTTCCTTCAAAAAAAGATATGAAGTTCTTCCAGTTCTCCTTTTCTAGCTGCCTTATGAAGCCACGAGAAGCAGAAACTGCGAATAACTTGTTGTCGTAATAGAAGGGTACCTTGACCTTGGGGGCTGTGCACTTGAGGGCAAAGGTGGCTCCCTCTACCTTCTTGTTTGCTGTAGCCAAGTCTGCAGCGAATTTAGCAAAAAGGGCAGAAGGAGCCGAGCTCGAGCCACCTTTGTCGCCGACCTTTATAAGGCGACGCCTCTTGGCTGGAGGGGATTTTGCAGGCTCCACCTGTGTCGTCACCCCAATAACCACCAGATCGACTTCCTCGTCATCTTGGCGGTCTTCTACGCCTACTTTCTGTTGAAGAACAGAAAAAGAAAATGATCGTAAGTTCTTCTACGACCAGTTCATAAGTCGTAAGTATTTCTACGACTATGATATAATCGTAAGTCCTACTACGATTACATCCGGTTGTAAATCTTTCTACGACCAGTACCCAGTCGTAATATTTTCTACAACGAATCCTTTAGTCGTAAATCATTTTGCGACAATAAGTGCCTAAAGATGAAGTCGTTTCTTTTCAATTACCTTTAGGCGCTCCACCTTCTCTTCTTCGGTCAAAACCGCAAGAATTTGTGGAGCTGCTATGTTGGATGGACTCTTATCGCAGATGAGCCTGACGTGAGCGTCAATCTCCCCCTGTGGAAGATCTGTACACTCAAACAACACGATTAGTGAACTAAATCGGGATTAACCTAGGACAAAGTCAGAAAAGTAAGTTTTTCTACTTACCGTCCTTGTAATCCCTAGTTGGGTCGTCCTTCCCCGAGTACCTCCACATAGGAGGAACTCGTTTCTTCAAGGGACTAATGCGGCGTGTGATGAAGTGCTTCACCACGTGCCATCCAGTGAGCCCCTCCGACTTCAAGTCTTTGACGACTTGAATGTAGGGGGCTATCCGGTCGAGATTACCGGGAGTCGAATCCCAGGAAGAGGACCTCTCGGTGGCTTTCCCGACGAATGAGAGGCTGTCTTTCTTGGTAACCTCCCAATAAAGCCACCTCTTCTTCCACCCCGACCACGACGACCGGGTGAACATCTGAATATACTCCTTCGACTTACCGTCGTGGAGCTCGGCGCAACTCCGGCAATTCCGGCTGAGCCATTCCGTAGTAATACTGGAAAAGCTCGAGGTCCACCGGAATCCCCAGGTAAGCCTCGCACAAATACACGAACACGCTAAGCATTGTGATGGAATTAGGACCTAGGTTCACTAATTCCACCCCGAAGTGCTCGAGCACGAGGGTGACGAAGGGATGAGCAGGCAATCGGAGGCCACACTCACAGTACACCTGGAAAACTGGAATTTGATCTTCCTCCCCCGACGGCCTATGTTGTTCATTCGCCGCAATCCACTTCACGAGTAATCCCTCGGGGATTTTCTCGACGGCGACCAGGGCCTTCATCTTTGCGTCGTCCATTTCCGACTCAGCCCACTCGGAGACAGCCCTAGCCATTTTCTCTCAAAGACGGGGAGGGTTGGATTTGGGAAAGCTCCAAGAAAATGCACAGTATCACTGGCGGCGGAGGAGATGAGAAAGCAATGAACAGTCGGGGTAAATTAGAGAAAAGGTAAGAACCCTAAGTCAATCCCCGCAGTACGTTTTATGACTGTGTGCTTGAAACGAAACGCCGTGGAAGCCCAACGGTTTCCACCGCTTCGGGAATTGCTCCAACGGACAGGTCTTTAATCTGCTCGTTTGAAAGTACCGAAACCCTTTTCACACCTCAAGTGAAATTACCTTCTTGACCTTCAGATCAAAAGAAATGTCGATTGGAAAAGATTTGCTTCCGATCATAAGGCCACGATTACTCTAAAGTCGTAAGATTTTCTACGACTACCTTATAATCGTGAGATTTCCAACAAATTGCCTCGACCAAAGCATATTTCTGGTCGAGAGAAATACATGTTGAAGAGTTTTTCCTTCAACGTTTTTCCTACAACCTCCTAGTGATCATAAGATTATCTATGCCTCCTCAACTAAGTAAGTTATTTTCACTTGAAGCTGGGGGGCTAGATGATGAGGATATGATAATTCTCATTTTATTATTCCATAATCATGTAATATGACGTCACATGGTATACCCCTCTATGGTATAAGAGAGGAGTAAGTTAGGTGGTTGTAAGCTCTCCTACGACCACCCCCTAGTCGTAAGTATTTCTACGACTATAGAGTAATCGTAAGTCCTGCTACGATTGTAACATCCCTAACTTAGGGTTTGTATTTCAAATGTAAAATTTTGAGGAGAAATAAAAACTTTTGTTGTCTCTTCAAATCATTTGGAAGTTTTCCAAATTTTCCCTAGCAATTTCCATTTTCTAGAATTAAATTCTTGTGAATGGAAATTGTTGTCAGCAAATTCTTAGCCTTCAAACTTGTGATCATCCCCTAGGAATATTTTTCCTGTCATCTTGATCATCCTATCTACCTCCCTGAATTATTTCACAATTTTTAGATTTTGTTTGCTATTTCAAATGCCCAAGTCAAACCAGTTTAGAAATCTGGTCAAACCTCTGGACAGCAGCTTGGGAATTTTATTGGGAGAAATCTGGTGCATGAAAACTCCTGGAAAAATTTCACAAGGTTTTCTATGTTCCAGTAAGTTCCATAAAAATTTCAAAATTTTGGAGCTCAGGAGCTACATCTAAAATTCCCCAAACTCTCTCACTTTTAAAACTCAAAATCGAAATCATTGTTTGTCGGGCTCGAACCCAAGCCCGACTCAAACCGAACCGCACCACTTGTCTCGGTCGCACCGCCTGGCTGCTGCCGCGCGAGCCCGATGGTGTCGGCCGTCCGATGAAGATCGAGCGGTCCTCATTGCTTGCCTCGTCGACTGTCAGAATGCATACACCAATCTCGGCCGTCCATTTGAGATCCAGCGGTCGGTGCGATCGGTCGAGTCAAACCACCGGTTCGCACCGCCGTCGTCGGCGGCGGTGGACCCTACACCGAGATCCGCCTCGTCTTCTCCGCACCTCACCGGAGCTCGGGGCGCGCGCATGCATGCTCGCCACGTACCTCGTCGCTGCCACCTTTTTGTCCTCGTGTCGGCCGTGAAGCATCGCGGGGTCTCATCTACCATGAGCCCATCCACTATCCTTGCGTCCATTCGTGCCTTCTCCGCCCAAATTTTCTTCGTTCGGAGAAGAACTTCGGCGTAGCGCCGCCGTTCTGAGCGCCCTTGAGCGCGACCGCACGTCGTGTTCCTCTTGCCTCGCCGCCTCCATTTGCCTATTCCGGGTCCTTGGCGTCGGTGGATCACGGGGCGGTATCGTCGTCTCGCCTCCGGCGATCTCGGTCCGTGAGCTCGTTTGCGACTGGTGAGTTTCGGCTCCGCCACCTAGTCCCTTAGGATCGCATTGATGCACGAGTCTAACGGTGACTTCATTTTCATCTTTGGTGCATCGTTGCGGGCGTGCGACCAATTCTTCTCAAGCTTGGTTTTCGCCGCGTGGAAATTCCGGCCACCTCGGGCCTTCTTCGTCGGCGTTATCGTGTGCTTCTTGCTCCTGGTGTTGGTGAGCTTAAGCACACCTTCCGAGTCTTCTAGAAGTCGTATCGCCTTCTCCGTGCAAACCGTGTCTTCTTCTCGCCTCAGTTCGCCGCCCGACTCGCGCATCCGTCCCGTGGTCGCGTCACCGCCATCGTGTTCGCAAGATCTTCGCGGACTGAAGGTATCACCGCTCGCCCGAAACCCTCGGTTAGCTAAATCGATTCTTGTGGCGCGCCCCGTCCCGTCGTGTCGGTGAGCCGCCGGCGAAGTTTGGTTATCGCTAAACTTGGTTACATTAGATCAGCGACTTGTGGGCCCTCTCTGTTAAATCGCGTTTAGAAATCCTTTAATCCGGCCGTTATGTTTTCTCTTAGTCAACGTCATGTGGGTCCATCTTTGTCGATTAGGGTTGTATAATTACGGTTATCGTTTTCTCTGTTTGGAAGCGTATTTCTCTCGTGAGAGTATGTTAGGTTTGCACTTTGGTAGCCAGAAGCGTATTCTTAGAATCGCCTTGGCGTCTGTCATTGGGCGTGAGCTGTTACTGTCGGCACCTTTATTGGGTCCCATTTGTCGATGTGAGGGCTAGTGGTGTGGTGTGAAATGGAATTAGTGCATTATAGATTTGAAATGATTTAGTATTTCTGGTTTATGTTTTCTGTTGAGCTGATAATTCAATTAAACTTGTAAAATGCATAACTAATTCAATTTTTATCCAAATCGCATGAATCCAGTGCTGTTAATTTTCATTTCAAATGTGGTATTTACTAAAATGAGTTTCAACCTTGTATCTGTAGCAAAAATCTGTTAATTAATTTAATGTTGTAGATTGTAATCTCCAAATTAGAAAATGTATATCTCTTTCAATAATTGTCCAAATCCAGTGAAACCAATTATGTAAAATTTCATTTTTAGTATACTAATTATCAGGATAGGTTTTAGATACTGTTTCTGTTCATGAAAATTTGTTAAGTAATTAACTAGTGTTTTAATGTGTTTTTAGCTTAGAAATTTCATAGAAAATTCTTAATAACTTAAAATGGTTTGTTCTCTGTTTCTAAAATTTTGTTATATCATGCTTAGGTTGCTGGGTGAGTTTTGGTATGTTTTGTTATTGTTGTATGTTGAGTTTTGCCGGTTTATTCGTTCTTATTCGTTGTTATTTGTTTAATCGTTAGGATTCGATATTTGCGGCAACCACGAGAACGACCCTCATAACAAATTGAGCAACGGCAACCGAGCAAGCGGTTTGATCATGATAATCCCGTATTTTAAAGTCTAATATTTTGTTTAATTTGTATGTATGCATTGCTTAATTTGTGTTAAATTGATTAGTTAAATCATATTGCATATCTGTAGTCAAAATATTGATCTCTACTACTCGAGCCTAGGTTATTTGCTTTGTGATTAGAGTCATTGGATGATCTCTTGTCACTTAGTAGATCGGGTCAACTTGCTTAGACATGTTAGCTATCGGTAGAGGCGGGCGGTTATCGACTCTAGTCGGTAACCACGATCACCTAAAATCTACTATAACTTTATGTTTGACATCTTTCTTTGTGTTTAATTACAAAACTAAAGCTGAAAACAAAAATGATTTAGACTTGGGCTGTGGTATGATTGGTGTGATCTGTTGGCGTGGCTGGAATGGTGCAGAGTCAACAAGGACCGAACATCTTGTTACAGAACCAAGCATTTCGCGTGCTAACCACACTAGAGTATATGGGACCTCTCTTGACCTAGTACTTTGGCGTGTATTGGCTCGGGTGCGTGGGGGTCGCGGGAGGGGATGGAGGTGGGAGCATGGTAGTTGTCAGAAAATCTTTATCTGAGTGGGTAGTTGTCTTTTCGGCTTTACCATGTAGCGTATGGATTTCTATCCATACGAGCGGCTCGTAGTTAATACACAATATTGGAAAAAGTCTCGTAGGACTTAGTGTGCCATGCATACCTTGGAGTGTGCTTGGCAAAAGCGGTCTGAAGTGTGGGAACATTGGTACACCTGCGGGGTTTAAAACTATTCGAATAGCCTCGTCTAGGTTATGGACACGCTTGGCAGGTCTTCCAAGAGTTAGACTACAACATTTAAATTAAAACTTGATGGGTGAGTGCGAATGCGGGATTAGTGCTATTATTGTGGTGACTATTGGGGTAGTCACCTCTAGGTTGTTTATCTTTCTCTTTTGTTAGTATTACCTTTCTTTGTATTTCAACATTAAAAGCAATTGCAAACTTGCCTTCAAGCTGTATTATATTATTGCAAATGAAAATTGGCTTTATGCAAATGAAACATATGGCCTCCACTAAACAAGCATGCATGTAGCATATGAGCAGTGCTAGTTCACACGTCGATCTTGCGGGTACAAAGACAATCTTTGTACTCGGTGCTTTGCTTAATGTTTTTGTTGCGAGAGGAAGAAGGTGAGCCCCAAGGGCCTCATACGTGAGTTGTGTTGTCGTTTAGTGGGCGACTAGACTTGGCGGTCGGTCGGATGCCTTGTGGGTTGGAGGCACACAGATTGGCTTTGTTTATAGCCATCTTATGGCACTTTGCTTCATTGTCTTCCTTTTGTTATTTGTGTACCTTGTGGCACTGTCGGCCTTTATGCGTAATAACTCTTCTATTTGTTTATCTTCCGTTTGGTAGTGTGGTGTTTGGACTCTATGTTTGGAATGGAGTTGATGTCTAATTTTGTGCCGAGGTGTGTATCTTTGCTTTAGGAAGTATACATATCTCGAGATCGATTTATTTGATTTGTGATGCTAGGACCGGTGGTTGGTTAAGCATTACAAGCCAAATAAATTGGGGTCCTCACAAAGTTGGTATCGAGCCATTCGACCATAGTAACCCAAGCATAGTCGTCCTTAGGATATTTTGAAAAAGCTTAATTTCAAAGTATAAAAGGGTTTATGAAAACCTAGGCGATTCTCAGATTTACTCCTTACCTATCTTAGCCTTCTACTCTCATCTTACTCTAATTTGAGTTTAAAACTTGGTTTCTCTCTTTCCTTTCAAAAGATAGTTACTCAGGTAGAATCGGTCTTTGGGAGAACCATAGAGAATTAGTCTAATTAAAATTTGTGGGGGCATAAGGGTAAGATATGTATGAGTTTGCTAAGTGTCTGATTTTGTCAATTGGTTTTGTAACTTAAAAGTCTTGTGTTTGTTTTGTCTTTGTTAGTAAGTTATTTGCGATGGGTTATCGACTTCGTGTTTTAGGCTATTGTTAACTTGTCTTAGTGAAACAGGATGGCGGGAGAGCAGCGTGGCGATCGGCAGTGGTCATGATGAGGAGCTTCCCTCCTCAGACCATGGTGAGTGCTTTCGCTCGGTCGGCGAAACCGCATGGACGAGCAGCGCATCTTGGAGGTTATTGCTGGGAATACCTCCACTCCTGCCGGTGGTGGCGGCCACCGGACTCGTGGGGACTTGCGAGTTCCTCGTGCGCGCCACCGACTTTCGCCGCTCGAGGACCCTCTCGATGCGGATGATTGGCTGCGCATGGTTGGCGAGCTCAACATAGCTCGATGCGAACACGAGGATAAGGCACTCTTCGCGTCCCACGGCGAGGCGCGCACTCTCATGGTGGGAGAACTATCTCGCCATGCGGCCGCGAATGTGTGGTCGCATGGGAGGAGTTCGAGTCGACTTTCGTCGGGCCCATCACGATGGCACGATGAAGTGAAGAAGAAAGAATTCCTCGCGCTCAAGCAAGGGCGCAAATCGCTGTGAATAGTATCTATGCGAGTTTAATCATCGGCTCGTTATGCTCGGGAGGTGGCCTCGGATGAGGCTAAGCGGGAGAAGTTTATGGATGGTTTGTGCAGGAGCTGCGGGACAAGCTATCTATTGTGGACTTCCACGACTTTGGGCCTTGGTAGATAAGGTCATTGTTCTTGAGCATAAGGCAAAGCGCTGGCGAGTCCATAGCGCAAATGGGAGCGCATCGGTCTACTCACACGGCCTCACTGCGTCCTCGGTGCAGGCGGCCTGATGGCCCGTTCTTTTGCTCCACCGGCACCGAGGCCATCTGCACGGCTCTCGCCCGCGGGCATTCCGTGTTTGCCACGTGCGCTGCGATCAGCAAGAGCGACCTCCGCAATCCGGCGGCGGGGTTACTTGTTTTCGCTGCCACAACAAGGGCCATTATGCGAATGCCCCCTCAGAGTGTTGCGGTAGCCTCGTCCTAATGGAGGGCGGGGTAGGGAGTGGTCATCCACTAACGAAGATGATCGAAGCCCCAAGTGCGGCGGCGTCCGTCAACCACCTTCGGTGAGGAGGCTCGGGGCGCGGATGTCGTGATGGGTACACTTCTTGTTAACTCTCGTCTGCGCGGTATTATTTGATTCGGAGCATCGCATTCTTTTATTTCAAGATCATTTGCTGCTGCTAGTGGTCTTCTTTGTGTTCCTTTAGGAGTTCCTTTGCTCATCCGCTCTCGGAGTCGGAAATGAGGCTGATTCTGATGTCGGGATGTTCCTATCATAGTCAAAGGAGTGGAATTTTTGGCAAATCTTATCTGCTCGATTCGTGAGCACGGATGTGATTCTTGGCATGGATTGGTTGTCCCAACACTTGGGGCCGTCGATTGTGCCGGAAGATGGTCTATCTCACGACCCTTGAGCGAGCAGGTCGGCTTTTAGCGCGGCTTAGGGGCGCATTTATGTGCATTAGCGGCAAAGCGACGTTGAAAATTCAGGATGTTCCATAGTATCGACTTTGTGGATGTCTTTCACGAAGACTTGCAGGATGCCTCGGTTCGAGACCTTGAGTTTGTCATTGAGTTGCTGCCGATCTTGCCCCTATCTGAAGCGCGTATCGGATGCCTCCCAATGAGCTAGAAGAATTGAAGAAGCGATTTGGTGAGCTCCAAGCGAAAGGTTTCATCCGTCGGTTCATCTCCTTGGGGTTGTCGGTGATCTTTGTGAAGAAGAAGGACAAGACTTTGCGCATGTGTGTTGATTACCGTCCTCTCAATGAGTGGCGGTGAAGAACAAATATCCTTTGCCCGCATCGATGATCTGTTTCGATCGGTTGGTGGAGCCAGTGTTCTCAAGATTGATTTGAGAATGGGGTATCATCAGTCGGGATCGGATCGAGGATATTCGAAAGCGGCTTTCACTACTCGTTATGAGTGCATGCGAGTATCACGTCATGTCTTCGGTTTAACCAATGCTCGACCTTGTTCATGAACCTTATGAATTCGATATTCATGGAGTATTTGGATAAATTTGTGGTGGTCTTTATTGATGATATTCTTATCTATTCCAAGAATGAAGCGAGCATCTTGAGCATCGAAGATTGTTTTGGGCAAGTGCGGGAGCACCGGTATATCAAGTTCGACAAATCACGAGTTACGGTTGAAGGAAGTGGCATTCTTGGGCCATGTTCTTTCAGTTGGAGGCATAGTTATGGATCCCAACAAGGTCGGCGACGTTCTATCTTGGGGTCGGCCAAGTCGATCCAGCGATGTGCGAGTTTTCTTGGTTTAGCGGGCTATTACGCGCGCTTCATCGAGAACTTCTCCAAGATCGCAAAGCCAATGGTGAATTGCTCAAGAAGGACAAGAAGTTTGTGTGGTCCTCTGCTTGTGATGAGCTTTCGGGAGCTCAAGCGGCGATTGACTTGGCTCGGTTCTTACTCTTCACGATATCCACAAGAGCTTGATATTTATGCGATGCCTCTCGTCGAGGACTTGGATGTGTTCTTATGCGGGAAGGCAAGCGGTTGCCTATGCATCGAGCGATTGAGACCTCATGAGCTCAACTATCCACCCATGATTTAGAGCTTCTTTGCTGTGGTTCATGCACTCAAGATTTGGCGGCATTATCGATCGGTAACCGTTGTGAGGTGTATTCCGATCACAAGAGTTTGAAATACTTGTTCCTCGGCGGATCGAACCTCGAGCGAGAGGAGATGGCTAAATTGATCAAAGATTATGACATGGGTATTGATATCATCTGGACAAGGCCAATGTGGTTCTTCGATGCACTTAGCGAAAGGTGTATTGCAATACTTTGATGATCCAGAGCAACAACCTGCACTTCTTGCGAATTTCAGCGTCTCAACAGGGTTTGGTTGAGCATGGTTCCTTGCTTTGCCTTGGTTGTGCAACCAACCTTGGTGGATCAAATCAAGTCGACCTGACAATCGGATGTTGGTGTGGGTAAAATCAAGCGAGAACATCAAGAATGGATCAGCCAATGTTTCTGAGAAGATGAGCACGGTGTTGTATGGTTTGGGCGTCTTGTGGTCCCAAAGGTCCCGAGTTGCGGGATTTGATTCTTCATGAGGCCCATGATTCGCCTTTGTCCATCCATCCGGGAGCCACTAAAATGTACCAAGATCTGCGTCGAAGTGCGGTGGACTCGCATGAAGCCTTGAGATTGCGAGTTCGTTGCGAGATGTGACATATGTTGTCATGTCAAGGCCGAGCATCAGCGTCAGTGAGTCTTCTTGACCTTTACCTATACGAGTGGAAGTGGGATTACGCAGGCATGGATTTCATCATTTGAGGCTGCCCGCTCATCTAAGAAATGGCGCCATTTGGGTTGTCATTGTGAGAGCTAACTAAAGTGGCGCATTTTCTTAGGTCAAGAAGTCGACTCCGTGTGGAACCTCTGGCAGAGCTCTATGTACCAAGTTGTGAGCTTGCATGGTGTACCCAAGGCGATTGTGTACGGCCAGTGGGCCTTTGTTTACCTCTCGGTTTTGGCAAAGTCTGCAGGAGGCCATGGGAACTCGTCTTACTTTCAGCCACGACCCTATCATCCTCGGACCGATGGTGGGAGCGGAGGCGCGTCAATCAGTGCTTGAAGATATGCTCGTGCTTGTGTTCTTTCCTATGGGAAGAATTGGGAGAAGTGTCTACCACTTGCGAGTTCTCTTATAACAACGACTTCGGGCTAGTCTCGGTATGGCACCATTTGAGGCTTTGTATGGGAGGCGATCTGAACACCTCTAAAGCGGGTGGCGGTGAAAGGCGGTTCTTTGGCGAATTCCATTAATGGGCGAAAGCCAAGTGCGATTGATTCGTGAGCACTTGCGCGTAGCTCGATCCAGCGGAAGAGCTATGCGGTCGGCGTCGTCGTGAGTTGAGCTTCGGCCCAATGACTTTGTGTATCTCAAAGTCTCACCTTTGAAGGGTCATCGTCGTTTGGTGTCAAGGGCAAACTAGCTCCTCGGTATGTCGGGCCTTATCGCGTCATCAAGAAAGTGGGAGCCGTTGCATACAAACTTGGAGTTGCGGCTACACTTGAAGGGTGCATGATGTTTTCCATGTGTCACAATTGAAGAAGTGCCTCCGTGTTCTGTTGAGAAGCGCCATTGGAAAATATCGATGTGCGGGAAGATCGTCTTATCGTGGCGCCCCATTCGTATCCTCGAAGAAGCGAGCAGAGCGAGGAACCGTGTGATCAAGTTCCTCAAAGTTCGGTGGTCAAACCACTCGAGGATGAAGCCACTTGGGAGCGGAAAGATCGTCTCAGGCGATTACGTCCTTCTTCCCTAGTGATCGAGAATCTCGGGTGAGATTCTGTAAGAGGAGATTTGTAACATCCTAACTTAGGGTTTGTATTTCAAATGTAAAATTTTGAGGAGAAATAAAAACTTTTGTTGTCTCTTCAAATCATTTGGAAGTTTCAAATTTTCCTAGCAATTTCCATTTTCTAGAATTAAATTCTTGTGAATGGAAATTGTTGTCAATAAATTCTTAGCCTTCAAACTTGTGATCATCCCTAGGAATATTTTTCCTGTCATCTTGATCATCCTATCTACCTCCTGAATTATTTCACAATTTTTAGATTTTGTTTGCTATTTCAAATGCCCAAGTCAAATCAGTTTAGAAATCTGGTCAAACCTCGGACAGCAGCTTGTGAAATTTTATTGGGAGAAATCTGTTGCATGAAAACTTCTGGAAAAATTTCACAAGGTTGTTCTATGTTCCAGTAAGTTCCATAAAAATTTCAAAATTTTTGGAGCTCAGGAGCTACATCTAAAAATTCCCAAACTTCTCTGTCTTTTAAAACTCAAAATCCACGAAATCAGCATTTGTCGGGCTCGAACCCAAGCCCGACTCAAACGACCCGCACCACTTGTCTCGGTCGCACCGCCTGCATGCACCAGCGCGCGCCCGATGGCTGTCGGCCGTCAGATGAAGATCGAGCGGTCCTCATTGCTTGCCTCGTCGACTGTCAGAATGCATACACCAATCTCGGTAGTCCATTTCGGATCCAGCGGTCGGTGCGATCTTGATCGAGTCAAACCACGGTTCGCACCGCTTGTCCGTCGGCGGCGGTGGACCCTACATCGAGATCCGCCTCGTCTTCTCGTACCTCACGGAGCTCGGGGCGCGCATGCATGCTCGCCACGTACCTGCGTCGCTGCCACCTTTTTGTCTCGTGTCGAGCGTGAAGCATCGCGGGGTCTCATCTACCCACGAGCCCATCCACTATCGCCGCGTCCATTCTTGTGCCTTCTCCGCCCAAATTTTCTTCGTTCGGAGAAGAACTTCGGCGTATCGCGCGCCGTTCTGAGCCGCCGCCAGGCGGCGCCGCGCGTCGTGTTCCTCTTGCCTCGCCGCCTCTATTTGCCTATTCGGGTCCTTGGCGTCGGTGGATCACGAGCGGTATCGTCGTCTCATCTCCGGCGATCTCGGTCCGTGAGCTCGTTTGCGACACGGTGAGTTTCTAGCTCGCCACCTAGTCCCTAGGATCGCATTGATGCCCCGAGTCTAACGGTGACTTCATTTTCATCTTTGGTGCATCGTTGCGGGCGTGCGACCAATTCTTCTCCAAGCTTGGTTTTCCGCGCCGTGGAAATTCCGGCCACCTCGGGCCTTCTTCGTCGGCGTTATCGTGTGCTTCTTGCTCCTGGTGTTGAGGCGAAGCTTAAGCACACCTTCCGGAGTCTTCTAGAAGTCCGTATCGCCTTCTCCGTGCAAACCGTGTCTTCTTCTCCGCCTCCGTTCGCGCCCGACTCCGCCGGCGTCCCGTGGGTCAGCGTCACGCGCCATCGTGTTCGCAAGATCTTGGCGGACTGAAGGTATCACCCGCTTCGCCGAAACCCTGCAGTTGCTTCATCGATTCTTGTGACGCGCGCGCGTAGTCCCGTCGCGTGCGGTGAGCCGCCGGCGAAGTTTAGTTATCGCTAAACTTGGATTACATTAGATCAGCGACTTGTGGGCCCTCTCTGTTAAATCGCGTTTAGAAATCCTTTAATCCACCCGTTATGTTTTCTCTTAGTCAACATGTCATGTGGGTCCATCTTTGTCGATTAGGGTTGTGTAGTTACGGTTATCGTTTTCTCTTTTGAGGCGTATTTCTCTGTGAGTATGTTAGGTTTGCACTTTGGTAGCGAAGGCGTATTCTTAGAATCGCCTTGACGTCACCTTCGTGAACAATCGTTGCAGTGACACCTTTATTTGGGCACTTTGTCGATGCGCTAGGGCTAGGTAATTTGTGAGTGCGAAATGGAATTAGTGCATTATAGATTTGGAAATGATTTAGTATTTACGGTTTATGTTTTCTGTTGGTGATAATTCAATTAAACTTGTAAAATGCATAACTAATTCAATTTTATCCAAATCGCATGAATCAGTCTTGTTAATTTTCATTTCAAATGTGGTATTTACTAAAATGAGTTTCAACCTTGTATCTGTAGCAAAAATCTGTTAATTAATTTAATGTTGTAGATTGTAATCTCCAAATTAGAAAATGTATATCTCTTTCAATAATTGTCCAAATCGATGAAACCAATTATGTAAAATTTCATTTTTAGTATACTAATTATCAGGATAGGTTTTAGATATTATTTACATTCATGAAAATTTGTTAAGTAATTAACTAGTGTTTTAATGTGTTTTTAGCTTAGAAATTTCATAGAAAATTCTTAATAACTTAAAATGGTTTGTTCTCTGTTTCTAAAATTTTGTTATATCATGCTTAGGTTCTTTGGGTGAGTTTTGGTATGTTTTGTTATTGTTGTATGTTGAGTTTTGCGGTTTATTCGTTCTTATTAGTTGTTATTTGTTTAATCGTTAGGATTCGATATTTGCGGCAACCACGAGCGACCCCCTCCATAACAAATTGAGCAACACGACCAGAACAAGCGGTTTGATCATGATAATCCCAGTATTTTAAAGTCTAATATTTTGTTTAATTTGTATGTATGCATTGCTTAATTTGTGTTAAATTGATTAGTTAAATCCGTGTTTGCATATCTGTAGTCAAAATATTGATCTCTACTACGAGCCTAGGTTATTTCTTTGTGATTAGAGTGGCTGGATGATCTCTTGTCACTTAGTAGATCGAGGTCAACTTGCTTAGACATGCTTAGCTATCGGTGAAGCTGGGCGGTTATCGACTCTAGTCGGTAACCTTGATCACACAAAATCTACTATAACTTTATGTTTGACATCTTTCTTATGTTTAATTGCAAAACTAAAACTGAAAACAAAAATGATTTAGACTTGGGCTGTGGTATGATTGGTGTGATCATTTGGGCGTGGCTGGAATGGTGCAGAGTCAACAAGGACCGAACATCTTGTTACACCCCAACCAAGCATTTCGCGTGCTAACCACACTAGAGTATATGGGACCTCTCTTGACCTAGTACTTTGGCGTGTATTGGCTCCGGGTCGTGAGGAGGTCGCGGGGAGGATGGAGGTGGGAGCATGGTAGTTGTCAAAGCTTTATCACGAGTGGGTAGTTGTCTTTTGGCTTTACCATGTAGCGTATGGATTTCTATCCATCGGCGGCTCGTAGTTAATACACAATATTGGAAAAGTCTCGTAGGACTTAGTTGTGCTGAGCATACCTTCGAGTGTGCTTGGCTTAAAGGCGATGAAGTGTGGGAACATTGGTACACCCCTGCGGGTTTAAAACTATTCGAATAGCCTCGTCTAGGTTATGGACACGCTTGGCAAGGTCTTCCAAGAGTTAGACTACAACATTTAAATTAAAACTTGATGGGTGAGTGCGAATGCAGGATTCGTGCTATTGTTAATGGTGACTATTGGGGTAGTCACCTCTAGGTTGTTTATCTTTCTCTTTTGTTAGTATTACCTTTCTTTGTATTTCAACATTAAAAACGATTTGCAAACTTGCCTTCAAAGCGTATTATATTATTGCAAATGAAAATTGGCTTTATGCAAATGAAACATATGGCCTCCACTAAACAAGCATGCATGTAGCATATGAGCAGTGCGCTAGTTCACCACGTCGATCTTGCGGGTACAAAGACAATCTTTGTACTCGGTGCTTTGCTTAATGTTTTGTTGCGAGAGGAAGAAGGTGAGCCCCAAGGGCCTCCATACGTGGTGTGTTGTCGTTTAGTGGGCGACTAGACTTGGCGGTCGGTCGGATGCCTTGTGGGTTGGAGGCACAGCGATTGGCTTTGTTTATAGCAATCTTATGGCACTTTTGCTTCATTTGTCTTCCTTACATTATTTGTGTACCTTGTGGCTGTCGGCCTTTATGCGTAATAACTCTTCTATTTGTTTATCTTCCGTTTGGTAGTGTGGTGTTTGGACTCTATGTTTGGAATGGAGTTGATGTCTAATTTTGTCTTGAGGTGTGTATCTTGCTTTACAGGAAGTATACATATCTAGAGATCGATTTATTTGATTTGTGATGCTAGGACCGGTGGTTGGTTAAGCATTACAAGCCAAATAAATTGGGGTCCTCACAAAGTTGGTATCGAGCCATTCGACCGTAATAACAAGCATAGTCGTCCTTAGGATATTTTGAAAAAGCTTAATTTCAAAGTATAAAAGGGTTTATGAAAACCTAGGCGATTCTCATTTACTCCTTACCTATCTTAGCCTTCTACTCTCATCTTACTCTAATTTGAGTTTAAAACTTGGTTTCTCTCTTTCCTTTCAAAGATAGTTACTCTGGTAGAATCAGTCTTTGGGAGAACCATAGAAATTAGTCTAATTAAAATTTGTGGGGCATAAGGGTAAGATATGTATGAGTTTGCTAAGTGTCGATTTTGTCAATTGGTTTTGTAACTTAAAAGTCTTGTGTTTGTTTTGTCTTTGTTAGTAAGTTATTTGCGGTGGGTTGTCGACTTCGTGTTTTCCCGCTATTGTTAACTTGTCTTAGTGAACAGGATGGCGGGAGAAGCGCGTGGCGATCAGCCAACAGCTGGTCATGATGAGGCTTCCCTCCTCGACCATGGTCGAGTGCTCGCTCGGTCGGCGAAACCGCATGGACGACGCATCTTGGAGGTTATTGCTAGAATACCTCCACTCCCTGCCCGTGGTGGCGGCCACGGTTCGTGGGGACTTGCGAGTTCCTCCGTCACGCGACCACCGACTTTCGCCGCTCGAGGACCCTCTCGATCGGATGATTGGCTGCGCATGGTTGAGCGAGCTCAACATAGCTCGATGCCGAACACGCGAGATAAGGCACTCTTCGCGTCCCACGGCGAGGCGCGGCACTCTCATGGTGGGAGAACTATCTCGCCATGCGCCCGCGCCATGTGGTCGCATGGGAGGTTGAGTCGACTTTCGTCGGGCCCACATCCGATGGCTTTGATGAAGGCGAAGAAGAAAAATTCCTCGCGCTCAAGCAGGGGCGCAAATGCGTGACGGAGTATCTATACGAGTTTAATCATGCGGCTCGTTATGCTCGGGAGGTGGCCTCGAGATGAGGCTAGCGGGGAGAAGTTTATGGATGGTTTGTGAGGAGCTGCGGGACAAGCTATCTATTGTGGACTTCCCGACTTTCGAGCCTTGGTAGATAAGGTCATTGTTGCTGAGCATAAGGCAAAGCGGCGGCGAGTCCCGCAGCGCAAATGGGAGCGCATCGGTCTACTCACCGACCTCACTCGTCCTCGGTGGGCGGCACCGATGGCCCGTTCTTTTGCTCCACCGGCGCGAGGCCATCTGCACCAGCTCTCGCCCACGCGAGCGTGTTTCAGCCACGTGCGCTGCGATCCGGCAGAGCAGCGGCCTCCGCAATCCGGCGGTGAGGTTACTTGTTTTATTTGCCACAACAAGGGCCATTATGCGAATGCACGCCCTCAGTGTTGCGGTAGCCTCGTCCTAATGGAGGGGCGGGTAGGGAGTGGTCATCCACGACCGAAGATGATCCGAAGCCCGAGTGCGGCGGTGGTCGGGTCAACCACCTTTCGGTGAGGAGGCTCGGGGCGCGGATGTCGTGATGGGTACACTTCTTGTTAACTCTCGTCTGCTGCGGTATTATTTGATTACGGGCTTCGCATTCTTTTATTTCAAGATCATTTGCTGCTGCTAGTGGTCTTCAGCTTGTGTTCCTTTGGGAGTTCCTTTGCTCATCCGCTCTCGGAATTCGGAAATGAGGGCTGATTCTGATGTCGGGATGTTCCTATCATAGTCAAAGGAGTGGGACGGTGGTTGGTTAAGCATTACAAGCCAAATAAGCGGGGTCCTCACGCGATTACGTCGGTCGTAAGTATTTTCTCGACCGATACCGATCGTAAGCTCTTTCTACGACTACCCCCTAATCGTAATTTACGCTCGACATCCTCACAATTAGCTGGGTCCACTCATTAGAAGGCCCATTTACTAGTGAGGATCGGCGATCAAATGCGTAGTTATACAGAAATAACTACAGATAATTCCCCACTATCTCTTATTGGTAACCATTGAACAGCGTGGGGGTTACTACCCCAGTAATTACTCTCATTATTACGCAATAATGAGCGCCTAATTAGCATGGAACGACAACCGCCCCAACAACATAGTATAAATAGGTATCTTTTAGAGATAGTGAGGGAGAGGCTTTTTTTGAAGGACAGCCAGTAGCAGCAATAGGGTAATACCTTCCGCTGATTGTAATCCAGATACCCAATACAACACACACAGGAGTAGGGTTGTTATTCTCATCTAAGAAGGCCCGAACCTGTATTAAATTCCCTGTGTCTCTTTCGTCTGCGTGATCAATTGTGGAGACCCCCCGAATCAAAACAATCTTTACGTAAGATCGGTTCTAAAACACCGACAAATTTCATCAAAACTTTGTTGTGTATTTACTAAGGTTAGGTTCAAATTGAAAGATACCTAATTGTATTAATATTCATTTATTACTGTGTATGAAATTGTTTATTTTAAAATAAGTGGGGGATTGTTGGAAGTTGTTTTCAAACAACAAGTCGTGTCTCTTCACAGGAGGGTGCATTCAAAGAATCGTCTCTCTTCTTTTCGCATCCTTTCAAACTCTATATAACGAGAAGCTCTTCAGCTTTTGAGATGCAACTTGTAATCCCGTTCTCTTGTTTTGTTCACGATGGGTTTTCACTTTGCTTTGGTGCAAACTTTGTCTAGGCTTGTCTTATCCTACAAGCTTATTTGCAGTAGATCCTCGAAGTATTTTAACAGATTGCAAATAATCACTTTGGGAAAGCACTTCTGGCGTGATTCAACTCTCCTACTCCACAAAATTCCCAATAGCAGCGGTGGCAGGCCAACGTGCATGCATGAGCAGAGCAAAGCAGCAGACATGCTACATCTGCTTGCAACAGCAGCAGGTAGGCATGCAGCAGCGGTGATCCTCCAGCAGCGCACGATAGTGAGAAGCAGTTTGGCAGCAACAGGAGTGCGCAACGGTAGAGATAACAACGGTGGCTTCACTAGGGCAGCAATGGTGTTAGATGGATTCGATGTGAACAGCTAGGGTAGAGAGGATGCGAAGAGCGCCCCAAGCTTTATGTGAGTGTTGGCCCAATCTTTCAAAAGGTACTGATACGTCGATTATGGAGAACACGACGTCGATGATCCAAAGACTCCGACCCGAACAGATCAAAACCCTCGCAATCACTACACCACTACTCCGTTGGTTATCAACCGTGCCGAATGCGGTTGACCTCGCCAAGAAGGCTATCTCCTGCAAGCGAATCGAGAACACAAGCAAGAGAGTAGAAAATGCAATCTTTATTACGAATAAAAATGAAGCTCACAAAGTTGGGGTTTCTCAAACCGAACAAACAGCGAAACTGCTATGCAGAATAATCTAAAAGAAAAACCCAAACAAAACTAAAGGGTGATGGCTCCTATATGAGGAGGCGGTCGGGAGGTGGAAACCCTAGGCCATGGTACTGTTCATGGTACTGTTCATGCATGAATAGTGCCCACATGAACAGTGCATGCCTAGGAGGTGGTCGGTTGCCAGATGGGCCAAGTTGTCGGCCAATACATTACATAGCCTGTGGGCCAACAATTGGTGACGCAGCACCATGGCATGTAGACAACGCTCAGCTCGTATGAGTAGACGTGGCTCGGTCCAACTGGTGAATATGGCAGTGCAGTAGCCGAAAGTCCTATCGGAGAGGATGTGGTTGAAGTCGAGGATGTCGTGCAGCAAGTCGAAGAAGTGGTTGCATCCTTAGAGTTGATGTCCTCATCAAAGCTCCTCCTATATAAGCACGCAAACCGAGGTCCAACTAGCCGGCATGCATGCTGAGTCCAGCAAGGACTCGGGTCGGCCTTACCCAGTTTTGTGTTTTTTTGGAGCAACTAGCACTCGGATGCTTCCCATCATATGCTTCCAATTCCTTCTCGCAACATATCTGACACATATATGCATCAAAAAAATTCAACATATGCAACAAAATACTTGGATCTTGAAAAATAGAGAGGAAGATCAATAATCTTGTCAAAATTCAGATTTTTTTTTAAAAGATCTCGTTAGCATACATAGATATACTTGAAAAAATAGCATAGAAGTTTGGAAAAATATTAATTGATGATGCTATAACCTTTGCAATATTTTGAAAACACATATGCAACAATTTGGGGGTGAGGGCACTTGCAAGATTTTGAAAACACATATGCAACACATCAGATGTCTCAAGCAACATCAGTAAACAATTCACAAGTTTGCAACACATTAGACGTCTCAAACATTCACCAGTTTGGAACAAAAAAATTGGACGATCGGGTGCTGCAACATTTGAGCCTAAGTTATGAAACATTCTAATTTCACATGTACAACAATGAACAACACCAGATGCAACATTGAGATTTTTTTAAACATAGCATTGCAAGAGTTTATTATTGCAACATTCAAAAATCGTAGTCCCAACATATTAAATCACCTCTTGCAACAAAAAGAACATATGGCTGCAACAAACACCCAACTCACTGGCTTTGAGACTCGACGGCCTCCATTTCCCATAGGAATGTTGAGCTTAAAAGTCGATTCCCAAGAAAGAATTCTGAGGTCCTCAACCAAATCAAGTAGGTGGAGCAAAACTAAAGGTGAAAGTTCAAGCAGCCTCTCTATGCTGCCGCACTGGTCCTCGATGACAGCCTTCATGCCACAGTCAAGGAGCAGCTCGACGACCTCTGTGTGGCCCCCATATATAGGTAGCGATGTGCAGTGCTATGTGATCATCGAAGTCACAAAAGTTGGGGTCAGTGCTGGCATCGAGGAGCTCACGGATCCCCTCCATGTTTCCCTTGTGGGCCAGGTACATCAACTGGAAGCTCATGGTGTCAACCGCGTCGCTTGAGCCCTCCGCACCCATGTCATTGTCGCCGCGGCCTTGAAGGGTAGCATGCATGGTGGGAGAGGGAGCTACAGGGAGAGATAAGAGGGGGATGAATTGTGATGCAAGTGGGTGAGAGCTAATGAGATAAGGTTAGGGAATTGATACGATGCATACATCCGAAAGTGAGAAGGAAAAAATTGAACCCTAGCTCCACATGTTCCAACCTCCACCACTTAATGACCTTATCTCTTTAGCTCCCATCCACCTCCCAACACTCAACCACACCTGACATCGCGTCCGTTGCTCTTTGACTACCTCTGCATCTAGCTCCTTGCTTTCCTCCCCCGAAATATTCATATTCGATGCCATCCCCACATGCCTCCAGCCTCGTGCACCCTCCCTACTCTAAACTTTGTTGTGGTATAGTACCAGCTGAAGGGGGGCAAATCCAGTTGACACTTCCACACCATTTTTTCTTCCTCCCTCGACTCGAGTCTAGCTATAATTTTCTGCACAAATCTCTCCTAGTTCCACACCCAAGACGGTATATTCCTCTTCATTTGGCTCCTCTCCCCCCATTTTCTCCCTGCATTTCGATGTTTTTGGGTAAGCAAAGTGTTGTTTTTTTTGCTTGTGTGACATCATGCTCGAGTAAGATGTGCCTATATTTTTTGTTTTGTTTTTTAGCTTTTTTGGAATCATGTGTGAGTAAGATGTGCTTATGTTTTGTTCAAGCTTAGTTCTTGCATTTGAAGCAAATTAATTCTGTGTTAACCTTAGTATTGTAGAGAGATGGTGCTCGGGTGAGTCAGTGGTGGCGATGAGGCCTCCCCGAGATTAGCTAGCAGGTCATAGTGTGGATTGGTGTCACCCTGTGTGAATTCGAGCTCATCGGTGATGAAGACGATGGTATGGGCTGGCCACCACCTCCTCCTCAAGATCACAATAAAAAATATTACAATCGGTAAGTTGTGTTGCTGCGGCTACTATTTCTGGATGTTGCAATACTCCACACTCAAAAGTTGAAGATGTTTAGATGGTTTCTTGGTTGTTACAACAAGGTTTCATTTTTGTTGCAATAGATTCTTGTATTTTTGTCTAAATAGTTTAAGTTTGTTACATGTTTTTGTTTACCGATTTTGTGTTTTTTTTGGATGGGGCTAAAGATTTGTTGCAAGCTTACGAACTAATTGTTGTACTTCTGAATTTTTGTTACATAGGGTCAAATTAGTTGTTTTATCCTCATTCATTCACCCATGGCTTCAGATGTGTAGGCAGTTTTGATTCATCCCTAAATTTCCTCCACGGTCCATTCCATTCTAATCCACCCTGGTTTGTTGCAATCCCTTCCAAAAATATAACAAAAATTATTTTCAGATGTTATCATTATTATTTTCAACTATTGCGATGTTGTAACACCGAATTTTGTTTCATCGGATATTTGAACTAGTTTTAAAGCGTGACTAGGTTCTATGCTGATGGTTTCATGCATTTTTTGTGAGAATATGATTTTTCCCAATCTTTTTATTGGTATTGTATTGTTATTTACATATTTTATTGCACACATATATTAAAATTGTTGCAAATATTGTATACGAATGTTGCGTCGAGCTTACGATAGGAAGCCTCCCATCGTATGTACGAGCGCTAATTGCTTCCCATATGTGTATGTGGTAGCGCTCGGACATACGATGGGAAGTATCCCATCGTACGCTCCTAACTCCCTAGATCTCAAAAAATAGAGAGGGTTCATAATCTTGTTAAAATTCACTTAAAAAATTAAAAGATATCGTTAGCGTACATAGTTATACTTGAAAAATTAGCATATAAGTTTAGAAAAAAAAACTTTAATCAATGATGCTATAACATTTTGCAATATTTTGAAAACACATATGCAACAATTTGAGGGGCACTTGCAACATTTTGAAAACACATATACAACTCATCAGTAAACAATTCAATAGTTTGCAACCAAAAAAATTGGATGATCGGGGGCTGCTGCATTTGAGCCTACCTTATGAAACATTCTGATTTCACATGTGCAACAATGAACAACACGAGATGCAACATTGAGAAATTCTTTTTTAAAAAAATAGCATTGCAAGAGTTTATTATTGCAACATTCAAAAACTGTATTCCCAACATATCAAATCACCTCTTGCAATAAAAAGAACATATGGCTACAACAAACACCCAACTCACTAGCTCTGAGACTCGACGACAAGCTCAGCCTCAGGCTCCCTCAGATGAAAAGTATGCAACATTTTGGATAGCGACATGCAACATCTCAACAATATGTACTGCAACATTAAAAAAACATGGTCCCAACATCTTAAAACACCTAATGCAACAAAAAACTCTCTACTGCAACAAAGAATTGATTCACTTGTCTCGGCCTCGGTGGCGACACGCTGGCCCTCAACTCTCGGATATTGTCATAAGCTCTCTGTGTGTCGCCCCCACTCCTCCTCCTCTGGCCGCCATCCAATGCTCTGTCGCAGCTTCCTTTCCTCACGGTGGCAGTTGGGCTAGCAGTAATGGCTAAGGCGGGAGAAGCCGGTGGGCACACCGGCGGACTGTACAAGGTGGCATTGTTCCCTTGCCGTTGCGACGGTGACGACGACAAGGTGCAGATTTTCTAGAAGGCGGTGGCCGCGGCGAGCTCCAGCTCCCCTCCTATCGAAATCATTCCCCGCACAAATCCATGACCTGCAACAATGGCACGTCGAATTAATTAACCAATTGGCAATTGCTAACAGAAAACCAACCAATTAACAAACATTAAGCACTCGACCCCACACTCATGGAAACAATTCAGAGTAGGCATTAGGCAATCCTGTGGATTATGGATAGGATAATAAAAGAGTGGCAAAAGCCAAATCGAAGAGGGTGCGTCACGTCACCTTGTGGCCACAGCGGGAGGGGCTCAGCGAACGAGAAGGGCTTTGACTCCTCCGCCGTGTTGGCCCTGGTGTGGCCCAAGAAGCAGCCGCCCGCCAAGGCTATGTCATCTGAGCTGCAGGGAGACAGAAGAAGGAGATGAATTGTGATCCAGATGGGTGGGAGCTAATGAGATAAGGTTATTATGTGGTGGAGGTTGAAACACGTAGGAATCAATTGAGTAGGTTTAGTGGGTCCCTATAGTGCAATAGGGAGGAAGCGTCCGACGCGGAATGCTGGCTTCGGACTCATGACGCGTAGCATTACCCCTTTTTCTCTTTCTAACTCGTCAATCCAATGGGATATTGGTAGGCTCGCAGCTTAAGGCATGCCTGAATGTTGTGGTGATTATCCATGCAGGGATGCCTTCTTCAGGAAATCGTAAACAAATCCAATTTCTAATTTTCATTTAGGTTTTTTTTTTCAAAATTTCAACTACTTAAGAATTTTACTTTGAGATCGTCATAAATCAAACTACCAATTTTCATTTAGTTTTATTCGAATTTTAGTTCTTTAGAATTGCTATTTTTATTTTTTGTTTTCAATACTATGTATTTGCATATTTTGGAATTTTAATTCACAATAATTTTCAAAAGCTTAACTTGAAATTTTCAAAATTTAAAAACTAACCATTTGATTTTGTTTAGTTGCAAAAGCTTAACTTGAAATTTAGAAATCAAAAACCATTTAATTTGAATTAATCAGACTGAAATTAAATTAAAAGTTGGTTTATTGGAGTTTTCTGGATTTTATTTGGAATTTAAGTCTTTTCTTGCTTTTTCTGGATTTTAGAATTGGTTTTTTCCTTTTGTCCGAAATTAAAATCTATTTTGTTTGCAAAATTAAAAGCTAAAGTATAGTTAAAATTATTTTTATTAAGTTCTAAATAATTCAAGGGACTTCTATGAATTTTTCTAGAATTTTTAGACTTTATTAGCTATTTTCTAAAACTCTTTTTGCTTTTCTGGGATTTCTTTAATCGGAAATCCTTTTAATTCCTTCCTTGGCTTTCAGGCCGAATTTCCTCGGCCCACTCCCCTTTTCTCCCATGTGGCCCAGCGCGCCGGCCCATTTCCACCGCGCAGCCCGCTCCAGCCGAGCACCCGCACCCTCCTCTCTTGGGCACCATCCGATCAAAATCGGACGGCCCCAATCACATCAGCACCTCAGGAGGTCTAAACGCCTTGCTCATTGTAGACCGTTTGATTGAAATCAGATGACCCTCACCTTCGCTAGCTGCGCCTGTGCTCCTGCTCACTCTCGCCGATAGGTGGGACCCACCTGTCAACTTCTTCTTCTTCTCCTCTTGTCTTCTTCCTCACGCGACCGTGCGTGCGTGCGCAGTCCGCATTTTGCGCTGCCACACCTGTTCCTATCCCGCACGTCACCGTCGCCATTGTGCGTAATCAATGCCCTACCTCCGTTGTGCCCGCTGCCGCCACCACTCCGCCTCCCATACCTTGTCACCTCCGCTCACCTGATCCAGTTCGCGTCGGTCCTCGTCGTCGCAAAGTGCCGTTGCCCATCTCCCTCTCCCAGCCTCCCCGAGCCTATTTAAGGAGAGGCCTAGGAGCACCTTGAGCTCCTCTCACTTTCCCCTCACCCCGCGTTCCCTCTCTTGCTCTCCTCGGCCGTATTTTGAGCTCTTCGCCGTCGTCCACCGAAGAACACCGCCGCCATTTACGCCACCGCTGAGCCTCCTCTGCCGCCAATGACCACGCCTCTGGCATCGCAAGGGCACGGGCCACCTCGTGCGCACCTTCCCTTCACCAGATCCCCACCGGAGCGCCACTTCCACCTTCAACCGTCGCCGCCTCCACTTTTCGCCCTTGCCGCCGCCTCCACTTTTCACCCTTGCCGCTGGCCATCCCTTGGCGTCGCGTCCTCAAGACCGTGAGCATTGAGATCGCCTCATTCCCCTCTAGCCCCCGGTGCCCTCGCCGCCGGCCAAAACCCTGCCATTCACCGGCGACCATTGGGCCATGAGCGCCGCCACCTCGGGTGCCCACGTGGCAGCCTAGTGAGCGCCAAATCGACGCCACATCACCTCCCTTGCGACATGGTCGCCCGGTCAAGCCCGCGTGGCTTTTTCTTTCATTTTCTTTGGAAAAATAAATCGACTGAAAATTAAAACCCCAGGGCTGACATCAGTTGGCGCAATAAATCCATTTTCCTTTACAAAAATAATTCCAAAAATCAAGAAAACCCCTTTTTCTTGATTTTCAAACTTCCGGAGGCCGTATCTTCTTCATTCGAACTCTGATTCGAGTGATTCAAATTTCTAAATTCATCTAAATTCCTCCTCTTACTGTTAGTACTAATTTGGTATTTATTTAGAGTTGTTTTATTTATTTGGCTTCGTTCGAACGTGTAGATTCCGGCGTTGGAAGATTTCTTGGACCCGACGACCGAAGCTCCTCAACACTTCAACGAAGGTAAGTCATAGAGCTTCGACCATGTCGTACCCACTTTATAAAACTATATTATTTGTTATAAATATGCATAGCGAGATTTATATTCAATGGTTTCGGGAGTAGTTAGTTGCCTAATTGTTGTATGCATCCTTGAATAATCGCTATCGACATGTTTCCTTGAACGACATAAATCTTTGGACACTATAGGATGGGTTATTTTAGTTGGACATTGATAAACTACCAACATAGATATCGTATTATGCTTAGCCATGCACGCGCTGGGGAGTGACGAGTTAGGGCGCAAACCCTAGCGCGCGGGCTCCTATTAATAAAGATATATCACAAACGGTTCTATTATGGAACCGTTAGTGATACGTATCACAGACAGGTCCATAATATAACCGTCTGTGATATGATCTCATATCACATACAGGTCCATAATAGAACTGTCTGTGATACATATCACAGACGGTCCCATAATAGAACCGTCATCCTTTTGTCTATTTTAGAAAGAGACAATCTGGACCATAGAATGTTGATCTAACGGTGAGAAAATGTGATCTAAAATTATGCTAAAACCGCTAATTTTATGGCAAGTAGTCCAACACCTCTGCAAACAAATTGGAATACTCATGCCTAATCCTATAGTCATCATTTGCGAAAGCGGCGTGTCGTCCCTGCGACACACCGCAGCCGGTGCTCGTGCACCGGTGGCCATCCTCCGACAGTGCCCACACCCGGCCCAACGGCGGCCCGGACATGCTCCCCCATGCCGCCGCCCGGATCATGTCCACGGCGAGCCTCCGTGTCGAACCCGGGAGCGAAGGATCTCGAATTCTCTGTGTTCATACACGGTCCAGGATTTTCAGTGTACACAGTCTCACAAAATGAATATCACAATCATATCACGAAAACGTAAATAACATTAAGTAATTAAATGTTTAATACAAATGAGTCTGAACAACAATAACAAATGCCAGATGAATAACACAGCGAAACATAATAATAGAGGTGAGCCACACGATGCGCCACATGCAATCGTCTAGGTCGAAGGCCTACTCATCCTGATCCTCACCGTCGGGGAAGAAGTCTTCTCCTAAATAAGATTTATTCAACAAGAGTGAACACAACTACCGTGCTCGCAAGCTACACCCAATATTGAATGGAAATGTATGCATAAGGTAACAAATGAGTATGGCAGGGGTTATTTTGCGTAAAGCAACATTTTCAGTTTAAATATCCATAATAATTTCTAAGGCAATTTTATACTATGACTAAAATCATAATTTGGAAAGATGATGTTGTAATATGGATAACTTCCAATGATTAAGTGAAGGATTCCCTCCTAACACTTGGCTTCCCGCCCAACTTTTCATAAGGATTAACCATCCTCAATATTTAATAAAGAATTTAAAAACCAAAAATAATTCTAACTTTAAGTGGCCCTGCTAGCATGTCCATGACCGCAGACGTGGCTATTCGAATAGTTTCTACTCTGCAGAGTTGGTACAACTTTACCCACACGAGGTGACATGCTCGTTATGTCGGCCAATACACGCTTCCGTAGGCGTGTGACTGAGCAATTACCATGAGGCCTTTACAATGTCCTGTCCTAGTGTACTCATGCCCGCTAAGGTTTCGCCCCTTTGGACTAACCGTCCTCCGGAGCCCCCTCTTGCGCCAAGTGGGAATAAAAGTCTAACCGACACCCACATAATCAACATGACATAAATACACTAAAACATCACAAATTAATTAGCCAAATCTTGCTCATACAGGACGTGTGGTGGTACGGTAAGGCATAGCAATAAGCGACTCAAAGACCGGTCCTCAATTGATTTGGGCGTCATTCCGACAAACCATGGGCCTTAATCTTAACCAGATCAATCCCGTGCATAAACCTGCACCCACCATTCCGACCATTTCGCCCAAGTCCAATCCTATTTTTGATTTTATTTTGAATAAAACTCTCTTTATAAATCCATGTGGTAAAACAATACCACAATGCCAAGTTTGAAACAAATTTGTAAGAAATTTGGTTAAACCCTCCCAAATTCTTTAAGTGTGAACTAAGTCTGGCTAAGCATATGACTAGTTTTGATATTATTTTGTCTATGGTGTCAAGGCAATCAAGTACAATATTCAAAATGGCCATACAATTAAACATGGGAGTAACTATATATAAATCAGGATATTGAAATATTTATACAAACATATGCATGCATTAAATAATTTAAAAACTAAAAATAACTTAAAAATACTGGGAGCAATATGATCAATGGTGTAACTAGACTTCGTTGATGTCTTGGAATTCTAGATTTTGGTTTAGTTAGCTAGATTATAATTTTATACAAATTTTGCAACTTGAACCACCCAATTTGGAGTTCAGATGCAAAAGTTATGAATTTTGAAGTTTTAAACCTAAATCTGAAATTTAATTGAATTTCTGAATTATTTTCTCTTGAAAAATCTATTTATTGCGCAATCTTGACGTCGACTCACGAAAATTGAATTTCGGCGAATTCTTTTCTAAAGGAAAATCCTAAGGTCAGCGACATGTGGGCCCTTGGTCAAAGACCAGTCCACGAGCGGTCAATGGACCATAGTGAACTCGGCTCCGCGGCAGCGATGCGGAGTCTTGCGGTGTCTTTGGCTCGGTAGCTCACGTGGCGACCTGGTGCCGATAGCATTCTACTATGGGTAGGGGACCCAATTCGCTTTAAATTGTTTGGATCGGCATTCGACACAACATGTGTGCCGTGGTTAGTAGGTGGTATAGCCTACACTAGTGGGATCGGTTCACACATGAGGGCCCAACTCAATAGTGTTGGCTTGTTGAAAAATACCAAATCTTAGTTTCCCGGTCGGCATACCAAAGGAAGTATGTCATCATTCGGAGGCATCCAAGACAACTGCTAGCTAAGTCATGGGTAAAGATGTACACCTGCAGGGTATAAACTGTTCGAATAGCCGTGTCCACGGTCATGGACGATAACTTGAGCCGATATCACACAGATAGAAATTTTGATTTCCAAAATGTGGTTTCGGTTTATTTTCGGTTTGCATGAGGGAATCATGCACTATATTTACTTTTATGTCATTTACTTATCTGCTTTTAAGCAAACTTTGATTTATTAAATTGCTTTATCAAAATTTAGTCTTTGTAGGTTAAGATGTAATTGCTTTATGCAAATTTTGAATTTTGAAGTTTTAAACCTAAATCTGAAATTTAATTGAATTTCTGAATTATTTTTCTATCAAAATCTATTTATTGCGCAATCTCGACGTCACCACGAAAATTGAATTTCCTACGAATTCTTTTCTAAAGGAAAATCCTAGGTCATCGACATGGGGCCCTTGGTCAAAGACCGTGTCCACAAGCGGTCAATGGACCATAGTGAACTCGCCACGGAATTTAGCAAAGCGCGGTGTGTCGGTTTCAGTAGCTCACGTGGCGCACATGTGCGATGAGTAGGCTCCGAGTCGAGGTGGCACCGACGTGGCGCTTCACGGGCGAGCCACGTAAGCATGGCGGCGGCGGCGCCGGACCGAGGGTCACCGGCGTCTACACCACTGAGGTGCGTGAGTGGTACCAAAGCGCGAGTAGAACACGGATCTTGATGCGCTACCTGGGGCGGCGAGCGAGGCGTTTTGGTCGTCGGCGGCGAGCTTTGGCGGCGAGGAACTTCAGTCGTCGTGAAGTGGCGACTCCGATGATCCCCTAGTGACAAGAAGGTGCGCACCACGTCGGCGATGATGCGGCGATGCTGTAGGTGATGATGGCGAGGACGCGGCGTCGACGGCGACGGCGTAAATGGTGGCGAGGGCTTGCGGCTTGGCGGCGACAAAAACTCCAATTCCGGCGTTCTCACAGCGAGAGAGAGTATGTGGATGGTGGCGGTGGGATTGGTGTGACGAGAGGCTCCTAGGGCTGCCTTTTATAGGCACCGGGAGGGTCCGGGCGTGGAGGAGGTGGGGGCGTGCGGCGGTGGTTTCGCGTTGGGTAAACCGACGCGGAGAAGGGGGAAGAAAGTGGGGAGTGGGGCGGTTGGAAGCGCGGGAGCAGTTGCGCACGACCTTGAGGAGAGAGAGGGAGGAAAAGGCGACGAATTCATAGCTCCCCCGACTCGGTCATGGTGGCAATTGCGCGAGGCGACGCGGGGAAGAAGGGGAGGTGGAAGAAGAGGGTGCGGGTCCACCGGGCGCGAGAGCGCGAGGTCGCGAGCGGGCCTGAGAGGAGAGAGAGAGAGCGCGCGGGTGAAGTGGGCGCATGGAGTTTTGGGCTGAGGCCTTTGGGTTTCGGCCCAAAGCTATTTTTGATTTTTCTTTTGCTTTTCTTATTTGATTAAATTCTGTTAATTCATTTTGGCTTTAGAAAATAGTAAAATAATTCTAAAAATTATGGAAAAATTCACAGAAATTCCCATGATCATTTTGGACTTAATAAAATTATTTTCAACTTTATGTTGGCTTTTAATTTTGCAAATAATTTGTTTTGGACTTTAAAATAGTTATAAAAGCTTTTAAAAATTCCAGAAAATTCCACAAAAGTAAATAAATTTTAATTTTTACTGAAATTTGAAATTTGGGCTGTTACACTCTGGCACCGCCTACACTCCCGGTTGGTCCTCTTGGTCGTCTCGCACCTGTCGCCAGCCGGCTTGCCCTTGACCTGCCTGATGTACTACTTCCCAACGTCGCGCGTCTCGCTTGCCGTGTAGAGGAGGAGGTCGGCACGAGGCCGCGCCTTGTGGTTTGACGACGGCGCCGTCGCCGCCTCAAGGAACACGAGGCCGCCGCATGTCTTGGGACGCGAAGACAAGTGCGAGGCCGACAATGAAGCAGGCCTCCGGGTTGCCGACACCGGCCAGGTGGTTGACGATGGTGAGGTAGCGTTCGTTGTCCTGCCACTTCATCGTCTCCTCCCGCTCCAGCGCCACGCGCATCCCCACGATGCGCGCCTTGGACGCCTTGTACATGGCCTTGCAACTAAAATTCAAGACGATATATAGAATCTTAATACAATAATTAATTACGGGATATTGGACACAAAACGAAATCATCACGAGATTTTATTTTTTGCGTCGTATCATGATACGACTTTTCGGTTTTGTACGCTACAGTCATCTTCACAAACTGACTATAACCAGACCTACCAAAAACAAAATAACAGAATACGTATGTGACTCGTAGGCTGCAGAGGTCAGCCATGGGCTGAGGAGAGCTCACGACCACGAGGCCGACGATGTGGACAACGACCTCGTCAGGAAGATCAAGGACGGCGATCGCCGACCTCCTCGCCCGATTGGTCCTCGCCATCATGCTCCGCGTGCTCACCATGGTGTACTATTCAATACCATGCGTGCTCATCATGGCGCGCGATAATATTACTCTTATAAAACATCGAAGAGACACATTTACGTCGGCGCGCAAGACGAAGAGACGCATCGGTGCCCGTCGGCGCGGGAGACGAAGAGACGCATGCATAACGCGCGGAGTCGAAACATTTAATTATCACAGACGGTTCTGATAAAAAACCGTCTGTGAAGTATACCATTATCACAGACGGTTAGTTAAAAGAACCGTCTTGGAAGTTTCACAGACGGTTGTTTGTTACAAACCGTCTATGATAATGGTTTACTTCACAGACGGTTATTTTTACGAACCGTCTGTGATACTTCACAGACGGTTTTAAACACGAACCGTCTGTGATATTTCCTCTTCACAGATGGTTTTTAGCGCATCTATTTACACATACGGTCTCTAAACCAAAACCGTCTGTGATTTCATGTAATACAGATGGTTTTGACCAACCGTATATGATGAGGCGTCTAATATTAGCCTTTTCTGTAGTAGTGGGCATGCATTAACTGTGTTTCCAATTTTTCGTCATGCGTTAACTAACGAGGTTCTCTTCATTGTGTTGGCTGTGTATAACAGAAGGAGACGTGAAAAATGTATTTACCTTGTTCCTCCCTCATGTTGTGCTGCTTTGAATACTCCATCCCTGTGATGGTGTACACCGTATGTGGCGAGAGCAGTGTCTCCATAACCATTTTCTATTCTGGTCCTGCACGGGAAGTAGCGAATCAAGTTTATGAGAAGCGCTTCGCACGACTGCTCCTTGCTTGCAAAGTCTTCGCTAATTGTGCGTCTACCTTGGCTAGACCCTACTGCAACCTTGGCTAGAGGTTGGAGCGCCTACTTATGGTTCAATCTACTCTCTTAGGAGTGTTGTTCATCGTCTTTGCCGTGATAGTGCATATATATCAGATAGACATTTATAATAAGTTGCTAACTACGTTGAAGTTTGATGTGTATCTTTTTGCTATCTTACTAACTTTTAGTCATGTACTTGGTTTCAATCTCTTGAACCAAGTTGTAACTTTGAAAAAAATGACACGATGGGAGTTTTGATCATGTGGCAGTTCTGGAAGGAGAGGAATGCCAGGGTAATATAGTACCTTACATGACATTGTGGATGTGATCAAACAAGGAGTGTTGTGGATTCATGCAGGAGCAGTGTGTTTGAGTTCTTGGCTCCAGTAATGTTGTTTTCCTTGTTTTTATTTTCAGCAATGTCTTTTCTTTTCTTATTTTTATGTTGGCTGGTTCCCTAAGGTAAGCACCGCGTCGTTGTTGTAAATCCCTTCCTTGGGATGTTTCTCTCTTTAATTGAATGACGCGCAAAGCTTTTACATGTTCTCAAGAAAAAGAACTTTGAAAAAAAAAGGTAATACATACTCTAGGACATCAGCATCTACCTTGTTGATAAGATCAGAGTGGAATTGATTGACTAGAACAGCTATTGATTCTTGTTTGGTTAGTGACAACAATCTACAGCGCATGGGACGGCTTGCCCAAACTCCTCAGCAGTAAGAATGGATCGCGTGTGGCAGATTTATTAGTCCTCCGGTGGCATTAGAAGAGAAGACTAAACGCGTCTCGGCTAAAAGGTGGTGATCTCTTTCCTAAGGCTTCTCATTCCTATCACAATTTTTCTTTGATAAGAAAAGTGCAAAGAATTTAAGTGGTCAGTAACCTATAGTGCTAGCAAGATGTTGCCGCTGGAGAGCAAAGCAGGAGGTGTGGTCGTATATATAGCAAAGTTGCATTGAGAGATATCAAGAGCTGTGGTATACATATTGATGGGACCAACAGAAGTTAGGTCAGTCAACTGATTGTACTCAAGGGCTTCCCTCGTCGACAAATAATGAAGGGTTTTTCTCTCATTGTCCAGGCAACAATTTAGTACCCTCTTTGGTTGTCAATATGCTCAATCAACTAGCTATACTAGTTACTAGTGACTGTTGTTGTCCTTCATTTTGTAGAATTTACATGTCAGATCTAAGAGATTCGTTTTGCTCCTTGTAGCCATACAAAAGGCGTTGGCACTCCCAAGCGAAATCTGACTTCTAATTTTTCAAAGGCAGAATTGTACCGTTTTATAATGACTTTCAGGCAAAATAGATCTACCGAAATAAGCATGCCATCAATTTTTATTGCTTAGAAAGCAGTGTCGACAATTTTTGTGTAGATTTGTGGGTGTCACTCTGTAGACAGCAAACCAAATTGACCAAACCCGTTTCACCTTGATATGAAATGACTGCCATACTTAATTCAAGTTCGTTCTTAATCCAGCTGCATAATTTACATTTTGCTGGTCATTGTGCGCCAGAACTTGAACGGAATGCCTCGTCAGAATCAAGATAGTATTTAAAACCAACACCTCGCATCTGGGATATAGTTGAATCTAGTTCCAGTTTAACGAAATTCTCATTGGAGGCTCAACCTATACTCTGCACCCACCGCAAGCTCCTAGTCTGAGATTAACCGTTTTCGCATTGTATTTTCTTTGGAAAATCATTTCTATGGAAATTTTCTCTCCTCTCTAAACATTTATTGTTTACGTTCTTTACATAAATAAAGCTATTGGTGTGTTGCAGTGTATTTAGCAATTGTTCTCATGTGAAAACAAAACTTTATGCGTCACCTCGATACATCGTAGAAAACATAAATAAAGCAACACCGGCCTGTATTTGATATTCATGTCTGTACACCTACTGAAGGCAAAGCAGAGTACCTCCTGTGTCACTGTGACTTATGTGGTTCGTGTGCTCTAGTTTTATTTTGGCAAAATTGGCTACAAGGCACTGAAATTTTGTGTTCTTAGCTAGCAGGCACTCAAAAAAATGTGGCTTTGCCAAAAGATACTCAAATTTTATGGATATTGATTGTAGGACACTGATATAAGTATTATATAATTATCCGTTGTTTTGGAGAGAGAAACACTACAAAATAACATTTATACCCTTCCCTCTCCCCTCTATGACGAGTGGGGCCGCGTGAAGGAAATAGAGATGAACTTTAGAGAGAAAACAGAGGAGGCGACGGTCGGTTATGGATGACGGCGCCGGCCAAAATGGGTTGGAGGGGTCACAAGGAGGCGATGGGAGGTGGCGTCGCGAGCGGGCGCATAGCAGCAGGTGCTAGCGGCGAGCTGGGCAGTGGCAAATGCACGGGTGACGGTGGCAATGCTATTCTGGCGATGTCGTCTGGGAGTTAGCACGAGCACGGACACAGTGGTGGAGAGGGGAGGCCATCGGGTCATACGGGAGAGCCGAGGTAGTCGATGGTGATGGGGCAGCATTGGCCAGCGTCGAGGAAGATGGTTGTGATGGTGGGGTGTGCTACAATAGCGGGTTGGCCGAACCGAGATGGGGAAAAGGTAGAGGGAGATCGGGAACACGGCATGACAAAGAATTTGGAAGATGCTCACCAGAGAGGGAGATCAGGGCGAGGGCAGCGCGGCGGCCGGAGAGGAAGAAGAAAGGGGCACAACGCGTTCCGGTTGAACGATGACGAGATAGAGGCTGGGATTTGGGGGAAAACGAAGAGGAGGGTGATGCGGTCCTGATGCGTGTTTTATAGAGGAAGGAACACGCTTGGAGCGGCTGGGCGGCGAGCTTCCCTCGGCTCCAATGGCGGCGGTGGTGGAACTTGAAGATGATGGTGCGACCTGGATAGCGCAGCAGCAATGAGGGCGACAGTGGTGGCGATGATGGTGGCATGACCGGAGGCAGGAGGCAGCGGTGAGGCAGTGCGGGGGTGGCCCGAGGAGGCAGGAGGTAGTGCTGTCGAGAGGGGAAGAAGGGAAGATAAGAAAGAATAGGAAAGAAGGAGGCCAGAAGGGCAAAATCGATATTTCAGGTGCTCTCTCTCACCCCCTCTCTCACAACGGATAATAATATAATACTCACCTCAATGTCCGAGAGCCAATATCCACAAAATTTAAGTGTCTTCTGGCAAAGCCATGTTTTTTGGGTGACCGCTAGCTAAGGACATCAAATTTCAATGCCTTGTAGACAATTTTGCCTTTTATTTTGGTAACCTCTCTTTAGAAGATTCTACGATCATCTGGAATAACTTCAGGACGTTAATGGATGACACGGACGAGGAAAGTTATTTTTCGTTCCTATCAATGACACATATTACGTTTACAGTGGTTCTCTTCAGCATACACGTATACTGAATTGTAATTGAACGAGGTACCTGTTTAGTCTCGTAATTTGTAGTAGTTCGTTACTAACTTTGGAAGATAAATATTGTCATAAACTCCAAGCAATTACATAGTTGTAGTTTTTAGAATTTTACGAGTACCGTCATTTTATATTAAATTTTATCACCCTAACAACTTAAATGAAAACATACAAAATGTTATATATGTATATTGCTTTGGGTGTTCTTTGTATATTCACCAATATGTGTAAATGTTATATTGGTCTTTGGCCCAAGGGTGTTATTTGTATATTCACCAACAACTGTACATGTTATATTGGCCTTCGGCCTAAGGATGTTATTTGTATATTCACCAACACCTGTACATATTATATTGGCCTTTGACACATTGGAATAGAGAAATGAGTTTATTCCAACATCGTATCAAAGCCATGGAAACCCTAACACTAGCCCAATACCTCACCTCACCTGACCGCTGCCGTCACCGCCCGAGGCTCCTCTGCTTTCTTCTTTCCCAATCGACGCCGACTCCCCTCCTCTGTTTTTTTCTTCTTCCCTGAGCATCACCTGCCTCCCCGACATTCCCCAAGCGTCGTCTGCCCTCCCGACATTGATCCCGCCACCCTGGCTCCCCTGTTCGAGCCCGAGTCGCCGCCGCCCCAAATTGGTGCCAATCCTTTGCACGCGCCTGTCGACACCCTTCCTCTGCTTCGCGTGCCCACTGCCGCTCGGATCCGGCTGCCTCTGCCCCCAGCGCTATTGGCTTGAGCTGTTGCGCCTCTACCCCGACCTTCATCCGTCGAATCCCGCCCAAGACTCCTCAGATCTAGCCGCTCCTGCTAGGAATTGGCGATGGAACAGCTCCTGCCGCCACCCAACAGCCTTTCGCCGCCACCAAATTGCCGCCCGCACTCGAGCGCACCGCTCGCTTCGCCGATCCGCCGTCGACGCCCAGATCCCGCCGCTCCGATTCGATCCGGCCTTCACTCCTCTGCTCCCCAAGCTCCCGCCAACTCAAGGTGCCCTTAGTCCTGAGCTCCTCCGCCTAGCTGCCCGAGCTCCGCCTAGCGCCTCCTCTGCTCTGTCCGGTTGCCTAGCTCTGCCCCTCTGCTTCAGGCTACTAAGAAGCCTCAACCTTGCGAAGTCCTGACGTCGCTGCCGCCCACTCGGGCCGCCGTCACCTCTCCCTCGGGCTCTCAGCGCCGCCTCCTTTGACGGCTGCTCGGCTCTGCCCCTCTTCCTGGCTAGCACCACCACCGCCCCTACCTTGGGCTGCCTCCACCGCCGCCCCTACCTCAAGCCAACACCACCCCTGCCTCGAGTCATCGGGAGGTAGATCCGGCGTCGGGGGCTAAGGGAGGAGCTTGACCGCCTCGGGCCACTACCACTGCCGCAACCTTGGGCCACCGCCACTCCAATCTCAGGCCACCGTCGCCGATCCTACCTCGGGCCGCCGCCGTCGTCGCCCCTGCCTCGGGCCATCGCCGCCACCCCAGCCTCGTGCTGCCATCCCTGCATCGTGTCACCACCACCGCCCCTGCCTCGAGCTCTGCTCGTCTGGCTCTTGCTTCTTAGTAATCCTCCTCACCTCCGCCACCTCCCTCGTCCGGTATCTTATCTCCGTGGATCTTGGATTCTGGTACTTATTGTCACATGACACGAGATTCTACTAGTCTCACCTCTATGAGTTTCACAGCTTTTCCTTCCACTGTTCAAACTGCAGATGATACCTCTCTTCCTGTTGTAGGCAGAGGCATCCTTTCCACTTCTTCCTTTCATGTTCCTGTCGTCTCTCATGTTCTCCATCTTACTATATAGCTTATGTTGGCCGGTCAGATCACTAATCATAACTGTCATGTTATTCTTGAGTTTGACTCTTGTTGTGTCCAGGATCATCGCACAGAACTCTGCTTGGTGCTGGCTCTCGACGCCGTGATTCGTAGCGTCTTTGGGAGCTCAATTGGCGGCATCTTCCTTCCAATGTCTCCACCAGCGAGTCAGTCACTACACTCGCCTCTATTTTTGCTGCGTCCTCTACTGCTTTGTTTGCTCAGTGGCACCATCGTTTGGGTTGTCTCTAGTAGGTCGTGGTCTTCTTGGGTCTATTTCTAGTGATGCCTCTTTACCTTGTATGGGTTGCAAGTTTGGCAAGCAGTTGCAGCTCCTCTATCCCTTCGATGACTCGGTTTCTATTCGTCATTTTGATCTTATTCATTCTGACTTTTGGGATCTGGCTCCCTTCATTTCGAAAGGGGTCATTGATACTACGTGATCTTTATTGATGATTATTCTCGTCATACTTGGATCTACTTCATATCCTCTCGCAGTCATCTTCTCTCTATTTACCACATGTTCGCCACCATGGTTCGTACAAAGTTTGATTCGACCATTTGCGTGTTTGGTGCTGACTCTGCTGGGGAGTACCTATCTGCTGCCTTGCGTCACTTTCTCGTTGAGCAGGGTACTCTTCCTCGGTATTCTTGCCCTAGTGCTCATGCTCAGAACAGTGACTCTGAGCATAAGCATTGTCACCTGCTTGTGACAGCTCGCGCTCTCATGCTTGTCTTTTCTGTTTCACTTTACTTCTGGGCTAAGGCTATCTCCACTACCGCTTTCCTCATCAATTTGCAACCTTCCACCGCTCTTCAGGGCTCTACTCCTATTGAGCGTCTCTATGGTCAGGCTTCAGAGTACAGTCACCTTCACTATTTTGGTTGTGTCTGCTTTATCCTTCTTCCACCTCGTGAGTGTACCAAGCTGACTGCTCAGTCAATTGAGTTTTTTTTTTTGCTACAGTCTTGAGCATAAGGGTTATCACTATTACGACCTCGTTGCTTGCCGAATAAGGATCTCTCAGGATGTCACCTTCGATGAGTCCCGACCTTACTACCCTCGTTCCCCTACTATTAGGTCAGATTATTTGTTGAGTCGATCTCCTTTTTGACTTTTCCTGATCCTCAGCTTTTCACTTCTGTTTCGCTTCCGCCTCCACCTTCTTCGCTTCTCTCTCCTCTGGCTCCACATGTTCCCTCTCTTCTGGCTCAACCTTCCAGCTCTTTTGTTGAGGTTCCCTCTTTTTCCCTACACTACTCTCCTACAATACTAAAAGTTTTGATCTGCATTAGGTTAGGTTTCTTCAAGCAAATTGCACCTTCGAGCCACAGAAGTTCAGCATGTTTCTCTGGCTGTACCTAATGGTCCTAATCATATATTTTGGTTTTCAATCTTGCACAGAAGACAGAATGGAATAGTGCTATTACTTGTTGATAGATACATTTTTTGTTCAGAGGCCATGCATAGTCAGAGTCTTTTTTTCTTTTTCCTGAGCTTCTAATATAGTGCATCGAGATCAAACATTATATCTGTAGGAAGATAGAATAGCCAGAATAATTATTGATTGTATTGCTTGAGCCTTAGAGGCATATATATAAAGTACAGGGTGACTTAGAGATAAGTTAATTTACTAGAGATATGGAAGGTTACTAGAGATATGGAAAGAACCATATCGGATACAAACCATCCTAATTGATTCTATTCTCTTATAATCTTGCCATACATGTACTCTTACAATATCAAGCCCTTGCTGTGGAGAACTTACTAGACCCAATGACAGTGGTGGCATCATCTTTTTTCCCAACATCTCTCATTCCAATCATCACTATTATAAAATGAAGGGAGAAAATGGCCATGAGTTGTAATGGCAGTAAGGTGTTGTAGTGGGAAAGGAAAGCAAGAGATCTGGATGTATATATAGCAAGGTGTGATGGTAAGGAAGTAAACCAGGAAGTGTGGGTACTGGACTTCTGGTAAATATTAATGAGTAGTAGGATCATCACTTGTTAGGTTTGTCTAATTAATATTAAGGGCCTCTCATGTGGTCCAAGCTAAACAGCGAAACACCCTCGACGGTGAATATGCTTGATCAGATAGCAGTAGTGTCGGTTCCTCTTTAATACCTTGTGCGTACTCACGGAATTAACTCGTGGATACTATGTGATCTTTATTAATGATTATTCTTGTCTTATTTAGATCTACTTCATATCCTCTTGTAGTCATCTTCTCTCTATCAACAACATCACTACCATGGTTCGTACTCAGTTTGATTCGACCATTCGTGTGTTTCGTGCTGACTATGCTGAGAGTACCTATCTACTGCCTTGCATCGCTTTCTCGCTGAGCAGGGTACTCGTCCCCGGTATTCTTGTCCTAGTGCTCATGCTCAAAACTGTATCTCTGAGCGTAAGCATGGTCATCTGCTTGTGATAGCTCGCGCTCTCATGCTTGTATTTTTTATTCCACCTCACTTCTAGGCTAAGGTTGTTTCCATTGTCGTTTTTCTCATCAACATGCAGCCTTCCACTGCTCTTCAGGGCTCTACTCCTGTTGAGTATCTCTACGGTTGTTCTCCAGAGTACAGTCACCTTCACTACTGTTTCGGTTGTGTGTACTTTGTCCTTCTTCCACCTCGTGAGCGCACCAAGCTGACTGCTTAGTCAGTTGAGTGTGTTTTTTGCTACAGTCTTGAGTATAAAGGTTATTGTTGTTACAACCCTGTTGTTCGTCGGATGAGGATCTCTTAGGATGTCACCTTCGATGAGTCCCGACCTTACTACCCTCGCTCCCCTACTATCATCTCAGATTCTCTTGTTAAGTCGATCTCCTTTCTGACTTTTTCTAACCCTCGGTTTTCCACTTCTGTTTTGCTTTCACCTTCTTCACTTCCCACTCCTCCGGCTGCACTTATTCCCTCTCCTCTGGCTGTACCTTCTAGCTCTTTTGCTGAGGTTTCCTTTCCCCTGCACTACTCTCGTACAATACTAAAAGTTTTGATCTGCATTAGGTTAGGTTTCTTCAAGCAAATTGCACCTTCGAGCCGCATAAGTTCAGCATGTTTCTCTGGCTGTACCTAATGGTCCTAATCATATATTTTGGTTCTCAATCTTGCACAGAAGACAGAATGGAATAGTGCTATTACTTGTTGATAGATACATTTTTTGTTAGAGGCCATGCAGAGTCAGAGTCTTTTCCTTTTTCCTGAGCTTCTAATGTAGTGCATCGAGATCGAACATTATATCTGTAGGAAGATAGAATAGCCAGAATAATTGCTTGAGCCTTGAAGCATATATATAGAGTACATGGTGATTTGGAGATCAAGTCAATCATCTAGGGATATGGAAGGTTACTAGAGATATGGAAGGAACCATATCGGATACAAACCATCCTAATTGATTCTATTCTCTCTTAATCTTGCTATACATGTACTCTTACAGTATCAAGCCCTTGCTGTGGAGAACTTACTAGACCCAATGACAGTGGTGGCATCATCTTTTTTCCCAACATCTCTCATTCCAATCACTATTACAAAATGGAGGGAGGAAATGGCCATGAGTTGTAATGGCAGCAAGGTGTAGTAGTGGGGAAGGAAAGCAAGAGATCTGGACGTATATATAGCAAGGTGCGATGGTAGGGGAGTAAACCAAGAAATGTGGGTAATGGCTTCTGGTAAAAATTAATGAGTAGTAGGATCATCACTTGTTAGGTTTGTCAAATTAATATTAAGGGCCTCTCAAGTGGTCCAAGCTAAACAGCAAAACACCCTCGACGGTGAATCTGCTTGATCAGACAGCAGTAGTATCAGTTCCTCTCTAATACCTTGTGCGTACTCACGGGATTACCTCGTGGATGCTTTGTGTGTTTGTAGTTTATCTCACATGCTCGATACAGCTTCATTGTTCATGTTCAGTCTTCTTATGCTTTATATGAAGGAATGATCAGGGTGTTACGCCTAACAGCGGTTCTCTTGCATGCTGCGTCATATGTTCTTGGGGCAACTCCTTATTTGTCGCCGCAAATTTTCACGACCCCGGATATATATCTCATCCCTCGTGTCATTGACATATTGACATATGAGACAGTGACACAAAGGATGACATATCCGGGATTTCTCCAATTTGCTGTGGCATGCAAAAAAAAATTTCCTACATTCTTAGCACAATATGGTTAATTAAGATTAGCATCCATAGATAAGGCACAAAGCCAATTAGTAACTTTAATCAACATCGATACACACTGAAAATATTTCTGCACGATAATTAACTTAATGCACCGATGATCAGGCCTGTTACAAAATTTCAGTAATGGGCTTCACAAATTCTTGTACTGCCTTTTTACTTCGGACGATTTAAAAAAAGAAATCGCCACATTTTTAGTACCTATCTGTGCGGATATGCCATGGGAGAGTAAGACGCGACGTCCCGTGAAGCCTCCAGAGAACGACTTGACCATGGGTTTAGGATAGAAAGGGCATTCAAAAAAAATAAGGGATCCACGAATTTGAGTGACGGATCCTGCTAGGAAATCTAAGTAGTATTGTAGACGTTTGCGGTAGATTCTTTCCCAAGGCCTCCCATTCCCGTCGTAATTTTTTCTTTCCTCCGAAAATGGAAATAAAATATACTCCCTTCAATTCACAAAAATAAGTTATTTTGGAATACGTGCAGTCAAACATTGAAAACTTTTGCTAGTGGTATCTTTTTAAATATTTAGATTAAATACTTGAAAATATATGTGTATATTCGTTTTGAAAAGTACTTTCATAATATTATAATTTTATTGGGTTTTATAAATATATTATAATAGTAATTAGTAGTCAAAGTTGTATTTTGATAACCATATCAATGTCTAAAACGACTTATTTTTTAACCGGAGGGAGTAGCTGTTAAGCTTTGTTTTAGCAAGGTGGTGCAGTGGGCAAGTGTTGTGGCGAGAGAAAAATAAAGGTGGCTAGGACGAACAAAGTTAGCTCAGTCTAATATGATTGGAGGCAGGCCCCCTCCCTGGTATATGGGAGATCAGGGATCGAATCCCATTCAACACATTAATTTTTGCAATTATTTGAAATTTTAAATTCAAATTTGATTCAAGCCAGTTTGAAAACCCACCGAAATTTCGAACCGAAATTCCAAAATTTCGACGATTCAACCATTTCGGCCACCAACGATTTTTTTCCAAAAACGAAATTGTGAACCTAACAACTACAAGATGCCATTGGACCATATATTCGCCTTAGTTCCTTACTACTATTTTGTGGATAGCCGAGTGAGGAAGCAAATTCTCTAGAGGGAGGGTCTCACCGAGAGGTCCCCTCTCTCACCGTCAGATCTTCCCCTACCCCTTGCACTGTAGCAGATCAGCGGTGGATGCAGGGGCCTGCCGAGGCCCTCTGCAGAAGATTTATTTTCGCGTTTAAGATAGTTGGTTATCATTAATTAATGAGAACTCCAACCCTTCCTTTATCATATATTTAGCGGAATTATCACATCGCCATGATCAGGAGCTGGCAACTGAACTGGAATTGCAGGTTTCTTATGGCCCGACCCCAAACAGTTTTGACAGCACGAGCACGCACTTTACGGGGCATTTCAACTTAGCGCTCTCAAAAATACAAGCTATTTTAGTAGGAAGAGGTGAAGAACCCTAATTTCCCTTTCAACAAATCCGCTGTCGTCCGCTTGCCCTGTCGACTCTGCAGACACGGGTGCCAATTGAACCTGTGTGTCCAGCCAACTTGCCATGCTAATGCAGCAAATTAGGAGGATTTGATAATTTGCTACTAAGTTGACGTGCAATTGATAATTTGTTACTCCATGTGTCACTGGTATGTAGAAGTGATAAATTATCAATTGCACATCAACTTAGCGCTAATCTATAGCATAAGGAAGAATAGGGGCCTATCATCCCAACCATGTCTCTGGCCACACGAGACTGACGAGAGCAAACACAGTATCGGCCACATGTCAGTGAGATATGGAGTGACAATTATCAATTACACATAAACTTAGTGGCAATCTTGGGCACGAGGAAGAATAAGGGCCTATCATCCCAACCAACTGCCTCTGGCCACACGAGACTAACGAGAGCAAACACAGTATCTCCACACGCAGAAAAGTGACAACAGCATAAACAAGATTACTCCCAACATAAACGAAAGGTTTGCAACTCAAATGCTACATAGAAAATTTCGAAGAATTTTAGGTGAAAATGTTCCGATGGTGTAGACAGCACCTTTCAAAAAAGAAAAACAAGTGAATCTCAAAAAGAAAAACAAGTGAGACTGACTCTGTTTTCATTGCGGCGTAGAGAGGCAAATGGGATGGGAAGATTTGAGGAATAGCAGTGAGCGGCGTTGCTGGGAAGCAGCGAGGCGAGCGGGAATGCGAGACACGGTGGAGCCATGGCGGCGTAGAGGCAAATGCGGTGGCAGGATTTGAGGAATATTTCCCTGACGGCCATGGCCACGTCAGGGATACAGCTTTCCTGACGGTTATAAAATAGCCGTTAGGGACAATTAAACATTCTTGATGGTTAAGCCATAACAGTTAGGGATGGTTTTTCCCCTAACGTTGGACGCGCGCCCTTCAGTACTGTGTCCCCGTCAAGAATAATCTGAATCCTGGACTGAATACCTCCCATCCATGTTGAAGTTGAGTCAATTTCCATTTTAACAAAATTACATTGGAGGCTCATGCTACCCTCGGCACCCACTCATGCTCCTTGTTTGAGATGAGATGAATCGTATTTTTCCGCATTGTTTTTTTTTATCAAAATAGTTTTACCATTCTGGAAGTGTGCCTTGCTAGAGCTCTTTTCATTTTGGAAATTAATTTTTCTTTTATGTAATATTTTTATGACAGTTTCCTACCCTACAATGTCCCAGGACTACGTGCTTTACAGCAATAAATCTATTTGGTGTTTTGCAGTGAATTTAGTTGTCACCTAGATGCTGCATGTAAGACATAAATAAAGCCAATACATGCGTGTATTCGATATACATGTCAGTACACCTATCGAATCATTCGGTGGTTGATTGTTTTTATGCTACTGTGACATTTTGCCACCGTGCCTTATCTACTCCATGTGTTCTCTGATGTGCAAAGATATTTTGCATTCCTATCTGTTTGCAACACTGTATGTTTACAGTGGTTAATCAAACAAGTGCTTGGAGAGGAAAACTCACTAGACCCAATGACTGGTGGCATCATCATCTTTCCCAACCCCTCTCATTCCTATCACTATCAGAAATTGAGCAAAAGATAACTAACTGCTCACTGAATTCTACTGCCGGCAAGGTGTTGCAGTGGGAGCGGACAGCAAGAGATCTAGTTGTATATATAGAAAGGAGTTCTTGTACATACTAATGAGTAGTGGGATCGTCACTTGCAAAACACCGTCGATGGTGAATATGCTTGATCAGACAGCCAAGTGTGTCCGGTTCCTTTCTAATCCTTTGTGCGTACTCACGGGATTACCCCGTGGATGATTTGTGTGTTTGTAATTTACTTCACATGCTCCGTACAGTTTCATTATTCATGCTCAATATTCGTATACAATATATCAGCGAAATGAACTAGTGTTATTCTCTTGCACTTTCCATCGTATATTCTTTTCACAATATGGGTGATTAAGATTCGCATCGACAGAAAGGGTACAAAGAAAATTATTCACTCTGTTCAAAAATATACTATGTTTTGGATATCGATACGGTCTCTAATATACAATTATTCCCTCTGTTCATAAAATAATATAAAAATATTATATTATGAAAATATTTTTCATGTCTAATCTAATGATACCATTTTCACATGACCAATACAAGTAGTTTTTTTTATTTTTTATAAAGTAGTGATCAAAGCTAAGAAAGTTTGTCTGCACGCTTTTTTAAAACATCGTATATTTCTGAATGAAAGGAGTACTAACTTTTACCAACACTGATACACGTACACGTTGGAAATATTTCTGGCAGGATAATTAACTGCCTGTCAAAAAATAATATACATGCATATTACATTTCCAAGGACGGCAATATCAGTAATGAAAAATATCCATTGTCAGCTACGAGGTATATATAGGTGCGATTTCAGCAGGCTAGAAGAACTCGAGACGTGGGCTGTACCGCGAAACATCATGATCGGTAATCTCACTGGATCGGACGACTCACATGCTTTACAATTTCATGGTCAACCTGCTTGCGATCAGTACACCGTGAAAGTAGCCATAGTAATGACGCTATGAAAGTAGTCGAAGCACAATCTAGGAGATGCAATTGAACACATGTTCAAGTAACTGGCCGATTTTCACCGAAAATCGGATGTATCGGTCTTACCGGACCCCTTCCCTAAGAGCCCAAACCAGCAAAAAAAAAAAAAAAAAAAAATCGAATCTAATTTTCGGCTAACCCGGTCCTACCAGATCCGCTAAAAAAATCAAACCATTTATCTAAACCCTGACTGGACATACTATTGGGTTGATAGCTGAGTGAGTTGGCAAAACATATTTTTTTTATCATTGATTAATGTTTGTGTTTAGTTCTTACGAAATTGCACCCATCCTCTCTATTAGCACTTTACTAAAGTTAATTAATACCTACGAATTTTATTATTTGCATTAAACCCTCCACTTTGCTGGATTGGGAAATCCAACCCTTCCTTTATCATTTTTAGCGGAATTATCACATATCGCCATGACCAAGAGCCGTCAACCAAAAACTGCACATTTTTTATGGCCCGACCCAAACAGTTTGACAGCGTGAGCACGAACCATTTGGGCCATTTGGTCATTTCGGCTTAGCACTTTCAAAAATACAAGCTATTTTAGGATGGAGGAGTGAAGAACCCTAATTCCTCGTCATAGCCGTCTTCATCCACTCGTCCGGTTGACTCCTCGGACGCGACTGCCAATTGCACCTCTGTATCCGGCCAACTTGCCATGCTGTCGCAGAAAATTAGAGCAAAAGCCAGAAAGGATAGCGGATTTTTTATAAAAAAAAAACATTTTTAACCATTTTACAAAAATAAACCATGACTTATCTTTTTTAATAAATAACCCTAAGTCGTTAGCCCACTAGACGTCTAGGCCCAATGGCTTGGTGCGCCAGCGATTTGAGCCTAGCCGGCCCACAATCGCTGACTCGTCGCGTGACTAGGCCCTATAGACACTCAATCGCGCAACGAGCGAATGATGTTGAGCCACGTCATCAGTCGTGCCTCCGACGCGCGACTGGCATGCGGCTGACACCAATCGCGCTACGCTGTCGCAACTAAGGGCCAATATAGCGTCAGCCGATTCCAATTTGAATCGACTCGTGCGACAGAAAGAGGGGAAGGGAGGAGAGAGACGGCGACAGAGAAGAAGAGAGGGGAGGAGAGGAGAAGAAGGGAGAGGAGGAGACTCTGCAGCTCGGCATGTCTCCATGTACTCATCCTTTAGCGGTAAGTTTGTCGTGCTCATGTAATTTGTTGGTCACTTCGATAAAAAAAAACATATTAGGTTAGAAATAATAAACATAGCTTAGTGGTAGAACTAAAGTTTGTAGTTGTAGATCGGCAATTTTAGAGTTAATATCATGCATAGTATTACAATGTAGGATATTTATGTATTTTTATATCGTTTTTAACGTTAGGTTACCTCCATTAACAGATCGATTAGTGGAAGACTTAGCCTGCTTAACTTTAGATCCACGTGACCTAGGGATCCCGGTTTTAGGGTATTTATAATTTTGTAATTTAATTGAACATTTGCAGTCATAATTTTTTAATTTAATTGAAATAGAGAGTGTGTTTTGATATGCACGATAGGATTTGATTGTCGTTGCTCAACGTACCACGCTTAATTATTTAGCATGCGTTCTAAATATTTTGAGTCATGTAGCAGGTATGTCAGGTCAAAGTTTTTTTAGATTATTTTACGAGCAGGGAGAATTTCATAAGGGGCCATGTGGGGTTGATTTGAGTAGTTTTCTGTAGACTACAATGTATCACCCAAACCCGGATAATCTTAAAATCTGGGAGGTGTTGCATTGGCTAACATGCAGCTTCTCGCTGGACCCAGCACTATATGTTGTCACCATTAAATGCCTATGGAGTCGTTAGCTGGAAGTGATCTGTTAGGAGTTGAGGCTCATGACAGACCTAGATGGAAGCATGTAGACGTCATGGCTATAAATGAGTGGTGTTGGTGCAGGTGTGTCCGAGTACACTTGTCAATGCATGTGAAGTGCGGAAGGCTAGTGCGGGTGTGCAGTTGGATGTTGAGGATGTTGGTTCTAGCACATTGTATATCAGTCAAGTCTATCGCTCAAGTCTGAGAGGGCCTATAAATCGTGCCTCCATCTTTTCTGTTCGAAAGTGGCCATACTATGCCATCTTTTCAGTTCAAAAGTGACCATACCATGCCATCTTTTCAGTCTCAGTTGACAACATGAACCATCTTTTTCCTATGAATTGGTAACTCTCTGAGCTATCATATACCTAAAGATTCCTTCTGTCGGATGCGAGTGACTTCTATTCATCAAATTTACTTCCTCAATGCTACACCCTAGCTGCCTACAAAATATGAACATACTCCACCACTATAGGCAAGACTTCATTCGAGCTAGTTTGGAAAACAACGAGAGGGGAGGGAGAGGAGAGGTACAGTAGGTCACTTTGCCCGGTTTGGCGATGTCAGACTATCGGGACATGCTCTGAAAGTGGAAATGGGTTGCTAAGAAGGCACGAATGTGCCCTGACAGTTCTTGCAAGAATGCCCCTGTACCACAAGAGTTTCCACACCAGCAGTGTATGCCCTAGAGGAAATCATAGAGATGATTGTATCACGTTTATGTTTATGAGTTATAGAATAAATATTATTATGTACCTTGAATGAATTGTCATTTATAAAGATTAATAAGTATGTGACTTGTTGGTGAAGTTCTTTAAGTTATATGATGTCATTCTAAATGTATTCCTGGTCGGATATCACTAGTCGAGACACTAGTAGCTTATCAACCAGTATATATATTGATTGATGACCATATTTCACCAGTCATGGATATGGGGATACCGAATCAATAATGTGAACACAGGTTAGAGAACATGGTGTTGGATTGACTCACCTTGAGACACTATTGAGATTGTTATGATTTTATGTGTCATCAGTTGGTCCCAAGCAATGATGATGTATAATCCTTAGACCTGAGATCAACATGGTTTCCTACATGTGTAATAATACACTTAGGGGTTACCAAACGCTACTTCGTAACTGGACAATTATAAAAGTAGCTTTCGGGTATGATATGAAACATGCGGAGAGATATGACTAGTTGGATATAGGATTTGCTCCTCCTAACATAACAGGAAGGATATCTCTAGGCCCCTCGATGTGGTCGAATAAAGAAAGTGCATGGTCGTGCCACTAGTAGTCGAAGAGTCCATGGATCATATGAAGCTATCCATGGATCATCTCTTCTTCGAGATCTTGATATGCACCAACACATGATGTATTCTCTTCTTGAACTTTGACTTGATGACAATTAACTCATGATGCCATCCAAAGTCTTCATCACCCTGGAACATAACCTATTAATCCAATTCATGAAAAATTTTAGTCCCACAATGTCATTAACATTAATTAACAAGATATACCGCATAAATGCTTCTAAACAAGCCATTATCGATACCGCGGTATTACCGCCAACTAGCATCCGTATTACCGCCACCGTAGTACCGCTTTCGATGCAAGACTACCGATTTCCAGAGGCTCGAGAAATACGAAAAACACCTTCTCCGAATTTACATACCGCCATTAAAATAAACGGAACAACCAAGTTGCGGTAGTTCCGCCAACATATTTGCGGTCATATCGCTACGCTGTAGTTCCACCACATTAACTCCGTACTACCGCACATCGGTAGTACCGCTACCAAATGTGGTCATACCAATTTCCACCGAACTTCTTCCGAGGCTTTTCAAATGCAATGCATGACTCCTTTGTCTTGAGCCATGTTAATCGCTTATCATCTTTGTGTTTCCTTTTCATGTCATCATTCAAACTCCGGAACTAAGCTTTGAAAACATCTTAGCACACACATTAGTCCCACAACACAATTGCAAATAATTGAATATAAAGTAACATAAGTATATATGAACTACACAAGTTATATATACCATGAGTATATACGAACTACAAGTGGTATATACTAAATATGAGTATATACGAACTACAAGTTGTGTATACGAACTACACAAGTTGTATATACTCATATGAATATATTAACTCCACAAGTTAAATATATTCAAAGATATATTTCAAAGTAAAGATCCTTAATATATGTGGAAAGAGAATATGGATCAATACTAATGAAACCACAAAATATAGAATGAACTCCCCCTAAATGTGTGCATACACAAATGTGTAATGGAAACATATGCACATATCCAAGTTAACCTTTTTGGTGGAGTTTAACCTATATTTTGGATCCGAGGAATGCAACAAGATATAATAAGAAGTAGAATGCATACCTCTTATATTTTCATCTTTATATCCAAACGAGACTAAGCAATTGATAATCAATAGAATTGTTAGTCTCACAAATAGATTTGTCATTAATGAATACATACCTGTTTGAATTTTTGCTTTTATATCCAAGCTGAGACTAAATATGATATAACAATAAGAGTGTTAGTCTCATAAGTACATTTGTCATTAATCACCAAAATACTTCATTAACACATAATGGCAGGTCTAGATCCTTCAATCTCCCCCTTTTTGGTGATTAATGACAAATCCATCATTAATAGCAATATTTGGATATAAGTCAGCATATGATAAGAAAGAAAGCTTATTTGACTATATGCATGCATAAAACTTGAAGAAATCTCCCCTTTTTGCACTGAGTAAGAAATAAGAATTCTCCCCCTTTTGGCATCACAAGAGAGAGTATCAAATAAATCAATCATAAGAACATCCAAATGTAGCTCATTCAAATTCTCCCCCTTTTGGCATTAAGCACCAAAAATCCAAAACAGATCTAAGTCAAAAGAGAGTCTTTGCAAAACCATGAGCTTGGCAATAGAATTCATTTTATTGCCCCCTTTATGACCGAAAGAGCCAAACAACTTGAAATAAGGTCATATTTTGAGTTTTCTAAAGGAAATGATATTTGGAATGCATTCAAGGAAGTCCACTTTTGAAATCTTCTCAAGTAACATTTTTTATGAAGATATCATGCTCATTTTCTCAATTTTCAAAGAGATATATGCATTAGGACAAGTGTGGAAACAAGCTCCTAAAAATATGAAATAAATCATAGAGCTAGTCCTTACAAATACACACAATTTTCATTTGAGGCTCAACCAAAAATCAACCATTTTGAAGATATGAAAATCACAAAGTTTCAGAAAACTGAAAGTTACAGGTTTTTCAGATTTGATAATTCTATTTAAGCTTCAAAAGACAGCTTAAAAACTGGTTAAAATGGTTCCAATAAATCTGAGAAAATTTTTCATATACTATCAACTATAGAGGATAAAAAGTCATCATTATAGCTTCCTCAAATTATGAACCAATTTGGAGATACAAATATCCCAAAACAGCTCAAAACATTACAAAAGTCTGAATTTTCAACATGTTGTTCAAAGTGAGAAAAAGTCAAAACTTTTTCACATCAAGTCAAAATACATTAAAATTTTGTATAAATAAAATTTATACTCCTAAGAAACTTTTCCAACAAGAATTTTCGAAAAAGGAGTCTCCATTCAAAAGATATGCCAAAATGCGCTTTGTAGGCCAAATTTTTGTATAAAGTGAAGAAAAAAAAACAAAACCTTTTCAAATGAAGTCCAAAAGCTTTGAAATTTTCTAGAATTTAACTTTTGGATATTTAAAATGTTTTCCAAGAAGAATTTTTGAAAAAGAATTTTTCTTTCAAAAGATATGGCAAAAAGCGCTTTGTAGGCAAGAAAAGAAAATGATTTTGCACTAAAGGTTCAAAATGCAAACCAATTTGAATTTGATGGAGTTTTTCGCTTTCTTGGCTTTGTATGAGTTAGAAATACTATTTTAAGCCAAGATACTCAAAGAATTTCGGCTCAAAAAGCCAAACTCACTATATGCAAGAATATGTCCTTTTGGGTAAAAGCTTGTTTTTCAGCGAATTTCAAATGGATACAACTTTTCAACGGTTGGTATTTTGTAAAAACTTTGAACTAGCGAAATGTTTGAAATGACCAACCCTTCGAGTTTGGTATTGACAACTTTTTGAAAAATTCAATGGATTTTGATTTATGAAAATATGTCATTTAATTCAAAAGCAAGAACAAACAAGATCCTTTTGAGACCAAATTTGCTATTTTGTTTCTAAAATAGGAATTTTTACTTCAAAAGCATTGAAAAACATTTGAAATACATATTTAAGTACTTTTATCTAGTTTTTCATAAATTTTTACCTTTTAAATAAGATATTTGAATTTTGACCAAAGAGATTCTTTGAAAAGCCTAAATTTGCATATCATTAACAATCTCACTTCAAGAATATCAAATGAAGCAAATGAGAATGAAAGACATGTATTCACAAGATCCATAAATCATTTTGGGCAAATAGGTAAAATAGTTTTTCCAATATTAATACTTTACCCCCTTTTAAGTAAGCCTAAAATATTTAATAAGTGTTTCATAAAGAACTCCCCCTTACACAAATATTTTATCTATTTGACACACAAAGGCTCTCTTAGTCCAATCAATCTCCCTTATTGACGTTAAGCACTAGAAGATGTCTTGTTTGTGGATCACACTTGAAAGAAAGTCGTGAAACACTTGTAGATACCACATGTAAATGCTACATGTCAACAAGACTTGAAATTTGCAAGATGCTTGAAACTTCTCTCACAAAGATTCTTCAAAGAAGACATCCAAAGATAAGAGAGAATTCACTTGTATACTATGGAGAGTACACGAGCTTGGTCAAGAGAGGCATGATCGGCAAGGAATGAAGTTTGATACCATTTAAAAAAATTACCACTTGAAGGAATAAGATGATATCATTTGTAAGGAATGAGTCATGCCGATCTCAAGATGATTTTGAGAAACTACTATTAGAAAGAATACCACAATAAGGAATAAGTTGATATCATTTGAAAGAATACCACTTGTAAAACAAGGGTGAATTTCATTCCGTGGTTAAGATGATTAAGGGAGCTACCACTTGAATAAGAAATATCACTTGTAATGATAAGAATATCACAAAGTGATCAAGATAAGCATTTGAGGGTAGCTTGCAAAAATAGCAATGATCAATCTTAACTTTGGGAAACAACCACAATAGATTTAGAATTGAAAGAATTGAGATTGGCTGTTTTGTCAGGATAATCGGAAGTACCGCCATACAAAGGCCGATAGTACCGCAAAGCAGTAGTACCGCAGGAATACTGCCGGTAGTTCCGATTTTTCTGGAGAATCAGGGATAGAGCTTGGAATGGAGCCAAAGTGAGCAAATGAATAGATTTTAAACATTTTTAAAACATCTATTTTTATGTATGAGTCATAAATACCATTATGGACCAATTCGTGTGAATGATTTAGGCTCAAATGGCAAGACTCACTTAAGTGCTAGAAAGTGATCACTTAGGTCAAACTAGTGTTTTGGGTGAGTTTCAAAGTCAAATAACTTTTGTTGAGTTGGTCTTTTAGAAATCATTTGAACACAAAAAAGGTTTAGAATAGCCAACTCTAGGATTTTCCTTTTGGGACAATTGTCAAATTCTTTTTAGAATAGATTTTACACAAAAATCTAGTTTAGGTAAAAAAAAAACAAGATACTAAGATCTAGAATTTTGGGTGGAAACTCATTTTCATTTAAAATAGGTTTTTCTTGAACCAAAATCTTTGGTAAACCTTTGAAATACATTTGTATACATTTTGCAACTAGTTTTTCAAAGGATATAGTAATAATTTCAAAATTTTAACTTTTGGCTAAATGGCTCCTTTTGAAAAACATTATTAGCACTTAATTAATTTGGACACACTTAGGGATGTGATATACATGTAAATGATTTAGCACTCCCCCTTAATGTGCCACAACCATCTTGTTCAAGATAATAATAAAGATTTAGCACAAGAGCAAGAATAACCCTTTTTATAAGATTTTCATGAATACAACCTACACAAGGTATAAAGGGCTAGATACTTCAATGTAAGTACTTGTTACCGAAATGACATTGGATCATGATATGAATTGATTATCCTCAAGCTTGGCTCCAAATAGACATATGGTTGAATTCACCCTTTCATGAATAAGCCAAACCTCCAATGCATCTCCAAGTACCTATTAAACATTTTAAGCACATTTGGTATCCAATACTTGGTTGGGTCCATGAATGTTAGTCACAATTGATTTGGGCACCCAAATGACCCTAGCATTTGTTTTATGTAAACTAACATTCCTGGCAAACACATTGTCATTTCTATCCTTCCTAAGCAAATAATCATTATTATAAATAATGGGCTTAGGAGTGATACCTTTGGGACATTCCTTACTAAAATGTCATTTTTCTCGGCAATTGTAGCAAGTTGGATGTTTTCTTCAATCCTTTGAATTCTTCTCTTGCTCCTTGCCGGTTTGCCTCTTCCTTGATGATATTGATATGTCATCCATTTGATTTGGGTACACCGAGGCAATATGACCCTTCTCATAACATCCAAAGCATTTGATATTCGTGTATTTCTTTCCTTTTTGCTTTTGGATGCTTTTCACCTTTTTCTTGGTGATGAAGCCAAGTCCTCTCTTGTAATCTTCCTTGTTAGGGCATATGGAGGAGAGGTGACCCTTTTGATGACAATCAAAGCACTTGACATTCTTTGTGTGTCTTGCATTGTGCATTGTCTTGCTATTCTCCCTTTTCTTCATGAGAATGAAGCCAATTCCACTCTTGTCATTTGATATTTGTTGCTTGCTCAAGATATCATCAAGAGTGACTTTTCCCTTGTAACTTCTATCCAAGTCATTTCTCAAATTTGAGACTTGGGCCTTGAGTTTTTTGTTTTCCTCTACAAGGTTAGTCTCACAAGACATAGATGAAATAGAAATATTTTCACTAGAGCAACAAGACATATCAATTAAATCATCACATGAAGTGGATATATTAACTTTAGATGAATTGCAAGAAATAGGAGCTATGCATGACAAATCATCTATTAAATTACATGTAACTCTGATATCCACTTTAGACTTTTTAAGCTCATTTAGAAGAAGAGTTTCATGTTCATCTTTTAGCACATCATAATTATTTTGAAGAGAGATATGCTCTTTCTCTAAAACCTTGAATCTCTTCTTTTCTTTTCCAATATATTCATTTAATTCTTCTAGCATCTCCATCAATTCATCATATGAAAGCTCATAATTATTTACCTCATTTTTACCTTTAGCCATAAATCAATGAGGCGATGTTGATGGAGTTGATGTGTGATCATTGTCAGAGCTAGAAGTTGAGTATTTTTCTCTCGACATCCATTCTTGTATGCCATCCTCATTTGTGGAGGTGCTTGTGGACTCATCATCGTCGGAGTTTGAGATTGAGCATTCTTCTCCCGACGTTCTTTCTTGTATGCAATCTTCATTAGTTGAAGTGGACATTTCATAATGAACTTGAAGTTGTGTCCACATTTCATGAGCATTCTTAAGATCGCATACTTCATCGAACACCTTTATACTCAAAGCAACAAATAAAGCGTTAGTAGCTTGAGCGTCAAGATGTAAGCATTTCTCTTCCTCAATTGTTAGACCAAGATGATCCAATGGAGGAGAAAATCCTACATCTACAATCCGTCATATATTTAGGCCAATGGCCTTAAAATAACATGACATAAGGATTTTCCAATGAGCATAATTTGTGCCATCAAATTGAGGTGCTTCACCTAGGTGCACTATATCACTAGTCGCCATCCTTTACTCTCTAGATGGTTAAGTCTAATTAATGAGAGACCAAACTCTGATACCACTTGTAAGATCGAGGAGGCCGACTAGAGGGGGGTGAATAGGCGTTTTAAAACTTATGCGCTAAAACCGATTTCTAATGCAGAAGCTTATAACAATACGGTTTTGCACAATTAAAACCTAAATCAACTAGGTTCAACTAAGTGCACCAACAATACAAGTCAATTGATGAATATTGCAATTAAGCAAAGACTTGTAAGCTATTCCATTCTAGTAATGTAAATAGCACAAAGCATGGCAAGCATTCACACACAATGAATAAGTAATTTAATACAAGAAATATAAATTACGATAAGTAAAGCTCAAGAATGCAAACCACAATGACACGGCGATGTTTTACCGTGGTGTTCGGAGACTTGCCGGTCTCCCCTAATCCACGTTGAGGGAAACCCAAACCAATTGGGCCGGCTCCACGAATTAAGCCTTCCTCCGAGGTATCAACACCTCGCTCCACTAGGGTTGCTCTTACTCCACTCTGGAGATGACGAGCACCAAGCCACTCACAAATACCGGGCCTTCTCACAAACTTCACTTGAGAAGATCACCAGACCACGACGCCTCCACACCGTCTAGGTGTCGGTAAACACCAAGAGTAATAAGCCAAACCCCTTGCTGGACTCTCACCGAGTGCAACACATGCACAAGCTCAAGTGGATACGAAATCCACCTCTAGATGCAACACATGCAACTAGAGACCTCTCTCCTTGCTCACAAGGTGTAATACATGCACAATTGAGAGGAGAAGCTCACACTAGCTCAAGTGAGTGAAATAGGATGCCAAAGGTTATCTCTCAACCGACCAAGGTGGGTATTTATAGTCCACACACAAAAACTAGCCGTTGGGAGCTGAAATCAGCAAACTCAGCCGAAATACGGTCATATCGCACTCACAAGGGCCGGTACTACCGTTTTTGACTCAACGGTCGGAAAGGGTGCATTAACGGCTCAAAAACAAGTTGTTAAAACTTTGGTGCGGTAATACCGCAGTTATACGGGCGGTACTACCATTCTGCGGTACTACCACTGTTATAAGGGCGGTACTACCGCAGCCCATTTTTCAGCACAGACAACACTCGGTAAAAAGATCATAACTTTTGACTCCGATATCGGAATTGAGTGATCTTAGACTCTATTGAAAGCTTATTCAGAGGGATACACAACCCACCTATTTGATTGATCTCAAACACATTTGATCAAATCAAAAAGCACAACTCAAAAGAGCCACTACCATGGTCTAAGTCCAAAGAAATAGCAACAAGCAATCTTAGACCATGTCAAGGGAATACACATGAATATTACCCATTTGCAAAACACATTTGCAAACATAGATCATGTCACAAGGAGTAGGTACATGGACTTAAACCGTTTGCAAAACACATTTGCAAAGTATAGTCACATGCTACAAGGATTAAACGCATAAGCCTCGACTATTTGCAAAACACATTCGCAAATAATAGCATCATGCCACGATGAGCTAGAGCAGGTGAGATTGAGCTATCAACACATGATGAGACTCAAGCTACTAGACAAGACCCCTCTTAATAGTACGACAACCTATACTAGTAATCCAGTCTTCCCACCAAACACCAAGACCGGTAAAAGACTATGTACACATCCTTAGCCCTAGCTAGTCATACCTTTGCCTTGAGCATCTTTTTGAAGCTTGATGACACACATGTTCACTTCAAGTCCAGGTCATCATCTTGACATGCATCAACCCATGATGCATCCTTTACCTGATCTCAATCAACACATGATGAGTCTTCTCTTGACTTGATGATCAACTCATGATCATCTCTTCTTCGAGATCTTGATATGCACCAACACATGATGCATCCTCTTTTTGAACCTTGACTTGATGACAATCAACTCATGATGTCATCCAAAGTCTTCATCACCCTGGAACATAACCTATTCATCCAACTCATGGAAAATGTTAGTCCCACAATGTCATTAACATTAATTAACAAGATATACCTGCATAAATGCTTCTAAACAAGCCATTATCGATACCGCGGTATTATCGCCAACTAGCATCCGGTAATACGCCACCGGTAGTACCGCTTCTCGATGCAAGACTACCGATTTCCAGAGGCTCGAGAAATACAGAAAAACACCTTCTCTGGAATTTACATACCGCCACAAAATAAACGGAACAACCGGGTTGCGGTAGTTCCTCCAACATATTTGCGGTCATACCGCTACGCGGTAGTTCCACCACATTAACTCCGGTACTACCGCACATCGGTAGTACCGCTTACCAAATGTGGTCATACCAATTTCCACCGAACTTCTTCCAGAGGCTTTTCAAAATGCAATGCATGACTCCTTTGTCTTGAGCCATGTTAATCGTTTATCATCTTTGTGTTTCCTTTTCATGTCATCATTCAAACTCCGGAACTAAGCTTTGAAAACATCTTAGCACACACATTAGTCCCACAACACAATTGCAAATAATTGAATATAAAGTAACATGAGTATATATGAACTACACAAGTTATATATACCATGAGTATATACGAACTACAAGTGGTATATACTAAATATGAGTATATACGAACTACAAGTTGTGTATACGAACTACACAAGTTGTATATACTCATATGAATATATTAACTCCACAAGTTAAATATATTCAAAGATATATTTCAAAGTAAAGATTCTTAATATATGTGGAAAGAGAATATAGATCAATACTAATGAAACCACAAAATATAGAATGAACTCTCCCTAAATGTGTGCATACACAAATGTGTAATGGAAACATATGCACATATCCAAGTTAACTTTTTTGGTGGAGTTTAACCTATATTTTGGATCCGAGGAATGTAACAAGATATAATAAGAAATAGAATGCATACATCTTGTATTTTCATCTTTATATCCAAACGAGACTAAGCAATTGATAATCAATAGAATTGTTAGTGTCACAAATAGATTTATCATTAATGAATACATACCTGTTTGGATTTTTGCTTTTATATCCAAGCTGAGACTAAACATGATATAACAATAAGAGTGTTAGTCTCATAAGTGCATTTGTCATTTATCACCAAAATACTTCATTAACACATAATGGCGGGTCTAGATCCTTCAACCTCCCACATTAGCTAATCGCTAGACCACCGAGCGATTGGGTGATGTTGCACGGTGGCCTAGCGATTATGGGTTATTTTGTAAAAAATATTAAAACATGGTTTATTTGAGTAAAAAAATTAATAAGTGATTTCTTAACTAATAAAAGAAGAAGATTACCCCCCACGGAGTAGAACAATGTCCTTTCTCCCGTGCATGCAGTTGGCCTCTCCCACCCTTCCCAAATTCCTTATCAAGGCGTACTAACATGTGGACCTAACCTGACAGGGACAAGGTCTCGCCCCGCCATCCCTCGTGACCGTGAATGCATCTATGCCCCCACTTCTTCCTCAACCACCAAAACCGTCAACGCCCCACTTCTTCTTCACATGCACACACCGAAATTCATCATCGTCCCACTCCTTCCCGTGTCGCGTCAAGACTCACCACATGCGCCCGTCTGGCATTTGCTTCATGCCTCAGAGATCTCAGCCCCCTCTTGCACTCAGTCCGTGGGTTGCAATGGCGGCATGCACGAAGATGAGGGGATCCAACAGCGTAGGAGGCGACGGCGCAGGGAGGTAGCGCTGGTGATAGGAGGAGCTAACGGGGACGGGAGGCGGCATCGGGGACGGGAGAAGGCACCGGGAGGGAAGGGAGGAGAGGTGGTGGCGGTACCTTGGAGGAGAAGCGGCAGCGCCGGGGATGGGAGGGGAGGCAGCGACGGCGTACAAGGAAGAGGCAGAGACAAAGGCATCCTTCCCTCGTCGTGCCGCCATCTCAAGTTCACCGCATCGTATCCTCTTCATCCTAATCCTCCTTTACGCCGCCGCCACCTCCTACTCCGCATCGGCTGAGCAAGCATTGTGGCCTCCTCCTTGCTTACCACCATGACGCCGCCACCGTCTCCTCCCTCGGCCTCCCACCTCCTCGCCGTGATGTGCTTGACGAGGGCTGTGGCCGTGAGAACCGAGTCGTGGCTTGGGTTCAGGTTGAAAGAAGGTGGTCATCGACGCGTAGCCCTCTTCCTTATCAGCCGACAATGGCTGAAAGTTGGCAGCACGTTGAGGGAAGTCAGCATCAACTTCAACTTTCAAAGGTAAACAATCTATGAACTCAAAATTTTAGTAGTAGTATGTGATGCAATACACGGAGTAAATATTTCTGTTTATATGTCTGTAAAAGAAAATTAAGATTTATTATGCAGTTTAGGATTCCGTCTACTGATATGTATCACTCTCTTTTTAGGTTCCGTTACAACGCACGGGTACCCTACTAGTATTTTGAAGGGGAAAAAAAGGATATCGGCCAATCATCCCAACCCATCACCTCCCCCTCCACACGAGAGCAAACCTGCTATCTCCACATGCAGAAAGGTGATTACAGCCTAAACAAGATCACTTTCAGCATAAACTAAAAGTTTGCAACTCAAATGCTACAAAGAAATTAGGAAGAATTTTAGGTGCAGATGTTCCGATGGTGTTGATCGGCAGCTTTCAGAAAATATAACCAAGTGAGACTGACTCTGTTTTCATTAATCTTTCCTTGATTCGGTGATCTGTGCACTTTGGCAGCTTTTAGAAGTGAACTAATTTTCTCTTCTAAATACCTTTTTCGTGCCTGCAAGAGATACGATTTCAACTTCAATCGTCGAGCAATCTTGTTCAGAATAGAGAAAAGGATCCCTGTGCAAGCAATAGCCAAATTCTTGTTCAGAAGCAACAAAGAGGGTTCTCCTTTTCAAACTTGCATTGTAGTCCAACAGGATTGTGTCCCGTCTTTGTAGAACAATCCCAAACGCCATCAGAGGACGGCTTACTAATCCGTGTGCCAGGTAAATCTGTACGAACATATTACAGCAAACTAGGTATTAATGACATAAATTCACGGCTTCAGAAAGCTCATCTAGAAGCTTCGTTCCTGACACCTCTTATTCCTATCATAGCATTGTTTCCAAAAATGATAAAAATTTCATTGGTTTCTAAGTTCTACTATGCACAAGGCTTGTAGTGAGAGAAGAAACACACAGACCCAGTTGTATATGTAGCATGGTGCTAAGCTACAATAGTGAAACAAGAGATGTGGTACCTGACTACCTGTATTGATTTGATCAGTAGTAGGGTCATAAGCTGTTAGGTCAACCTATTAAGTAGGGTGGAAAGTCCATTTAAACCCCTTCAACTATTACAAAGTCCCGTCAACCCCTAACTTCAAACTTGGGTAACCGAGCCCACGAACTATCAATACCATGCAAATCACCCCCTCGCAACAATTTCATTCCGGTTTCAATAGACTTGTTGTGAGAGAGTCATTTGCATGATATTGATAGTTTAGGGGGTTAGTTACCGGTTTGAAGTTGGAGGTTGAAATCCGAACTTCTACACGGGGATCAAATGGATCTTTTCCTTTAAAAGGGTCTCTCAAGGGATGCAAGCAAAACAGCAAACACTCGGGGGTCGATTTGATCAACCAGATATAGCCAGTAATGCCCAGTAATACCTCGCAGCAATCGATGCTAATTCCATCTGAGGATGGCCAACCATGCGATAGGCTAGAAAATAAGGTTTGTGCCAAAGAAGTCCTAGGGACCTAGATCGCCATTAGAGAAGGGAAACCAAGTTATAGCATAGGCAAAGCGGCACGTCTCTCGCTCTAATTGTACAGTAGCCCTAAGTTATTATTCCCTCTATTCAAGAATATATGACGTTTTGGACATCAATACAGTCTTCAACATGCAACTTTGAATATTATTTTTATATAAACATGTTCATAAAATAATATAAATACTCTTCGGCTATGGTTTTGTTGGATTAAACTGCTACCTTGTGGTCCAAGCCTCCAAGGCAGATGAGGGGAAAACTCTGTTGTAACTTGGTTTCCCTCCGAATTGTACAGTAAATTGAGTTGCTCGCGCTCAATAATATTGGACGAGTATCTGCCTTGTTGATTATTATTGTTACTTAGTGGGTAGGCGGGAGAATTAGTGGAGGTATTTTACTTTCCTCGGCATTGATTAGTTTTCATTTCCTAATATGTGCTCCTCCATGATGCCCCACAGCAGTGTGCAAAGGACAGCAAGATCGCATCAGTAATGAAACAATATATATATATTCTGGATAACTGATTGAAGTAAACATCTATATGTACTGGCACATGCTACGATATTTGGTACAATTCTAGCTGGCTATCTGGAAGAACTTGAAAGATTGAATCAAACGAATTATGTTTGGCATAAAGAGAAAAAGAAGGGACATTAACTCTTTTGATTTACCAACGATTGTCCTAGCTCATCACTCAAATTATAAATACCAATGACAGGCATAAAAGCAGTGTAACTTCTCTTATTTGACATTGCATCAAATAAACAAAAGCGGAATACTCAAAAAGGGTAATTCACACTTGCTCCAACTTTCATAAATTAAGCTTGCCAAGTCGCCGTTCGATGGTAGCAATGCGTACACACGGTGTCCTAATCTCAAGAATATTATCACGCCAAATCAATCACAGTTTTCACATTACCACCAATCCAACCACACCAAATATCGATATCAGTAAGAGTCTCGCGGGCAAAAGATTTCTTAAGAGGTTCGATACAGTCATATGAGATTTCGAGGCAACTTTCCATGACACCGTCTGATCCATGAATTTTGGACACTATTAGCCCCCTAGACCACCGTAATTCCAAATCTAGCCCTCTTATCTCCGAAATTCCAAATTTAGCCCTCTGGACCCGCGTCGCACTCTCGACCGCAGAACGCTTGCTGTGTGTGCCGTCGCAGCAGCAAGATGCTGCTGTCCCCAACCGCAGCATGTTGGGACATCAGAGCATCAGAGCAACTTTTCCTAAAAATCCATTTAGATATATTTTTTGCAGGAATTTCTAAATATAGAATATGAGCTCAAAAAATTATGAAATTTTTTGTGGAGACTCCCGGCACAGTGTACTTGATTCTGTAATGTTTTCAGAATTTTATAAGTTATGACTTTTTCTCTAAAATTCCTACAAACAGTATAATTAAATGAATTTTAGATAAAAAATCATAACTGATAAAATTCTGAAGAAAATACATAATCAAGTACACTGTGTCGGGAGGCTGCACAAAATATTTCATAATTTTTTTAGCTCAGATTCTATATTTAGAAATTCCTGCAAAAAAATATATCTAATTGGATTTTTGGAAAAAAGTTGCTACAGTGCCCCAACATGCTGCAGTTGGGGACAGCAGCATCTTGCTGCTGCGGACGGGGACGGCAGCAGCTTGCTGCTGCGGTACAGTGGCACAGCAGGCGCGTTCCTACAGTTCGGGAGCGCAGCACGCGGGTCAAGGAGGCTAGATTTGGAATTTCGGAGATAAAGATGCTAGATTTGGAATTACAGTAGTGTAGAGGGCTAATAGTGTCCAGGCTTCCTGATCCATCGCTACGGCCTATCGTTGAGGCAGATTGTAAAACAAGGGTTGCACAAATTGAGTAAGGGTTAATGTAGCATTTGCCAAGAAAAATAAGCTGCTTGTGAATATTAGGTGATAAGTTATTTCCCGGTGCTTTCCATTACCCATCATTTTTTTATCGAAAAGGTGAGAAATTTTTTTCTAGTTACTAAGCTCTACAATGGTTAGGTGTTGTAGCGGGGAGAGGAAGCAAGACATGCAGTATGCCTGTTTATATAGCAATGCAAGGTGTTCGCAAAACAAAAAAAAAAAGTGTTGCTGTGGAAGAGAAACAAGAGCTGTGGTGGAAAATGGGTGCTTCGTATTGAAGAGTTCAATGCAGAGAATCTACAGTGTCAAGCATTAGAAGCTGATCTCTACTGTCTGATCGAAAAATAAAGGTCCAGATCAATGGTTATTGTGCTTGCTACAGTGTTTTTGCTGCAGTAAAATCTCTGTGGAACATATTTCGCTATTTTTACAGTATTTGATACAGTACCACCATTGAGTACTGTTCACTCACTCACATGTCGCTAGTGTTTAAAAAACGGAATACGGTTGTCAGACAGATAGGGTATGACCAAGCGATTAATTGAAATACGGATGATTAATCGGAATTATACAGACAATTTAGCGTCCTCACATATTTGATGATAATGCTAGTTTCAGAGATATTTGAACACATTATATTGTCAATACTATCAAATAAACTTGTACCACCCTTTAATTGTATATGATAACCTTATTACTAACTCAAAAGATAACAAAATTAATCGACGGACTATTATAGTTCTACACCAAAATACGACTTGCAACTAGTTTAGATAATATATTAAAAATATGCATTTCATATAGACTAGACTAACTTAACACACTGACGAGACGACGACCAAAAGAATTAAGTTTTAAATTTAAATACACAAAATGACCCACAACCACGAGAAAATCAGTTACTCTGAATCATTGTCAAGCATAACATCACCACCATACACTTCGTCTCAAGCTTATCGAAGCAAGCAAATCCTCTTCAGAGGCAATCGACTCCTTGTCACTCTCACTTTCATCAATTGCTAGTAGTGTAGATTTAGAATCACAACTGGATGATACTTTGTGCGACAACTTTTTTGCACGTTTTGCTGATTTCTTGCTGTAAAAACGGTCAAAACGGCCGATTAATCGTCCGTTTATGCGGATTATGCAGGTGATTATATAGAAACGACCAACTAATCGGATAATGCGACCGATTTGGCCGTTCACAAACATTAACTGTGGTCCGATTCATGTATACGTGACGTTTTGTCTAGTGATTCTGATTAAACGGATGATTAATCGGCCGTTTTGCCATTTTTTACAACACTGCATGTCACTGCTCGCATAGTGATCCTTTAATCGGCCGTTTCGTCCATTTTTTACAACACTGCATGTCACTGCTCGCATAGTGATCCTATGTGTTTCCGGTTAAGTGCGTTACAGCAGAGGTGTGGTAGCACATGCATGACGGTTGCCTAGTACGAGTAGTATTATGGCATTATCACCAGAGGCTTTCCTGCTTCATGTCAGGAAAGAAATGAAAACAAAGAGACTTCTAAGCCTCTTTGACCGTTGCAACATGGGATTAATTAAAGCTGCTATTTTTCTTCCTAGGCCCACCAAAATTGCAAATTGTTTAACAGGTTGGATCCAATTTGGGCCATCAATTGTACGGCTGTTCAATCATTTTCCTCGCACGTCGTGATAGGAAGGAGGATAATTACTTAAGGCTACTAGGAAAATCTATTAAACAATCCAAAGGAGGATTGGGTTGATCTCCTCTCACCACTCAATCCCCACCCAATCCTCTTCCACCTATCCAAGGGGGATCGGAGCAAAGATTGATTGTTTGGATCATGGTTGGATTTGGAGGGGATAACACCTATTTAATTTTTTGAATTTAAAAGTGGTTAGAAATTTTGAAATAAAATCAATATAATTGAAATTTTAAAACCCATAAAATTCGAAAACACAATAAAATATTCCAAAAATTCGAAATGAAATCAATAAATTGTGGAAAACAATATAGAAAATTCAAAAATTAGTCTAGAAAATTCTAATATAACCAGAAATTTCCGAAAACAATCCAAAAATCGTAAAAAAAAAATCATAAAATCTCCATCCATGCTTAGACGTCTAAATCCATAGATTACATAGTATGCACCATTCCAAGGGTCATCCACATCCTGGAACATGAATAAACTGTAGTACGACAATAGCATCTAGAACATGAATAAACTACAATACCACAGATAAATCCACAGATACATCATGAACTTAGATGCTATCAAAAGTTAGCAAAACGAAGTACTACTACTTAGATGTCTTGCAGACTGGAGCACTAGCTGGACATAACAAAATCCCTTCTCAACTTGTTCAAACCAAGTAAGTTTCCACTCATCTCCATGATGTCACTCTTCGTTATAAGCCTATCACACAAAATAGTAATGATTAACTACAAACGATACTATCAGTCGAAGGCAAAATGTTCTAGTTACATATAGATAACTTAAATGCTAGCTTCAGTGTACATTATTTTCAGCATTTGATAGTATTGTGTTGTCGCTTCAGTGCACCAGACCAAGGCTGGTTCTTGCAGCAAAATTCATGATAACTTTTAAGGTATATTGAACACATATACAAGATATTGAAAATGAATACAATCAAGGCATCGAGCAGACAACTTGATAGCACAATCTCAAGCCATCACAACGCAACAGAAGATACATATACAGTGAAAAACCATCAATCATGAACGGTTCATTCCATGCAATCAAATACTTCAGAACCAATGGATGCCTACAAAATGATATCTCTATTTTGTAAACATCAATAGTTAGCAGATAGCCGTAACAGTTATATGATACTAACTAATTAAACATTACAAGAGTACATCTGAACTTGTAAATTGGAGAAATGGTGGACAGGCGAAAGATCTCAGCTAAGTTCTGTATAGTCTTTGTACTTATCTCAGCATAAGATTCATAGCACAGATGTACTAGCAACTAGCAGCTTACGAAGATAACTCAAAAGTCAAAACATAAAAATCTACATGAGTATAGTTTCATTAATCGCCTCTCCAGCGGAGAAGCATCGACACATGGCATGTAGTGCAAATTCACTGAACTATGTTTCGTAACAGTACAAATAAACATATCAGTGGAGATATGGAAAAAAAAATGCAATTATGCATATCATTCGGCAGTGCCTAGTTGATGCCAACCACACAACATAGCCAAACAAATCGTATTAAGTAGTATTGTGGGTAGTCTTCTAATGGTCCTAGAGGTAGTACCAGATTCTACATATTTTTAAGGGCCTTGAGGAAGCGCTTGAGGTAAACTCATCCAATGTACAACTTCATATAGCAGCCTATCTGACTTAACAAACAAAATAACAAAAAACGCACTTCAATAGATCTAGTAATTGTGCTGATGTGCATTTGTATAGAAAATTTATAGGAGGTATCATTCACAAGAATAAATTAATCTCATTTATGTGTGCATAGATCAAGATCAATAAGAACTAAACATTCACCAATAGCTAGAACAGCACATTACTCATTTAAATTGGTAGCATTACTCATTTACCACACGACATGCTCAAAGCTTCCATTAGTCTTCACCAGCCCCACTTGTAATGCCATGCCATGCCATGTAGCAGGAACACAAGTCAAGGTAATGCTGCAGAACTTCATGTATTTGTATTAATCGACAATGCAGCATATGGATTGAGGAGCATTTATTCCTACGAACTGAGAAGTCACATGTGCAAATTGTGGAAATGGAATCTAACGATTCTTGTACTAGTCCTAAGAAAAAAATCACGAACCGAACCAACTCCACACGCACTGCCATTGATAACTCTAAATCCAACAAGAATATGATGAGAGCCTAACCACAAATAAAGGCATTAATATGCATATGCATGCACAAACAATCGAAATTCAGCAACCAAAGGAAAAAATAACTCTAAAATCTCCGCACTAATCGCCCAAAAATTGCAAGGATTAAACCTCTTCTAGGATATTTAACAAGCCATATAGATATTTAGAACGCGAGCGAGCAAATGAGGCATTTCACTTGGATCGGGGAGAGGTTGTTGACGAACTTGCTCAGCGTCTCCTTCTTGTCCCCTAGCTTGTAGCACACCTTGCCGTCCTGGAAGCAGCCCCCGGATCTTGGCCTAGTTCTGGAGTTATCCACCCTCCTCTTCAGCCACGTGAAGCGCCTTCGCCTCCGGTTCGGAGTTCTCTCTCTCCCCCGGTCGGATCTGCGAGAAACTGGTAGAGCTAACTGGATCTGCGACAAACCCTAGAAATCGTCGGAGGAGGAGGAAGAGGAGGAGACTTACTAGAGGAGGAGGAAGAGGCGGCGACGACGGTGGGCTCCGAGTCACCGGAGTTAAGGGGAGAAAGGGGGAGACGGCGTCGTTCAGAGGAGCTGCGACTCACGTCTCGCGGAGTCGCGAGCGCAGCAACGGGATGAAACCATGAGACTGAGGCGAGTGTCGTTACCCTCGTGGATTGGAGTGGAATGGGGGAGGAATTCTCAAACCCGGGTGTTAGCCAAGCAGCGATTCGCATTGGGCCGGGAACAAATCACCCGTCGGGATGATCCCCGTGGATTCACCCCGATCCCGGTCATTCCCGGCCGATCCCGGCGTTCCCAAACAAGGCCTTATCCATTCTGTGCAAAATTTCGACGCCAAGAGAGGAGATGGCATCCATACGAGCCGTTGGAGAAGCCGAATCCCAAGGAATATTCTGACAACCGTACATCTAGTTGCTTGGTTCCAAGCTGAGAACAAAAATATAATCTCACTTGTAGATGTTGAAACGAGGAAGGGAGACTGAGAGTGGGATGAGGGAAAAGCCGATGTTTAACGAAAAATCAAAACCACATAAGTATGCAACCACATGTACTATTCACACCACACATTTTGCTTTGAGATTGGTGCACATGGGAAGCCAAAATACGGTCCAAAAAAATTAAAATATAGGGGCTATTTGGATTGTGACGCGGTGAGCTATACCAAATTTTTTGTAATATCAAAACGCGGGTAATGCCAAAATCGGGCCAAAAAAATGTTGTTTGGATCGTAGCCATACCAACTCATGGTCAATGCCGAAATTGATGTGTTTGGATTGCAGCCATGCCAAAATTGTGAGTATGATACGTGGGTCTCGCATAATAATGTCTTTTTTTGCCCCATAATATATCAACATGGGTTTTGTTTTGTTAATAAAATGACAAGGAACACAACGGTTCAAACGGATCACAAATCGGATACTTGGTTTAGGAAACATGATCATTCGAAATTGATTAATCCATCTAATCAAGCAATTAATGTACTTATCCATGTGAATCACCATGCAACATGTGGCGCTTTGCATGCTACTGCCTTACCAATTTTTGGGGCCAAATTTGGCACCCAAACATAGCCAACAAATTGGCTTGGAAAAGCCAAGCAAAGCCAATTTTTTTGGGGCAAAGCCAAAATTTGGTATTGAACCAAACGCCAGCCAAATAACTAGGGCAACGCCAAATTTTGGTATGGTTTGTTTTGGCGCTGAACCAAACAGCCCCATATATCTCTCTCCTCTGTCTATCCACCGACTCTCTCTTCTCTTCTCCTCTCTCTCACATCTCTATCTCCACCGACTCTCCCTCTCTCCTCTCTTCCCTCCCACCTCTCCCATCGCGGATCGGAATCAAGAAATTACACAATCCAAAAATCATGATGGTTTTTATTTCGTTTTCAATATTCGGATTGGATTCATCTCCTCTAACACATTTATGGATCCAAGAAATTGCCCAAAATTCACCTATTTTTTACGAGACAAAGCGGCACAAGAGATTTTTTGTTTGGTCGGTTTTTCTTGTTCATCAGATTGGAACAACAAAGAGAATGAGAAGCCGGCGTGGATCCCCACTTCATCATATTTGGGAAAACAAATTGGAACAATTCATAAGAAATGATGGGATGAGGCAGATCCAAAAAATTTCGATACATATTAACTGTCATCAATAAAAAAAATCAATTCAAGAACAAAACAGGGCAAAAAGAACATAGTGCCGGTGAATGGGTCGACGCCGGCGGGGTCACATTCCGGTGAGGCATATCCGGTGGCGGCGGCGATGGGACGCTTGTATCCTGCACTGGCGGTGCAAGGGACAAAGAGAGGGGGGATCCGGCGGCGACAGTGACGGGGATTGTCGGATCTGGTGACCACGGGGTCGAGGCAGTCGGAACTAGGGTCGACGGTGCGGGAGACGAAGAGATGGAGGTTGACGATGCGGTTGAGGATGATGGCGCGAGGTGGAGGTGGCCGACGTGGTAGGACGATGACGCTGGTTGCAGATCCGGTGGCGGCGCGCCCCACCTCCGGTCGTTGGATCCGGCGTCCTCATTGCCAGATCTTGCCATGTACTCAATGGTGGTAAAGAGAGGGAAGAAGAGAGAGAGAAGGGGGAGAATAAGGAGAGAGAGAGAGAGAGAGACGGTGGGGTAGGAGAATTTAGCAAAATTTTAGCCGTATTAGCACTTTTCCACCGTGTATTTGTAATTATAGCCCTCGTCACTCGCTTTTTGCAAAAATGTCCGCTGGGCCGCACCGTGACCGTGCAGGACGAGCTGCTAAAGCCAACACGTACCCAAATCTACACCGTGACCATGCAGACGAGTTGCTGCCGCACGGCCACCGTGCGGATGAAATGGCTTCTGCACGGCCCCCGTGCAGCTGAGACAGTTGTGGCATGGCCACCATGCGGACTAGCCTCCATCGCCATCTGTCGCCGCTCGATGCCGTCCCCCTACCTGAAGTGCTGCGCCCCGACAGTGCCTTCGAATTCTCGGCACGAACTCAACGGCTCCTCCCTTCACGCGGCTGTAAGTACCGAACTATCGCAGTTGCTCATCGCTCATCTCGAAAGTGAAGATGCTGATGGAGGCCCCAATTGCTTCATATTGGACTGTGTGTTCGAGCCTTTGCCCAAGCCATAGAGGGCTTCAGATTTTATCATCCTGTGCTCACGATGGACGACACTTTACTCACAGGGAGGTACAAGGGCACCATTCTTACCGCGGTGGCGGTTGACGCGAATGACTAGCTTCTCCTAGTTGCTTTCGCCATTGTGGAGAATGAGAGCACATCCAGTTGGCCGTTGTTCCTAGCCAATGTAAAGCGGACGGTTATAAGAGACTGCCCAACATATGCCTTATCACGGACCGCAATGCTAGGTTGTTGTCAGCTCTTAACACCCTGAAGAATGGAATGGAACCACCTCACTAGTGGAATGATGTAGAAACCCGGTGGTGCATGAGGCATCTTGCATCGAACTTCTTCACGCGATTCTGCGTTAAGAACTTACACTACTACAAAAACGCTAATACTGGACGCCTCATCACGCATTTGCTGACCAAAACCGTCAGATACAAGCAATCACAAAGGTTTTGTTTAGAGACCGCTGCATGTTCTCGTCGCGCTAAAACCGTCTGTGATGAGCTAATATCACATACGGTTCGTATCACAAACCATCTGTGATACTATCACAAACAATTCTTAATACGAACCGTCTGTGATAAGTATCTCATCACAGACAGTTTGTATTAAAAATCGTCTGTGATAAGTATCTCCTGATTTTACCTGACTAACACTCTCATTTTACCATGACTTTAAATCACTAACTCTCAACACTCTGATTTCAAGTCATGGTACTCTGATTTCAAGGCATGGTAAAATCAGAGAGTAAGGAAAATTTCAAGTCATAGACGATTTTTAATTCAATTCGTCTGTGATGAGATATTTATCACAGACAGATCATATTAAGAACCATCTGTGATGAAATACTTATCACAGACGGTTCATGATACGAACCGTCTGTGATATGTCATCACAGACGGTTTTTGTATGAAACCGTCTGTGATTCGCGGTGCGGGATTTCGAAAAATTTTGAACGCGTGCGCCGGAGGCAAAATGTTTTGGTGCTATCCTTATATATTATAGCCACCCCAGCTTTGTCTTCCATCAGTCTCTCCCTCTCCCCTCCCCACGCCGAGCTCCGGCGACCACCCTTGATTCCCCGTCGCGGTTCGGTGAGGAGACACAGCCGACGACGAGGAGGAGGGATGCGGAGGAGCTCCTTGTCTGCCGCAGGAGGTAGACTGCTGGAAGGTACGTGTACATCCCCAAAACATACACAATTTGTTGGCTGTTTGTTGTAAAGAATAATCTTAATTTTGTGTTACCTAAAGTCGGAGCGCCATCGGAGGTTTTCAGTCGTCTCTCCTTGCTGACGAGTTTGAGTCGAACCCGGACAACATGCAAGAACAGCTTGTGATATGCTAGTGAGATACAGAGAGAAGTAGTGTTGAACCAATCCAAGAAGCCGATGAGTTCTTCAGGAGCTTGGAGGCACAGATAGTTTCTAGCTAGTTTAACTTTGTAACTTTATTCTTTTTTCCCCATTCAGAGGGGACGTTGTGAAAACTAAACATTTTGGTTTCCCTTTTCTATAATGTGTTTGCGATCAGAATTATAATCAGATTTTAGTTGTCTTGTTAGAGGTTGCATATGGAAACTATTGTCCAGCAATTGATTGGTTTGGCTCAAAATCTGATATTTTTTTTGCAATAGAAAAAACTATCACAGACGGTTCTGCTTATCACAGACGGTTCTTGTTTAGAACCGTCTGTGAAAATAGACTATCACAGACGGTTCTAAATAAAAATCATCTGTGATAATTGACTATCACAGACGGTTCTTGTTCAGAACCGTATTTGATAGCTTTTTTCACATACGGTTCAAAAACCGTCTGTGATGATTCATGTCATCACTGACCCATAGACTCAGACGGCTCACGAAACCGTCTGTGATGGCATTTTTAAACCGTCTGTGAAGACCTTTTCTGTAGTAGTGTTATGAAGACATTCAAGGCGTTGTACCTGCAGAACTAGAGGTGGAAGTTCGAGGCCATCTAGACAGACCTCGAACATAGGACTACGAGGTATATAGGGGAGTCCCCTCCGGATGCACAATCCGCGAGCGAGAAATCCAGGAGCAGCATAAGTTTCACGTAGTGGATTAATCCCCACGCTCCTGAGTTGACGAAATGATCCCTGCTCTATGACACAGACGGTGTGAGGTACGGAATTATGATGACCAGCATATCCGAGGTGTACAATAGCGTGCTCAAAGGTATGTGGTGCCTCTCTATCACCACAATTGTCGAGGAGGTATGTACTCGCATGATCAATTACTTCATCAATAGAGCCATCATAGAGAGGCGTCAACTAGAGAAGGGAAGCAGTGGTCCGAGAGTATACAGAGGTATATGGACCAGAAGACGTAGAAGGCCCGAATGCACGATATACGGGTGATCGATGGTCTCAGAAGGAAGTAAGAGATCAAGCTGAAAATATGTCAATAGTCATACCAGGGGGAAGAAAACAGGCATACATCCTAGGGTGATATGGTGACGTGCACCTACAACAAGCCGAAGCTCCTGCACAAGCCATGCTCGTATGTGTACAAGGCGTGTGCGCAAATGAGACAGATGTCTATGCCCTACATCTCTGAGTACTACGACATGCAGTACCTTTCCAGTTCATAGAGTGCAGAGTTCCACTCGTACAGTTTGGACATGCACTACAAGGACCTTTGGGCAGACATGGTGCAATGGGACCCGAACAAGGGCTTGAAGACAACAGGGAGGGGACGATGGCAGATGTGGCACTTCTGGAATGACATGGATGCCAGCCAATGTATTAGTCTTAGCCGCACGATCAGGTGCGGGATATGCAAGACCCCTAGGCACTCAATGAAGGATTGCCCCAACAGACCGAGCTCGTCTAGTCGTCATTCAATGTCATAAATTAATTGCATTGATAGCCTTGTTTTGTTCTCTACAGTGAAATATTTGGTGGAACTACAATATGTTGGACTCGTCGGTAAACTTCTACGCAAGGTTGTTGCAGAAGCGCAAATGGCTTGCGAAGAAGGCCAAACGATATCCAGATTTTTCAATGAAGGATGCTCTGGTACAACCAGCATTTTTGGTCCCGCAATGTGTGTGCAAAGAGCCAGCGAAGATCATTTAGTCGACACACCTAGACACCTCCGCCTAGGCGTACTACACATGCGGGCACCACCTCGTAAGCGTTTATTTCACACACATCGATTTTCCACTCCCTACGTTGATTTCCATAATTTTGAGCTTCTTCGCGTGTAATGGCAGCCCGAAATGCACTACAACTTCTTCCAATGGATCGACGACCTAGAGATATACGATAGGGCATTCATCCAGCAGAAGTATATGCTCAACTACTCGATGCAGGCTGAGTCCTTCATGCGGTGGAAACCTTACGTGCCAGACCCTGTTGAGGACGCACGGGAGGAGCCCAAGACTCACCCAATGGAAAATGGGAAGGCTCCTGCTACTATGACCGATGGGCGTCATAGCATCTCTCGTTGCCTGGGAGCACTTTGTATCGAAGAGGTATGCTACGTACAATTCGCATCCTGATTCTGTCTTTGTCCTTTCGTTCTTCTAACAACATGCAATCTTCCAGCCCGTATCGCAGAACATGGGGGACTTCGACACACGACACCGACGTGGGGAGTTCCGAGACAAGGAAGGGGAAGGGTCCTACGACTGATCCCGACCGCAATAGCGTATCCGATCCTCCAGCGCACTCCAGATCGACAGCGTGAGTTATGTAGAATTTACATACTGGTTACGTTTTTTACTGTACGGTCCACTTACATCATGGAATCGTAGGACATAGATGACTTCGACACATGACACCAACCTAGGGAGTGGAAGAGGAAGGCTCCTACAACTGAGATCGGCCACCATTGTAGCATTTCCGGGCGCACTCCATATTGAAGACGTGAGTTACATACAATTTACATTCTGGTTATGTTTTTTTACTGTACGATGCACTTACATCATGAGATCGCAGGACATAGATGACTTCGACACTCGACGCCACTATGGGCAGACCCGAGACAAGGGGCAGTGACAATGGCTCCGTGGAGTCTAGTTTGCATCTTCCTTCAGCCCGATTGCAATAAAACCCGCACGTGCATAATGTAATGCTTGTAAAAGTTTGAATTATATGCTTGATCTTTTTTGTTTAGGAGTGAATTACTTTGGTTGTGCAATGTGCATGATACTTTACGTGGATAGTCCTTATTAATGATTGTCTTCCACAAATGGAGGTGTGAAAACTAAAAAGTACTGCTGAGTTCAAATGTCTCCGTACCAAGCAATTCCATTTAATGATGGTCCTTCAGTGCTATAACTTGTATTAACTGCTCTTGTACGAGTACTGCAAAGAATGAGTCTTGGTCATGCACTTTACAATTACACATTTCAAAGCTTCCTCGATAAATCCCAAGAGTAACGACAAATCTGAAGTACAAGTTTGAGCACGTGAAAGTGAAACGGATACAAAAGCAAGCAAAGACGAGCCTAAGTTAATTATGCTAGATAAGATCTCCGGGAAATATAATACAAGTGCGAACTCATGTGCATTAGGTTTAGGGTTTAGGGTACTAAGAACCAGAAGGCTCTGACACAGTTGACAACCTTAATACAAACAAAATGGTTTTCCAATTAGATGCACTTGTCATCCAATTCTCGTGGTTGATTATGGTAAAACCGCACGGTGGCCATGCAGTGGAGGAAAACCCACACGACCACCGTGTGGCAGAGGCTCCACCGCACGGTGGCCGTGCGTAGAGGCTCTATTTTTTCAAATACGACAGAAAGACAACCATTTCCGCTAATTTGTGCAGAAACAATGCCAATACGGCAAAAAAATTGAATTTAGTGGCTACGAATACAGCCCACGTATTTGATTCTCTCTCCATATACACATTGGATTCCCTCTCCAAAGGATGCACAAATCTCAAAACATTTCAACGATAAGGATAGTGCATATGGTTACATGCGTATGTGGGAAAACTACATCCGATATTTAATTTACTTGTATAATCTGTCTGAGAGGAGTGGCTAAACAAGGAAAGGAAAAAAAATAAACTTAGCTTATGATATATGAATGACACTAAAAAACTTAGTGCCTACAACATTGTACAAACACTGACTTTTTTTCTTCTTTTGAGATAACCCTGACTGACCTTCTCAGGGGGCGTCTATATGTCGCTCACGCCGCAAGTAGTTGCATGCCGCCACCCGCGTGGCCCATGCTAGGCGACAGGATGTGGCCGTGCACGGCATGGTATTGTGCGTGTCGGGTCGGGTCGGCCGCTGGGCCAGGGTGTTGGCCAAGCACAACCTGCCCAGTCGGGTCATACCAGTTTGGTCCGAGCACAGTGCCGAGTCATGATGTCCCTGTATCAAGCCAATAGTCTCGTACTTCAGGTTGGCTCGGCCGGCACAGCTCTTACAACCTCACAACTCACTTGCACATGATACGAGGCTATATTTTTTGTGAACCGAAAAAAACTTTTAAACCGACCATCCAATTCATGACCTGTTTAAATCATCATGCTCTTTATGACGAGAACTTCAAAACCATACGCCACTTCAATATATTTAGACTTAATACATGATATCATTAGACATATGTTCCATTAAATAAAATAAACTGTCCCACAAATTACGTCCAATTGTTTCATTAGTTCGTGGACGATTTTCCAGTGCACAACTTTTGAACTAAGTACGAGGGAATGAATCTGGTGGGTGTTGGATGTTCTAATAGACAAAAATGAAATGTTCAACGCATTTTAGTTTCAATGTTCCAATAATTCGTCGATGATGCTCCACATATTTGGTCTCAATGTTCGAACAATTCATGGATGATGTTCCAACGGTTCATCCAAATAAAAAATATTAGTGGAACAATCATACTTGTTTGTGGAACAATTCAAGACTATTATTGGAACATTTAAAAACCTATTAGTAAAACAAATGAAAAAATTGGTTCAACAAACGAAAAGTATTAATAAAAAATGATGGAACAATAACTAGACACGATAAATAACAAAAGACATGTCCTGAGACTCAGATATCATTCACACATAGAGTGATAAATCTTGAAATCCACATCTTTACAGTGGCAAATAATTGATTATTCCATAACAAAAGAACCTACCACAACATTGGACAAAAAAAATGCAATGTAAATGGAAAAGAAAGAAAGAAGAAAATTTTCTGATGGTAGGCGTCACACCAAGCCGCACGTGTTTCTAAGTTTGGATCGCACCCGCAGGCGCAGCCTTCCAGCAGTCGTCCCGCTCCAGGCCAGTCCAATTGCCGCTCGGCCGTTAATGGGCCCTAGGCCGCAGATGGGCGCCGGTTTGCTATATGCTGCGCGCCCGGCATATAGGATTTTCCACCGAAAGGACCGGAGCGCTGGAACTTGGCCCAAGGCCCGTTAGTTGAGCCGACGTACTTTCTTGTACTAATTCGTGTGTTAGTTTGGAAATAGAAGATGGTATTGTGTTAAACCTAAATCCCGAGCCCTACCTGGTTAACGTGAGCTGTCGGCAAGGTTTGTCACGATACGAGACGATACGGATAAAAGAGAGTATAAAAAATTAATTTGTCTCTCGTAGCGGTTTTTATACGGTAGTTAATTGTAACATAAGAAAGATAAATAGATGAACTATTTATAAAGACATGTAAAATGAAAATTCACTGTAGGAGCTTTTTAACGTCGTTGTTAATAGATTTTTAACGTCGTTGTTAATAGAAGACATAGAAAAGTGTTGAGGAACCGTCGCTGGCGAGTCCAGTCCGAGCGATTACCTCGTAGACAAACCCAGAATCGTAAGAACAATGCATGAACACAAGAACAGAATAAGAGATAGAACACAGAGATGTAGGGGGACTTCTTGCTTCTCTTTATTCCTTCATCCATCGATCAATCCTTTACAATGAATAGCACCCCCTATTTATAGGCTACGACCCTGCTAGGGTTTGGGATGGGGCGCCCATTAATGGGCATTGCAGGTCAGCCCATAGTTTCCCAACACTCCCCTTGGGCACCCATCCTTCATGTCTATGTCTCGTCAAAACTCCATAAAACCCAGATGGGAAAAATTTAGAGAAAGAGTACATGAATCATGTTCGCTATGTCACACTAATTGTCTCATTAAAAACCTTAGCCGAGAAACTTCAGAAAACTCGTCAAGGGAAAAAGAGTACAATCCACCCAATTTCATTTAATCTCCGTGATTTACCTTTTGGGTACTCGATCTTCGTGATCAAGCTTTAGTAATGAGTTTGTGAAGATTCTCCCCGGATCTGTACTTCTCTAAGTCTCATCATTCCAATTCCACATATGCATCTTTCAAAGCTGAGACGGAAATGACTTACTCGAATAAATCTGCAAGATTCTCACATGACCTAGTATGCAAGATACTTTGATTACGCTCATCTTTTGCAATTCATGAGCATAGAAGAACTTGTGGTTGATATGCTTTGTGAGAGGATTCTTCACAATAACCCATCTGCACTTGTGCAACACAAGTCGCATTATCTTCATTGATAATAGTGGGATTGGTGCGTATTCAATCCACATAATCGCTGGATGTAGTGAATCATCCGCCGGCCAAGTACATTCTCGTGAGGCCTCGTATAATGCTATTGTTTCGAGTGGTTCGTCAAGTCGGTACAAGACTCGCTTAGACGATTTTCATGGAATTGCGCCCACCACATAGGAGTTCATAGCCTGCTTGCGATTTATCGTATGCGGGTCCTACAAGTACCGTTTTACGCATTGTCATTCATAGTTAAGTCTTTGTTCTTTCTCAGAAACAGACCAAGTTCTTTGCTTCCTTAGAGGTATCGGAAGATATCCTTTATTCCCCGCCAATGCCTTTGGTAGGTTCTCGCACTATACCTTGCTAGTAGGTTCCTGAAATACAATGTCCGTTCTAGTACGATCTGCTAAATACATTAGTGATTCTATTGCACCTCGGTGTGGGAGTTCGGTCCCAGACTTCCTCCTCTTCTTTAGGTGCAGATGAGTCTTTGTCTTGTCAGCAAAGATCTTTCGACCATTGGCACTTTCAAAGGGTATGTCTTTGCCAAGTCGAATCTTTCTAACACCTTCTCGAGTGTAGGTGACTGATGCAATAATGTTCCTTCAGGGGCATGCTCAAACCGCAAGCCTAAGCAATATTTGGTTTTACCCAAACCTTTCATTTCGCACTCCAACTCTGTAAGAGTTTGCTTTCTTAATATCCTTCGGTTCGATAATATTCAGATCATCTTCATACACCGAGATTATACAAAATCCATTCTGGATTGTTGTATAAATACACAGATTTATTCTCATTGTTCGTAGCCTTTCTTGCATAGAAAGTCGCTGGCGATTATACCACATTCTCGCTCGATTGCTTAAGTTCGCATAATGACTTTCTCGAGTTTCACACTGTACATATTTCTATTTGCTCTATCTTGGTTCGGACAGGGATACATTCGGTATCTTCATATAAATGTCCGAATCCAATATTTCATAAAAGTATGTTTGGTACCCATCCATCAATTTCAATTCTAACTTCAAGTTCACCGCCATTGAGATAAATATCTAAAAGGAGTTCAGCCATGACCGGGAATAGGTTTCTTCATAATCATCTCTGGATGTTCAATAAAACCTTATGTAACGAGCCTTGCTTCTTTTCATTTCTCTTTGAACAAATATCCACTTATGCCCTACAGGTGCACAAGGAGACGATGACTTACTGTGCCCAAACGCCCTTCTTTTATTCAGAGAGAATAATTTAGTTTCTATTGCCTTCTTTCAATCCGATCTTTTCTTTCATTCAGCGAGCGATACAGGCTCTGAATCAAGATTGATGATTGTGGCAAGTTTCTTTGAAAAGTATATGTCGACATTGGCTGTTGTCATATTCAAAGATTCTCCCGAGGTCATAAATTTTATAGCTATTTCTTCAAGGAGCGATTCTTCTAATGGTTCTACTTGCTCACTGCTGCTTCCAATTGCAGGGCAAGTCCCTTTAGTTTTTCAGCTCCGATGTGTGCGCACACATCCATGTTGATGTCTCCCTTCATGGGATGTTCAGTGCAGTATGCCTTTTCTGAAGGTTCCATACCGATACCAGGTCTCAACTGGCTCCCCTTTTGGTTCTTGGGCACTTCGGTGATCGGCTGTGTCAAGTCCTTCTTATCCTTTTCACCAAAGTCCCCGGTTACTTGGCCGAGGGGCGGAGTTCTCGTCCTTTCTCGAGGCCTCGGGCGGGATTAGGATACCTTCATTGGTATTTCAACCCTCTCCGGTGCATTGCGTACAGGCAAATGCTACTTGGTCACGCTCTTCAAATCACTAAAGTGGTCTGACAGTTGATTTGTTAATATTTGCAAATCTATTATCTTCTGGACTTCAATTGTCTTCTAGACTTCAATTCAATTATCTTCTGGACTGCAATTATCTTCTGGACTTCTCTATTTGCTTCACTAGTGCGCGGGTCATATGCATAGATTTTTAATTATCTTCTGGATTTCAATTGTCTTCTAGACTTCAATTATTTCCCGACATTATCATAAAAGGGTTGATTTCCTCCCCTAATGACGGGAAACTAACCTCATCTCATGTACTATCAGCGAATCGGGCATTTGTTCAAATCTCTAGTCATCGGGTCCAGATATCTGATTATGGATGTTGTCTCATAACCAACGTATATCCCAGACTTTCGGAGAGGCCCATTGCAAATCCATTGTGGTGGTGGTATAGGTACATAAACCTTGCAACCAAACCTTCAGAGATGAGAAGTTTTCGTCTTGACCCTTGCGCTAGTTGCTTAGGTGGATGGATGTTATAGGCCGACGGTCTAAAATTGATGAGAGTTGTCACGGCAGATCAGCGTGTCCCCAACACGTAGTTGGTAAATTACAATTCTTCAAAGTTCTCGCTAGTCCATTCAGGTACGGACATGCGGTACAAAATGCTCAATTTTAATTCCTATTTTCATGCAATAATCATCAAATGCTTTCGAGTGAGTTCTCCGTTGTCCATTTAGGTGGACTTCTCATGATGATCGGGAAAATATTTCTAATTTAATTATCTACGAGATTGGCTTTGCAAAAGCATGATTTCTCGTGAGACAATAAACATACGTCGCGACCATTCCGAGGAAGCATCGATGAGCACTATAAAATACCTCAAATTACCCTTACAGGGGCTATTTAGGACCGCAAAGGTCTCCTGGATACGGTCCAGAATGCAGGACTTCATCCTTTGCTTTGAGCAAAAAGGTCTAGTAATTAATTTCCGTGGCACATGCGGGGCACACAAAGTCTTCTGATTCGAGAATTCTTAACATTCATATCATGTCCCCGTGAATTGTTAATTATATTTCTTATCATCCTAAGACCTAGACGGCACAATCTATCATGTCGAGATAGAAAAGTTCGAGCTTCTAAATACGGTTTTCGGGATGTATAGGTCGTAGGTGCCTTAATATTAGTGTAGTATAGCCCAATTTCATATGGAGGAAGATATTCTAATGCAATTTTTCACTTTCTTCACGCTTTGTAATGAGCAGTATTCTGTATCATACTCTTCTTCATCTCTACATGGAAACCGTAGCGCAAAATAACCTTGAGAGTTCTAGTCGATTCTCGTACAACGAGTCTTCTTCAATGACCAAAGTTGTGCCCGTTGGAAGTATAATTATGGCCCTTCCGAGCCTATTATACAAGTATCATTTCTTGATCGTCGAAGACTACCAAAGATTCTTGCCGATCGATTGGAAAAAATTATGTTTCTCTCAGATGGTATTCGTTGTGCGCTACATGCTAAGCACACTTCCTCCATAGGGAGCGCCACACGCGTTCTAATATAATGTACTTTATTAATATGTAGCGTAAATCAAGCAACACATAAATAAAATACTTGGATATCGTAACGAACTTGCTATTATAAAGACGGAAAATAAGTCTTGCGGACTCATAATAAGAATTTAATGCTTTGCTCTCCCGAGCTTGCAACCATTATTCAATAATTCAAAATTCGCTTCAATTACAAACCGTAAGTTTCTATAAAGGTCCGAGTGCAATGCGTGCCTCGGATCTAATAGGCGCAGTATTCGTGAACTTACGCCTAAATCGCTCCATGCGCGATCTTCTCCTCTTGGGCGCCGCACGTTTGTGGCCGCGATGTCCAAAGGAGGGATGATGGGGCTGCATCGGGTCGTTCACATTCATAAGTGCGACTAATGGATGTGGATCCTCTGTACTGCAATGGCAAGGTATGCCTCATGCTATCATTTGCCCTTCTTCTTAGACCGAAAATATCAATAATGTGCGACGCACGACCTTACCCTTCTTCTTCCTCTCATTCGTGAATGTGCTTCATCACCTTGTAGTCGCTAGCGATGGCTTCATGGCCAACATTTGCTACTAGGTGGTTGCGAGATGAAGTTCTTTCTTAGAATATCATCTTGAGTTTCGCAACTTGCATGATGTCAATTAATTCGGCATACTTCATGTAGCCGTCTTGACGATAGTTGCTTGCGGATTGCATCGCGTTCAGTGAAAGGTAGAGAGTCTTCTCAATCTTACGCTCATCCGTGATTACATTACCACGCATTGAAGATCGTTATAAATTTCGTGCAAATTACACCATACTGGTCGGCTTCTTCAAATTCTTGATTCGTGATGCCACTCATCTTTATATTCATGCAAAAAGGTTCAAAGGATTACTACTGGTAATCTGCATAAAATGGTTGCAAAATTCTCACAATGCTCTTGAACTCGTGTTCGTGTTCCGTATTTTTCTATGCATTTTCATGATTTACTGCTATTTTCAGTGATTAAAAGCAATATAAACAATTACAGATAATCAAAACAGTAAATGCAGTAAATAAATTACATAGAAATAATAATAACAAAGTTAAACATGCTTCAAATGCAAAAACTGATTCAAAATTTGAATTCCCGAGGCTCTTTCCTGCTAGAAAAAAATGACTTCTCGACAAATTCTCGCAAATTTCGAATTTTCTCCACCGCCTCCCTTTTTCGCTTGCGGTGGTTCAAGCGGTGGCGCAACGCCATTCGAGGGCGACGGGGTGGCCTGGCCACGCAAAATCGAGGCCGGTGTGGCCATGCGGGGCCGAGGGCGGCGCGAGGCGATCGTCACGGCTGCGAGCCAGTGGCGGCCTTCCACTACGAGAGGTGGCCGGTGCGATACAAGACGGCAGCAGGCCGGGGAAAACACACACAGGGGCACGGAGGGCGGCAGCAGCGGTGATTCGCGAGGCCGCGTGCGGCGGTTGAGCTCGAGCCTGGGCGCGGAGCGGCGGTGCGGGCGTGGCGCGGCGAGCGGCGGCGGGCAGAGTGCCGCGTCGCGGCGGCGGTTAACCTGGCGGCGGCGGTTGGGCGCGCGGCTCCCAGCCGCACGCAACGGCGAGGCGCCCGTCGCGTGCGCAGTCGTCAGGGCAGCGCCTCCCCTCCATTTTTTCTCATCCGCGCTGCCGCGAGCCAGATACGACGCCATGCGCGCGCCGACACGGGAGGGTGGCGCCATGCGGTGGCGGTCATGTTCGGCGAGAAGCCCGTCTTTGGGCGTAGCAAAATTCTTCGCGAGCACTGTTCTTCTGTAAAACACTGTTCATGCAAAAAATATTGTTCATGCGCGCAGGTACTGTTCATGCGAGGTGCACTGTTCATGCGCGCGCAGTATCGTTTATTCGCGCGTGTAATGCTCACGCGTGGCGGTATCGTTCATGCGAGGCGCCTGTTCATCGGCCGTAGGCCTTTGTTCATCGCTGCGGTATCGTTCATCACGCGTGACATCGTTCATCAATCGCGGTCTTTGCACGCGGGCGCAGCGGCCGCCGCCCGTGCGTGCCGGCGCTGCGTGGCGGTGCCATCTTGGTGGCGGGTGTGACACCAAAATCGGCGCGACGCTGCTCTGCCAGGCCGTCGGCCGTCTTTTTTGTTATCGTTCATGTATGCGATGCAATATAATGTAGTATGAGATTGCAACAGGGCGCGCTTCATGCCGACATGTGCGTGCTTGCCGCGTGCTAGCGGCGTGACTGTCGTTGCCTCGTGGCGATACGTGATGGCGGACTATGCCGACCGATGGCGTGTCGCGAGGTAGTGACAACGCTTGCAAAGTGTGCCGTGCACATGATGCCTTTATGCGATCAGATATACAACCTACTGGTAAATCATCATCTACTCTTTCATGCAACCCACCGATCGGCTTGGCCGGCGACTTCAAGTCGGCTCGCGGTAGATTAGAGCGGTTTGCACCGTGAAAACCAATCTAGAAAGCCAAATTTGCGAATTGAAAGCAATCTAGAAAACGATTCAATCTCGAGTGTCGTTCATCGACGGTTACCTTTCGATGCGAGGAGAGTCGATCGTCGCGATAACGTGTTGAGGAACCGTCATTGCGAGTCCATCCGAGCGATTACCTCGTAGACAAACCTGAATCGTAAGAACAATGCATGAACACAAGAATGAGAATAAGAGATAGAACACGAGAGATGTAGGGGACTTCTTGCTTCTCTTTATTCCTTCATCCATCGATCAATCCTTTACAATGAATAGCACCTCTATTTATGAATTCTGACCTCTTAGGGTTTGGGATGGGCGCCATTAATAGGCCGATCGCAGGTCGGGCCATAGTTCCCAACAAAAAGTACCGTAGCCATTCCATTTTACATGCCCTGGTTCCGCAAGCAGCCTCGCCCCAACAGACGAGATCCCTAAAAGCCCAATTCCCCGCCCCCAAGCGCCGCCCGCTGCACCGTCCGCGGTTCCCCTGCCCTAGACGCACGCAGGACGGCAGGAGTAGAACCCTCCGCCGCTCCCGTGCTGCCGGCTGCCACCGCTCCTGTGTCTCCTCCCGCGCCCGGCCGCCGCCACTCCTCACTTCGCCTCGTTGCCGCTCCTCCCCTCACTCCGGTGCCGCCTCCGCCGCTCCTCACTCCATGCTGCTGAGGTTTGTAAATTGCTATTCCCAATTCCTCATGGATGAACAGCTCCAGCTTAGTAGGAAATTCCCTGTGATTGTTGGGCGGTGCCAGCCATGCCCGCCAAGTGTTAGCTGTTTTGTCTCACTGGCCTGGCCATGCCATGATCCTTCCTGGTCTCGGCCTATGTCGGTCTAATTTCGATAAGGAGAAATGCTGCCTTGGTTTTCTTGAAGAGGCTCTCACTGCTTTTGAGTTTTGACTTGTCCTTCATCTACATGCAGGTCCAGGTGGTCACAATAAGCAGGAGCGCAACTGGCCTCACACCATGGTTCACTTCAAGAATAGGTACATGGTGATGGAAGTCTTCATCGACGCGAGCAGAGGCGAGTCCGATCCTGTTATCCTCACCCAGTTCAATATAACCCAAGCGATCAGAGACAGCATCCAGCTCAACTTTGGGGAGTGTGGCCTAGCTGCGTCTCTCGGATCATTGCAAGGTGCTAATTACTTCAAACTTCTAAAACCTCCTTAATTTTCTAGACAACATCATAGATGTCTGTAGTGTGTTTACTTGTTTAATTTAGAAGTACTTACGAGGTCTGCTCCTCTGCAGTGAAGTACGTAAATCCTCTAACGAAGCTTTGTGTGATCCGAGTGTCACGCGAAGATCACCAGAAAGTGTGGGCTGCTATCACAATGGTGAGAAGCATTGGGAAGATCCCTGTATCTTTCAACCTGCTGGATGTGAGTGGTGAGTGGATCATGGATGGTGGAGCTAAAGCAGTCTTAGTTGTAATTATTATTATTTTTAACTTGGTTGTTTTGTGACACTTAATTTGATGCACCATGAATCAATTCTTGAATAGCTGAATTCAGAATCTAATCTCCTTGTGCTCGCTACGGTGTTATGAACTATTGAATTAGAGTGGAATGCAATATTTTAGCAACAAGTTGATATGCCCATCTCCGTATCAAACTGGACAAGTGTTCTTGTTAGTGTAGAGTTCTTAGTAAAACATTGTCCTGATGTATACCTGCTTCTTTTTAGTGCACTTAACTATAGCTTTTCAGTGTAAGGTGAAGTTCAGGTAGCAATCATAGCATTGTCAAATTTTTCAGATTTCTTTACATACATATATAATTAAGTTTGTTGCATCGTTAGTTCACATTGAGACCTCAAACTTAGTTTTTAGTGTTTTCCCTGGTCAAACTTTGGCCTGATGGTTTATTGGTGTTTCTCCATGTATAGTTTGGATGCTCTTCCTCGTGTAGTCATATCGCTAAGAAAAAAACTGTTTGCAAGGCCAGTATGTCAGAGCAGAGCTGATCACCCTTTTCCTTCTTTCAGGAATTATCAGGGCCTGCAAGAAAGCCGCATTGGAGTGCGAGGAAGCAAAGTTTGAGCAATACAAGCTGGCTGCTGGTGACCGTATCACGACAGAGATCATTGAGTCCATACAGAGTTGCTTGGACAAAATTAGAGGATTAGAGAACTAACGTATTAATGTTTATTTCATGTCATTTTTTTAGCTTTTGTCAACTCTGTTCTTCGGACATGAATGGCACATTGTTTCTCAGTTAAACGTGCAGCATGGCACGCACACCTCAAGCAAATTAAAAAACTGGAGGGATTGAGCCAGCATCTAATAGGGGGAATTGATATTTTGCCCTCCCTTTAGTTGGGATTTCAGAAAATACCCCCATTCCCGTTGTAATACATTTTTTGCCCCCCTCTTAGTCTATTTCTTCGTTTTTTGCCCTCTTTGCATTATTTTATTAATATCCAACCGTTTTCACTGTTACAGTCGCGCGAAATGATATTTTTACCCACAGCTTTCCTCTCCTGATTCACGAATAGTAGTATGACACGGTCGATCAGCAAATCCGCCATGGCTTCCGCCTCCTCGAACGCCAAGCAGAACCTCTACCCGGAAGTAGATCAATCCCACTCCGACCTCAACACCGCCTTCCTCTCCAACCCCACCACCGACGCCGCCACCACCTCCAGCTCGCTCTACTCCACCGTTGACCCCCGCGAGCTCGCTGCGAATCTCTTCCCCAATGCCGCGGATGACGCCGCCCCGCCCCCTCCCACCACCGAGGAGACCCTCGTCACCGTCCCGGGCGCGCAGCTCCACCTCGTCAATCCCGACCGCAGCCTCAACCTCGGCGCGGGCACGCTCCGTCGTCGCGCCTCGCCGTGGCGACCACCCATCGCCGTCCTCGCGTGCCTCGCCGAGAGCCCCCGGCACTGCTGCCTCTTCGGCTTCTTGAGCATCAGGCGGTCGGCCGGGGGCCGCAGAGCCCGTAGTGGCCGCTCACCCGCGACATCGCAGCCGTCAAGCTTGACCCCGCGCACTACTTCTTCTCACTCCATGTCCCGCATACTGACCATGCCGACGACAAGGAGAAACTATAATAGTTAAGATAGGGCCTGAGGAACAAACCATCCAGGTATCCCACAGCCGAAATGCACACTGAGCATCGTACACAATGTTAGATATGTATATAGTCTAGGATTTTTTTGCTTATTGTCAACCTGTACATGTTATATATTGGCCCTTGACTTATTGGAATAGACAATCCTCTTTCCAAACATGGTATCAGAGCAAGGTTAGGGTTAGGGTTAGGGTTTCTTACCGCCGTCGTTGTTCCCCTGCGCCCGAACCCTCCTCTCCTCTGCTTCCCTTGCGCCCGAGCAGGCCTCTACTCCGCACGCCGCCTCATGTTGTTGCCGCTGTCGGATCCTACGTCCCCGCAGTGGATCCAACGTCCCCATGCCGGATTTGCGCCCGGTCGATCGGGCCACCGCTGCACCACCTCGGCTTTGGCTCTTCCTCTTCCCAGCCAAGCTCGAGTCCTCCTCGCTCGGCTCGACGACTCAACAGCACCATCTCTGGCTTGCTCGACGGCATCTCGCGGGGATCTCCACTGACTCTCCAACGAGGACCGCCGCCCCAGATCGAGCCACCGCTCGTCGTCTTCTTGGACCGCCGCCTCGCGTCCCGGTCGGATACTAAGCCGCCTCGGCTCCCCTTGAGCCTCCCACTACCTCGAGCTCTGCAAGGGGCTCTGACTTGAAGCCCGACGCTCTGCTTTGAAGTCACTGCTCCAGCTCTGGCTTCTCAGACTTGATCTAGTCAGGTCATCCCTGATGGCTTCTACCGGCAGCTCCTTCATCATCCCGCTCCCGAACTTCGGGGAGTGGACAGTTCACATGAGGATTCACCTCAACAGCCAGCGTATCTAGGGTCATCTCACTAGTGAGCACACATATCCACCTCGCCCTACACCGCCAGTTCTGCCCGCTCTTCCCGCTGGTGCGGATCAGGCGGCTCAGAGGCCACCAATGCTGCACTGGAGGAGGCCCTAGAGCTCTACCAGTTTGAGTTGTACGCTTATGAGCGATGGCAGGATGTCGAGGCTCGTGCTACCGCCATCCTAGTGGGTAGCATACCCGTGGCTATCTCCATAGATGTGGCAGAGCTGTCGACGACACAGCTTATGTGGGAGCGCCTCCGAGCTCACTGCCAGCGGACGAGTGATGCTATGTATCTCTCAGTCATGCACCAGGCGTATTCTCTTCAGCAGCTCGATGCCACCGTGGATGACTTCTACCAGTGGTTGCCTGAGGTGTGGCGTCATCTTAACTCTCTGGGACCGGATGTCTGTCGGACCTGTCCCTGCTGTGTGCGGCTCCACGTCCACCAGGAGACTCACCGTCTCTATGACTTCCTGACGCATCTCTGGCCTGAGTTCGAGGCCGCATGCTCAGCTCCTGACTCGCCACCCGCACCTAAGCTTGGTGGAGGCTCTCACGGGTGTGCATGCTAAGGAGACTCGTCACCACGGCGTGGCTTAGATGCAGGCTATCTTATATGTTTTAGTGCACGCTTCGCCGCTTTCAAAGACCAACCGTGATCCTCCCCGCCTTCGGTGCTCAGTGGTTGCTACGCTATTGTGGGTCTCCACTACACCTACTGTCAGCGTGACGGCCATAGGTATCAGGACTGCTACAAGCAAAGAAGGGACTAGGGTCGCCGAGGTGGGCGTCCCGCGAATGGCTCTGGAGGTTCCCCCCACTTTGGAGCTAGCATCTCTTGCCAGGATTCCTCTGGTGACACCACACAGCATCTCCTCTTACTACTCCAGCCCCTCGGTGTCGGCTTGTCCCCATACTCATCGAGTTCTGCTCATGTGGCTCTTACTTCTCAACAGTCTTCCTCGACTCCGCCTCCCCCTCATCAGGTATCTTGTCTCCGTAGATCTTGGACTCTGGTGCTTCCTTTCACATGACACCAGATTATGCTCACCTTACTTATGTGTGTCCCACAGTTTTTCCTTCCACTGTTCAGACTGCAGATGGTACTTCTCTTCCTATTGCAAGGTTGAGGCACTCTTTCTCCTTCTTCTTTTCATGTTCCTGTTGTCTCTTATGTTCCTCATCTTACTATACAACTTATGTCGACTGGTCAGATCACTAATAATGACTGTCGTGCTGTTCTTGAGTCTGACTCTTGTTGTGTTCAGGACGACTGCATGGGGACTCTGCTTGGTATTGGCCCTCGACGCCATGATTCGCAGCGTCTTTGGGAGCTCGACTGGTTTCAACTTCCTTCCGCTGTCTCCACTGGCCAGTTAGCCACTACCACTACCTTTGGTCTTGCTGTGTCCTCCACTACCATCGTCTGGGTCATCTTTGCGGATCGCTTCTATCGTCACTAGTAAGTCGTGGTGTTCTTGGGTCAATTTCTAGGGACACCTCCTAACATTGTATGAGTTGCAAGCTTGGCAAGCAACTGCAGCTCTCCTATCCTTTGGGGTCCGACTCCCTTCGTTTCAAAAGAGGGCCATCGATACTTTGTGATCCTTATCGATGATTATTATCGTCATATTTGGATCTACTTCATGTCCTCTCGCAGTCAGGTTCTCTCTATTTACCAGATGTTCGTCACCATGGTTCGCGCTTAGTTTGATTCAGTCATTTGTGTATTTTGTGCCGACTCTGCTGGGGAGTATCTATTTGCTGCTTTACATCGCTTTCTCGCTGAGCAGTGTACTCTTCCCCAGTACTCTTGTCCTGGTGCTCATGCTTAGAACGGTGTCTCTTAGCATAAGCATCGCCACTTGCTTGAGACTGCTTGTGCTCTCATGCGTGCCTCTTCTGTTCCCTCACTTCTGGGGCGAGGTTGTTTCCACTACTGCTTTTCTCATCAACTTGCAATCTTCCATTGCTCTTCAAGGTTCTACTCCTATCGAGCGCCTCTATGGTCGAGCCCCAGAGTACAGTCACCTTCGCAATTTCGGTTGTGTATGTTTCGTCCTTCTTCTACCTCGTGAGCGCATAAAGCTGACTGCTCAAATAGTTGAGTGTGTTTTTCTTGGCTACAGTCTTGAGCATAAGGGTTATCGTTGCTACGACCCTATTGCTCGCCGGATGAGTATCTCTCGGGATGTCACTTCAACGAGTCCCAACCTTATTACCCTCGTTCCCCATAGTCAGGTCAGATTCTCTTATTGAGTCGATCTTCTTTCTGACTTTTCCTGACCCTCCACCTTCCACTATTGTTTCGCTTCCTCCTCTACCTTCTTCGCCTCCCTCTCATTCGGCTGCACCTGTTCCACATCCGCCAGAGTTTTCTTCTCGCTCTTTTGTTGGGATTCCACCTTTTCCTCTACACTACTCTCGTCGTCCTCGGCCTACTCCTCTAGTTGAGCCTCTATCTTTGCTGGGCCCTGTTCCCAGCTCTTCTTCTCCGTCCTTGCTGAGTTCCGCTCCGCCTTCTCCTCCCAGATGCGATCTTCGTGATCATCACACTGTCAGGCCGCTTGAGCGCTACGGTTTTGTAGCCAATGCTTCTTCTGAGCCTCGGCCTACCGTGAGGCTGCTTCTCACCCTGAGTGGCAGCTCGCGATGTCTAAGAAGATTGTTGCTTTGGAGCATACTATCACTTGGGATCTTGTGCCCCTACTTGTGCATGTCACTCCCATCACGCGCAAGTGGATGTACAAGATCAAGACCCACTCGGATGGTTCTCTTGAGCGCTACAAGGCTTGTCTCGTAGCGCGTGGTTTTAGCAAGAGTATGGTCGTGACTACGATGAGACCTTCGCTCCTGTTGCTCACATGACCACTGTTCGCACTCTAGCTTGCTGTGGCATCTGTTCAACAGTTGCCCATCTCTTAGTTGGACGTTAAGAATGTCTTTCTGAATGATAAGCTGCGTGAGGAGGTCTATATACAGCTACCCCTCGGTATTCTGTCCCTGATGGTATGGTTTGTTGTCTTCGTCGCTCTCTCTATGGGCTCAAACAAGCCCCTCGTGCTTGGTTTGACCATTTCTCCTCTGTTGTCATTGCTATCGGCTTCTCCGTCAGTGATCACGACCTTGCCCTGATACAAGGGAGGCCCGATCTTCTCAGTGAGGAACCGTGGATAGTTGATGCGAAGTAGACGATGTCGCTAGCTGAACATTCGCGCCAATGCACGAACCCTCAACTCTTCGAAATACGCCCAAAACACACCGGATAGTTGTTCGTCACGAGACCACAAACGACGAACGCCAAGTCCCTAATTCCCAATGGAATGACGGCTTGACCCTGAATTGTAGAACAAAACAATGGATCGCCTAATTCTCTCTCAAAGTCCTCGCATGAACTCTGGTGTTGAAAGAACAAGCAATAGCTATGTTTCAATCTTATGCATAAACTGGTCTAATGGATACAAAGGAGGGGCAAGTGTAGGATCAAGGATAACCGACTAGAGGGGGGTGAATAGGAGGTTTTTAAACTTTTAAACAATTTAACGAGATAAGTCAATTAATAACTTAGTCTAAACAAGTTATACTTCTAGCTAAGCAATACATGCACAAAGACCAAACTAGAATTATAAATGCGGAAGAGTAAAGACTAGAAATAACCACAATGAGACAACGATGTTTTCCCATAGTATCGAAGACTTGCCGGTCTTCACTAGTCCACGTTGAGGGAGCTTGAACCAATCAAACCGGCTCCACGTATTAAGCCTTTCCTCGATCACTATTGGTTGTTCTTCCTCCACTCCGGAGATGGTGAACACCAAACCACTCATAATTTAGGCACCGGGCATCTTCACAATCTTCTTGAAGAGATCATCGTGCAATCACCGTCAAGCCGTCTAGGAGTTTGGCAAAACTCCAAGAGTAACAAACCAAAACCTTCGCTTGACGACACTCAAGTGCAAGAGGATCAACTAGAATGATGAATGCACTTGAATGAGCTCAACAACCTCCCAATGAGCGAACAAGTGAATTTGAGGAGTTGAATGAATGCACAAGGCTCAAAGGATGTTAAATGTAGTCTAGCAAGCTGCCCTTGAGCAGTTGGGGGGTATTTATACCACCCACCAACAAAAACTACCGTTGGAGAGTCATACCCAGAAAAGTGGCGAAATGCGGTATGACCGCCATCTAAGGTGCGTATGCGACCGCACGAGATCGAGCATCTTTATGCGGTTAGAAAAAGTGGCATTAAATGACTCTGACATAGCCGTTGAACAACCCTTGCGGTATGACCGCCAACTAATTTTCGGTACGACCGCAACTTCCGGTTATACCGCACATAGGAGCGGTACGTAGAGATGCAAGTGGGGCGGGTTGCGGACAGCCCGCACCCACCACACGGTGACCACTAAGAAGTGGCGGGTGCAGCTAAGCCCGCAAGGCAAGACCGCATACTACTGCTTGGTGGGTTTGGCGGCGGCCGCACAAGCACCGCAAAAAGCATACAGTCGCTCGCTGTAGCACTCCAAAGAGCAATCAGCTGACCTCAAGTAGCGGCGGATGCTATCTAGTAATCAGAAGCATCAATTGCATTTTGCTAGGAGGAACACCGCCTGATACTGTAGCAAGGATGATCAGCAGCAGCATTTACAAACTGAAATGTAAATGTACGACTTGGAGTTTATAGCATCTCCTTTTGTTTCTTTTGAAGCCTTGCGGCATGCGTGAGAGAAATCCAAAGGTATGAAAATTAACCAAAGATATCTGCATCTCATATAAATAAAAGATTCACAACAGTTGTCAATCATCCATAACTACTAATATTTTTCTCATATCTGATCATGAGGTCTTCTCAATATACAACATTTAACACACGAAAGAGTGAGCAAACTCCACTCATACCAGAAAATTAAACTAATCGGGCAAGCATAATTCGCCCACAAAGATCAATTCTACTTTGGCATGCATACGGATACAATACGATTGGTAGCATGCATTACCATGGAGATGGAGATAGCGAGAAAGGTTTTGGGCGAAAATGCCATTACAATCTAAAGCATCTCTACATCCATACTAATCCATCCGACGACTATAGCTTTTCTTGCCTTCATCGATTTGTTTGCTCAATAACACCACTTGTTTCTTTGAAGAACTATTCAAACAAGGAAGAAATCCTGCTACTATCGTTACCATTTATTCGTAAGACCGAGATATTCTTGAAAGATGAGCCTATCTAGGCAGTGAAAAATTAGCGCCACATGGAGCGGATCTAAAAATGCGGGCACTAGAACTAGCAATAAAGCTAATTAGCTCCAAAATACACAGACAAGCAAACTCATTTTTATGCAATCGCAAGCGGATCGAACGAACCTTACAAAGAGAAGCAAGTGGAGATCGAGAAGAGATCCCGATCACGAGGAGGGATGGATCTTGAAGACTCGCCATGCTCAAAGCGAAGCGAAGGAAGACTCGTCGGGCCGAGAGGCATAGCACCGAGGATGGGGTAACGCAGAGGAGTCGGCCGCACCGGGCGACGGCGGAGGGCCAGAGGCGTCTAGGGTTCTCAGACTTCAGAGAGACATGCGACTATGCGAGTGCTGGGGGTGACCGAGCGGTTATGCGGTGGCCTGGCGGGTACGCGGGCCGACTGCTAAGAAACTGCGCTGGTTTGGTGGGTTTTAGCGGAAGCTTACGTGGGCTGATTTTGTGGGGCGGGCTGGCGGCTTAGCGGGCAGGCCCGCCCCACTTGCACCCCTAGCGGTACGACCGAACGAAGGGTTTCCAGAAACGACGAGATGACATGCTCCCTGTAAAATTTGTACCGCCATATGAAATTCGGTACAACCGTAGATCGGTACGACCGTTTCTCAATTTCGGTACGACCGATTATCTCGGAGAAGTCTGAGTTAAAAATGCATCTGTTCTGGTAAAACTCAACCGCCAACTAAAAAACGGAATGACCGCAATGTGGTAGTACCGCTCAAGGAGCCGGTCGTACCGCATTAACGCTCGATTGGCTAGGAGTTCAAGAAATGGTAGTACCTCCTAGTAACATGCGGTCATACCGCACCAAGCGGTACAACCGCTGGTGAGATGTCGGTTGATCCGATTTTTTATACCTACCTTAGAAGCTTTTTGGAAAACGAAACCAAATGCATGCATGATCCTAAATTTGATCCATATTGCACAAAACTATGTTATCAAGGTACTAGTCAAGATCCCTCTTAATAGTACGACATTTATCCTAAAATCCGGTCTTCCAAACAATTCTCCTAAGACCGGCAAAATAGAAAGAAGGGATCCTAGTCTACTTATATCTATTTTTGAGCCGAGTAGATCAGAAAACCTTTATCGAACCGTTCAACACGCATCTTTTACGTCATCATTAACCACCAATGGATCTTCACCTCGTAGACACTCAATGAACATGTTAAATCAACATTCATATATAGTCATTAATTACCAAAATAATTTTAGGGTCCTAGATGCTTTCAGCAAGGGTATTTTAGACGCCCTCCATGACTCACGCACGGCCTAGGGCTGGCTACACATGCCGAATCAAACTCCAATTCGGCTAAGACCCAAAAACACACAAAAAGGAAAACCTAACTTAAATCCATCACATTGTTTCGGCCATAGCAATGCGACTGTAAGTCTTCTGAAGTTGGGTCCATAACCATTGTGTGGGTCTTGTAATAAGCTTTCAAACAAGTCCAAGAACACCCCAAACGGACTCCGTATGCAAAAGTTATAGCCTTTTTATTACAGGCCTGTTGGGCTGTCCCGAACCGAATCCGAATTGAATTCCGAATTGATTCCGAGATGAATTCCGGTTGGACTTATAGAAGATCCAAATTAGGCTTGAATTCTTGGGCCTTTCTCCCCTTGCTTGACCCACGTGAGCTTCTCCTCCATTGCTTTGGCTCCGGCCTCCCTCTCCTCCCTCTCGGTTCCAAAGGCTTCACAGTGTTCAAACCTGAGAATGCACAGAACATTTGGATGAGGTAGTACCCAATTCTCATCAATGAAAATAGAAGATTCATTAAGAAACAAAAGCACCTGTTGATTTAGAAGTTTAGCTCTCGCTCTAGTCAGCGGACCAACATGCACTTCTGCACTTGTATGACTTATAGCTTCACTTATGGCGTCCATCTCAGTATGTGCATCACCACCAATAGGAGAAGATATATAAGTGTTAGGGATGCCCACATCATGCCCTCTTTATACAGACCTCTCGTCGGGGTCGAACACTCCTTCTCTATGTGGATGATATGATCATCACTAGAGATGACTCTCAGTACATTGCCTTTGTGAAGGAGCATCTCAGTGAACAGTTCTTAATGTCTGATTTAGGTCCTCTTAGTTACTTCCTTAGAATTGAGATCACTTCTACGTCCGAGGGCTACTATCTCTCTCAAGACAAGTACATTAAGGATATCCTTACTCGCGCTAGTCTCACTGATCAGTGTGTGGTGGATACTCCGATGGAGCTTGGAGTTCACCTTCGCCCTACTGATGGTGAGCCTCTTGAGGATCCCACTCGCTACCGCTATCTTGTCGGGAGCCTTGTCTATCTTGAGATCACTCGCCCTGACATCTCTTACCCAGTTCACATCCTGAGTCAATTCGTCCCTGCTCCCACTCAACTCCACTACAGTCACCTTCATGTTCTGTGATATCTTCGCGAGACCATCACTCGTCGTCTTTTCTTTCCTCACTCCAGTTCTTTGCAGCTTTAGTCGTACTCTGATGCGACCTGGGCTAGCGATCATTCTAATCGTCAGTCTCTTTCTGCCTATTGTGTTTTCCTTAGTTCTTCCTTGATTGCCTGGAAGACCAAAAAACAGACTATCGTTTTCTGTTCGAGTGCTGATGTTGAGTTGAGAGCCATGGCATCGTTGACAGCTGAGATCACCTAACTTCGGTGGCTACTTGAGGATTTCGGTGTTACCGCTTCTGCACTGACTCCTCTCTTATCAGATAGTACTGGTGCGATCAGCATTGCTCGAGATCTCTTGAAGCATGAGCTCACCAAACACATTGAAGTGGATGCTTCGTACATGCGATCGCAGGTGCAAGACCAAGTTAGTGCTCTTTAGCATGTGCATTCAAAGCTTCAGTTAGCGGATTTCTTCACCAAGACAGACTAGGTTTCAACATAGCTTCTACCTCTCCAAACTTAATATTGTTGATCCACTATGAGTTTGAGATGGGTGTTAGATATGTATATATTCTAGGGGTTTCTTTGCTTATTAACCATGTATATGTTATATATTAGCCTTTTGACCCATTGCATAGACAAGCCTCTTTCCAAACACACAACACCAGTCGTGGTCAAATGTTCGGATCAAGCAGAAAGGTTTCAGTCTTAGTCGCGCTAGATTCAGGTTGCATGCGCAGCTGCTGCAAGAAATACAAATGTAATCCCGAATACCAATCCCACAGGATAACCCGCTGACTTCTGCACAAAAAAAATATCATTGCGATTAGTCGACGTAACCCACATGGTTGCTGCAAACCAAACAGGATAGCTTCAGTTTCGTATTGCCTCTGTCATCCGGTTACTGACTTGTTGTAACATTCGAACATTGAGACTGGGGAACACCCTAGCCCGTAACGTCCCTGACACCACTACAAAAGAACAAAGCAAAGGCGGATGTGAAAAAGATGTGCTCAATCATCTTCAAACCACAAAACTTGCAGTGCTGATCACCCGACCAATTTCTTCTCTTCAAATTAATACCAGATACGGATAAAACCATGGATCAACCACAAAAAGGATTTAAGCTTGTGTGGCACCCAGCATTGGAACCTCCAAGGCTGAGCTCCAGAATGTTTCTGCAGCCGATACCTGGAAGTATATTGCCCTTTTTGTTCGTCCAAACCTGACCTGATGCAGTATTGACAATCTGAGAAGGTAACCTGAGCAGACATGTTCTTTAACTCATACCAAGCATCAAGGTCCCCAGGGTCCAAAGTTTTATTGAAACATATATGCAGCTACCCATCCTGGTTTGACGACTAAATTGATAACAACCTTGACAGCCTTTTCCTTTGTTTGTACATACACAAATTGAATTTAAGCCTTCTCTGTAATGTTCTAGTATTTTTTTATGACTGAACAAAAGTGATTTGCACAATTACATTTACACCTAATTATTAGTTTACAATAATGTGTTCCCATTTTCATCGTTTGAGCACTGAACTGATGGCCTTGGCATACACAAAAGTTTGGCCAATTCTACTGGATGAAATATAAGGGAACATCATATCTTGTGGATCATGGTGTCCTACAATTGAGAAGCCAGTACGGCAAGAACCACGAAGGATACGAGCAACCATTAGATCATCATCACTATTTTACCACACAACACATTTATTAGGGACGAATACGATACAGCCAACGTGGATAGTGAGGCAAACAATCGAATCAACCAGAACAGCTTGAGTAAGTTAGAGCCAATCAAATAGCGACAAAGACAACAGGAGCAGCAATTCATACATCTCAAAACATAGAATTGCATACATGCAACAGTACAGTTAGGTATAGGAATTGCAGTCTAACAAGACCCGGTACAATGGTTCTCTCTTGCAAGTTCCACACATGGTAAAGCTAGCTTAGCATCCACAATCAACTTATAAAACAAAGCTGTAACACACAGAAGCGATGTTTCCCTTACATGACAACTTCACCCGTTGATGCGGAGGCCCATCAAAAGTGGCCTGCAGATTACAGCATGCACCGCAAGATCAGTAAGGAAAATGGAGTGGCAAAATGACTGATGATGGAAGTACAATAACATAGCTTGGAAGAAGTTTCAATTGCACGTTCAAAGAATCCGGTCATAGAGGATTCGGAAATTCTTTACTACTAAACATTGGATCAGTGTTACATAGCTTTTTATTATGGACAATTTCAACTGTAAGCAGAACTCAAATCAAATGAATGACGTCTGGCATCAGAAAAGGGGGAATTTTAACATTTTGATTTACCAAATGATTGATCTAATTGCTACTTCATTGCCCAAATAGTCATACAAGTACAACCCTGCAAACATGTTTTCCCCCAAATTGATCACAAGATTTGATCATCCCACCCATCCAATGGCATCAAATCGCGAAACCTACCACAACAAATTAATCAGCAGAGATAAGCATCAACGATCCCCAATTCGTACCTACCCAATCGGAGATCAGTGGTGGCCGCTATGGCCGTGGCCGTTGCCATGGGAAGAGGATGAGCAGCAGCCGCCGCCGCCGGTTCCCTCGCCATCGTCCCCCGGCGGGCTCCGGCGGCCGCCGGGGGCCTCGTCGTCGCTGCAGTCCTCGTCGAAGGGCACCTCCTTGTGGAAGATGCAGCACTTCTTGGAGCGCTTGCGGCCGAGGGACTCGTTATCCACGGTCCCCTCCTTCCATGTAACCTTCTTCTTCGCCCGCCGCTTCAGCCGCAGCACCACCGTCTCCGCAGGCGGCGGCGCGGCAGCCGGGGCGGAGGACGAAGGGGAGGGGTCGATCGTCACAGTCACGGATCCGGTCGACGACGACGGCGGCGGCGCGCGGGTTGCCATGGTGGTCTGCGATTTCTCTCTCGTTTCTTTTCTTTGCCTATTTTTTTTTTCTTTTCCACGGACCCTTTGAAAGTTCAGAATTACGGGCGGTGTCTTGTAGTGTGACAACCAGCCACGTTTCTGAGAAACATTTTGGAACCGACGAACGAACGTCACACTTCAGGGGAAGCAAATTTTACGGGGCGGCGGTGAGATCCCGCTTCTCTACCGTCTGATTTTTTTTCTCTCTTTTTTTTTCTGATAAATGGCATATGCGAAGGGTCGTTCTATAGAATTTATTTTCCATTTCAGACATCTATCCTAAGAGTGCTTGTGAGCAAAGCTACTCATAGACGTACTTTCAACCTGATTCGAAACTTTAAAAGAAGATTAACATTCGATTAAAAGGTTTCAAATGACTCGAAAACTTTCAGTTTGACAATATTTAAAAAAAATTGGTTCAAAAACTTTTGATTCCAAACTTTCAAATGGCTCGAAAACTTTTGGCTAAAAACTTTCAAAAATGGTTAAAAAAAAATCAATTCAAAAACATCTCCTTACGTGGCTTGGTTTGTCAGTGGGTGTGGTGGCCCTTGTGACAGGAAAAGGGAAGGCCTGTTACCGGTGGCAACCGTCTCTAAACCCGGATCTAGCAGTGCACCGTATCACGTGAAACTACCACGTAAAGAGGGGAATGAAGGGCTGCGAGGAAGGTGAAGACAAGTGGCGCATGATCGGAGGGGGAGGGGAGAGGGTGAAGGGGAGCAGCGGCCGCTTTGAGGTAGGGGAGGCGATAGGGAAAGCGAAGGGGACAAACAATGAAATGGAAAGGATAGGAAAACAGATGAAGAAGATGAGATCAAGGTGGACACATGGACGGTGCGCATGGGTGTGATGCCTGCAATTTAGTAAATTCGGTCACACCATACCAACAAAAGCGGTGCAATGTCCTTAAAAACGCAAATTCGAATTTTGCGTGCAATCATATCAACTTCATGATAATGATTATCCGTTAAGAGAGGAATATATTGGGGGTTAAGGGATGTTTGGATGAGTGAGATATCTTTATTTTCTAAGATATAGATTAAATTTTAATCCTCCCTATCCAAACATACCGTTGGTGAGATATAAACCGAATGTTGGATAAACATCCAAACCAACCTCATTCAAGTAGAGGGTAGGAATGGTGTGGCTTCTATTTTCCATTTATACCTCAATCTCGTACATGTTAGCTAGTAACAATATTTATTTTGTTGAACAAATTGTAGAACTAGTCCCGGAAACAATCACTTTGCTTGCATGAGAACATAACCAAGAACCACTCGAGAAGCATCCAAATAAACTGTGTAGCGCTTCCCAGGCTCAGGGAGGGTGAGAACTAGGGCACTTCATTCGGTTTCTTCGGTAAATACAGTGTATTCAGTAATTACAGTATTGTTAGTTCGATAAATACGTTGTTATTTAAAATACGGTTTAGTGTCAGTAAATACCAAATTAATTCGTTATGGTATCAGTAAATACCATATTTACCAAAGTTAACACGAATTGTGAAAAAATACAATAAATTTTGAATGTGATCACTGGTTAACAAGCAACAAGTATGCCAAATAAGGGGGGAATAGTGAATGATGCCTTCTAGCCAAGGAAAGGGGCAACAAGGCAGTAACATTAGATCAGTCTGACGCGTTCCATCTATGCCAAATAAGGGGAAAATAGTGAATGTTGCCTTCTAGCCAAGGAAAGGGGCAACAAGGCAGCAATATTAGATCAGTCTGACGCGTTCCATCTATGCCAAATAAGGGGGAAATAGTGAATGTTGCGTTCTAGCCAAGGAAAGGGGCAACAGGCAGCAACATTAGATCAGTCTGACGCGTTCCATTCACATACTACCTTAATCTGGTGTACAAAAAGGACCTCAGGGAGGCACTATTGCTGCATCAGAGGAAGCCTTTTGTGCCGAGCATGCAGGCAGAAACTCACTGGGCCAACTCTCAGGCAAAATTGTTGGGCCAGGTCGGTACATAGGCTTGAATTCAATGACTTTCACGAGGAATTCGGTTTTCTCGGTTTTTGTTTACATGCAGTTTTTACCGTAACTACCGAATTCCCAAAAGTAGCGATTTTCATCTACAACATCGAATCCCATACACCGGTCGAACCAGTCAACTTGGTTCGGTTCGGTATTTTTGGGATGGTTTCGTCGGTTCGGTGTGAAAATGAACAACCCTAGTGAGAACAAGGAAGTTACTAACTTCTCCTTCAAAGTGTAGAAATTACGCTCACAGTCATCAGTCCACATGAACTTCACACCTTTCTGCATAAAGTGAGACATTAACTTGGCAATGATGGAGAAATCTTTCACAAAACGCTGGTCATATCCAACTATGCCCAGAAAACTCATCACTTCCTTGACATTAGACGGTATCTTCCAGTTCACCACTTTAGAAACTTTGATGGGATCAACGGCTATACCCATAGAGTTAATCACATGACCCGGAAAGCCCACTTCTGAAATACAGAGCTCACACTATTTTAACTTGACATAAAACTTGTGCTCCCTCAAAGTTTCTAGCACAAGCCTTAAATGTCATTCCTAATCCCCTTCAGTCTTGAAATAGATGAGAATATCATCAATGAACACCACCACAAAGTCATCCAGGTACTTGTGCAACACGCTATTCACCTTCTCTATGAAAATGGTAAGGGCATTCGTTTGTCCAAAAGATATAACTTTACACGCATAATGTGCATACCTAATGGAGAAAACGATCTTCTCAATATCATGTTCCCGCACACGGATTTGATTATACCCAGATTAAAAATCAAACTTGGAGAACACCTAGGCTCCATTCAACTGATCAAATAAGTCCTCGATGCGGGGCAAAGTATATTTATTTTTTTACTATCACCAGGTTGAGAGTACGATAATCAACACACATACACCAACTCTCATCTTTCTTTTTTGTGAACAACACAGGAGCTCCCCAAGGTGACACACAACACCGGATAATATCTTTGGACAACAAATCATCAAATTGCTTCTTCAACATCTCCTGAAAAGGATGTGCCAAACGATACGGAGACAAGAAGATAGGTCGAGTACCGGGGACAAGATCAATGGGGAATTCTACATTTCGCTCTAGTGGCATTACTGGAAGATCAATAGGAAACACATCGGGATAGTCACATACTATTGGAATCTCCTCGATACGCAAAGCTATACTCAAGCTTTCTACAAGAGCCAAGAGTAATCCAGTCTTAACAGCTCGTCAGCTAGTGAACAAACTGGCCAACACAAATAGAGAATGTACAGGTGCACTCCCCTAAGAGATAAACTCCTCTCCGAATGGAGTCTGCAAGGTAACGGTATTCCTGAAACAAGAGATGATGGCCCTATAACAATGCAACCAGTCCATACCAAGAATAACATTAAAAGGCTCTAACTGAATAACCATCAGATTAGCGGTGAAATCCTTATCATCTATAGAAACTGCACAATCAGGACAAACTATGGAACTAGCAATGATACCCCAGGAGAGTTGACAAAAACAAACTACAATAACCTCTGCATACTCAAATTTGCCCTCCTAGCAAACTCTAGCAATACGAACGAGCAGGTAGCTCCAGAATTAAAAAGAACAATGGCATCATGGAAATCCACAAGTTTCCACAAAGGCGGCCAACGCAGCTAGGAGTGGCGCAAAGAACAAAGAATGAGTGCGCGCAGAGAGGGCAGCTACTGGGGCGACAAAAGGCGGGGTGGTCAGTAAGATCAAGGAGGCCGATTAGAGAGGGTGAATAGGCGGTTTTAAAACTTCTTTTGGGCTAAGACCTTTTCTTATGCGGAAGCTAATATCAAATCAGTTTTGCCCAAATAAAACCTAAATCAACTAGGCTCTTCTAGGTGCACCAACAATACAAGTCAATTGAAGAATATTGCAAATTAAGCAAAGGCTTGTAAGCTATTCAATTTTAGTAGTGAATATGGCACATAGCATGGCAAGCAATCATACAAAATGAATAGGCAATTTAACACAAGGTATATAAATTGCAATAAGTAAAGCTCAAGAATGCAAACCACAATGACACGGCGATGTTTTATCGTGGTGATCGGAGACTTACCGGTCTCCCCTAATCCACGTTGAGGGAAACCCAAACCAATTAGGTCGACTCTACGAATTAAGCCTTCCTCCGAGGTATCAACACCTCGCTCCACTAGGGTTGCTCTTACTCCACTCCGGAGATGGCGACCACCAAGCCACTCACAAACACCGGGCCTCCTCACAAGCACTTGAGAAGATCACCGGACCACAACGCCTCCACGTCGTCTAGATGTCGGCAAACACCAAGAGTAATAAGCCAAACCCCTTGCTTGACTCTCACCACATGCAACGAATGCACAAGTTCAAGTGGATACGAAATCCACCTCTAGATGCAACACATGCAACTACAAACCTATCTCCTTGCTCACAAGGTGCAACACATACACAATAGAGAGGAGAGGCTCACACTAGCTCAAGAGAGTGAAATGAAGTGCCAAAGATTATCTCTCAACCAGCCAAGGGGGTATTTATAGCCCCCACAACAAAAACTAGCCGTTTGGAGCCGTTACAGCCCAAAAACTAGCCGTTACAGACTTGGTGCGATACTACCGCAGTACAAACCGCGGTACTACCTTTTCTCGGCGGTAGTACTGCTCTTATAAGGGTGGTAGTTCCGCAGCCCAATTTCAGTACAGACGACACTCGGTAAAAATGTCATAACTTTTGACTCCGATGTCGGAATTGAGTGATCTTAGACTCTATTGAAAGCTTATTCAGAGGGCTACATAACCCACCTAATTGCATAATCTCAAACACATTAAATCAATGCAGAAAACACAAGAACTTCATAGAGTCACAACCATGGTCTAAGTCCAAGGAAATAGCAACAAGCAATTTTTAGACCATGTCAAGGGAACATGCATGAATCCCAACAATTTGCAAAACACATTTGCAAACTTAGATCATGCCACAAGGTGTAGGAACATAGACTTCAACCATTTGCAAAACACATTTGCAAAGTATAGTCACATGCTACAAGGATTAGACACATAAGTCTCGACTATTTGCAAAACACATTAGCAAATAATAGCATCATACCACGGTGAGCTAGAGTAAGTGAGATTGAGCTATCAACATATAATAAAACTCAAGCTACTAGGCAAGACCCCTCTTAATAGTACGGCAACCTATACTAGCAATCTGGTCTTCCAACCAAACACCAAGACCGGTAAAAGACTAGGAACACATTCTTAGCCCTAGCTAGTCATACCTTTGCCTTGACCATCCACTTGAAGATTGATGACGTGCATCCTCACTTCAACTTCGGGTTCTTTAATTGAAAGCTCATCAACACATGATGACTTTCTTTGCTTCGGGATCTTGACTTGATGCCCATCAACACATGATGATATCCTTCATCCCGAGTCTTGATATGCATCAACACATGATGCAATCTTGACCTCCATCAATACATGATGGATCTTCTCTTGACTTGATGATCAACTCATGATCATGTCTTCTTCGAGATCTTGATATGTATCAACACATGATACATCCTCTTCTTGAACCTTGACTTGATGACGATCAACTCATGATGCCATCCAAAGTCTTCATCACCCTGGAACATAACATATTCATCCAACTCATGGAGAATGTTAGTCCCACAATGTCATTAAAATTAATTAACAAGATATACCTGTATAAATGCTTCTAAACAAGCCATTACTTTCAGGTGCGGTACTACCACCAACTAATACGCGGTAGTTCCGATAATCGGTAGTTCCGCACAACACATTGCGGTACTACTGCAATACCGAGAGAGCAACACATGCTCAAAATCGCGGCTAAGGACCAAAAAGCATACGCTATGGATTTTACGTACCGCCACCATAAGAACGGTAGTTCCATGAGCCAGTCATACCGCGCACAAAGCATCGGTACTACCGCGCCACCTCAGAGCAAACCAAGTCCAAAATGCAACGCTACTAGAATTTCCATACCGCACAGAAATCGGTACATCCAAGGTGAGGTACTACCGCGCACACAGCGCCGATACTACCGTGTTTCCAAGAGAGCAACAAATGCTTCTCTGGAAAACACGTACCGCCACAAAGGTCGGTACAACCTAGGTGCGATAGTTCCTCTCAAAGGCACACCGGTGCTACCAATACTGTTGAGAAAAACAGAACACCAAAAACAAGCTCTCTGGAATAAACATACCGCCATGTAAAACCCGATACTGCCGCACATCGGTAGTATCGCTTACCAAATGCGGTCGTACCGATTTCCACTGAAGTTCTTCCAGAAGCTTTTCGAAATGCAATGCATGACTCCTTTGTCTTGAGCCATGTTGATCTCTTATCACCTTTGCATTTTCTTTTCATGTCACCATTCAAACTCCGGGACTAAGTCTTGAAAACATCTTAGCACACACATTAGTCCTATAACACAATTGCAAATAATTGAATATAGATAAACATGAGTATGTATAAACTACACAAGTTATATATATATATATATATATATATACTCACATATAAGTATATATGAACTACACAAGTCTCATATGCTCTCATATACTCATATGAATATATTAACTATACAAGTTAAATATATTCAAAGATATGTTTCAAAGTAAAGATCCTATATGTGGAAAGAGAATATGAATCAATACTAATGAAACCACAAAATATAGAATGAACTCCCCCTAAATGTGTGCATACACAAATGTGTAATGGAAACATATGCACATATCCAAGTTAATCTTTTTGGTGGAGTTTAACCTATATTTTGGATCCGAGGAATGCAACAAGATATAATAAGAAGAAGTAGAATGCATACATCTTGTATTTTTATCTTTATATCCAAACGAGACTAAGCAATAGATAATCAATAGAATTGTTAGTCTCACAAATAGATTTGTCATTAATGAATACATACCTCTTTGGATTTTTGATTTTATATCCAAGCTGAGACTAAACATGGTATAACAATAAGAGTGTTAGTCTCACAAGTGCATTTGTCATTAATGAATACATACCTCTTTGGATTTTTGCTTTTATATCCAAGCTGAGACTAAACATGGTATAACAATAAGAGTGTTAGTCTCACAAGTGCATTTATCATTAATCACCAAAATACTCCATTAACACATAATGACGGGTCTAGATCCTTCAGCGGCTAGGGGTTGAGGCAGGGTGCAGGGGCACATGGGGCTGGCTAGGGTTCGCCACCCCCTTCCTTTTTATTGGGCAACCCAATTCCCTCCTTTCCCTCTCTCCTCTAATTTCTTTTCTAATACCATTCTATATTTCTTTTTATTAAATGGGGTATGACACCTACACGGTCGTCGTCTCCTCGTCCACGCTGCCACCTCTCCGCCCTCTCTGCTCTACCGTCTTTCTCTGTTTCATGATAAATTACCTTGTGTAACATTTCCATTAGAATTTGTTGTTCTGCCTAGTGTCATTCGTCAAAGAGTTACACAGACTTAAATCCTTCTGAAATATGCTTTGTTGGTTGAAGTCACTATCTAAATTCTTGGTTGACAAGGTCTCCGTGGTGGATTTGTTTTGCCATTGACTTCAGATTTGGGCATTAAGCAATCTCAAGACTGCAACTAAAGCCTGAAGGTAATTTTAATTTCCACAACTTCTATTCATATTTTGTTTACTCAGATTATTTGTTATCTATTATAATACATTTGCCACTTCATATAAATAAAGGCACCAATCAGAACATGATCAGAGCTTGTACATTATGCAGCAGATTGCAACAGAAATATGAGAGAATGTTCTGGTAAATCTTCTCTTGTTTTCATTTATCATAGGTTACATAGCAGTCCATGGTTAATTTTTTATAAAGAAACTAATACACACATGCATTGAGTCAATTTCGTACATGTGGAAAAGCCTATTGTTGACTAAAAACTGCAAACAGAACACAGCTTTTTTTTGTAGATGTAAGCAACACAGATCAGAGTTTTTATTGATTCTTTTGGTTAGTGTCGTTGCTTTACAGATATTACCTTTGCAATTTTATCTATTTGCACTTCTATGAACCTTGTGTTTTCCCGTCAGTAAGAATGAGCTTTGCCTTTTTTTTGAACTGTGTCCATTTTAATATGATCAGGACTTGTGCATGTTAAGCACACGGCTTGGACTTCTTTGAGCGCCACCCCTACTTCAGTGAAACGTCTCTGAAGACGTCTTGAAGAGTGACTTGATCAGAGAAGACACCGAACGAGAGGGATTATTACAATTTTCTTGATATTGAATTTCACTCCATCGATGTGTAATATATTAACATTTAGTACCATGTACAAGCATATGCACATATACAAGGATTTGCGAGTTTCTGGGAATAAAGATCGTAGAATAAAACAATTGTTTCCATTAATCGTGATGGAATGTATACAAATTTTTTTTTGAATTTAATTGGTATATCCATGCTAGTTTAGGGCAGCTATCATTAAGTACATTAACACTTTTGAAAAATATTCTCATAAATTACCGACGGTTTTATCTTCTTTAGGCCGTCGTAAATTGGGTCAAGATTCGCGCTAATCCTAGGCCTAGGCCAACTGATGACACAGTGTGAACCGTCGGTAAGAAACCCTCGGCTATTGTGTGGCTGACGGTACCATGGGCAATTAGTCAAATGCCGGACCACGAGTTGCTGACGGGAAATTACCGACGGTCCACCCTCAGGCATTTAATTCACCGACGGTTTTAGGACATTGGGCAAAACTTAGGATCCTAGTAGTGACGGTACCCACCACCATTCATACGAGTTGCTACAGGTACAACAGCTGGGAGAGCACTGAGAGTAGTGAGCTATAATAGGTAGGTATATAAAAAGGTAACATGAAAGATGGCATCTACAATATATTGAAGAATGCTGATAAGAGCGGTGGAGTTGATTAACATTAACTAATTGGATTTGGGCGCCGTTAGCGTTTGGGTCGTAACTTGTGAGTTGTGGCTTGACTAAATATCCTGTCCACATGAAATAGACCATACTACCCTTGAAGGCTAAAACAACTGGTTGTAATCTCCACCGCTGATCTGCATCGATCGAATTTCATAAACTTTTCTATAAGAGGTGAACCGAAGCAATGCCCAACAACAATTGGTATGAGTTGTTGTACAGCACTACAGATGGTCAGTGGCAGAGCCACATGAGAGCATGGGGATACAGTTGCACTCCCAAAATTTTTGTATGTAAACCCATTACACAGTATATATATCTAGTATAATACACAGGTTATACAATGAATTACATTGTGTTATTCTCAGCAATCAATAATCAGCAGCCCACCAACACAAGCTATATTTTGTGATATCGATTGTACTAGAAATATATAATATGTTCCATTTGAACCTTTACCATGTCATTTAAACTTTTATATTATAATGTGTCATTTAAGTTCGCACCTTTATGCACACGCGAGTGCGCTTTCAGTAGAATTTTGTAAGATTGCGAATTTATTCTTGGCCTCCGTTTTTCTAGACATGTGCTAAGGAGGCGCACTCGCGCGCGTGCATGGTGGTGTGTGTGCATGTGTATCTTCCTTGTAATTGAAAAAAAACGTTTGCATCCCTATCGTCGAAATCCTGACTCTGCCACTACAGATGGTGAGCATTGAGTAGCAATAAGGTACATACAGGGGTGGCCGCCCGAGGTAGCCGACGCCGGCGACCCCCTTTCTCCCTCAGTCCCGGGCACCTTCTTCCCGGACGGCCAGAAGCCACCACTAGCCGCCAGCACCATCAGAGGAGGAGGCGGAAGGCCTACGACCCATGCACGGCCCTATTGGTTCTTCCCCCAAATCCCAATCCAATTTGCAAAACTCAAAATCTACAAACCTAGACGGTAGGCGGCAGTGCGACACCTTGGCAGGCCAGCACCCAAGGAGGCGACCAGGCGGGGAGGAGCCAGAGCGTGCGGCGCCAGGCCGGAGGCGGCGCCGGGAGGAGCTCCATCCGGAGCCAGAGCTGGAGCCGAGCGGGTGGTCGGGACCGGGAGGAGCTCCAGGCGGCCCCGGGAGCACATGGCGCCAGGAGGAGCTCCACCGGGCCGAAGGCGTCGCTAGGCCAGAGGCGGCGCCGGGTGGGGATGGCCGGGACCGGGAGGAGCTCCAGGCAGCACCAGGAGCATGTGGCGCCGGGCCAGAGGCGACGCCGGGAGGAGCTCCACCGGGCCGGAGGTGGCGCTAGGCCGAAGGCGGCGCTGGGTGGGGGTGGCGGCAGCCGGTAGGGAGACTGGGAGAGGAGCGGTGAGGCGTGAGGTGAGTTGGGGATTGGGGAGGCTGTGAGGGGAGTAGAAGGGGAGCCAGGTCCTTTTGAGTTTTGGGAGTTGAGACTTGACTGACTTGATTTGTGAATGCAGAGACCTGTGAATTGTGATATGTGAATGCCAGAGAGTGGTAGAAAATAGAAATCAAGATTCAAGATGGCTCCTCCTAAGTCGAAAGAAAAAGGTAAGAATTGGATTGTGAATGCTTGAATGATGAATACTGTGAATTTGTAATATTTAAAGGACTTGATCATGATAAAATTAAGAAACAATTTCAAGCCATAAAATCTCAGATAATGAAATTGCCTCGGCCTCATAGACGTAATTAGTACTTTAATAGTATGTCTTTCTATTTGTTATGTTCAATAATTTTTTATGATTTATGATGGATTAATCTGAATACTCACCATTCATCGACTTTTGACAAGTTGTTACTAGTAATTTAATAACATGGTATCTTGGTGGCAAACTGTCCTGTAAACTTTATAGATGAGGTATATTTTCTACATTTGTCCTGTTTTTGTATCTTCACATGATGCGGATTGTAGTTTTGAGATCCATTTAGTGTCATATGCTCTATTGAAAGTGATTGCAACATGTATTATATATACCTTGCTTTGTTATCGGATAATAGTATTAGTCCATTCCGTCCAACCTAACTTTTAATACTGGTCCGTCACTGGGTACATATGTATAAAGAGAACACATTTGCTGCTGCTGCTGCATGATTGTATGGACAAAGAACCATTTAAAAGGTGAGAGGTGAAGAGTAAAGAAACATAGAGGTGTATATGTGCTAGAGTGGGCGAGCTTCTAATGCAACGTTCTTCATCGGTGTGAAATGTAGGCTTGGGAAGCACGTGGGAATTAACGTTAAGTATATAAGCAAGAGACTAGTACATGGCTCGCTGATGTTGAGACTTGAGACATCCAATGACAGTAGGGGAGCCACTACCCAGGTACCTCGGGTGGGCAAGCTATTGTCAAATATGTATTTAGTTTGAAATCTGTACCTGCGCCTTCAAATGTAGTAGATCACCTGCAGCTCGTAACATTTCTTGATAAGCAATACTGAGCTTGCAGGTTTTGTGCTTTTCTCAGATCAAGAATGCCTTTTTCTTTATCCGCGGCTGTCTTGTTATATACCTAGTACATAATAAGGGATAAATACTGTAGAAAGAGACTGACGGGACGGTTTGAAGGAAGGATACGCTTAGAGGACAGGGCACCTATTGAGGTGGAGAGAAACTATACTAGCGAAAGGTTGTTAGGTAATCTCTGTGTATATGGTATATTTAGATTTTAGAGAGAGTTTGTGTTTCGTATTTAGGCAGTATTCTTTATGGATACTAGAGTTGGATTGTAATCCCTATCCATTTGAAGCATCAGATGTGTGTATTGCTTCTAGCGTGTCTTCATTCAAGGATCGACTTCCAGTGCGCCGAGCGTTCTGTCGAACACGCTGAAGAGACGTTCAGCCGAGCGTGTGCGCTTCGATCGGCCGAGTTCCGTCTTCGATTTGGACCAACAATTGATATCAGAGCCTGAGTTTGTGATCCATGTATGCCCAAGATCGTGCCACGCTCTCCGGGAAGTTGTGTCATCAGTGACGAGGTGACGTCGGGTGTGATGACAAAGGAGAGTTCTACCGTCTCGCTGTATTATCCGATGCTCACGTGATCGAGGATGGCAACATCGATGTACACAAAGATCAAATGGCCTTGGCGGCCATCTATAGAGCCATCCTGGAGGAAACACTCTTCCTATCACTACTACAAAAAAAAGGTCTTCACAGACGGTTCAAAAACGTCATCACAAACGGTTTCGTGAGGCGTCTAAATCTATAGGTCAGTGATGACATGAGGTTATCACAGACGGTTTTTCGAACCATCTGTGATGCATACTATCACAGATGGTTATTAACTCAGAACCGTTTGTGATAGTTGACTATCACAGACGGTTTATATATAAAACTGTTTGTAATAGATAACCTATCACATATGATTTATAGAACAAATCGTCTGTGATAGTATTCTATAAACCGTCTGTGATAATATACATCACAGATGGTTGGTAGATAGAACCGTTTGTGTAGCCTCTTCTCTATAAAATCTCCAAGCAGTGACTGCTTTTGCCTTTAAACCCGACTTCATATATATATGTGTGTGTGTGTGTGTGTGTGTGTGTGTGTGTATGTATATATATATATAGTTTGTAGTCCCTTGTGAGCTAACTCGATGCCTGAATTCAGCTAGCTAGCTCGTTCCTTGGTCGTTCATCCTAAATGTGCAAGTGAACCATTGCTACTCTATCGAACCTGACACACTGGAGTGTACGATTTGCTTCATGCCAGGTTCGATAGAGTAGTCGTGGTTCACCTAGACGTTTAGAATGAACGCCCAAGGAGCGAGCTAGCTAACTGAATTCAGACCTCGAGTTAGCTAACAAAGGCTATGAACTATATATATATATATATATATATATATATATATATATATATATATATATATATATATATATATATATATATATATATAGAGAAGAGGTCAAGAATAGAGAAGAGGGGAGGCGGGCTTAGGGAGGAGGCGACGCGTGCTCGGGGTCGGGGAGGAGGGGTGCTGGGTTCTTAGCTTTCTTGATACTTACCAATATTCTTTCTCAATTAAATATGATAACAATAAATCAGACTTTTGAACTCAAATAATGCTTCACTAGAATGCCAAGAAATAACTTCTAAAACAACAGTTTTATACTTTCAATCATCACAAGGTCATTCAACTAACAGTGTCCAGAAATGCTCTATTATCTGATTAGCCAATTAGTAACCAGTTAAATGAAAACTGAATAGAATCACTAATCTCAAATATAGGATAGAATCACTAATCTCGATAAAATAGCTAATCTGCTATCAGTAAACCAACAAAAGCACAGAAAACAAATTATCCTCATCAAGCTGACAATAACAATTATATATTCTTATCAAGCAATTACCAGAGCCCAACACAATACCAAATCTCCCAGTGCTAGTCAAGACAGATTGAAATATAACTAGCACAACACAATTAGTAAAGTAAATCAATTCTAAAAAATACAAACAACTCACAATGGGATGGGAAGAGGCTGCAGCTCAAGCTCGAGGAGGAGGAGGCACCGTCGAGGAAGCCGGCGATGTCTCTCGGGAGCGTGCTGGGCTTAGGGGAGGAGACGCGCTAAGTAGCTCAAGGAGGAGGTGGCGCTAGGCTCAGGAAGATGTGGGATCTCGAACCCTAGCGCGCCGTGATGAAACTAATCGTTTGAGTGGAGGGCGCGGGCAAACCCTAGAGTCTGAATATAAATAAGGGAACATCACAGACGGTTCTAAAGTAGAACCCGTCTATGGTAATACACATCACAGACGGTTCCAATATAGAACCGTCTATGATATTATTCCAATATAGAACCGTCTATGATATGGTTCCAATATAGAACCATTTTTATTGGCATGGGGCGACATGGGGTGTGGCATTTTTGGTGTACTCTCTGTGCACTTAACTAATTAAAATAAGTTGTGGGTAAATTTTAGGGTAATAAACAGTAAAATTGAAGACATGGATATATTTGTTTTTCATCGGTCAGTAATTAATGTCGTCATGTGATTGTATTTAATTTTATGGTAAGTAGTTTAACACCTGTGCAAAGAACTTAGCATACTCATGCCTAATCCTACAGTCGTCGCTACAGAAGACGACGTAGTTGTCACACCCTTCCGGCACGCCGCAGCCAGTGCTCGTGCACCGGTCTTCCGACAGTGCCCACACCTGGCCCAGTGGCCCAGCCATCTTCTTCCATGCCGCCTCATGGACCGCATCCGCAGCGAGCCTCCGGCACCGCCTGCATTCCCGATTGGTCCTCTTGGCCATCTCGCACCCACCGTTGGCCGGCTCGCCCTCTACCTGACTGATGTAGTTTTTCCCAATGTCGCGCACCTCACTGACCGTGTAGAGGAGGAGTCGAGCACGTAGGCCGCGACCTTGTGGCCGGCATCGGCCGCCTGCTCGAGGCACACGAGGCCGCGCTGCATGTCCTGATGCATGAAGACAAGCAGGAGGCCGACGATGAAGCAGGCTTCCGGGTTACCAGTGTCCGCCAGGTGGTTGACAACGGCAAGGTAGAGCTCGTTGTCCAGCCACTTCATTGCCTCCTCCTGCTCCAGTGCCACGCGTGAAGGGATACGGGTAGGCTACGATAGCAACAATTCAAAATTTCTACCACGTAAAACAGGATACCAAGCAAGTAGATGATCACAGATCGTTACCACTAGACGCGTAGTGCAGCGGAAGAAGAGTCAGAGCAGCCTGGTCCAACAAAGTGCGCATCGATGTAGTAGTCGTAGTCGATCGTCCAGCGTCCTTGCGAGTCGATCGTCTCCTCCAGCAGCCTCTGAAGTTCCTTGTAAAGATCGCGAGTCGTCCTCAAGCGCAACAGTAACCGCAGTAGCACCTCTACGGTATCCATACGTCTAGGGCAGGAACAACCGAACGCCGGTGTGCTAGCACCAAAGTCGCACGGCAGGGCTCTCTCAGGAAGATGACGGCTAGGGTTTCGGTGAGCAACTCACGTCACTCGCATGTTCCTCCTCTTTCCCAACAGCCTCAAGCATCTCCTTATATAGTGCTAGTGCCGGATCCTATCCGAATATGTTTAACGAAACATATCCGTACTGGTTTGTTCCAACCCCTTAAGTGTGTGACCCGTTAGGTTCATGTGTAGTTCGGTTGTGACTAAGAAATACCTTTCTGATCACGAGTCGTTAGCGGTCCCTAGCAGGACATAGCGATTCCCAAATACACACAACTTATATCGGACAAATCTTAATGCAATATCATCTACGGCCAGGTCCTCATCACTTACGACCAGCTCGTATCTCGTCATGACCAGTCCGTATTTAGTCTCGACCAGTTCATAACTCCTTACGACCAGATTTTGGCCACTCTGTGATTACGTTCGACCAGTCTACGACCAGCTCGTATCTCCATACGACTTGTCTGTAACTGATCGAGCTAAGCAACCTACTTGTGTATTCTCCCTTTGCCTCACGACATCTGATTTGAACTCCAGGTGAGATATATGTCATCCATGGAGTGTTCAATACTTTCTCGATCGAGTATCGGATAACCTTATGTGGTCGAACTCTTCGACCACGAGTGGCATGGCTATACATTTTCTTTATCCGACCACTTTGAGGGGCTCAAAGATATCTCTCCCGTTATGTTAGGAGGGCAAATCATATATCTGACCAGTCACATCCCTCCGTATATTTCATAGCATACCCGAAAGCTACCTTTATAACTACCCAGTTACGAGTAACGTTTGGCAACCCCTAAGAGTGCTATTACACATGTAGAAAACTATGTTGATCTCAGTTCTAAGGATTATACATTATCATTGTGTGAGACCAACAAATGACACATAGAATCATAACAATCTCAATAGTATCTCAAGATGGGTCTATCCAACCACATATTCTCTAACATGTGTTCACATTATTGATTTGATATCTCTATATCCATGACCGGTGAAACGTGGTCATCAATCAATACATGTGTTGGTCGTAGAGTCACTTGTGTTCCGACCAATAACATTCGACTAGGGATACTTTTAGAATGACATCATATAAGTTAAAGAGTTTCACCAATGAGTCGCTTACTCTTTAATCTATATAACTGATGATTCATTCAAGGAACAGAATAACATTTATTCAATACTCATAAACATAGACGTGATACAATCATCTCTATGATTGCCTCTAGGGCATATCACCAACAACGTGCCTCCCTACGGCGCCTTCCTTGGACGCCTTGTACGTGGCCTTACAACTCCAATATATGTACATACACAATTCAATACGTTAGAATAAATAGTAATATATATTTTTATAGGTATAAATATGTACATACGTATGTGGCTCGTAGGCTGCAGAGGTCAGCCATGGGCTGAGGAGAGCTCACAGCCACATGGCTGACAATGTCGACGACGACATCGTGAGGAAGAGCAACGGCAAACGCCGACCTCCTCGCCTTGGTCTTCGCCATCATGCTCTGTGATCGCGGCGTATACATATGATCAATGTTGTGATCGTAGAGCGATGGGATCGAGGTACATATAGAGTGATGTCCAGATGATCATCTTCGATGGAGGATTTTCCTTTTATGAAACAAGGAATAAATTCAACGCGTGAGATGAAGAGACGCATCAGGGACCCGAAGCGGCATTGATGCGGGTGAAGAGACGCATCGGCGACGACGGCGATGAAGAAACTCATCGGGGAGCTGAAGCGATATTATCACAGACTGTTATAGTTAAAAACTATCGTGAAGTCTACCCAGGCAGTTTGTGTTTAGAACCGTCTATGAAGTCTACAATTATCACAGACGGTTCATGTTAAGAACCATCTGTGATACTTCATAAACGGTTTTCAATATGAATCGTCTGTGATAGTACATCTTCACAGATGATTTTTAGCACAACCAGTAACGCAGATGGTCTCTAAACCAAAATCGTCTGTGATTGCATGTAATACAGACGATTTTGGTCAACTTTCTGTGATGAGATATCCAGTATTAGCCTTTTTGTAGTAGTGTACTAGCCGAAAAGGAAACGGCCAAAACTACGTGGGAGGCATTGAAGAGGATGCATCTTGGTGCCGATCGTGTCAAGCAAGCGCGAGTGTAGACCCTCAAGAGCGAGTTGAGGGGTTGCGCATAGAAGAGACGGGGTCGATCGACGACTTCGCCTTGAGGTTGATGACTATTGTCAACTAGATCCGAGTCTTGGGGACTAGATGGAAGAGAGCTATGTTGTGAGAAAGTTCCTTCGAACAGTCCCGAATATTTTTGCAAATCGTCTCCACCATTGAGCAATTTGGCGACCTCAAGGTGATGGCGGTTGAGGAAGTGATCGGCCACTTGAAGGCGCACGAGAACATATCCGAGGATCTAGCGGTAGCGAAGATAAACATCTGTTGTTAACCCATGCTGAGTGGGAGGCCCAATCGTCGAAAGGCGAAGGTGAGGGCTCCTTCGATGGTTCTAACGGTGGTGGTGGCCGAGGCCGCAAGAATCGGAAATTCGACAAGACAAAAGTGAGATGCTATAATTATCAGGATTATAAACACTTTGCCTCAGAATGTCGTTACAAGAAAAAGGAGAGAAGGCTTATTTGCAAAGAAGCTAAAAGATGATGAGCCAGCACTACTCATAGTCGAGTTTTGTGAGTTATAATCCTATGTCGAGTTAGAGTTGAGTCTGATACGTTGAGAAGATGTGTTCACCATGCTGGGTCGAGTTCGTAGAGTTGAATCCGAGACGTTGAGAAGATGTGTTCGCCGTCCTAAGTCAAGTCCGTAGAGTTGAGTCTGGGACATTAATGAGATGTGGTCGCTGTCCTGAGTTGAGCCTGGGACGTTGAGCAGATGCGTTCGACGTCCTGTATTAAGTAAAAATTGGGCAATTTGTAGTTGAGACCGACTGGCTCAATAAGTAAGTGCACGAAGATTATGGAGTGATTGTTAGGTAATCTTTGTATATATGGCATATTTAGATTTTAGGGAGAGTTTGTGTTTCATATTTAGACAATATTCGTTATGGATACTAGAGATGGTTTGGAATCCCTTCCATATACGTAGAGTCTTTGTCAAATACGAGTAGTATCATGTACTAGATAAAAAGGCACTCCTGTAATCAGTTTGATTGAAGTAATAGAAAAGAAAAAGAAAAACGTTGTTGTGTGCCTTGCATGCATGTAACATCCCAAGTATTGGCTTGTGTTTCAAATGTAAGAAAATGTGTAGAAATTAAAAACTTTTCTTACATCTTGTGTTTCATGTATGTTCTGAAAAATTCTTATAAAGGAATTATGGAAATGCAAATCACAAGTCCCTTTTGATCTAAATCTTGGCCTTTCAAAAACTTTCTTATCTAACCTTATGGTCATCCTCTGAAAACATTTTTTTTTCTAAGTTCTAGGGTTAATTTGTGACCCCTCTGAAAAATTTCACAATTTTTGAAAATTGTTTGATAATTTTTAGAGGTAAGTCAAATCAGTTTGACTATGGTCAAACCCTAGCCCAGTAACTTGAAGAATTTTTGGGAAAATGCACTGCCTAAAAACTTCTAAACATTTTATACAAGGTCAATCTCAAAGTTAGCAAGCTCCTGTAAAAATTTCAGAATTTTTGGAGATAGTTTGTTACCTTCAAAAATTCCTCAAAATTTCAGTTGCTATTTCAAACCCTAAGTCAAAGTCATGTTTGGGCTTGAGTCGGACTCGAGCCCAAACCCCCTTCCTAGTTGAACCTAACCACCTCCCGCGGCTAGGCCTGACCACTTAAGCGCGCGTTCAATCTTAGCCGTTGGATTTCCATCGGGCGGTCTCTGTTCATTGGGTCGTTCGGACCAGCGATTTTTAACCATTAGATTTCAATCCAACCGTCATCCTGCACCTCGGGTTCACTTAAGAGGTGCGCTTCTTTTTCAGCCGTTGGATTTCCATCGGCGGTCTCTGTTCATTGGGCCATTCGGACCAGTGATTTCTAACCGTTGGATCTCAATTCAACCGTCATTTTGCACCCGGGCTCGTTCAAAGTGGCGCGTGTGTGCTGGACCGTTGAATTTGGCCTCAACGATCTAGATCGATTGGGTCGTTCGGACAATAAATCTCACCGCTCATTTCTTTTAAATCTGGGTCATCCATTCTTAATCCAAGGGTTGAGATGAGTTGACTTAGCTTTTGAGACTTAACCTAACCCCTTGGTCCTTTTCAAACCGAGTCGTTTTAACCCCTTTCACTGACATGTGGGCCCCTCGCCGTGACTGGTCATCTTCAACCTCTAGATGGCGTGTGCGTGCGACAGAGCAGGGCGTGGAAGAGCTTGTTTTGTCACCTCCGTTCGTCCTCGTCAACGGCTCTTATTGCATTAAATGCACACCAGGCTTCCGACCCCAGAGTCATGGTCTTCAACTGCTCCCGTCGATTCTTTTTGTCCATGGCAGCCCCATGAACCGAGCTCACCCTAGGACCTTCTTCTTGCCAAACCCTAATTCTCCAGCTATATAAAGCCCCCAAAGCCCCTCCTTGAGTCCCTTTACAACACCCTTAGCTCTTTCCTTGTTCTTGGAGCTCAAACCACTAAAAACCCCAAAATTCGCCATTGTTGGCCGTAGAGCTCTGTTGGTGGCTTTGGTACTCTAGTGGTTCTTTCGCCCTCCTTTTTGTACCCTTTTGAGCTCCTTAACCTTCTAATCATTTCCCCTAACTTAATTTTGGGTTTCATTCACAGGAATCACCTAATTTTAAGATGAAATCTTTTCGGCCGAAATCACCCCTTTCTTCCTTAGCTTCGGTAAGTGGTTTCATTTGGCAATTACTTGCTCATGGACCTGCTGTGGGCCCTAATGAAGCTCTCTGGACCACCCAGTGGTCTTCCTTTTTGCTCAAGTCGTGTTCCATCATCTTCTTCTTCGGCTCCGGCGAGCTCATCCACCTTTAAAGCTTCTCCGGCCATCTTTGGAGCTCTCCTTGGGTAAGGTAGCTTCTTATTGGTCCTTAGATGCTGTGGCACCTGATTCTTTGGACAATGCGGAGCTTCTTGGCTGCTTTCATTTTCGACCGTTTTGGTCACCGTCGTTTATCTCTGGCTCGCCGGCGTTTTAGGCCATCGCCGCCGTCGAGATTACCTCCGTTGGGTGCGCAAGGTTATTGCGAACCTATTTTAGCCTTTAGTTGCCGTCGTGGTGGCCGGAGTCGTCGGCGGCGAGCTCATCCTTGCTCTCGGGTTTTTGTCGGACGCACGCTGCCCTGTTGCGTTGTTGTTAAGACAAAGATCCTCTCATTAATGAGCTAATCATGTTTAATCATTGTTAATCATGGGTTAGAATTAATGACTGTCTTAAATCGGCCCTTTTGTGCCACTTACCGGTGGGCCCGCGCCTTCTTAAACACCCCCGTGCGCGAGCACCCGTTGCGTTGTCTTTATGACACCATTAACAAACTAATCATTGTTAATCATTGGTTTAGTATTTAATGGTTGTCCTAAGCGTTGGCCATGTCACTTACATGTGGGCCCACGTTTTTAATCCCCGCGTTCTGCACGTGCGCAACTCTTTGTGATTGTGGACCATCGGATTTTTAATCTGCGGTCCAGATCATTTGGGTCGTTCGGACCGTCTCCTCTAAACCGTCAGATCTAGATCTCACGGTCTAGACCTCCGCGGGGCAATCCAATCCATTGTTACCGTCCGTTTTTATATTTGTGGTTCAGATCTGTTGGGCCGTTCGGACCGTCCGAACGTTCCCTTGGATCTAAGCCGTCTGATTCGCGATCTACGGCCCATGATCGTCCACGTCGTTTTCTTTTAGTTAAGTTTGTTTGTTTTCCGGTAAGCATTTACTTGCCAACTGAAAATGGTATTAAAACTTCAAAAATTCATAACTAATTCATTTTGGCTCTATTTTAGATTATTCTAGTGGTGTTAAATTTCTGTTTAACTAAAATTTAATCTAAAAATATGTTTAGACCCTGTTCTGTACCAGAAAAATTTGTATATTGAATTAACTTGCTTAGGTATTAAATATTGTCTAGAAATTCAGTTTAAACATGGAAAATGCATAAGTAATTTTCTGTAACTCCAAATTTAGCAAACTAAAATTTGTTAAATTTCTCTGATAATGTACTTTAACATAGGATAGGTTTTGTTCATGTATTTGCCTCTGAAAAATGATATATCTTAGTTTCACAACTTAGAAAAATCATAAGTAATTCATTTTAACTCCAAATGAAATAAGTCCAGTTTTGATGTTCTTAGAATGCCATGTTCTACCTACCATAAAACTTTTAGGTTCTAGAATTTTCTGGAAAATTGTGCCATGAACAGTACCTGAAATTAATTTAATTTGAATTTTCAGGCTGAAAGAAATTGTTTAGGCCATATCTTTTGCTTGCTTAGTCCAAATGAAATGATTCTTGTTGCTAAATTCATTTAAAATTATGACCTTTCTGCTGTGTAAATTCCATGGAATTTAGATGACTTTGGATTTTGAGTTTCTTTCGGTGTTCTTCGTTCTTATTGGATTTTTGCGTTCATGCAATAGGTTCCGAAGAGTTTATTGAAACCGAGAGTGATCCTCAGCAACAAGATTGTGATCTTCAGCAAGGCAAGCAGATGTAGCATCATTTTATCATATTGCTCCTATTATTTTCAAAGTCTAATATATTGTTTGCAAATTCTAAGTATGCATTGCTATCTTGTGTTAAACTATTATCGATTAGTTGACCCATTAGATGCATAATCTGTAAGCAAATGATTATCCTCTACTACTGGACCTAGGATTATCTTGTTGTGATTTAGAGTTCGTTGGATGAGCTCTTGTCACTTAATAGTTTACGAGTCAATGTTGCTTAGTCATGCTTAGCTACTGGTAGAATTGGGCGGTTGTCGACTTAGTCGATAACCTTGATCACACAAGAACTTATTATGACTTTATATTCAACACCTTATGCTATGTTTAATTGTGAAAACTAAAACTGAAAATAAAATATTTTAGACTTGGGCACAATGGTAAGATGGCGTGCTTTTAGGTGTGACTGGAATGGTGCCCGAGTCAACAAGGACCGAATTACTTTCGCCAACGTGCTGAGCATTTTGCGTGCTAACCACACTAGAGGGAAATGGGACCTCTCTTGACTTAGTACTTAGGAGTGTGTTAGTTCCGAGTCGCAGGAGGTCGTAGGAGGCAGATGTTTGGGAGCATTGTAGTTGTTCTAAGCTTTTCCCGGCAATCTAGCCGTTGGACTCAAAACGCGGTCGACGGCCAACCAATGGTCGGCCGCAGTCGGCCAATCACCGAGAGGTCGGCCGCTCGATCGAGCAACAGAGCGCACTGAAAACATTTCTTACGAAAACACGTATCGCCATACAAATTTCGGTACTACCACACTCTGGTAGTACCGCTTTCAAACTCCCTGCATACTACCGCTCGGTGAGTACCGTTTCTTCTGATCGGTACACGAAGATCGGCCGACCGCCACACCATGGCGGTGCCGATCGCTACCACCGATCGCCGATCGCTACCGTGAGGCGCCAGACGCCAATCGATCATTAAGGCCGAGATCAAACTTTGTACATTTGCTTCAACTCAATTTGCAAAACATATTTGCCAATTGATGCAACATGTACACAAGAGATGAAGGCTAGATTCTCAACAAGTCACAAAAACACATTTTGCTGACTTTTAGAATCATCGCCACAAGGAATAAGGTACATGGACTTAAACTGTTTGCAAAACAAATTCGCAAACTAAAGTCACATGCTACAAGGAATAACCATAAGCCACAACTATTTGCAAAATGCATTCGCAAATGTAGGCAACATGTTAAGTTGAGCTAGAGCAAACACAATGAGCTATCAACACATGACTAACTCAAGTTACTAATTAAGACCCCTCTTAATAGTACGGCAACCTATACTAGCAATCCGGTCTCCCAACCAAACACCGAGACCGGTAAAAGACTAGGAACAAATCCTTAGCCCTAGCTAGTCATACCTTTTCCTTGCGCAACCACTTGAAGCTTGATGACGCATATCCTTGCTTCAAGTCCGGGTTAGAGACTTAATACTCATCAACATATGATGACGTCTTTCATCCCAAGTCTTGACATGCATCATCTCATGATGCACTCTTTACTTGACCTCCATCAACACATGATGGATTCTTCTTGACTTGATGATCAACTCATGATGCATCCTTTACTCCAAGCTCTTCACTTCGGATCTCGACTCGAACATCCAACAAACCATGGGTAGTTATCTTTCGGCTTTACAATGTAAGCGTATGGGTTTTTATCCATACGAGCGGCTCGTAGTTGATACACAATATTGGAAACGTCTCGTAGGACTTAGCCATGCCGGCGTACCTTCGGAAGTGTGCTTATTGTGGCGAAAAGGCGTACCATGTGGATTTTAAGTATTACTAGTTAAATACCCGGGTCCTCACAATGCAGCACCCTAGATCTTTCTTTTGCCTCGTGGGTATGTGAGATCCAAAGCCTCTGCGTACATGAGTTCTTTTGCTTGCAGAGTGCATGCGTGTGTTGCTTCCTGCTAGTCAATCATCTTCTAGTCATGTGCGTCCACTACTACAGAAAAGGACATCACAAATAATTCAAAATCATCATCACAGATGGTTGTCTAAACCGTCTGACTTTATGGGTCAGCGATAATATGAGGTCATCACAAATAGTTTTTGAATCGTCTGTGAAAAAAGCTATCACAGATGGTTTTTAATAATAACTCTGTGATAATCAATTGCACGCGGCGCGTCCGGGCCACCAGAGACCGAACAAGGTGACACGCGGCACGTCCAGGGCACGGGCGTGTGGACAAGGCGGCGTCTGGGGCACGGGCAACCGGACAAGGTGATCCGGGGCACTGGCGTATGGACAAGGCGATGTCCGGGCAAGGGGCGCACGGACAAGCTTGTCCGGACCACAGGCGAGCGGAGCCGGACACGTGTCCGCATGAGGGACGATCGGGCTAGGGAGGTGCGGCGAATATTAAATCCGGACACGGGAGGCCCAATATTGCACACATGTCGGGTATCGGCATATCTGTGGTGACATTTTCGGCAATAGAGCACTGCAACTACTATTTCTGTAAAAAAACATCACCAACATGACATTTAAGCCAAAAACTCCTCAGAGAGCTTAGGAGAGATGCTCCGGGCATGGCCATGTGTGCATTTGCCTTACCACACCAACATTTTAAATTCGAGGTATTTTTAATTCTGCTGACTAACAAACGGAATTCCTCACAAAAACTATCATCAAGCCATGCACAGTAACTTCCGATTAACATTGAACCAACTAGGTCGTACAGACTCCTTGATAGATGGAACCTTGTCACAGCGAACCGGGGCCGAGGAGACCTCGGCCGGATCATTGACTTGTCCAGGTTTTATAACTATGATCTTAGAAAGAAAAGTCCATATAACATCTCGAACTTTGCTAGAAAGTTCACCCGGAGTGATTAGCATAAGATGATAAATAGTGATTACCGAGCTGTGGGTGATAATTTCTTTCCAGAGACCTCTCATTCTCATTACCATACGTATTTTCTTTCAATAAATGAAACTATTCTATCCGATTCCTGTTACTAGTGCCACTACTATAGTAGTATTCTGTAACAGTTGATGGAAGCAGGAAGAGATGTGCATGCTATTTATAGAAGATCAGGGGAGCACGGATGTCCTGTGGCTGTTAAATTGGTCGATTCAATAGGAGGTCTGGACCGTCTGGTGTGGGTACTATTTGCTTCGTAACTAATAATGAGCTAATTAATAACGCAACATGTAGCAACGCTAACACAAAGGGAAAAAAGGCCACATGTACTGTGGTTGGCGCTGGGCACATCTTATATATTTAGAAATTTTACGATATATTGTATTAATAGTATATAGTGATTGTATAAATTAAATCTAGACATTGATTTGTTAATAGGGTAATACAATTTTCTTTGTATTTATAATTTTTTGTGGTGGTATCATGGACTTTTCCAACTAGTTTTGAAAATATTACTCTTGTGTCATGTGATCCTCACATAGGCTAAGTGTAGCATAACGAAATCATAACTAATCTACTATTTATACTGTCAGATGTAGTATAACTAAATCATAACTAATATAGACTATTAGATCGAAAAGAATGGACGGCCCATAATGAATTAAATATACCATAAAAGAATTATGTATATATAGGGTTTACTATTCATAGTGCTACACCAAACTTCATCATGCTATAAAAAAAAACTCGCATAAGTATATTGCGTTTTCTATTACATTTATTGCGTTTTCTATTCCATTTCGTTTGGATGTCTCAACCGGTGAGGTTCGGGTACTTACAAGTCAATCCAGTGTTATAATTTCCGATCTAGAAAAATATCACAAAACTAATGTCATTATCATGGGCGGATGCACCACCCCGCCCAGCCTAACCTTGGGCACCGGACACGGCAACTTAGCCTTGGAGAAGCTTAAGGCCCCGTTTGTTTCGAAAACAAACAGCGGACTTTTCGCAGCCGCTTCCTCGTTCAGTGGTGAAAGCCAGAAGCCGAAAGCCGACCGCGAGGTGCTTTCGCAGCTTCCCACCACCTCCATTCCCAAATTACTCCCAAAGTTCGGGGGTAATTACCCACAAAATTCCATCGCATATAATCGGCTCCCTCCTCCTCCCACACGCCTCCCCCCTCCTCCCGCTCCGGCGAGGCCGCGCCATCCTCCTCCTCCTCCCTCCACCTCCCCGGCGGCCACATCCTCATCCCACGGCGCACCTCCTCCATGGCGCCATCCTCCCCACCGGCCTCACCCGGATCCAGATCTAGATCTAGATCTGGATCTCGCCCGCCTCCTTCTCCTCCCCCGCCCGCCTGCCGGCCTCCACCTCCTCCTGAGCCGCCCCTCATCCTTTCACCGGCTCGGCGCCATCCTCCCTCCTCCGGCTACCTCCCCCGGCACCTTCTCCTCCGGCTCCCTCCCCCGATGCAGCAGCGCCTCCTCCTCGGACTCCCTCCCCCGGCGCCTTCTCCTCCGGCTCCTCCCCCTACCGCCGGCCTCCATCCTCGACCCCGCCAGCTCCCTACTCCAAACCCTAGCCGCCGCCGCCCAAACCCTAGCTCGTCTCCCCTTCTTCCTCCCCCTCCCCTGCCACCTCCGCCACCCTTCCCCGTCGAGCTGCTCCCCTCTGCCCCCCTACGTCGACCCCGACACTGCAGCACCTTGGTTTCCCCCCTCGGCCGCGACCACCGGCGACCTCCACCGTGACATCCCCTTCACCCTCGGCTCCCTTCAAGGTATGAGAGGAGCAGGGTGCATTTTGATTCATGTATTTTGATTCATAAATTCATATTGTGATGGCCTTCGTTGAGGGGCTTGTCCTCATGTACTCATTCGTGATGCTGATCGATTCGATGATGAGTGTAGTGTTCTACCTCACTTGTCGGTCATCGAGCTTGGAATTTTTGGATGAGGGTGGCTCGGTTAAGGAGCTTGTGATGAGGGTTCTTGGCCACTGATGAGGGTTCTTGGCCACTGCTTGCTTGCACCACTGAACCCAATGAAGGTCAATTGCTTTACATCTTGCAGATTGTTTGTGGTGGTGGTAAAGAATTAATTTTTGATGAGTTTGTCACTGAAATGTCAATGAAGTCTATTAGACCTTGCAATGCGTAAAGATCGACCGTTATGGCTTGGAAAACTGTTGGTTTAGTATGTTGCCAATTATGATTTTGAATCTAGTATTTTACTAGCAGCTACTGGACATACAATACTCTTGGTAGAAATTGGAGCTTGAATGCTTGGTGGTAAGACATCTGAAAGGGGAAACTCTTTTGCAATGTCAAATCAGGAATAATTACTAATTATTTGCAACATGATATTGTCATCGAAATAGAACTCTAATTATCAGATTCTTCTCAACATGGCATTAACATGATATATATATATATATATATATATATATATATATATATATATATATATATATATATATATACACATGTCATGCAACATAGAGAGGCATTGCCCAATGAATACTTTTACTATCTCTTAATCATGAGCTTGCCATTTTGTAGATTGACCAACTCATGTTTAGCATGTTCTTTTTATAAAGAAACAGGGATTTCGGGGTACTAATAAGAGTTACATTTATTGCTAGTAACTTATCAACATTTCACTTTCTTGACCTCAACATATTTTTGCTTCTGTTATGGCATTGACAAGAAGCATGTCCTAGCATGATCTTTGTAATGAAACAGAGAACACATGGTACTACCATTGCTTACACTATTTTCAGAATCTAGGCATACTAGTAATTGGTCATTCTTTCATATATATTTTTTTGACAAAGAAAGAAATAACAAAGGAAGCTAAATTCTTTGATGCGGTGGAAGAAGTTTAGTTCTAAATGCTTGACGGCTATAATGGACTGCACAGTTATAATTGGTTCTCAGTTTAGTGATTGTTTAGCATTTTTGTAATGTACTGTATGGTTTGTATCTGGATTTCGAGTGATGTGCTTTAAATTGATGGATGTAGCCGGTGGTGCTTTTGTACTGGATGATCATTGTACTGAAGGCACGACTGGAAGTCATGTAATATGTGTGAATGAATGAACGAACGAACGCATAATCTCCGAATGTACGCATGTTCTCATTGTCATTGTCTCTGAATTTGTAGATGAATGATTTGCAGACTGTGTGTACTTAATGATGTTTGAATGGAAGAATCCTTGTATCAGTTAGTGACTAAGTTGAATGACTGAATATTGTGACTGATTTTTGTCAGTGTTGTTGGTCTTGTTTTTTTCATGTTTATGTTGGCTAAGAATTTGGGAAATTGGATTATAACAATATATAGCGTTGTTTACGGTATATTGTCGTTAATCTCGGTCAATATCGGTAGTTCTCGTCAATTGTGTTAGTCGTAGTTAATAGCCGTCAATTGTTGTTAAATGTTGTTAAATATTGTTAAATGTTGTCAATTGCCGTTAAATATTGTTAAATATTGTTAATTATGTTAAACGGCATTAAACAAGCTATTACTGTCCTGATGAGCATTTCAGATATTTCACATCTCGGAAGCTACAGTCAGTCTACCTAAAAGTTAGACAGTCAAAAACCAAATCAGAAAAGCTCAGCCGTTTAGCCCGCAGCCAGAAAGCCCTGCAGCACAGCCGAAGCCGCTTTTCAGAAAAGCACAGTCGAAACAAACAGGTCCAGGATAGAGATGCTCCGGGCATGGCCATGTGTGCATTTGCCTTACCACACCAAAATTTTAAATTCGAGGTATTTTTAATTCCTCTGCATGGCCATGTGTGCATTTGCCTAGCTCATCCGTTCTTTTACATCTGATGTCTTAATTGAAGAGATATTTTTGTTCTTTTACAAGTGTCTTCCACCTTTTATACTATCTAGACCCATCTACTCATATTTAATATACACCCTTGGTTCAAACTTTCTACTGGATGGTCGGTCACACTGAGAACCGAAGAAATAGTGCATTATTCCAATGATAGCAGTTTGTTTTCCATGTATGAATAACAAAACAAAGAAGATAGAGCACAAAAGTACATTGTTTAGTGCCACTGCAACCACACTTGGTCCGCTTGTCCAGCAGACCCTGTGGTAGCTTCTTCTCCGAAGCCTCTCGTTCCCATCATATTTTTCTGTAATAAAACTTAGCAATGCTAGCTGGTTGCGAGTTGCCGATGCCACTGGAATGCAATGAAGACGATGGCACAATATAGTTGAGCAATGGTGGCCTTCTAACAAAAAAAACATGGGGGTATATTCGGTCCTCTGATACTAAATGAATTGGTGGATAGATGGAACCTTGTTACATTGAGCCCTGCAGGCATTTTTTTTGTGTGCAAATGACAGGAGAGCTGCCATTTCATTTCCTTGAGAAGAACTGTACAGGCAAGAAAAGAGAAAAGATAACTATACAAACCGGCCACTCGTAGGTAGGCCGGTGGGTGAGAGCTAAGACCCTACTATACATTGGACATTTTTTTTGCATCCGCCTAGATCGAGAGGCCAAGAGTATCTTTGGTCTCTCACTAGCTGATCCGTGTTCTTGTGCTGCTGTTGAAAAATACAGGCATTGCGCTCCTCCATAAGTCGCACATGATTACGGAAATGCTACAGAGCCTAACAGTAATATACAGTAAAAATGGTACAGTGTTGCTGTGAATCACTGTTCATGCATCTGCTGCACGTACGTTGCCCTCTGCAGTACTGCAGAGGATCCAAATTTGATACAATATTGTCACACATCGTAGCACTGCAGAGGATCTAGTTCCGAATGTCACTCCGTAGTAGTTCTATTATTTGATTCTGGACAACTTATGACGCATGAAGGCGGTCGATCTTTTTTATCGTCTGCTCCCGTCAACTATGTGCTTTCTGAGGCTCTGTATTTTCGTTGCGAACCATCTCCATTCCTGTTTGTAAGTGGGCTATTAGTTTGGGTCTTGTGCTGCCTCGCGCTCTTTTAACCTTACCTGCCCAATGAGGCCATATTGCTTTTAAGAATGCGCTTAATAGACAAACATATGTTCATGTACTGGGTAACAAAAGAAACTTAAAAGAAATTCTGATGTATACTCTCAGTGTGTGGTTATTGGACGTGTGCCTATGCCAACTTTACCACTAAAACTTGAAATCATCATGAGCAACTTAAGAATCATCATGTTATAAGGCAATATCACAGTGATCCTCATGCATGAGCATAATTTACCACTAACAGTTATGAAGCTGTGCTGATTGGTTGCAACAAGTAGATCCGCTACATTGGCTGTCTAATACATACAAGGATATCACAAAAAAACAGCCACCGATTGAATTTTCGTCAAAACAAAATCCTTTATATTTCTGTTGCCTGCACATTGTTAGACTTTGTTGTACAAAGCCCCTGATTTTTATCTGTTTTTTGGGAATCAAAAGGCCCCTGAAATTAGCAGGTGCTTCTGCTATCTATTGTGGAAAAAACAATATTTTGATGCTTTAATCTGTCTCAAGGACTGTCATAGACGAGCAGCAGAACAGACAGTATAGTCTGCAGTCTGCGTAACACTATTGAAATGCGATGTGCGTGCATGCCACCTGATTCGTACTCGTTCCAGAGGCCTCTCGTTCGCATCACAACATCACAGAAAGAAACTGAGCAATGCTTTGGTGTTGGCTAACTGCTAAGACTACTACTGAAGTATGTTTGCTGTCATGGTAGATATATGGAAGCAATGGTGCTGCTGTATTTATGTTGTGATGAGCAAGAGTAGTACTATTGCCATGTGGCTCATAATTATTTTCGTGGACAGGTGGGACTCTTTAAGAGCTTTGGAGGGGGTTCCAGAGTGATTAAGATTCAGCTAACAAGACCATTAGAGCAAGTTTGTCACTTATCTTCATGGAAGCTTAATTATCTCAGCTTAGCTTGCTGCAGAAAATCTTGAACAATAACCACAAAAATTCAAGGATGATTGGAGCTAACGCTTATTGGAGGGCAAAAGATAAAGCAAACAGAAGGAGATACACCATCCAGTCACAAAAACATATCGTTTTGAATATCGACGCGGTCTCTAAAACATAACTTTGATCACTAATTTCTATTATAATATATTTGTAAAACCCAATAAAATTATAATATTATGAAAGTACTTTTCGAGACAAATCTACAATTATGATTTTCATTTATCTAATCTAAATATTTAAAAAGATATTGATAACCAAAGTTTCGAAAGTTTGACGGCACGTATTCCAAAATGACATGTTTTTGTGACCGGAGCGAGTAATTAACAAGGATAAAGCAATAGCTATGCCCGTGGCAAAAAGATAATTGACTTTAGTTAAACAATGAAGCCTAATTACACCGCCAAAACACAGAACCTTTGTACGGTGCGTATGTAAAGGGATTTGTATATTTGAGAGCAAATGCCGCGATTTGCCTGAATAACGAAAGCTTTCATGCTAATTTTCGAGACAAACCCTTGCCGTGCCCCAGCACCCTAGCTTGGTGCTGCTGTTGTGAAGAGGAAGGATACGCAAGGAGGAAGGACCAGCAAGGGAAGGTTAGGAAGAGAAGCAAGCAAGGGAAGGAGGGTAAAGAAGAAGAAGAAATTAGGGCTTCGCGATTCATCAATGTTCGTCGTCCAAATTTGTGGGATAACGATCTGGACAACCTTTCTTTGATCCTAGATTATTGTTTATTCAAGGTTTGGGGTAGATTGATCACAGGAATTGGATAATTCGTTATGCCCTAGTTCGATTAGATGTACTGCAGAACCTTGCCGGGAAGTTTTGGGGCATCACCGTCAAGATTCATGACTTTGCTATGATAGAAAGTTGTAGATAATTTCATAAGATTTCCATAGAGTACACGATCATTAGATTTGGGTAAGTGGTTGAAAAGTTAGGACCTCAGGAGTACTGCTATCTATAACTCCATCACTGTTAATAGCAGTTGTGTGGATTGCTCTTTTATGTGCATTAGATAGTAGAATAAAATTGTGGTTAAAACTAGTTTTAGCTATATAATTCTCTTTAGTTTCCAGAAGTAGTATGGTTTTCTATTTTTTATATTGTAAAAAATAATTATAAAATTATGAAGTCTATTGTTCTGGGTAGTTCCGGCTTAATATTCGAGGTTGGAAATGGGGAATTTAGGAAATTTTGTGTAGATTCTATAAAATATAGAGTTTTCTATATTCAGAGTCCAAAAGTAAAAGTTATGGGTGTTTGATCACTAGGACAGCGACATGTTGTCATGTGAAGGTGGGTTAATTGTGTCGGGATTGCGCATAGGAGCGATATTGAGTTCATTGATGTTTGTGTACAGTTGTGGCATACTTTTTAGATGAATTATTGATCTTTTTCCAAGGCATGCATCAAATTTGGTGTCGCATTTGCATCGTTTTGACTTTCTTGGCTAAGAGTCAAAATGCATGGTAGAGTGGTAGACATCGGTTTGTCTACTTTTGCCTTTACAATGGATTTAATATGATATTTATTTATGCTTTACTTATACTTATTTAAATGCCATGATACAATGATGATGATGACTTAATGAGGTTATGACATGAGGATGACATGATAGGGTAAAGACATTGTAATAATGATAATGGATTATGTTAATGACTAATGGAAAGATGTTGCATTATTTTCATTCATTATGACAGGAGTTGCACGAGCTAGGTCGGTGAAAAAGTCATGTAACTATTCCGATAAAGTTGGTGAGTAATGTTACATGGCTAGTCCGGAGAGCTCTAGATAAAAACATACTTCGGTGGGGTTTTCACGAGAGTGAAGGATAGAGTGGTTCACTAATAGGTGATCACTCTGTTATACCGGTATCAGTCGATTGAGTTGCATATGAGCATGAACATAATTGAGCATTGCATACATAAGAAGTTAACTATGCAAATTAACTACATGAGAGATGATATGATTAATTGGGTATGAGTATGGCAATGACAATGATTAAATTGAATAATAAGTTGTTTGTTTATTATTCTATGATGTACTTGTTGGGTCTTGGACTCACTCTTACTTTGTTGTTATTTTTAGGTGGTCGTTGAAGGCGGCATATCCTGTGCACAAGTACATATTGGTGAACATATACACATAGTGCATCCTGGACTGTTCAATCTGAAATCAGCACATCAGATCTAAAGCGGTGGAACCCCTTCCCACTTACAACCAATATGCATTTTGCCCCCGCCCCGTGCCCACCTCCTCCAGCCCGAGCGGGCCTGAGCCCCCGACTAGCCATTCCCCCTTGCGCACCTAGCCCCTACTCAGTGACATCCCCCTGCCCAATGCCGCCCCCTGTGCCACGCTGCCTCCTGCCCCCACGCTGCCCCATGTTGTGCGCCGTCCCTTGCTCCACGCCGGCCCCTGCTCAGCGCCGACCCCTTCTCCGCGGCTCGGTGCCGCTCCCCTACGCCCCCCCCCCCCCTCTTTGCACTTGAGGTCCTTCCCCCTCTGCACTGCGCTAAGCCACCTCGCCGAGTCTCCGCGCCCCCTGTGCCACTGCTAGGGTTAGGGATCTGGGTGGCTGCCACCTGCTCCCTCGCATCTTCCCCAGGTGCTGCTCGGCGACTCCACCGGCATCCTCTACTGTATCAGGCAGCGGCTGGCCACAATTTAGTGTGGGGGTTGGCAAAAGAAAAATGTATGGATGTAGTAGGTTGTAAGATTGGTTGTATGGATGTACCCTCAATTTTGAAGTTAAGAATTTTCATTTATGAAGTTTGGTTTTGTTACTTCTTTCCAGGTGATGCTTTGGGAGATTTCAGTGCATGGATCCTATGCCACCTGCTAGGAGAAGCATTAGGAGAAGTCTAAGGATCCTGTGCACAAGCCGAATTTTATTTTTGCCACTAGTTAAAGGCGACATATCCTGTGCACAAGCACATATTGGGAGATTTCAGTGCATGGATTGCATGGTTGCAGATGGACAAGCATTAGGAGAAGCTGAAGGATTCATGAATGTCTTTTTTTATTGTATGACTTGTGTGTATAGATTGCATGGACTAATTGGTTATAGCTTGTAGCTTGTTGTCGTTGAAGGGGCCTTGGATGGGTTTTGTCTAGCCTCTATTTCTATAAATAGACCTTTACATCCTGATCTGATTAATATAAATGGCAATCCATTGCCTTTCTGTCAAAAAAAAAAAATGAGCATGTTGTTATTTCTCATTTATATTCAATGTGTATGTATGTGAAATTAGGTGAATTCAGGTGAAATGATGTGTTGATTGAATGAGATGTTTCGGGTGGAGATGGACAATTGAGTGTTTGCATACACTGAGCACAATATCAGGTAGTGTGGATGTAACACTTGTTCTTGTTTTTATTTTTGCTCTTGTTCAAAGAGTGTTCTTGTTGTTAAGAACCAATATAGTTCAGACTTCACAAAGAGTGTAATGAAATAGTTGGGAATTATAATGAATGAAATCTGTGATAAATTGCTGCTAGGTGTTGTTGTTGCCTCATATATGAAAACTTGTTATGACGAATTATGAAAACTTGTTATGACCAATATTTCTACATAGAGAGCTCATACTAGTATATACATTACAAGGCTCATCAGGTTCTCCCCAACTAGTAATGCATACTGGCTGATCCACAATAGTAGCCCCCTGTCATGACGAGAAGTGTTGTCAAGGGCACAACAACAAAAAGCTGTGTTTCCAATTCCCAGGAGATATACACACTGATTCTCCATTACACTTTTCTGTGAAATGGCTAATCTAAGGTGCTTACCAATTCATGATTATTTTTGCACCTCCAGGAATTGTTGTTTCACTGACCTTCCTTCAGCTTGAGCTTTACCACCCAGAAAAGCAAGATATTGCATAAGCATTTCAGTGCAACATTCAAACATCTGCCTCGTTGAATCATTCAAAATGGAAGCATCACAACATCCATTTAAAAAACTTGCTTAGTTTCATAAAGTAGTGAGTAGTTCTTCCATTTTCAGAAACTGATGCTAGTACACTAACAATACACCAATACATCTACAACAGATTGTGCCAAATCTCACCATTTTACATTCAACAACAGAACCATTACATAGATATAACATAGCCATTTCACAGAAAAGTTCTCTAATTCTCCAAAACATCAGAAAAATCAGGCAAACCGACATCGTTCGTGATTCAACGAAGCACGGGACAGAGCATGTAGGAACTACAAGAAGAAAGAAGTGGGAAAAAGAAAAGGAAGCAAAGAAGCAAGAACAATTGTTCTTTGCGATTAGATCTCCGGCGCGGATGACGGCTGGGCGGTCTCATGGTCGAGGTCGGCCGGGACGGTGGTGGTGGGGTCAGGGAGCGGGATCCAATGGCGATGGCCTCGAGGATGCTCGAATTCGACGAGGGGCAGG